>CM065784.1:11788538-12388538 GCA_033296515.1 Macrochelys suwanniensis | reverse complement strand
TCACAATCAGTGAGTTTTTAAAAAAAAAAAAAAAAGATTTAACAATCATCTCAGGAACTGGAACAAGTCCTCTTGAAGGTGTGAATAAAAACAAGTTTTATTACAAAGTAGAGTGGCAAATAACTCCATGCTGCACAGCATATATGGCTAAGTTTTTCTTTAACTAGATGCATCTTGTACAAAGAATCCTCACTAGAGTGTGTGTGTGTTGTACTTTCTGTAGGTCCTTGTGCAGGCCTGGCCGTACTTTGGGACAGTCATGGAAAAAACAATTAAAGAAAAAATTGAACCGAAGATCAGAGCCAAGAATGTGCACCTGAAAACGTGTACCTTTACCAAAATCCACTTTGGAGAGAAGGTAGGTGAAGTCACTGGGAAGGGTTACAGACAGATTCTGTTCTGCTTTGCTCCCAAACCGAGTAAGGTGGGGAGGTGAATTTTGGGATACTAGTGTACATTCCTTCATTTCTGTAATACTAGAAATCTAACCACATCAGTCCTAATCCAGCTGCCAGCCGCTCTCTAGTCTTTGGAGTCATCCTGTCCTCGGTTTCCTTTGCTTTTAAATAAGCCCTTATTTAACCAAAAGGAGGAAGAATGTATCTGGATTTGGGGGACACAACACCTTGCCAGTGACTGTAACCCTAGCCTGGCATGACATGACTGAAGCTAGGCAATAAAGGTGGACCTCTTATCAGCATCCCTGTATGTCATCCCTTCATTACAAGTTTAAAGAGGTTTCCTTATGAGCCTTGAAATGTGGCATCGCTCATCTGGAACCAGGCTTGTGTCTGAGACGGTCAAGATTGCCCAGCAGGACTTGGACTCCTGTACTGATCTTGCAGAATAGAGAGAGAGAGAGAGAGAGAGCCATGGGGGTACTGCACTGTTGAAGCTCCCATGCTTCTAGATATAGCTGTGCAACTCACTCCAGACTTTGGAGGAAATCAAGGGTAAGAAAAGTGCACCCAAAAAAACCCAATTTATTTCACGTTTACAAGTTTGTGCTACATCTTCCTTTAAACTTTTTTTTTTAATTTAGCCAATATTTCCAGTTCACTCACTATTTTAGAATATTAACAGGTAACTTTTTAATGAAAGAATGTACCTGGGTTGAATAAAGCAGGTAGAAGTCTTCCGTTGGCCCTAATTTAAAAGATGTTAACTGCCATATCTTGTGTGTGTCTATTCTTTCAGTGCCCTAAAATCAATGGAGTAAAGACTTATACTAAGGAAATTGATAGTAGACAAGTGATCTTGGACTTGCAAATAAGGTAATATTGAATTATTCATATCAAACTCTCTTAACTTGCTGCCCTTCAAGCAATTACATAAGAATATAGCAAGTGCTCTAGTGGATCAAAGCTGAGATCCCGTCTAGTCTGGTATTCTGTATGATGGTGTCCAGTGCATGATGCTTCAGAGCAAAGTAAACCCTGCAATAGGCAGGTGTGGGATAATCTGGCCCCCACAGTAGGTCTCCTCCTAACTTAATCTAGGTAGAGATTGGCTTACTCCCTAAAGCATGAAGATTAATATCCCATCCACAAAACCTTTGTTCTCTTTAATTACAACATTTCTGGATATTTTTGATGTCCATAAAAACATCAAATTCCCTGAATCCTTTTTAAATTCTTGTTCTCAATGACATCCTTTGATTAAGTTACAGTTTAATCGCATGTTATGTAGAAACATTTCTTTTGATTGGCTTTGAATTCCCCCCCACCTCCTTGGAGTATCCCCTTGTTCTTGTGTTATGAGACTTGTGGGGGAGGAGACTGAAGTTCCTAATCCACCATTTCTGTACCATTCATCATTCATCCCTTTCTAAGGAAAACAATCCGTCTTTTCAACCTCTCTTCTTGAGTCTTTCCAGGCCCTGGATTATTCTCCTCTTCCTTATTTTCCTCCCTTCTAGTTCTGCAATATCTTTTTTGAAATGAGGTGATTGGTATTCCAGATGAGGCCGCTCCATTGATTTGATTTGCCTATAGGAAGGCATTGTAACAATATTCTTCATCACCCATTCCTTATGCAATGCAACATCTTGCTTTTTTTTTTTTTTTTTTAACCTCAACTGCACACTGAGCAGAGGATCACCCATAGAGCTTTTTTTAAAATACAGGGACAACATTTTCTACCCTTCAGTCCTAGAGTGGCTATTTTTAATTTTTTTTGTTTAAGCTCCTTCCTCAGTTACATTGAAGGGGTAGGATCATAGAGGAAAATGTTTTCTTGTGAACGCCTAAATTTTTGAAACTTCTGTAGGGTAATAGTCCCCTAATGAAAGCTGCTTTCCTGCAGGGTAATGCCACAACAGCAGTGTGCACCAAAGAACATGTAGTGATGTGGATGGTAGCATCAATCAGACAAGAACTGCATCTGCCTTTACGTTGTGTGTCAGTTTTGGTGAGGTTTTCCACAAACAGGAAATGTGCATCTCCCTTGGCAAACTGTAAAATTCCGTGCTGTTTACTCTTATACCAAGACTGGCAATGTTGCATCAGAGAGCATGTTGTAACAATTATAGAATTCCCTCTTACTGTCAGACCATGTTGAGGATGTTTAGCAAGTCTATGTTCATGTGTTTGTGTCTCACGCCTTGCAAAATGAGGTCAAGGTTTCCTGCCTGCCTTTAAGGCTCTGCAGGGTATTTCTGCTGCTTACATCACTCCTCCCTCTCCTGTGGCTCTTAAGCCTCTTATTCCCTGCTCTGTCTGAATCCTCCCACTTATGCATTGTGCTTTTTTTTTTAGATGTGCACCTTTATCCTGGAACAATCTCCCTCTTGTGCCCTAATTGGCCACCCCTCTCCTTATCCAGGTCCCTCTTTAAAACCTTCTATGGAGCCTTTCAGCATTGCTGAATCACGTTTTACACAATCATATTGACCAAAACATAACTGAGCTGTCATGGGATCACCCAGCATATCTTGTCTATTCAGGCTTGTCTTGTCTCTTGTGTGTCCTGGACAGTGCTGTGCACCCAACTGCTCTAAAAATAAGTAATATACTGGCTTTTGTTTCTGCAAAACAGCTGTGTATCAGAGGGGTTAGATAATTGCTTCAGGAAGTAATGCACATGGTGGTGATGAGAAGCAGCACAATAAGCTGTTGGGTTTTGCCCCTTAGCTTTCCTTCTGCATCCTGGGGAAGGACAGCCAAGAAAATAGGTGTGCTTGGATATTGCTAAGAGGTAGACTTCCATTGTAAATAGGGTAGTCTCCACTAAGATGGAACGTGCAATCATCCTCGTCTCACTGAAGTTATTTGAGTTCATCTGTTTAAAGTAAGAAAAAATTGTCCTGCTGAAGGGTGGATTCAGGTGGATAGAAAGGCCAGCCTATCCAGTTATGCACCCCAAAGAATACTGGTGATAAATGCTTTCATTTTTACCTATGAACTCAGACTAGCTTGCTAATTCCCCTGCACTGTCAGAGCTGGTAATAAAAAGGAGAGACCTGTTTGAACTGTGCTAGCTTCTCCATTCTCTTCCAGTGTGAAAAAGTGCAGCGGCTTACACTAAGTCTGAATCTGACCCACTGACTCTAAACACAAAATTGATTGATTAAAGAAGTCATGATAACATCTAATAACGTGTGTGATTTCTCTTCTCTGTTCATAAGAAGTTAGTGGCTGTTGGTCAGACAGGAAATTTGGCTCCATGTCTATTCAAGATTCAACATAGGCGCTTTAAGATGGAGTTGTGTGTTAAGGGCCTAGTTAGATCAATGCGTTACCTACCTTTTCACTGATGTCAGACTTGGGAACAGACCCCAGTGAAAATAAGCAGGAACCACATGTATTTTACCAATACATATACGCAAACATTGGATCTGTTTGAGATTTAGGATTTAGCCATCCGCTGTGCTTGTAAACTGACTTTGTTTGCTTGGAGAAAGTGGTCAGTTGTCTCTGTCCTTCAGTGATCTCTTCTACCCATTCAGATATGCCACTCCTCTGAACTATAGTAGCATCATTAACCCCTGAGCTTCCCATCTCTGGGTGAGGAGGTGTTAGTTGGTCCAGGTAGTGACAGATCCCTGGCCATATCCCTCCCTGTACCCAAACTAGTACCATGGAGAGACTGCTATAGAACACCATTTCAACATGCAGTGGGGTAGAGTCTGCTCTGGCTGGCATCTTCATAGCTGGGAACCCCTCATTCAGTAAAACTGTATCAGTTCCTCTGCCTTTGCTTGCAGACCCTGGCCCCCTCTCAGAACTAGAAAATAATCCAAATGTTGGCAGTTTCTCGCTTCAGTCTTTCTCTTCTTTGGAGTCATGCAGTCAAGGGTTCTAGTCAGAACACGTGTGCATGTCATGGTGAAGTGTGTTGGTGTTTGGTTTTTCCTGTTCACGTATCTCTAGCAACTGTCACTCAAACTCAATCACCTGTAGGGAGAATTCTTCCTCAAAGCAATTCTATTCCAAATAGAAATAGAGACTGAGAAGGCGATGGAACTTGGCCTTCACTCTAGCACTCATTGTAGTTGTGGACGCAAGATGTCTGTGTACATGATACTGTGTCCCTAGCAGAGGAAGTGCCCTTCAGATTGGGATATGCATAAAGCTCATGTACTTTAATATTCAAAATTGAATTTATATTTGTTCAGCTGGCCATTGCTCGTTAGTGGTAGTTCCCTATGGCTGCTTTTTCTCCAGTTAAATTACATTCTTCTCATGTTTCCTTTTGGTCAGTGACATTCGGTACAAATATGACCGTTTTTATTTTAAACAATTCCATCACGTTTATAATAGAAGGTGAAATAAAATTAAAACGTCAGCAGTCCGACAAGGTTACTAATAAAAGGGTAGAGTGTGTGTTTTGGTTTTTTGAATGGTTATCAGTCTGTAGGTAACACTGTGGTAGTCTGATATCCCTCCCCCTCTGGACTCTAAACCGAGAACTATCCACAAGTGACTGATCAGAAACGATACATTTTGCTGTCCATCTATTTGCTCTTTAGACTTCAAACCCAGGCCCTTGAAAAGGGTGTGTGTGGACCCTTAAGCCCATGCAGACTTCAGCCAAGTCCTTGGAACTCTGCATGGGCGTAAGGCTTTGGGAACTCTTTTCAGGTCTCAGTACTGGACCATTATCATTCATCTGCATCAGTCATTTGGCCTAATAGCAGGGTTACTAATTGGGTACTAGGTGTTTAAAGAATGAGTGACTCCAAATTTAAAAATAAACATGACTCCTTTATCTTGACATTTGTTAACTTGAGCTGCAGGAAACCATTATCCGGTGACGACATTCCTTTTCCCTTAATTATTGTTCAGGCCCTGCCATCGGTTGTGTAAGATGCTGTGTCTAGGTAGCATCCAAAGATCTTGAAGCATCCTATAAACGCTAATGAATTTTGGCTGCGCAGCATCCCTGGGAGGTAGGATTATTGTTCCCATTTTACAGCCAGGGTACAGAGACTGGTCCTTGGCCAGCATCCCACAACGATCAGTGGCAGAACTGGCAGTGGAAGCAGTTTCCTGACTCCTAGCCTGGGTGGGCAAGGACTTCTTGTCTTAGCTTTTGCTTCTACTTCTTCTTAGTAAAGTTTTAATAAGCATCACTTTGTGGTGGTTTACCTTTTAAGAAAGAAAACTCTCTCAGGGACTCGTGTGTGCTCAGCAGACTACAAGTGTGACCCATAACTAAATTTCTGGTCTCCATATTACTCATAATTACCAAAGGAAACAACAGATGCTTGAGAAATGTTGCTCAAATTAAGTCTGTTGTTAATAGCTTGTGTTTACATAGCATCAGAGTATCACAAAGCACTTGATAGATACTAATCATTGTGTCAAGAACATAATAAGAAATAAATACAACCCTTTTTTGAGATGGGGAAAACTGAGGCACAGAACTTGTCTTGCCTACAGGTCATGCATGGAATCTTTGGCGGAGCCAGGAATGGAACCCAAAGGTCCTCTTTCCCAATCCCCTGCTCTGCTCATCAAACCACACTTCCTAAATGTTCAGATTAAAATGTCAAAGCAAATCTTAAAATACTTTCGGCTGTGGTCAATCTTAAAACCGCTCAAGCGATTAAGAAGAAACATTAGGTAAAGTCACTGCTTGCTCTCAGGTCTTTGAGTTACATACAAAGTGTTTTTGTTTTTCTATCATTTGTCCAAAGGCCAGATGTATGTATCCCATTAGTTCATTGCAAAATAATAGAGCTTTCAAACGACATTTAGGGAGGAGTCTGGTTTCTGCAGGTGGTCAGAAGATGCAAATTTCTTCCAGGGAGCACCTGACAATGTCAAATAACTGAAGGAAAAAACCTGCCTTCACTCCCAAAACACTGAGTTAAATTTTTATCTTGTATCGGTCCACTGTGTGTGGCAGTTAATTGGAATAAACAAAAGACCAAATTAAAGCATCTTTCAATTTCTGAGAGGTTACTGGTTCCAGCAGTATTCTCTAAACTGATAAAATCTTTCAAAACAAAAGGAACTTTTCATGTGCAGCCACTTTACATCCTGCAGCTGCTTTGCTTCAGGATAATCCTTTGGTTGTTTTAAGATGCTGCAAAACTGTTTCTAATGAGTACAGTCAATAGTTACAAAGTGTATTAGAAATTGGGGTTTCCCTCCAGGAGTAATGTCATGGAACTTGATTGCTTTCTATTCTGCTAATCTAGTTTGACGCTATAGTAATATCTTTCGAGTGAAACTTCCTGGATTGTTTGTTTGCTATTAAACCCCCCCACACATGTCATAGCTCAGTTTAGAGGAAAAATGTAATGTGTATCTTAGTTGCTACAGTACATGTAGCTACTTCATCTCTTCGCAAGAAGAATACAGCCTTCCAGAATAGCAACCAGTTTCTCCAAGGATCCTTTGTTGATCTCAATAGCAGGGTTATAGAAAGCCTTCTTTAAAAGTGTTTGCGGGGTGTGTGTGAGCCCTGTGTGGGTAATATACTGAGTGGTGACCAGGGGCAGCTCCAGGCACCAGCACAGCAAGTGCGTGCCTAGGGCGGCAGTCAGGTGGCCTTCAGGGGCATGCCTGCGGGAGGGCCGCCGGTCCCGCAGTTTCGGTGGCAATTCAGAAGGGAAATTATTCTATGGGTTGTCTTGTTCACAAACCTACTTGTGAGTCAGTCTTCTGCAGCCCTGGGGTTGTAGGTGTATGATTAAATACAACAGGTGCAGTGAACCCATCTGATTGCTGGAAGAGAGGAGTGGTCTCTTTGTTTTGTTTTTTCTCACAGTACCCATTAATAGACCGTATGTTCATGTAAGAATTTAAAAGGAAATCAAGAAAGCATTTTATTTTTGCAGCACCATATGGATAAACTACTACCCTGAAGAGCTTCCAATCTTGCTTCTCACACGTGACAGGTCAAGCAAAAGAGTAGACACTGTTTGGGAGAGGTAGGATGGGCATCACAGCAGTAAGAGCACATGGCTGTTCAGCTAGTGCCTAAAGCCACACGATCACGAGCAAACACGTAATCTGTTACTAACTGAACAAACCGGTTTTGGCACCGAGCAGGATATGACATAGACTCAACTCCTCCAAAACACAGGAAGAGATGCACGTGTATGCAGACAGGAAGTACACCATGTAAACTATAGAGCGACTGTGACAGACTGTAGTTCCAGTGAGTGACGAACTAATAGTAAGAGGTGAAGTTTGGGTACAATGAATGAATCCTCTTTAGAGCTGGCATGGGCTGCTGCTTCATTTCTAAATAGTGTAATTGATGGATTGTAGGGAATAGAGCTGATTAGAAAAATGCAGATTTTCATGAAAAACTTATTGAAATTTTTATGGTGAAACGTAGACCTTTTTGAAAGATTTCACCCGGTCTAGGAGCTGATTTAAAGACTTCCTTGCAAAAGATTTGGTAATTCACAATCTTTTTGAATAACTTTAAGGAGGATGTGCTCTCACCTGAACACCCAATAGTGTTTAATTCTTTGTTCACTCCTGAAGTGAAAGGCCCATCAGTAGAATATCTTAAAAACTAGCCTGTTCCAGTTCAGGGCAGCTGCTCCTGTATTTCCCCTTAGTGGTCCAACAAGGGTACTCAGTCTTAGGGTTCCAGCTCCCCAGCTGTAGCCTCTCTTGGATGGGGACACATCTCATTGCCTTCTGACCATATGTCCAGATTGTACAGTTCCTTGCCTTCACTGTGTGTTTCCCAGCAAAGGCAGTCTGCCTAAACAAACCTTGCTCATAGACTTGAAGGCCAGAAGGGACCATAATGATCATCTAGTCTGACCACCTGCACACTGCAAGCCACAGAACCTTCCCCATCCACTCCTGTAATAGCCCCCTAACATCTGGCTGAGTTACTGAAGTCCTCAGACCATGATTTAAAGACTTCAAGTTAGAGAATCTACCTTCTAGTTTCACTTTCAGGGACTGACAATGGAGTGATTGCTACAGCTATAAGTTACCACACCGTTCTTTCTAAGCAAGCCTACTTTTTATTCTTAAGGTAAAAACCATTACAGAGAAGACATATTAAAACAATAAAAGAGCCTACACACATGCTAATAAGGTTACCAGGGATCACCCCACCAGAGGGGTTTCTTTGTGGTTACAAGTTCATTGAGCTTCAGCTCAGAACAAGCACACACTCTTATGAGGCCTCAGTAGGCCTAGTCCTTCCAATCCTTCCCTAAGGATTGGGGCCTTCCATGGACCTGTCTGTTTGCTGGATCAGAGGGTCCTGAGCCAGTTTAGACATGGGCTATTTAACCAAAAGTCTTTTCTTCATCTATTGGTCTCTGGAGAATCCCGTTTGAAGTAATATATATGAATCTCTCCGGGGGTGATGGCTTCAAAGATTGGTAAGGAGGAAGTTCCTTAGCATTCACCCTCCCTACTAGAGAAGATGCATACAATGCCACAACATGACATACACTATTCCATTTTTAATACCATGTACCCTGAAGGTATTAAACCCTAACTCAATAAGGTTTAATTTACACATCATTGAATTACCTTAATTCCACAAGGTATGTTCAGGATATTGCCAGTCTGTCACACATCCCTTTTAGTTTCCCAGTGTAATGCTACCATTCATAACCTGTGAATAACAGTAGTATCTCAACAAAGGCCGTACAATTTATCCTTGTGCTGTCCTATTCAGTAGGCGGAGAATTGTTCTTTAACAATGCATAATTAACCCATGGCACTCATTACCCCCAAGCTATTAGACCAAGATTTGAGACAGAATTAGGCGTTCATATGGATAAGATAAAAATAGGGTGTGTTTTGTGTTGTGTTTGTTTTTTTTTTATTTTATTTTTTTGAGGGCTATCAACCCTCTTGCTTCAGGGCATAAACCAACTTTTGACTGGAGATTGGGAAGAAACTCCCTATTTGGGCAAGACATTCCGTAAGTCTCCATAGTGGAGTTTGTTGCACTGTCCTCTGAAGCATCTGGTACTGGCCATTGTCAGAGACAGGGCAGTGGGTGAGGTGGACCTCTGTTCTGACTTGGCCTGGCAGTTCCTACATAATATTGATTTAGAACAGCCTAAACGATAAGACTCCGAGGGTACAGATTGTGCTGAATATTTCACATGAGAACTTTTCTCAGACAAATCTGTCAAGAAGGAATATTCTGTGAGAATATTAAACATAGTTCTGCAGCTAAGTGCTTGCTAGAAATAAAAGGCATTAATGACTGTGTTTTGGAAGAGTTTCTGATTCTGCAGAAAGACCAGGGATTTTTATAAGCCAAAGCAGTGGTGTCTGCATCACATACTAGTGATAGCTGCCTTTAAATTCCTAGTTGGTTTGTTGCAAACTCAGGGGCTCACTTTGGGCCTTCCTCTGGGCTCTTTAGTCAGACAACTCCCTGTGAAGTCAGTGGGAGCTCTGCCTGAGTAAGGATTGAACAATAGGGCCCAATGTTTGATAAATGCGTCACTTTACCAGATTAAAAAAAAAAAAAAAATCAGATTCTTAGTTATGTGCTATCACTCAAGATTAACCAGTATTCATTTTCAGTATAACTTGTAAGGTGACATGCAAAATTGCAATGCTACAACATTCGAGCTTTCAATTTTTATAGTAGAAGCCTCTTAATCTGGTAAATGGTTCTCTTTTCCCCCCGCCCTTCCCGAGGTAAATACATTGCATGGAATTTTGTTTGGTTCACTTTTCAGATTTCATCAGGATTTTAATTGGCGATGTGCTTTCGTCTTGTAGGTGTATAAATCCAAAAACTGTTCTTTATCTAGAGCCTGTAGTGTCTTGTGAATTTGCCGAAGGTTATTAAAATCTGGGATTTACTCCTCTGATGTTTGTTGTTTTTAATATCCAGCTAAATGGAATCTTGTTAGCATACTTGAAAACCACTCTGGGCAAGGCAGCCATCATTTAAAAATCAAGAAGCTGTAGTCTTACAATGGACAGTACTAAAAATAGTTTATTTTCAGGTTATTCTCAACTTCCAAAACTATTGTACTCCACATGAATTTTATTCTGGGTCTGATACTCTCAATGGTAACTGCCCAATAATGGACCTATTGTCTGTTTTATGGGTCAGCCTCAAGGCTACTAGGTTATTTTTAAGGTTGATTCCCCTCTTTCCTCTCTTGTCGTCTTCCCCCCCCCCCCCCCCCCCCCGCCCATATTGGGCATCTCTGGCCTAGCCTGCTGTGATGACATGAAAGGTGCAACGTGAGCCAAGTGAAATAATGTATTTGGCTGTGATTCTGACTTCAATGGGACTCTGCATGGGCACAGGACTCTGTTCTCATGGCTTCTGGTACAGGATCAGAGTCTTAGTAGTGGTTGTGAGAGAGTACCATGCTATTTCTTTACTCCCTTTTACCCCAATAACCCTCATTATTCCCTTAGTAGAAATGAGTCCACATTGTCGTCTCCAGGCCGAAGAATGGGGAATTAAGCTTGAAATAAAAATGCTGCTCCATGTTGCTGCTATGCTGACATCCCCAGTTGATATTTAGGTTTATAATAAATAAAAATTCCAACCTTTTTTTGTTCAGAAACTTAGCTTCTTATTCTCAGCAGTGTGTGCACACATCCAGTTCTGCAATATTATGTTAGGGTTGATATGCTCATTTTCCTTATTCTTTACAGTTCCATTTTGTTCGTGTGAGGGTATTGCAAACACTGGAATAATGTGAGAACTTTCTCTCAGTTATATAGGGGACTGCGAGATTCACATGGAAGTATCAAAATTTAAAGGAGGAGTGAAAGGAATACAGGTGGGTATAATGCAAATGTTCACGTGATGCTCTATTTTCTATTGAGGGAGCATGGCTCTTTGGTTAGGGCATGACACTGGGGAGGGGGGGTGTCAGGAGACCTGGGTTTTATTTCTGCTGTTGCTGGGTGATCTTGAACACGTCGCTTCACTGCCTTGTGGCTCTGTTTCCCCATGTGTAAAATGCTTCCTCTGGAAAGCACTTTGAGATTTGCAGACAAAAAGCACTCTCACATAGTGAGATGATATTAAACCTCTTGGAACTTCACAGTGACTTTAGAAAGAGAAGATTGAACCTCCCAGTCCATAAGGGGGGAGGGATAGCTCAGTGGTTTGAGCATTGGCCTGCTAAACCCAGGGTTGTGAGTTCAATCCTTGAGGGGGCCATCTGGGGCAAAAATTAGGGATTGGTCCTGCTTTGAGCTGGGGGTTGGACTAGATGACCTTCTAAGGTCCCTTCCAACCCTGATATTCTATGATAAGCGTAGACCCTGTGCTACTCAAGTTACACCTAGGCTGGGATTTTCAAAGGAGTGTAGCAACTCCGTTCAATCTGTTTGAAAATCTCCGCTTTTGCCATTAGCAGTATGTGATCTCAGACACACAGGGGAGAAGTGCTGATTCTGTCCAGTAAAGGGCAGTGGTGCCCACATATAGTTAATCCCAGTATTACTGGGGTAGATTTAAATCAATTTAGACTCCAAATTTTGACTTTGTGGAAACAAGATTCTACAAAATGTAAGGAGTAAAATTCTCAAAAGCACCCAAGCCCCATTTTCAGAAGTGACTTAAACACCTGGGAGCCTGAGTTTCAATCCCTTCTGAAAATGGGGCTTGGGGTCCGAAGTCACTTGGATACATTTTTCAAAAGCACCTGAGAGAGAGAAATGTTTTGATGTTTGTGTGTGTTTAAAATGCCAGTGAAAAGTGTTTCACTTTGGATAGCCTCTTAACATAACTCCTTACAAACTAAGTAGATGTTGTTCCAGCCCAAGCTTACCACCAAAGTTAGAGAAGATAAATGCTGTATGAATTCATTGTTCAGATAAGAGAGGGTGTGGGACCCTGGCGATAGAGAATGGGTTTTGAGAAGAAGCGTATCATGTGATCTGGAGTATCGATGTTGGGGCCAGAACTCTGGCATTCTATGTCCCATTTGTGTGCTTTGACCATGCATCTCTGTAAATGAGGCAGCAGTTCAGGTTCATCCTGGCCGTTACCTTCAAACTAAAGTTTCCTCCTCTTTTCTCTTTACAGTTGCATGGAACGTTACGGGTGATTCTGGAACCTCTTATCACAGATGTGCCTTTTTTTGGAGCCATAACAATGTTTTTTATTCAAAAACCGGTAAGTCTGTAGTGAATTCCATTCTGCAGCCTGATTGACTCTTGATCTTTGCTCATATGACAGTGAGGGCCAATCTGCCTTTTAAATATCTGTCTAGAATAGCTAGCTTACTTCCCTGCCAGATATAATACTTAAAATAGAATTTTGAACAATGTGATTTATTTTTTTTAAATGAGGAATGTTACTCTTTTTAGATATCTAGATAATATAATGAACGATGTTCTTGTGCATTTTGTTCTCCCATAGTGTTGCATGCCAAATTAGTCTTTGGCTTCTATGAATGCACAGACTGCCTAGTGACTGTGGTAGATAGTCCGTCCATATGCCTTTTATTGCAAGACCATTGACAGATTACTAATGCAGTTAACAAATGCAGCCATCTTAGGTGTATTATTGAAAGCCTGTGTAACCTTGTGAATTAAATCCCAACGCACCCAAATGAGGAGCATCTTTCTCTTTCTAGTGACCGCTTATAACATGACTCACTTTTTTTTTTATGTATTTCTGGATTGAGTTTTTTTTACTTGCGTGTAAAGGTAATTAGAGACCAAATGCACACAATATGTGGGTCACACTTATAAATCCTTCCATGAAGCATTGCCTTTTGGTTGGCATTAGCTATAATGAAGATACTTTCAAGTTCCCAGTGACTGTAGCACAGTATGACTAGACAAAATTCTCCTGCTACCCACACACAACACCCCTGAATTCAGTGTGCTGCATGGTTGCAAAAGCAGAATTTTGATCATTATGTATTTTTGAATTGTAAGGATTCATGGTACATACTATGGGATTATCCAGTGGTCTCTGGTCTAGGCTAAGAAGAACATTGTTGTGGGGAGGAGACTAGATGTGGAGCTGATTGTTGACATCTGGGGAGTGGACTTCTGATCTGCATTAAAATTTGAAGAAATGTTTGCTACTGTGTGCCTGTTATAGTCCCAAACTAAAGCAGATACTATGCGAAATCCATAAGTGACTGTATAGGTTGGCCATGTTGCTGGAGAGGGTATACTAAGACACCAGTATATTTTTACCAACATTAAAATATTTCACTCAATACAACGAATATGGTACATAACTAAGAAATGATCAGCCCCAGCAATCTACTACTGGCATGAGATGGCAGCTGGTCCTGGGCTCTGAGTAACTTTGGCAACAGTTTAGTAAGACAAAAATGGTGTTGGACATATTGCCAATGGCAAGACTGAAGGCAAAACATAAAATTCAATGAGGCATAAGTGGGGCATAGGCAGGAGGGAAATCCCATTGAGCACTAGAGTGAAGCAAAAATGAAATCCACTCTTCTGCTGAAAAGCCCTGTATTCCTAAAGATGCTTGCATTACTCAACTGGATTAGTGCATAGATGAGGTCATTGCCTCAAAAAACTTTAGTTTTCAGGGTAAGATCCTCAGCTGGTGTAAACTGATGTTAGTGGAGCTACACAGCTGGGGATCTTACCCTTGGAGTAGAGGCTTAATAGAGGAAACCTCCATAGGCTAGTAAAATGCAAGTTTAAAAATTAGAAATGGAGTGTTCTGGCTCGGGGTTTTGTTTGTTTCAAACAAACAAAGGGACGGTGCAAAGGAAGGTGGTAGAGGGGTTTGAGAGACCAAGCCAGTGGAAGGTAAGTTGGACTGCAGGACACATAGGCAGTGCTAGACTTTAACATTTCTGATAGTTTGGAATCTATTTGAAAAGTTAGCTGTATCAGTAGCTGTACAGCAGAGGGACATGATAAATGTCACATTTATGATCCAAGAGGGGGAGAAGGTAGCAGCAGTTATTGAGGATGAACTGCAAACATTCAATTCAAATACCTGTAAATCTTTTGCTGTGTTCCATATAAGGGAGAAGAACTTAGTCACGTCTCAAACAAAAGCAGCTGCTCTGGTCTAGTCTGAGCATGTATGAGGATCCATGAAACTCCAGTCCTCTCTGGACTCTGTAAAACCTGTTTTTTCTAAGGCCTTTCCAGAGAGGTGGTTCCAGAGTTATTGCACTGAGCAATGAGTCTTGCTACTCCGGATTGAGTGTTTTGGGTTCCCTTTAGCACTTCAGCTCATATGTGACGTTGCTGGGTCACTCTAGCCACCCAGGAATGTGCTTTCTGAACACATCTCTTGTTCAAGCTGACCTAAATGGCATGTCGCAGTTGGAGAATGGCCTCAAACTGAGGTGTTCTTCAGGGTGTGGGGGCGGGGGGAGGAGAGACACTTGATTCCTCAGTAAACATCTGGCAAAGGAAGTGTGCAAAGTCCCTGATTGCTCATATCCTTCTGAAGGGAGCTAAGTCACAAGACACAAGCCATCTTAGTGCCTAGTTAATCTGTGGGGATGGAATTCGTGGTGATAGTGGTGTGTAGTAGTGTGGCTTTATCAGGATGAATTTGAGATGGTTACGACTCACTACAGCTTCACCACTTATAAGTAATCAGTGCTCATTTGGGATGACTCGCATAAAACCTTTACACCTGCCGATTGCATGCCCGATTGCATGTTCTGTAGCTGCCGCATAGGTATATTTAAGAAACTGCTAAAATAGTTTGAGCGTCTTTAAAAACATTGGGCCATATTTCCAGTGTCACTCAGCTTGCCTGTTAGGGCCGTCCTCTTTAAATCCCTCTGCAGGTAAAGCCCATTGCCTTAATTGGATCTGGTCCCACTAAAACAGTTCTTCCTAGTTATCCCAGTAGGAAAGGAATTCTATGTTTGACTCATCAGAGCCACGAAGTAGTGGATTTTAAAGCTGTGACTTTATTATTATTTTATTATTTGTTAATGTATAGAAAAACTGTCACTGTTGCAGGGCAGAATAACTTTGGGGCACAGAAGGAGGAAACCATACTCTGACATCTTGAGGGTTTTTTTAATGATGGTTCTCTCAAGTTGCTGGGGTAGTTGGATTGTTGGAATATATCCTGTGGGAAGTCAGCAGGTGTTCAATTAACTTGCCACAGAGACGTGATAATCTCCTCCATGTGTGGTGTTTTATATTTCTAATCACACAAGTTTGGATGGACTATACACCCTTGTGCTTCAGGGCATGAGGTAATTAGGAAGGCACTTCCCCGATGGGTGGATTACCCCATGGTTTTCCACTACAGGATTGCTTGCATCTTTGTGTGAAGCACTTGGTAATGGCTGCTCACAGATGGAACACTGGACTGACCAGTCTGCTGCTCCGATACGAGATGGCAATTCCTATGTACCTAAGTCTTTGGAGGATAAGACCCAAAGAAACACTGACTCCAGGTCTTGGCAGCTCAAATAAAGGAGGAAATGTCTCCATCTCAGCCATTGGTTTTTAGGTGTAAACATAATCCAGTTGGTTTTCTTTAACTAGCTGGATATGTCTTGTGTTTTTAGGTTCATTAATCATTTGTTGCAAATTCATTAACACGGTTCAGTTTGTTTTTGTTTTTTTTGCCTGCTTACTGTAGTACTTGGAAGTCAACTGGGCAGGCCTGACCAACCTCCTAGATGCCCCAGGAATTAGGTGAGTGTTCACTTCTCCTTCCCCCCCCCTTCTTTTTTTAAAGAAACAGGTGGAGTGGGAGGGGGGAATGGTATAGAAATGAACCCCTTTTTCTAGAAACTGAACCAAAGGATTTTCAAGAACTATGTATCTTAGGGCTTTAGACAGTTGTTGTCCATAATAGTATCTGAACAATCTGCAAAATCTGAACTCCAAGCTCTATTGCAGGCATCAGAGTTGGTTTTCTACCATTTCATCACGTTTGAGGCTCATGATGGAAGTATTACAGCTAGCCAAATCTCCTGTGCAAATTTGTGAAAGACAGAGTCCATAATAAGGCCTACCTTTAAAAAGCTGGCTTTCCTTTCTGCACCTGCAAAAATGATTTTGCGTTGATAGTTTATAATGACAGATATTCAGAGGTAAGGGATTTGCATACTGTGTTTTATTTTGAGGTGAACAAATATAAGACCCCTATCCTGGGCTTTGTGTTCTCTATTGTAGTTTTCTTAATCTTTTCCTTTCCAATGCAAATTCTCTTAACCCTTGCAGGAAAGGGCTGTACATACTGCACACGTACAAGCAACAATTCATTTGGCTCGCTGCAAAATGCTGGAGCCTGGCTGCTTCACTCCTTCCTACTTCCCTTATAGTGACTTAAATATAGAGAAAATTCTGTTGATCATGAAAGCCTTATGAACAAACATGCCTGGATGTGAAACATGCTGAAAGACTGGTTGAACCAGAACTCTTCCTTTAAATGACTGATTTATGAGGAAGAGTACAAAAATATGAAATCCTGCCTAGTCATTTACTTGTTAAAAGCTACACATAGTTGGATTCAGGTCCATGCCAAAATTCACATGATTTCATAACCTTACTGTTGATGGGGGTTTGGGCAGGAAATCATTGTCCTGTCATCAGACCCTCTGAGTCTGTGAGCTCTGCATTTGTACTTGGAAGGGCATTGGATTTCAGCCTTCTGTTCTGGTCAAACTGTGCACTGTGACCAGATCATGGAACAGCCTTATCCAGCATATTCCTCTTTTTGCTAGCACTTTACTTAGCAATGGGATGAGGTGGGGACTGACCATGGTGGGTTGTTTTTGGTTTTTTTTGTTCTTTGTTTTTTATTAGTCTTTCCCCTTTAATGGTATCCTGCCCTGTAGGTACAGACTTGCTCATGCCAAATTGCTGTTCATTGAAAGCACTTCATTCACCATTAGTAAGTGGAGTACACTAAAATGTATGTTTCCTATACACTTCTGGCTGGGTGGAGGTAGGTCAAATGCCTGTTCTGCAAATACAGCAATAGAGGGCCAAGTATGAGGCTAAAACTGAAAGATCAAAAAAAGCATTGATTGTACTGCATTTCATAGATTCCATAGGGTTTAAGGCCAGATCATTCTAGTCTAACCCGTATATCACAGGCCATTAAACTTCACCCAGTTACCCCTGTACTGAACCCAATAACTTTGGCTAAAGCATATCTTCCAGAAAGGCATCCAGTCTTGATGTGAAGACCTCACGACATGGAGAATCCACCATTTCCCTTGATAGTTTTGTTCCAGTGCGTCATCACCCTCACTGTTAAAAATCGGTGCCTTATTTCCAATTTGAATTTGTCTGGCTTCTGTTTCCAGACATTGGTTCTTAATATATAACGAAACCCAGCAAATTCAGCTCTGACTGATTAGCAGCAAAGTCATTTATTCCTAGAGACTTGCACATGAAATGAACAGTTGCTGCTACCTTGAGTCTGTGGCTCCTGTGACTTGATGGGATGCAAAGGACTTTTGTGCTCAGTAAAGATCACATGATCTCGCTGAAACCATTTACTTAAAAAGGTGACCTAGAACCGGGGGGGTGGGCAAAGTTTCCGCCTTTTCGTTTTAATTCTTTAACGTATAAAGACCAAAGTGCTTGGAGGGGACATTGTAGATTGTTTGTTTGTTTTTTTTTAATTTGTCTGGCTTCAGCTTCCTATTTACAATAGTGTTAGTTGTTTTTTTTTTTTTTAATTGCGCTTCAATAAATCTGGCTTGGGAAAGGGCAGTACTGTAGTCAAGACTCCAATAATTTGCCTGCATCACAAAAAACAACCTTGCAACTGGTTCCCTTTCTTGGCAGTCTTAGCAGAGAAGCTAAGGGGTGAATGGAAGCTGAATAGCCTAAGGGTGGCTATTCTGGGAGGGTATAGATTAAGGGAAGCTACTGGGGAAAGGTGGGAGAAGCTCATATTATTACTGTACATGCAGTGCTTATTCTGGAGATACATGGGAGGGCTTCAGTCTCCAAGGCTGTCAATCCAACAACTTTCAATATAAGGATAAGTTGGGGATCTCATTCTATACACGGAGGCTCTAACTGAAGTCACCCATGGCCTCATTCATGGATCCCAGGTCAGAAATTGTCACTTTATGCTGATGTGAAGTTGTCACCTGTTTTTGTTTGTTTGTTTTAGTGCTCCAAACTCCATAATGGTTCTACAATTTTGGGTTTTATTTGAACATATGTATTCCCAAGGTAGTGCAAAAGAGACCCTGGATTTGAACCTCTTGTTTTTTCCCCCTCCATCTCACCCTGCCTCATCTTTTGTATCCTCTTGTTCATTGTTTAGTCTTCTAAGGTCAAATTTCCAGCCAGCCTTTGTAATTACAAGATTTGGATGCGCCGCACTGCAGTTGTGCATGCAAATAGCCACGTGTATGTGCAGTTCTGGATTTGCCCATCCAACTCAGTTCTGCATGTGCAAACATAAATTTTGTGCCCTTGCACGCACAGCTGGATGAGCAAGATCACAGATTAGGACTGAAATCTTGGTCCTTTCCTCCTTTGAGAGTTAAAGGCATTCTCCTTCAAGGCATGGAGAAGGCAGAATGATAACATCTGCAATGTCTTTTGTTGTAATTGAAATCATGACTTTTTTTTAATTTATTTTATTTTTTGTTTAAATTTTCCCTTCAGTTTAATGTCAGACACGATAATCCAAGACCTGATTGCTGCCCGGCTGGTGTTACCAAACAGAATCACAATTCCACTGAAAAAGAACATGAAAATTTCCCACCTGCGATTCCCTATCCCATATGTAAGTGTTTTCTGATGTAATATATTGACACACAATCCGCTGAATATGCTGTATGCTAAGACTGGGGGGAAATGAGTTGTGTTCACAGCAGGTTAATGCATCAACCTCTAAACTGGGAACTAGGTTGATGTGACACCAGTTGACATTGTCCACCTAACAAAAGTGGTTGAAGCATGATAGCAGTTATCTGCTCTGACCGTTCAGATTGAAAACACAAGTTTATTGCAATATTGAACTGTGGTGCAGTGCCCCAACTTTAGGGGAAAGCCTGCTCATACCATGTATAATACCCACCAATATTTCTCTCCCATTCATGTCTATTAAAACCTGAATAAAGTCAGCTCAAATGTGTAGGAGAAATCTGAGCAAATGCTGCTTAAGATGCTGGGACAGTGGTAGTTGATGCGGGGAGAGAGGTATTTATCTATTTTGGGTATTTCTAGTGCACCCATCACAATGGTGTTTAGGTATTTTTAATCTCTGACCCCACACTGGGTTATATTGCAGCAATATCTTCTACATCGGGGTAGTCAATAGGTGGACTGTGGGCCAAATCCGGACTGCCAGATGCTTTTGAACAGATCCCAAAATCTTTTTTTATTTATCATCATTATTGTTGGGGTTCTTTTATTTTCTCTGGAGGATGGACCTTGACTATACCTTTGACCAAGAAATTTTGGACCTTGACAAAAAATAGACTATCCCTGTTCTACATAGTCATGTTCTGATCTTCATGTAGTATCCCCAATAGTTTTAAGGTACAAAAGACAAGGATTGTACCAGATATTGCCCAGATGTTCCTCTTGGTCTTGGTATATCCTGTACATACAGTAAATAAGGCTTGTTTAAGAGATTAATCAGTGATCTCCCTTACCAAGTGAAAGCTTCGGGTTAATGAAGGAATATGATGAATCTTCAGTTTGTGCTTGATTTGTATGCTAACCCAGCAATTCTTTCTTTGATAATGAAAGCGCTTAAATAACAGGTAGGAAGGCATAAAATCACAAATCTTGTTACTAAATAAAATATCTTGCAAAAATTCATCCAAAACATTGTCAAACGTAAATCTCTAGCTGTACTATAAATATTATAGATATTGGGTGAGTGAGGGGAAAAATGGATAGGTGACTGTTTTCCACCTACATTTAATTACCAAATGGAAGCTGAATGGCCACCTCTGCAACAACTAATCAAAAATATCATACCATCATGCCTCACCAGTGGATGCTATTTTTTTGTCCTTTTCAGGCTGTGGCCCAGTGGGAGAGGAGCACATCCTAAGAGGTCTGAGCATGCTCAGTTAGGTCAATGGGAGCTCAGCTTCTTGCAGGATGAGGCCCTTATTTACAATTGTGGGTGTCTGGCTGGTGAGTCTTGCCCACATGCTCAGGGTTCAGCTGATCGCCATATTTGGGGTCGGGAAGGAATTTTCCTCCAGGGCAGATTGGCAGAGGCCCTGGAGGTTTTTCGCCTTCCTCTGCAGCGTGGGGCACAGGTCACTTACTGGAGGATTCTCTGCATCTTGAAGTCTTTAAACCATGATTTGAGGACTTCAGTAGCTGAGACATAGGTGAGAGGATTATTCCAGGAGTGGGTGGGTGAGATTCTGTGGCCTGCATTGTGCAGGACGTCAGACTAGATGATCGTAATGGTCCCTTCTGAATTATAACCATATGAAGATAGCCGACGTTAGATTGTGCCTCAGTATAAACTGCTCTCTTCTAAGTAAATGAAATTATGCTTTAAAGATGTTTCCTGTTTTATATCTCAGTTATGTAAAATGCTCTGCATCAAAATACAATGGCAGCCTTGCTAAATAACTGGAATCAAGACCTGAAATAGCTATTTTAAGAGGCAATGTGTTGAAATTATCAAGAGGCCTGTGTTTTCATGTTGATCTATGATGCCTTGTTTTGTTCAGGGAGTAGTCAGAGTTCACCTGCTAGAAGCTGAAAACCTTGTCCAGAAAGACCACTTCCGGGGGAAGTCTGACCCTTATGCTATCCTTCGAGTTGGCTTGGTGCAGTTCCGAAGCAAGACCATTCAACGAAATCTTAATCCCATCTGGAACGAAATGTCTGAGGTATAGAATCTATTGATCTTTCTAACCATATGAAGTTGTAGATGTTTGTCTGTATATGTGGATTATACTTGGTTTGGGCACTTTTTCTTCTGTCCTTCACTAAGTGCTTGGAAGGTATTGGGAACAACATTTTTTCAGAAGTAGAGGAAGTAAGCAAGGGGATAGCCATTTTAGCCTTGATTCTGACCAACAGGGAGGAATGGGAAGTGAATCTAAAGATGGAAGGCAATTTCAGTGAACATGATAATGAAGTGATAGATTTCATGATCCTAAGGCAAAGGAGTGAGGGCAGCAAAATAAGGACACTGGACTTCATAAAGAGCAGACTTTAACAGACTCAGAAAACTGGTAGGTAAGCTCCCATGGGAAGAAAATCTAAGGGGAAAAGGAGTTCAGGAGAGCTGGCGGTTTCTCAAGGGACAGTATTAAAGGCACAACTGTAAACTGTCCTGATGTGAAGAAAAGACGGGAAGAATAGTAATAGGCCAATATATGGCTCCATCAGGAGCTCTTTAATGACCTGAAAATTGAAAAGGAATCCTACAAAAAATTAGCAATTTGTCCATATTTCCAAGGCTGAGTACAAAAGAGTAGCACAAGTAGGTAGGGACAAAATGAGAGGGGCTAAGGCACAAAATGGGTTGCAGCTAGCAAGGGCCACAAAAGGCAATAAGAGGTTTTATTAATATGTTAGGAGCAAGAGAGAGACAAAGGGAAGTGTAGGTCCTCTACTTAGCAGGGAACGAGAGATAATAACTGATGGCCTCAAGAACGCTGAGGTGTTTAATGCCCATTTTGTTTCTCTTCACTGAAAAGGTTAGTGGTGACCACATATTCAATACAATTAATATCCATGAGAGAGGTGGAATGCAAGCCAAAATAGGGAAAGAACATGGTAGACTATTTTGATAAAATAGATGTATTCAAGTTGGCAGGGCCTGATGAAATTCATCCTAGGGTACTTAATGAACTAACTCAGGGGTCTCCAAACTTTAGGAGATGAGGGCCACATTAGATTTTTGAAGAGGCTTCGCAGGCCGGCTTTAGGGAGTGCGGGGCCTGATTTCGATGGGGCCCTGCTGCCGAAATACCGCCGAGGCGGCAGCAGCGTTTGAGCTGCCGCCAAAGTGCTGCTGAGGCATCGGCAGCAATTGGTTGGCGGGGGCCGGACAAATTGAAGCCGCGGGCCGGATCTGGCCCTCGGGCCGTAGTTTGGAGACCCCCTGCTGAAGCAATCTGGGAACCATTCTCAATTATCTTTGAAAAATTCATGGAGGACTGGGGAGGTCCCAGAGGACTGGAGAAGGGCAAACATAGTACCTGCCTTTAAAAAGGGGTATAAAGAGGATCTGGGGTATTATAGACTAGTCAGCCTAACTTTGATACCTGGAAAGATAATGGAACAAATTATTAGACAATCAGTTTCTAAGAACCTAGATGATGATAGGGTTATAAGGAATAGCCAGTCTGGATTCGCCAAGAACAAACCATGACAAACCAAGTTTCCTCCTTTGACCTTTTGGCCTACTGGATAAGGGGAAGCAGTAGATGTGATGCATCTTGATTTTTTAGAAAGGCTTTTGACACAGTCCCATATGACATTCTTCTAAGCAAACTAGGGAAATGTGGTCTAGATGAAGTTACCATAAGGTGGGTGCACAACTGGTTGAAAAGTGGTACTCGGAGTAGTTATCAATGGCTTGCTCTTATACTGGGAGGGCATATCTAGTGGGATCCTGCGGGGGTCAGCTCTGGGTCTGGTACTAACCAATATTTTCATTAATCACTTGGACAATGGAGTGGAGAGTGTGTTTTATAAAATCTGCAGATGACACCAAGTTGGGAGGGGTTGTAAGCACTTTGGAGGACAGGATTACAATACAAAATAAACTTAACAAATTGGAGAATTGGTCTGTAATCAACAAGATGAAATTCAAAGTACTTCCCCCTAGAAAGGAAAAATCACACTACAAAACTACAAAAATGGGGAATAACTGGTTAGACAACAGTCCTGTAGAAAAGGATCTGGGGATTATAGTAGATCTCAAATTGAATGAGTCAATAATGTGATAGTTGTGAGAGCCTAATATTCTGGAATGTATTAACAGGAGTGTTGTATGTAAGACATGGGAGGTAATTGTCCTGTTCTACTTAGCACTGGTAAGGCCTCAGCTGTAGTACTGTGTCCAAATCTGGGCACCACATTTAAAAAAAGATGTGGACAAATTGGAGGGAGTCCTAGGAGAGCAACAAAAATAGTAAGAGGTTTAGAAAACCTGATCTAGGAGGAAAGGTTAAAAAAACTGGGCATGTTGAGCCTTCAGAAAGGAAGGGAGGGAGTACAACCTGATGATCATCTTCAAATATGTTAAGGTCTGTTACAAAGAGATGAGGTTCAGTTGTTCTTGGTGTTCACTGAAGGTAGGATAAGAAGCAATGGGTTTAATCTGCAGCAAGGGAGATTTTTAGAAAGGGAAATACTTTCTAACTATATGGGTAGTTGAGCTCTGGAATAAGTTTCCAAGGGAGGTTATGGAATCCAAATGGCTGCCGAAGATATTCTTTAAAATCTCCAAACACCTGTCAGGGATGCTCTAGGTTTACTTGGTCCTGCCTCAGGGCATGGGGTTGGTCTTGATTTCTCGAGGCCCCTTCCTGCCCTACATTTCTATGATTCTGTGATCCCATTGCCTAACTGTATTGGAGCTGATGGTAACATAAAAACAGTCTAACTGAACTGACAAGTTAACTAGTATCTTCTGCTTATTTGATTAACGGGTTCCGATGTTTGCCCTGAAAACTTGACCCTGGTCCCTGAACTGACATATTAGTTTTCAAGCTCATCTGAATAGGTGTGTTTGCATCTTGTTTAAAATGAACATAACATATGCTTATGCTGACCCTGCATTAGCATATATTTCCTCAATATAACCTAGGAAGTGCTGCATTTTTGTCACTAGCCTGAGGCTTTTAATGTGGCCTGTGAATATTTGTTTGTCTAAATCTTATGACTCTCTTCCCCTCTTCTCCCCCCACTCCCGCCCCTCGCAGTTTGTTGTTCATGAAGTGCCTGGTCAGGACTTAGAAGTGGACTTGTATGATGAAGATCCAGATAAAGATGACTTTCTGGGCAGGTGATGCACATAATTTTGCTATTTTTTCTCTTTTCAATAGTACATATATGTTCAATTTTTAAAACGCAATCCCCTGTAAGAATAAAGGCATAGTCAGTTGAGTGGTGGTTGCTCAGTGAGAGATGTAATCTTTTATGAGAAACATAGCTGCTTCTTCTAAAATTACTTCACAGGGGTGGAGCCTTCTCCCTCTAGGTTTCTAGTTCTAATCCATCCCAGACTAATCATGATGAAGTCCCTACATTTGGATGCTGTCCAATCACTGATGTTCTCAGTCAGGTTTCTGGCCTAGAGAGGGGTCCTGGTCATAAAAACAACCACTGCAGTTGTCACTTTTTTTTGGCCTTCCTAGAAGAGACCAAGAATCTGAAATGACCTGAAGCCTGAGCTCTGCAAGCCAGGACTGAAGGGCAAACTTGCATTGCTACTTCATGAGCTGTACCTGTCCTATGGATGGAGAAGGATTTGTCAACATGGCATTCTTAGATAGCCGCACATTAGGGGAAGCTTTGCAGAAGACAACTGAGAAGAACCAAATCCCACCTACCCAAGTACAGTATGTCAGAGCTGGCTTCTTAAGAAGAGGTGCTTTACATTTATGAAGAACTTCAAAACATACTACTCAATTTGCCACCACCCAAAAATAGGATGCGACCAAGACCCAAAATGAGGTGTTTGTATTCATTTTGATGGAATGAATGGGACCAGCGAGTTAAAGGTATTAACATGAGCCTGTCACTGCCCAACATGAAACAAGGTTCGGGGTTTGGTATACAGCCCTTAGCCTGCTTACAACCATGGCACAAACACCATTAAAAATCTTTTTAACCTTTTATTGAAGATACTGAAAGAAGGAAAAATCATTAAAGCACTTGAAATGGGAAGTATTAGCTACGGGTTTTTTAAACCTCCCTCGTTCATTCTCTCTCTATCTCGCTGGATAGTTTGAAGAGAAACACCTCACACCCCCTTTTGACAGTATTAAAAAAATCTGTCCTTTTTTAGGAAAAAGAGCAAGTTAGTTGAAATGGGCTGGAGCCGTTAGTGCTGTTTAAAGCCCGATCTCTTGCTGGAGAGAGAGCGAGAGCGAAAGACCAAAATACATAATGGAAACTGGTGGACACCCTATGCACCTGGCGGTGCTGGACATCCCCTCTGCCCTATGGGTGCTCGACACCCTCCACCCCTGCACCGCCCTTGCTCCGCTACAATTCCACCCCCTTCCCCAAAGTCCCTGCCCTGCCTTTGCCCACCCCAGCCCTGCCCTGCCTCTTCTCCCCTGAGCGCACCACATCCCTGCTCCTTCTCGGAAATTTCTAAGCGCTGCCTAACAGCTGTTAGGCACCAGGCGGGAAGTGCTGGGAGGGAGGAGGAGTAGTGGGGATGTGGCACACTTGTGAGGGGGAGGAGAAGAGGAAGCGAGGGGAGCTTAGCTGCCGGTGGGTGCAGAGCACCCGCTAATTTTTCCCTGTGGTTGATCCACCCCTGCAGCACCCATGGAGTCGGCGCCTATGGTGCTGGACGAGAGAGAAAAAGATGATGGTGGTGGTTTCCAGTTCCACACTTTTCTTGTTTACCAGGCATGATCTTAAGAGTCCTTGAATTCTATGAATAGACCTTTCTGTTTGTAATTCAGTCTGTCTCCCGTTTTCACATCAACATTTGTTATAGTGTGACATTTTATCAACTTTCACTTACAGTTGAGCTCACAATTAGAGTGTATTTGTAGGCCCAATTATTACTACCGAGGGATGTACCAATGTATTAATGTAGGAAACTTAACATTGAGGGATTAATTCCTTTAGTCCAAATAATTCTCTCTCAACCTTTTTTTAAAAAAAATTATTATTATTTGATGGTGATGCAAATAACTCTGAGCACTAAAAGTGATGGGCCCTCGAATTTGTGTGGAACATCAGTAACAGACTAAAATAAGTGGTGATTCCTAAAATGAGGGATACTTGAGTGATGTTTCAAAGGTCCCTTCAGATGTGTTTATATAAGCATTTCCATAGGGAGACGATTCATAAAAGCCAAACATGTTCAGTTGCACATGCTGAGGGTAATGTGTAGCTTTTGTTCTATACATGAATATTTCACTGAACAGATCTATAATGGAATCCATCTCTTGTCCATTAATTATAATATGCTGTTCACCAAAACATACAATGTAGTAATGGATATTGTGACACGTTCACTTTTTGTCTTGCAGCTTACTTATAAGTCTTGCTGATGTAATGAATGACAGTATTGTTGATGAGGTAAACATTTATAGTCTGTTTCCAAATGTTGTTATATGGACCTTACACATTCAATTATGTTTCTGCACACTTGCAGCTTGTTAGTTATTTTAACAATTTTATTACAGGAAAGCGAAGTGACCGATGGTTACTGTTGCTCATAAAACTTGAAATACCCAAAGGAGTGGCTTTTCAATTAAACTGGCAACTCCTGCCGGCACAGTACAAACTCAAGTGCTATTTTGCATTTGTGTTGCATGTGCATAGTGTGTCCTGAATGTTTGAATAAATCTTAGTTAAACTTCTTCCTGGGCAAAGAAACAATAAATTATATTACAACACTCTTGTTCTGGAATCCAGCACAATGCAGAGATTGCTGCCCCCAGTTTCCCAGTACTTTATTCTTATTGGTATTGTTAGTTCCATATGATGATCGGTATCTTATTTAATGTGTTAATATTTCAAGTCTTTGTTTCTAAATACACTTAAGTAGGTCAGTTTATGCATTTAAAAAATTCAAGCTCAAAGTGCAATTTAAATTGGCTCTTGTACATAATTCACAGTATGATTGCGACACAGAATGTGTTTTTTCTACAAACAGTTCTCAGGTTGTTGGTTTTTTTTATTCTCTTTGCTTAGTGGTTTCCCTTAAGTAAGACTGCAAGTGGACACTTGCATTTAAAGCTGGAGTGGCTTTCATTAGTGACTGACCAAGAAAAACTACATGAGGTGAGTTTTATTTGTTTCAGGTATTCCGACATATATATTTTATCAGTCTGATAGGCTCCTTTGCAGAGTAATATGATCCAACTATGAATCAGAAGTAATCTACCTGGAACTTATATTTGTTTGACAGAGCTTAGATACGATCTTTCCCCAAGACTGAATTTGTTTGCATTAAGAGATCTCATCTAATTCCTGATTCGGTTAAAATAAGGAAAATGATGCAACCCTTCTTACTTTTTTTAAAAAAGTAGTAGCATTTGACAGCAGTGGCCCAACAATATCTTTCTCCTCTCCCCACTTCCTTCTACCCCCCCCCCCCAAATCACCACCATATCTGAGCCCCTGCATGTAGCATAAACCAACTTCCAACTTAAGAATGGCCATACTGGGTCAGACCAAAGGTCCAGTATCCTGTCTACCGCCAGTGGCCAATGCCTGGTGCCCCAGAGGGAGTGAACCTAACAGGTAAGGATCAAGTGATCTCTCTCCTGCCATCCATCTCCACCCTCTGACAAACAGAGGCTAGGGACACCATTCCTTACCCATCCTCGCTAATAGCCATTAGTGGACTTAAATTAATGGAGGTTATTTAGTTCTCTTTTAAACCCTGTTATAGTTCTAGCCTTCACAACCCCCTCAGGCAAGGAGTTCCCCATGTTGACTGTGCGCTGTGTGAAGAAGAACTTCCTTTTATTTGTTTTAAACCTGCTGCCCATTAATTTCATTTGGTGGTCCCTAGTTCTTGTTATGGGAACAAGTAAATAACCTTTCCTTATTCACTTTCTCCACACCACTCATGATTTTATATACCTCTATCATATCTCCCCTTAGTCTCCTCTTTTCTAAGCTGAAAAGTCCTAGTCTCTTTAATCTCTCCTCATATGGGACCCGTTCCAAACCCATAATCATTTTAGTTGCCCTTCCCTGAACCTTTTCTAATGCCAGTATATCTCTTTTGAGATGAGGAGACCACATCTGTATGCAGTATTCAAGATGTGGGAGTACCATGGATTTATATAAGGGCAATAAGATATTCTCCGTCTTATTCTCTATCCCTTTTTTAATGATTCCTAAAATCCTGTTCGCTGTGTGGATGTCTTCAGAGAACTATCCACGATGACTCCAAGATCTCTTTCCTGATTAGTTGTAGCTAAATTAGCCCCCATCATATTGTATGTATAGCTGGGGTTATTTTTTTCCAATGTGCATTACTTTGCATTTATCCACATTAAATTTCATTTGCCATTTTGTTGTCCAGTCACTTCGTTTTGTGAGATCTTCTTTAAGTTCTTCAGTCTGTTTTGGTCTTAAGTATCTTGAGCTGTTTAGTATCAACTGCAAACTTTGCTACTTCACTGTTTACCCCTTTCTCCAGATCATTTATGAATAAGTTGAATAGGATTGGTCCTAGGACTGACCCTTGAGGAACACCACTAGTTACCCCTCTCCATTCTGAAAATTTACCATTTATTCCTACCCTGTGTTCCCTGTCTTTTAACCACTTCTCAATCCATGAAAGGATCTTCCCTCTTATCCCATGGCAACGTAACTTACGTAAGAGCCTTTGGTGAGGGACCTTGTCAAAGGCTTTCTGGAAATCTAAGTACACTATATCCACTGGATCCCCCTTGTCAACATGTTTGTTGACCCCCTTCAAAGAACTCTATTAGATTAGTAAGACATGATTTTTTTCTTTATAGAAACCATGTTGACTTTTGCCCAACAATTTGTTCTGTGTCTGACAATTTTATTCTTTACTATTGTTTCAGCTAATTTTCCTGGTACTGAAGTTAGACTTACTGGTCTGTAATTGCTGGGATCACCTCTAGAACCCTTTTTAAATATTGGCGTTAGGTTAGCTATCTTCCAGTCATTGGGTATAGAAGCTGATTTAAAGGACAGGTTACAAACCATAGTTCTGCAATTTCACATTTGAGTTCTTTCAGAACTCTTGGGTGAATGCCATCTGATCCTGGTGACTTGTTACTGTTAATTGATAAACTTAATTCCAAAACCACCTCTAGTGACACTTCAATCTGTGACAATTCCTCAGATTTGTCACCTACAAAGGACAGCTCAGGTTTGGGAATCTCCCTAACATCCTCAGCTGTGAAGACTGAAGCAAAGAATTCATTTAGTTTCTCCACAATGACTTTATAGTCTTTAAGTGTTCCTTTTGTATCTTGATGGTCCAGGGGCCCCACTGGTTGTTTAGCAGGCTTCCTGCTTCTGATGTACTTAAATATTTTGTTGTTACCTTCTGAGTTTTTGGCTAGCTGTTCTTCAAACTCCTTTTTGGTTTTTCTTATTACATTTTTACACTTAATTTGGCAGTGTTTATGCTCCTTTCTATTTAGCTCACTAGGATTTGACTTCCACTTTTAAAAGATGCCTTTTTATCTCTCACTGCTTCTTTTACATGGTTAAGCCACGGTGGCTTTTTTTTTTTTTAGTTCTTTTACTGTTTTTTTTAATTTGGGGTAAACATTTAAGTTGGGCCTCCTATTATGGTGTCTTTGAAAAGTGTCATGCAGTTTGCAGGGATTTCACTCTAGTCACTGTACCTTTTAATTTCTGTTTAACTAACCTCCTCATTTTTGCATAGTTCCCCTCTCTGAAATTAAATGCCATAGTGTTGGGCTGCTGAGGTGTTCTTCCCATCACAGGAATGTTAAATGTTCTTATATTATGGTCACTATTGCCAAGCCGTCCTGTTATAGTTACCTCTTGGACCAGATCCTGCGCTCCACTCAGGACTAAATCGAGAATTGCCTCTTCCCTTGTGGGTTCCTGTACCAGCTGCTCCAAGAAGCAGTCATTTAAAGTGTCGAGAAATTTTGTCTCTGCATTTCGTCCTGAGGTGACATGTATCCAGTCAATATGGGGATAATTGAAATCCCCCACTATTATTGAGTTCTTTATTTTGATAGTCTCTCTAATCTCCCTTAGCATTTCATAGTCACTATCACTGTCCTGGTCAGGTGGTCGATAATAGATCCCTACTGTTATATTCTTCCTAGAGCATGAAATTACTATCCATAGGGATGCTATGGAACATGTGGATTCGTTCAAGATTTTTACTTCATTTGATTCTACATTTTCTTTCACGTATAGTGTAGTGCCACTCCCCTTCTCCCCCTCCCTCGCACGATCTGTTCTGTCCTTTTGATATATTTTGTACCCCGGAATGATTGTGTCCCATTGATTGCCCTCACTCTACCAGGTTTCTGTGATGCCTATTATATCAATATCCTCCTTTAACACGAGGCACTCTAGTTCACCCATCTTATTATTTAGACTTCTAGCATTTGTGTACAAGCACTTTAAAAACTTGTCACTGCTTTTGTCTGCCCTTTTCTGATGTATCAGATTCTGTATGTGAATGTTTGTTTCTCATCTGATCTGGCCCATACTTTATCCTCTTCCATCCTCTCCTCCTGACTGAAGCCTAGAGGAATCTCTATCAATAGACTCTCCTCTAAGAGAAGTCTCTGTCCGATCCATGTGCTCCTCTGCAGTAATCGGCTTTCCCCTATCCCAAAAGTATCACCCACGAAAGCTTATGCTCCAGTACATCTCTTAGTCTATAAGGTGCCACAGGACTCTCTTTGTTGCCCCTATCCCAAAAGTTTCCCCAGTTCCTAATAAATCTAAACCCCTCCTCTCCTCCAATAGTGAAACTAGTTTGGGGCTGTGGCTATAGAACACTGTAGTAGTACTCTTTCAGTGGGCTAGTTTGCATCACTCTCATTTGTAAGCAGGGCCGGCGTGCCCACTAGGCGACCCTAGGCGGTCGCCTAGGGTGCCAAGATTTGGGGGGTGGCGGGTGGCTGGCTGAGTGAGGAACCGAGGGGCAGCCATGGCAAGCCACCACCTCCCTTCCCCCCCCCCCCCCCCCCCCCGCCAGCCACCCCCCTGCCCCAGGCTCCCCACTCAGCTCCCATGGCCCGCAGGTGGTGGTGGGGGAGGCTGAGCTCCCGCGGGAGGGGGAGCTGGTTGGGGGGGCGGCATTGCGGGGGAGGGGAGACTGAGCTCCCATGGGCGGGGGAGCTGGCTGGGGGGGGGGGGGGATGGCATTTGGGGCGGGGGTGCAGGGCTGGTGCAAGGAAGTTTTGCCTAGGGTGCAAAACTTCCTTGCACCGGCCCTGTTTGTAAGTGTTCCCTCTTGCCACAGTTCAACCAAAGCACTTAAGCACATGCTTAAGTTCCAGTGAAGTCAATGGGACTTTATACATTTTTTTTTTAATAGACATGCCGAGGTATAAAGTTAAGCACATGCTTACATGCCTGGCTGAATGAGGGGCTCAGTTCTCCAGTAAAGGAATTGCATAGCACTGAGGTCATGACATTGAAGACTAAACCCTAATCGGCCACTCTTTCACTATACGTTTTTTGAGAAGTTGAGTCACTTTGAACCTTTCAACTTCATTTTAAATGGTGTTAAAATGGTATTACAATTGCAGTTAAGATGTGTAGCATGTCTCTAAACTTCCATCACCGCTGACTGGATTGACTAGTAAGATAACATGATCTAATGTGTATATTTTTGTGCCTAATGTATTTAAATATGCACATGGCAAATCTGACAAGGAAAGACATCTGGATAATGTGGACTGCAAATTGATAAGTGTGCAAACATGGAGAACAGACCCTTGCTGGCCCTGGAGTCATATAATGTTCTTATTAATCTAAACCTTGATGACATGGCAATGAATGAGTGATACAACTGGAGTGACTTGTGTTTGGCTGTTGGCCACATCCAGTTTCTACCTAGTCACTGATTTCATCAGTCTAGTCATGTGACCTGAAAAGCACTTGGCTGAAACAAATCTGTTCTGGAACATAATTTGTGCACCCAGATTCATAGTTTTCCTCACCTCCACCCTGCTTATGGGTACGGATCTAACTGTATGTGAAACCAATCTTGCTCCCATTGACTTCAGTGACAAAATACACATTGATTTGAATGGGAGCAGGATTGGAGCGTACAATGCTGTGGTTTCCGCTTGTGTGACTTCAATCCTTTTTGAACAGTTAGATGTTGAGTTGCATGCCCCTAAATGCCAGTTGAAAAGCTCTTTATTTCAGTCTAGCAACTCATGTCTTAGTAGGTATCCCATGTATTTGTGCTCCACTGTGGTTTTGTCCCTGATGAGTTTTGTTTTTGTTTGCTGATCTTCACAGGATAAGAATGGTCTAGCCACAGCATTGTTAATAGTCTATTTGGACAGTGCTTGCAACCTTCCGGTAAGTACAGCAGTAACAAGCAGCCTTTACTTCTAATTTTTTTTTTTTTAAAGCAGCACTAACTATTGTAAAATATATTCTCCACTGATGCAGAAAAATCACTTTGAATACTCCAATGGTGAATATGGTGCAAAGAAGTTCAAAAACCAGAAATACCTCCAGGTAAATGCATTTTTCTCAACACCCCAGAAAAACACATACTGCATTACACAATATTTAACAGGTTGGGCTGGTTTCCACTAAAGGAAAACAGTTCAACCATGTCAGGAATTGAGAACAATGGTTATTCAGACTCCTACATCAATGGGCTAGAGCCATCCCTGGTATAACTCCATTAGCGCCGTCAATGAATACAGCCTGCTGCTTTTCTGGCGTTTCATTTTGACGCGGTGTAAGTGAGGGAATGTGAAACAGTAGAATACTCACTTACATTCTTACACACACACACACCCCCACCATCCTTACACAATGAGGGTAGATCTACACTGTCCGCCGGATCGGTGGGTAGTGATCGATTTATCATGTCTAGTGTAGATGCGATAAATCGATCCCCGATTGCTCTGCCATCGACTCCTGTACTCCATCGCAGTGAGAGGCGGACGCGAAGTTGACCTAAGATATGTCAACTTCAGCTACGCTATTCTCATAGCTGAAGTTGTGTAGCTTAAGTTGATTTTCCCCCCTCCCAAGGTAGACCAGGGCTAAGAGAATCCAGTCATTGGACTAATTCCTACCCTCGTCTCCACTGCTGTAAGGCTTTCTACTCTTATGGTGTCCTTTCAGTTCAATCTCTGCAAACGTCCATCCTTGCAAAATGGGCTAATGGACATCTTCCTTTTTCTCAGAAATGGTCACTGGCTTCCTGTCTCCTTTAGAATCTAGCACAACCCCTTTCTCTTAGTATTTAGAGGAGTTTCCAAAACTACCCTACCATATTGAGCTCCTCCTTCTTTTCCTTTCCACTTATTCCCTGTACTCCTCAAATGTCGTGTGTCTGTAAAGCATCTACCTCTTGGCTTTCTGTAATCTGACCAGGACACATCTCTTCTTTCAAACCAACTGTACACTCGTCCCAAAGAATCTTGAGTTAATCCCGTTTCTGACTGGTTGACCTCAGGTGTGCTGAATTACACAACATAGGCTGTAAGATTTCTACGTTACTGTGCCCGTTGGATTCAATCCTGCTTCCCTTCAGGGTCACTCCCATGCTATTTTTGTTGTCGCTGTCATACACTTAGGACTCAATTCTCCTTTCCTCATCTGTCTTCACCCACCCATCTTATTTTGGTCATTCCATAGTGAGCAGTAGATCCTTCTTTTTTCTATGCTTGCTTATTACCTATACCCGAGTTTCTCAGTGATCGGTTTGTGGACACAGGGAAGGCAGCAAGCTGGTCCCTGATAACAAAAAGGTTAAACACTGACCTATACTACAATAAGTGGGGGAATCTTGCTCAGCCTTTCAATAGGAGTCCAAACAGGATCCTATGGGTGTTCCTCAGCATCAGGGAGAGGGTGCTGACATGAGGGATATATTGTTTCCTTAATAGTATCATTGTAGGCTTTTTGGGTGGGAAACGATAGCCCATGGGGGGCCTGTGGGGTTTTTTTCCTCTTTGCTGGAGGCTTAGTGTTATCCATCCTGGGAAGGAACTATCCTCCATTGAGAGAGTGCATCTTGTCATGAAGTTTCAAGGGCTGGCCCTCTAGCTGTATACACAATGAATCCAGATTCTAGGAAAATCCCCTTGCTGGGGCCTGAGCCTCAGTGAATCATGTGGGTAGCTGTATGAATGTGGGAATTTTTGCTGAGGGGAAGAATCTTTTCTTTTTTTTTCTCTCCCCACTAGTCTTCCCTCCCAAAAAAACTCCTACGTTAATAGCTGCCACCTATTTATATCTAGAATGCACAATGGTTTGGCTTAAATCTGAAACTTGGATGGCAGAAGATCTAAATACGGTGTTTAAGCTGTAGCAGCAGCAGCAGTAGCTCGGCAGCAAGCCATGCAAATCCCAAACTTAAAAGTTACTTAAGAATGGTCCAGAATGTCACTTACATTTATGTTCAAAGTAGCACATGATTTGGCTGATGCTTTCGTACCATTTTTCATTCCTTATTGCATATGTTGCCTTCCCCTGCAGACAGTTACTCAGCTCATGCTGAACTGACAAAGTTGGATAAGAGAGTGCAAAAGTACCTGAGCAATATCTGGTGCAAGAAGGTGGCCAGGCTACTTGTTGGTAACCATCCTGTTTAGGGGGGAAACCCTAAAATAATGAAGAGATTTCTGCTAAATATTTAGGGTGGGATTTAGGAGATCTGGCTGCTTAATTCCTATTAACGTTAATATACATTGCCCAAATCTCAGCCTGAAAGTTAAAAGTGAAGTTAGGGTTGCTTTCTGCCCCCCACCCCACCCCAGCTAAATATTGCAGATTAGCTAAAGGAGAAATGGCTTTGTATTGCTGGCTGAAAATGACTAATAACTGTCTTCTCCCCTTCTATTAAAAAATGGGAAACAGAAGATGGACCGAGACCCTTCCTCCTACGTCCAGCTCACAGTGGGTAACAAAATTCAGAAAAGCAAGGTGAGAAGCTGTTGAATCCTTCTATCTTCATGTAAAAAGTAATGGTTTAAGATAGCTATTTTTGATGCTTAGCTGACTTAAAAACAGTAACTAGTGAAAGTGATCCACCCGAGTTATATACATGAACACAGCTGTATGGCATATAGATTACATGTGGAAGGACTGCACTACTTTGAGCATGGCTTTTGGCTTGTATTTCAAGTAAAGCTTGAATTTAGAGGTAGCAATTTATTTATTTTTAGCCTGTGCTGTACAGACACATTTTTCTGTGGTATTGGCCCATGTGACCTGTCAATCACAAGTTTGTTACCGGAACACAGTGGCTTGCCAAATTTTTTCATCGTGTGGCTTGCATCTATGTAGTGTGGACATCGCATGGACTACATCCCTTCCCACTGGTGTCAGGCTGGTATCTGCCCCTGTATTCAAAATAAATTCTCCTTCCTATTATATTTGAAACCAGTTCCCATCAGTCTCTTTTTCCCTCACCCTTAGCCAAATTAAAATGAATCTCTTCCCACTCCCCTCCTGGATTGTTTTTCCTCTTTACAATAAAAATCCACTTGCAATGAGTTTCTTCTCCTCAGTTAATCAGTTCTCACCCTGACAAACATAATAAATACCTGTTCAAGTCACAGTCCTTCCCTCCTGTTAACTCCATTGACTACTGCCCTGCAGTCACTTTTATCACAAATACGTTTCTCTCACCTCCGGACAAATTGGAGTGAATCCTATTCCCCAAGCGCACAAGCTCAGTTTGCCTGCACTGAAACTCAAATATTCTCCCGTTATGTCAGTTCCATCCACCCCGCCCCTCAAGGATTGGTTTTACCCTAATCCTTGCCCCTTCAGATGCCTGCAGCCCCTCCCCAGGTTCTCACTTCAGTCATCTTCCTTCCCTCTCCCCAAAACCAATTCTCCCTTCTTGGGGGTCCTTGGTGCTCCTCTTCCCCCATCTCCAGCCAGTGGGCTCTTCTGGCAGTGCTCTTGGGGTTGGCAGAGGCAGTCCATTTTATGGAGTAGCTTCAGCAAAGACCCTACTGGCAATCCCAGCTGTCTTTGCTTCTGAAATAGTCACACACAAGGTGTTAGAACCTGCAACTTCACATACAGACCACTGGGTGGGCTTCTGTACACTCCAGCCTGAGAATCTCTGCTTCAGCCTCTGTATCTTTCATTTACCTGCTGTACCCAGTGGAATTCAGTGCTGGTGACTGTGGAAGCCACTTCCTGTTATCTGGGCGTTCCATTTGGAAGCAACTAGTTTTTTGCTTTTTATTTTGAAAGGCAGAGAAGAATCCTGACATTGCCAGTCGTGGGAACGCTAGTCAGAGCCAATTATAACTTGACTGACCTGTCTTGGCACGCTCACGTTCTGCAGAACTTGTTCTGGCTTTGCCAGCCAGAGACCTTGTTTCTGTGCACTTGTCTGACCTGGGAATTGCATTGTCTTTACGGCTTGGAGGTAGCATCATTTGGCTAAAACAACCACAGTAGAGGGATTTCCAATCCTACATCATTGTCCTATGTCTGTATAAGTCCTAATAAACACTTAGACAAGAACAAAAAAAGCTAAAATACTACAATCCTCTTCTCTTTCTACAGACCTGCAACTTCAGTAAAGATCCTGTGTGGGGCCAGGCTTTCACGTTCTTTGTCCACAGTGCACAATCCCAGTCGCTTCATTTGGAGGTGAAAACGGGTGTTTTTTCCTTTTGCCTTCTCTGAATTTAGTCTGCCTTTGATGCCTATTTACAGCAGATATGATGCAGCCTTGATTCAGCTTCACTCCTCGACATGCCTGCTGGGATTTGTGTTTGAGCTGGAACACAGTCTTTGGACTTGTGTGCTCCCTTTAGGGGGAGAAGGACGGAAGGATTAATGAATTCTGCAGCCCCTGCGGAAATCTGTGCCAGTTCTGCTGCTGTGGGGGTCTCCCCAGTCACAGAGAGATGCATGGGATTTTCCCTTAAAATACATTAACTGGTTGTGCTTTCTGGAATGTTGGTATGGCCTGTCTGAATGCATCCATATTCAACAGTCGACCCTACAATAGACAAATGCCTTCTTTCCACATTTTGGTCTGTTAGGTTGTTCCAAATGTCTAGTTTTGCTGTATACATAATACATACCATCTTGCCTTCTAATAAAAACCTCCTCTTTCCAGATAAAAGATAAGGATCGGGAGAATGCGCTGGGAACCTTGGTTGTATCTCTCTCCCACTTGCTAAAGGATTCTGAGATGACTCTTGATCAGAAATTTCAGCTGGATCATTCTGGTTTAGACAGTTTTATTAAGATGAAACTTGTCTTGCGGGTATGTTATTCCTCTTTCATATACTTTTTTACTCTGATTCCCCAGAAGAAGCCTGAATGTCACTGAAACTAAACCTATACTTCTCAACCCCATGGCCTGTCTAGATACACTTTTAAAATCTGTACATCCCAACAAATGCAACATAACTGCTAGCAGTTATGAAATTATATGATCAGATTTAACTGCAACTCAACAGAAACTACATGAATCTGTCCTGAAGGATAACGCAATCAGTTAAGTTTGGGTATTTCCTAACTTAGTCATTGCAAACAAATACAAGAACTACATCAGATTGAACTCATGTACTGTATGTGCCCTAACCGAAAGAATTTTTTTTTTATTTTTTTTACAAATGTTGCCAAGTGTGTTTTTTCTTAAATATACACACTCTGCTTACTTTATTTTGCACACTAGTCTTGCAGCTAAATGATGATGTAGCAGTGGTAGCTGTCCTGTAGTTAAGATTGAAGCTAGCTTCTCATTGTAAGCCTGATTTCTCCCCCTTACTTCCCCTAAAAGAAACTGGTCCTTCTGAAACTGGGTAGGCTGCATTTCATCCCAGTTAAAGGGTGTGTGGATGTGGGTGTGGATGGGTGGGTGTTCATCTCGTGTATTGTCCTGTTTGTCTTCTCTTCCCCCCCCCCCCCCCCAATTTGGTAAAAGTCAAGAGTTTTGAAGGTATGGGTCAGTATTTTAAAAAAAAAAACAAACACAAAAAACCCCTACAGTTAGGCTGCTAAAATGAATATTTAAACACCTAAATAAGTGACCTGACTTCAAAAGTGCTGAACACCCAGGAGCCCTAGTGGCAGTTTAGGCCACTTATATAAAGGCCTGAATTTGCATTCGGTACCCTAACCCTAAACACTTCCTCTCCCTGCCCCAATATTGGCCATGGTGTGTTGAAAAATTTTTCCCTAACCTTTGTTAGGAAAGGTGACCAGTGGGCCCAGCAGGAATCAGGGTGCTATAATGCTAGGTAGATACACATATGCACAGCAACCGATTAGTCCCTACCTCAGAGAGTTTCCAATTTCAATAGAGAAGATTCCCATTTTCCAGACGGGGAAACCGAGTCACAATGACTATTCCAATGTTTGTGTCATAGGGAATCTATACAGCAGAGTTGGGATTAGAACCCAGTTTTAGTTCCAGTTCAGCCCCTCAAGTACAAAATCGTTCCTTTACTTACAAAGGGAGAGAAGGGATGAAATTGGAGGAGGAGAGAGAGGAGTATAAGCTACTGAGAGCAACTTTCTAGACTTTAGCAAGTGTCCTAAGGGCAGTAGTGGAAGCCCCATTACTTAGCACATATGGTATCTAAGAACTCCCATGAGACACAATAATGTGCTGGCAGAGGATGGTCTAGGATAATCTAACAGGAAATCAGTAGTACTGTGCTATTCAGAATGAGCATGCACTTTAATATTGGCATTAATCACTAGCTGACTTTTTCTATCTCTCTTGGTTTTAGGTCTTGTGCATCAAGGAACCTGATCCACAAAGCAACTACACCGGTGTTAATGCCTTGAAGCAAGTTCCTGTACCTGCAGCAGCGAAGGGTGGAAACCAATGCAAAAATCCCCTACCATCAAAACCAGAACCCTCCAAAATACCCCATGTGAGCAAAGACTCTGGAGTGCCTGAATCCAAAGACACTAAGGAGGAGAGCAATGCAGATCTTACTGGATCTGAGACCCCAGCAGGCCCTGCAGTACATGAGACTATCGCTGAGCTTAATGCACCAGCAGGGGCACACAATCTGGAACCCCAAGCATTGATGACTCTACCCACAAGAACACTGGAACACAATACCGCCCCCAGTGTTGCTTCATTGGGCTCTCTCGCCTCTTCATGCTTTGAATTAAATCACAGCAATCCAAACCTTCTTAAGTACGTATCTTCTTACACTTTTACCTGAACACCCTTCTTTTTATAGGCTTCTACTATGTACAAAGGAATGTTTGAGATCTCAGCCCACAACACTGACTCAAACTCCAAGGAGTTGGTAGGGAACTCACGTAAACGTTTCAGTCAGGAGCAAGTAAACGTCTGGGGTCAAATTCAGATCTGTGTAAGCAGATGCAACTCTTGTTTTCAGGGGAATTGCATCTCCTTACATTAAAGCTGAATTTAGCTTTATGCATTTAAGACACTCCACGGGGTTCACATCTTAAGTCCCACATCCTGTCATTGAAAAATACACTTGTCTCGGGTACAATGAGCATATTTGGGATTAAAGGTAAGGGTAGAACTTAAAGTGTAATACACATTAAAGCGAAACCTTTGTGAAGTGATGCAAACAGACCAAAGATCAGGTAGGTTTGGTTGACTTTTTCCCAGCCACTTTTGAAAATGGAATAACTTTGAACAGTGTTCACAATCAGTGCATGGATGGTCTCATTAGGAGGCTGGAAAAGTATGTGAGCCAGTTCTGCCATCAGGTAGGGTCTGCCCCATGCATCTGGCTTTGTAAAATTAATTTCCTTTTGAGAAATTTTAGCCACTGTATGTGAGCTGAAAGAAGCACAGAAGTTTCTGTCAATCAAGTAGAGGGATCAAACCAGTTTCGGCTGTTAGTTTTAACCTTTTAAAGTCAATGCTTCCATATATTGGAAATCAACTTAATTTAAAATAGGAATCTTTGCTGCTGTAGAACAGATACCAATATAATAAACACACAGACCATTCTTGGCATTAAAATGAGCATTACGTATTTCTGGTAGAGGCCTTGTCGATCACTCCTATTCTATAGGAATGAATGGAGGATACCAGAAACAGGTGAGTGGTGTGCTTTGAAAACTGGGTTTACATTTCTCAAGGTGAGATGTATTTTATATTTTGGTGAGTGACTGATTCAATGATGCACTGGATTTTAATGTAGTTTTTCCCCATTGCTGTGACTTTTTTTCAATTGAAAATGAACCTCAACCAGTCTCTCATAGCGCACTCCTTGTGTACTGATCCTATGTATGCATCCTGATGCTAAATAGTTGAAAATCCTGAACATGTAACTGTCTTACAGTGGAACTAACCTAACTGCAGTGCTCCTGGGAGAGATCCAGCTCACTGTGCAATATGCCTCTTTGCAACGGAGTCTCATTGTGATGGTAAATCGTTGCAGGTAACACTTCCGTACTACTTGTATTTACCTATAATCTAAATGAGAACTTAGCTTTTTTTGTACATGTTAATACTTCACTTCACTGTATCTCTCACATGCAGTATACACAACACAGCAGTGCTAACATTGCTGTAGGAAACATTTGCTGACTCTTAAACTGTGCAACTTTGCAAGGCACAGGAACACCGAAATCACATTTAATCAATTCTGTCTCTGCTAGTGGCTTGTACAGCAGGTTCAGTGGAAAATGGCCACTCTAGGACTTGCTAAAATTATGGAAGAACCTGCTAATACAGTAACTTTCTTACTAACCCTAACGGTTGGTGTATGCCCTGGAACACCAGGGGTATTGGCCTTGATTTTTTCAAGAATAGATGCCTACAGTTAGATTACTACATCCCTACTCAGGCATCTATATAAGTGGCTTCATTTCTCAAAAGCAGTATGTCCAGCAGCTCCCACTCATCTCAATGAGTCTGGAAAATTTTATATAACTGAATTTGAAACCTCTAAAATCATTCCTTGCTTACAAACCAGCCACCAAGACTATTACTTTTATCCTCCAGAGCCTAAGTTTGGCCTGATTTTGACTAGTTCAGAATGTACATAGTAGAGGCTCACTATCGTATCAACACAGACTTCTGTTCTTTTAAAAGAAACTTGATGCCAGCTTCTAATCGTGGAGTAGATCCATATGTTCGTGTCTACCTGCTTCCAGATAAAAGATGGGCAAGCAGAAAGAAGACTACTGTTAAGAAAAAAACACTGAACCCCCATTATGACGAGAAGTAAGTAGGAACCTTCATATAATCACTGCTGAACTATTAACAGAAAAGATTAAACTGATTATAATAAAGATCTTTAGCAGGCACTCACTTTACCTAATGAAACAGTTTGCATAGCTGTAGACATCTGTCATGCATAAAGGACTATATGGTGCAAAGACTTACAGCTTTTCTACAAAACTTACTGTTAGGGGAGGGAATTTGCCAGTAATTAAGGTACTTGGGCAGAACCAAACACCAGTCTTCCCTGTATTTCTAGGGACATCCCTCCCTCTCTCCTGCTTTTTCAAAGTTCAGTGAATGTGGCTGCTTGTCTCCATGTGGCACGTTCCTGTTGTATCCTCTCTTCTTTCCTTTGGTGCACTTCTCTTCATCCAATCCCTTCCTTTGAAGCCCACTGATTCCTCTCACACTTCCACAAAGACTTTAAAAAGTCACCTTTTTGAGACTGGGCTGTAAGCTAGGCCAGTTGGCTTGTTTCATGTCTAAATTACATGATTTAGTATAGGTTGTAAACCATATTTTCTGTCCGTTTGCATGGGGCTATGCACAACAGTGTTTAAAACAGGCCTGCACAACTCGTAAAGCGGCGAGGGCCATATTACTCTAAAGAAAACAGCTGAGGGCTGAAATCCCCCGGCCCCAGGGAAACAACCACTCCTTCCCCAGCGCTGGGGTGTGGAAGCCTGTAGAGGGGGAAAGAACCAGGGCGCATAGGGTGACCAGATCACAGCAGTGAAATAGGACTCGCCCCCTCCCTGCTCGGCCCCACCATCACACCCCTCTTCACCCCCCCCAGGGGTCACTATATTACTGCACACAACAGTCAATCAGTGAAGTTGTAGATAAATCTCTGCATTATGTATTTTTGTGTAACTTTTATACAACTTTGTATGGAACCTCGCTAATATGTTATTGTGGGCCCCTAAGGTAGTATAATTAAAGTAAAAGAAAAATGTCTTTTTGCTAGAAGTAGAATAAGATCTTCCCCCCACTTTGTATTCAATTGCCCTGTTGAATGAATGAGGTGTGAATGAGGAAGGCATGGAAGGCAGGCACCTCCAGACAGCTGCAACCCTTTGAGAGGGGATGGGAACCAGACCAAGGACAATCAAACTTGTCAAGTGGGCTGACTAGAGAAGAGCAGACATACTGATGGCCTCGGGTTAGAAGCAAGCACCTTCCTTTGGGAACACCCTCTTTGCAGCATTGGGACAACCCCCAGCCCAGAGACAAGCAGCAAAAAGGACTAATGGGGACAGTCCCAGATTTTGGGCCGCACAGTGAGCCCACCTACTCACCCCCTAGCGGGCCGCACAGTGAGCCCACCATGCGGCCCCTGGGCCGCATGTTGTGCAGGCCTGGTTTAAAACATCAATACAAATAAGTAAAACCTGTTACTCTCAACTGTTCAGCCAATGTTTTTGAAAAAGTGACTTTGGGTGCCTCAATTTTTGGAGCCCAGCTTGACACTTCAGAGGTGTTCAGCACTTTCTGGAAATGGAGAGACACTTTGTTTCAAGGTGGGAATGCAAAATCAATAACTATTGAAAAATCTTAACCCTTGACTTTTTAAAGCTGTGGAATTGCTGTTTCTTACTCCCTGGATGACTGCTGTGTATTTGCCTCTCTGCTCCTTTGAAACCTCACCGCTGCTGTTGGGAACACTTCCTCTTCTCCCCGATCCCTCTTTCCAGTATCTCAATTGTCCTGTACTACTTGTAATGCAGTTCATGAAATACATAGTATTCATTATCTCAAAACACTCCACCTTACAAACCTGACTTTTGGAAAAACTTTAGCCATGCTGAAATACTCTCTCCCATACACAGCACCTCACAGACCTAATTTTATCTTCCGCTTGGATGACTAGCATAGCATGTGCCAGAATCATGACTATGAAAACTATTGCTCTGCTTCTTCCTTTGTCTTGCCTTAATATGATGCAGGGTTAAGTTTTTATTTCCGGAACATCCCCTCCACATGCGAGGGTTTGATTGTGGGCTTCTTCCATCCAATGATGGATTTTGTCTTGTGGACGTTCAGATTCTGCATGTAGGAAAAAATGGCCATAAATAGCAATTCATCCCAAACACGTGTCTTCTGTATTACCCATGTTCTCCTGCTGTGGTGGAAAGTGCTAATCAGCCCTCAAATGATGTATTCTGTCATTGATCTAGAAGGTACTTGTAACAACTACTAAGGTTAATAAGAGTTAACTATGGCAATACTACCACAGAAAAGTAGGGATCAAGTCTCCACTGAACAGGTAGAGTATGAGCCTTCCAGACTGGTGCAATTGCTCTGATGGAATATAAAACTCCTGTTTTGGACACTGTTAAGGTTTGTATTCAAACAGATAGTGAAGTTCTCAACCAGTGTTAACTCACTTTGTACAGTATACCTTATCCTGTAAAGCACAGCCATGCAGACTCTCTGCAATATTAGTTTGTTCTGACCACTGACACGTTTAGTTTTTGGTTTTTATTAGTACTGTTTGCATGCCACTAGAGAGACTAGAATCAATGAAGTCACTTTTTGAAAACTCTTTTGTTTAGATTTGAATTTTTTGAATCTTTGGAAGAAGTTAAGAAAAGAACACTAGACGTTACAGTGAAAAATAGCACGCAGTTTATTTCACGTGAGAGAAGGGAATTGGGAAAAGTAAGTTTTTCAACTATGAAGTACTATTCAATATTAAACATTTATTTTAAAAAATGTCTTTACCATGGAAGCTGACTGTACATCTGTTCATACTCTAACTTTTTGTATAAGACTTACACTTAAACTGTTTTCTGGCCCTCAGTATCACCGGTGATAAAGCTTTCTGCCACTAAATTATAGTTCCAGGAGCTAGGGCTGGCCAGGAAACCGTTTTTGGAACTTTGTGCCAAAATCAGATGAAAAGCCACAAACGCAATTTTTTGTGGAACTGGAATTCTGCAATACTTAGTTTAGTAAACGTAAATGTTTCCACTGCAAAATATGCTCCCTGGCTGCCAATGAACCAAGGCTCCCTTGCAACTTGCCTGATGGGCTGCTGAGGCAAGGGAATTTTCTCTGGGAAATTTTAGTTTGCGAGTGAATTTTCTGTCAGTCACTCTGATGGAAAATTCCTGAACAGCTGTACTCCATGTGGTAACAGAATGCTTAAAGCTCTGCTCCTTGGAACAGGAGCTATAGCTCTAGAATTTTGATTGGATCTGACTGGAGGAGAGGTTAACAGTTATACATTTAAATTTTGCTAACTGACTTGTAAGTTTAATGTTGGCTATAAAATATGGCTTATTTTTTAAAGGTGCTGATTGACTTGTCAAAGGAAGATTTAATCAAAGGCTTTTCACAATGGTAAGTTTTTGTTATAGCTTCAAAGCATGCTCATTTTAAGTGAAACACCTTTATTACAAGTGTGCTACTTTATTTTAAAAATTATGGGCCATACGTTTTGTAATTTGGTTGAGAATAGTCAGTTTACATTTGCAATTGATAATGAATTATAATTAGCTTGGATAAGGAACCAAATTTAAATGGTTAACGTGTTAGTACAAGACCCACTGCTCGAAGTGTATTCAGAGAGGATTAATAAACTAAGAATATTTTGCAGATTAATGTGGAATAGTTACATTAAAGCCTTGGGGGAGGGGGGCGGGCAAAAGTAGCACCTTAATGGGGTACTGTTTGCTATAAGGCACTTGGTTTCTTTCATAACCTGGAGACAAAATATCTTAGTCAGAAATCAGTATTGCCAATTAATTTCAAATGACAGTATTACTGTGTAGGAATTAAGGTGTTCAAGATCATGTCTGTCTACTCTCACATTTGAAAACTTTAGTGATCATGATTGAGGCTATAGTAGCAAAAATAAAACACTGCAGTATTAGATACTTAAGTACCTGCTACAAATTTTTAAGATGACTCGTGTGCAGTTTTGTAGTTTGAAATGAGGTAGACAAGTCTAGCCACCAGCCATGCACCTATATTGTTTTGGTTACAAACTTAATTAAGGTTCAGACAGGTCAAAAATACCTCAACCTAGTTTCTAAGTTCTTTCTATTGCCAATTTCCCCCATGGCAAGTTTACACTGCTTTGTTTTAAAGTTTCTAATAAGTACTGGAATTTAACGGCTTCAGCTCTCTTCTCCTCGCCCACCCACACCAATTCTATGCATGTTACACAAAGAAAAGCAGAAGAGCTTCAAAAGCATGAGGAGCTGTGTAGCTCTTTCCTACTCCCACAGAAATGAATGTTGCATATTGATAGAAAAGCTTGAAAAGCATGAAGCAGAACTCAAAAGCTTGTCTCTTATTGGACCAACTTCTGTTGGTGAAAAAGATCTCACTCACTCTGTCTCTCACAAACAAAATGAGTCAAACGCCTCAAGAGCACTTGATATAAGAAAACAAGCCTAGTGTAGTTTTAAGTGCTTCTTTCATATATAGTTTTTAAAGACATACTATCATTTGTGGTCTCTTGCAGGTATGAGCTGACAGCGAAGAGACAGAGTAGAAGATGATGTCCTGTATCATGTGCCTTATATGTAATGACTACTTACTCTTTATATTAGTGTATATATGTATATTCTGTAACTACTCTATTTTAAAACTTCAGAATATTGTACACAAAGCAAATTGTGAGGTGAAATGTTTAGTTTACCTTTTTCGGTGACTGGCTATCATTTTAGAAAAGGCAGGAATATAAGAAATTTAAATCCTCAGATTTAGACTGGCTCTAAATGTGTTAATTAGGTACTCAAAACTCAAGCATTTGTTCTTGAATTAGTCTTACAACACATCTTCAAATAAACTTCAGTTATTCTTGTTTACATTAACAATTAAGCTTTAGTCCCAAGAGTACTTTTTTAGTACTTGGGCCTTTTTTTTTTTTTTATTTAAATAAGAGCCTAGAAAAGTGAAGTCTGTCTGTATCTTGTTAACAGAATGCATTAAACTATAGCAGTTGCAGAATGGACTTTCAAAACACTCCATTACAAGATGATAGTGGCTCAAAACTGTCCTGGAGCTTTTTATAAAGCCAATTACAGGTGCTATCTAGAATGCTATATATGTAATAGCATGAATAACTGTACCAAATTATTAACAGGGTTTTAATCTCTGATGCCTTATTAAATTTTATTAGTGTATTTTGTCTTGCAGAGTCCACTTAAAGAACCTCTTAAAACTAGTTTTTATTTAAACATGGGCCCAGTATGTACCAAAATACTTCCAGGAATTCAGTATTTTTAAAGTTTCAAAATGTACAATAAATTGTTTAAATGATGGTTTTAGTCTTGCTCATGAGCCAAGGTCTAGCTCCCTGTAGCACAGGCTTGCCACTACTAACTCCCACATTTGAAAGCTAGCAAGTTTCAAATATCTCTTTTTAGCTGTAAGACATTACCAACTTAACCCAGTCTGGCTGAATCACAGAACATCCAATGCCTGCTCCCCAGAACCATCAATATCCCAAAAAGCCTTTACAGCAGCCAGGTACAAGTCAGCATTAGATAACTAATTCATACAGCAAGAACTGGATCTTATGCTTGAATTCTAATACAGTATTTTCTGCAGTGATTTGAGTGAAGTGGCTAGTTGTTTAAAGCCCCCTAACGTCTACTCAAAAGTACATCTGCAGCATAGTTCTAAATGCAGTAGTTAAGTTTATCAATCCTTTATTGTATAGATCTGTTGTAGTTTACCAAATCCAGCCAGGGATGGTGTAGAGAAGGATGGACTGAAATTAAGTTTTGTTCCTTTTTTTCAGACCCGTTAATGCTCTCAGGACCATGATCTCTTTCCTAACCTGGTCATGGACTAATAAGAGTGCAGCAGTAATAACATTTTACTCAACTTTTATTTTAGTCAAAACATAAAACTGTACATCAAGATCAAACAGAGGCTGGAGGTAGCTGTAAATGTATTAGTCCTACTTACAGCTGAGTTTTACACATTTAAAATCTTCATTGAGCTAGCAATTTCAGACTGTGCACAGCAGGTACAATGTCATCCAGATTACTGATTTCTGAAAACAAGTTAAAAGCAGAGGCATGACACACTTATATACAGAAAGAACAGCAAAATGGCTTATACACTGAAGTTTTAGTTTCAGTGGTAGAAATGATATCACTGTCCTATTACAGAGACTAAACCCTTTGATTCTAATCTAGAACTTAAGTTCTCGCTGGTGATGGGCTGTCAAGTCAAGACTAGTACAAACCCATCCCATCTATGCCTGAGAGAAACAAGTCATGGTCAGGCCCATTTTTTCCATGCATCTATCTGCTGCTTGTTGCCCAATCAGTTTCAGGAGTGCTACTGCTATTACTAGTAAATATCCTGCTGCAAGGCCTAGGGAAGTGTGTGTAGCCTCAAACTGACTCCTACTGTGAATAAACAAAATCTTGAGACATTTAAAGTGTAACAATCAAAAGTTCTTCAAACTGGCTGTGACCCTCTAAAAACAAGTAGAAATGCAACATGTAGCCATTTACACAGTGTGCAACTCACAGCCAAGCTGTAAGCCCCTATTTACATAACTAGCAAGAACCTAGACATTTTCAACCAGAAATCAGGCAATAGTCCCACACATGTGCAGCATTAACTGCAGGTGGATGAAAAATTTAGCTAAGTGACAAACAGATCTCTTCTGCGTGACTCACTACATACTTTAACAGAAGTTCACTAAGGAAGGCATGATCCAAGAATGGGTTCGGAAGGGTCACCGGCTGGTTAGTCTAGCCTGAGTGTGGCTGCTCACACTCAGCCTATCCTCACTGATAGGTGAGCAAGTGCAGTAAGACTATGTCACTAAGGCCATGCTGCCTCAAAGAACCAGGGGATAAGTGGAACTGCTTTGATTCATTCCTAATAAGTTCCTGGGCACATGTGGGGACTTGCAAGACTATCAGCATGTGAGTGGCTTAGTCCTTCCTCCCTGCAGCATGGGTGGGTTAGCAGCCCACAGCTCCAGATAAGCCAGCTAGCCTGGCATGAAAGCACCACTGAACGTGGGCCAGATGGGGGGGTGAGGCTGTTATGCTGTGTGCACAGCCAGAGAGTTAATATATCTTCACTGCAAACCTCATACTTAAGATTCAGGATCAACTTGTTCTACCCCACCCACTCTGAGGCTCCCCTGCTTCCCCATCTCAGTGCCCTGCAACAAGCAACAGCTGGCATGGTAGTAACAATGGGAGATGAGAGGGAAGAGAAGTGGAGGCAGACATTCAGTCACTGGCCCCACTCCCTCACTTTGGAATTAAGGCCTAGGAACCACCATGCCTGTGTACGCATACAACACAGTTTCCACTGAAGGTCATGGTGGGTTGAGGAAATTCTGGCTGAAACCATTTTATAAAAATGACTTACCTAAAACACAAAGTAAATCTTGAATAAGTGCTTGAAATACTGGAAAGAAGTCTTCATGGTCTTCCAGTTTGTTGATAATACTGAAATGAGTCAATTGTAATTTTAAGATTATGGTCCTGCACAAAGGAACTGTGCAAACTTATTCCATTTTGCCATAACCAAGGCAGAAGTTTCTGTAAGTGACATTGGTGGGGAACCTGCGGCCTGCTGCTTCATTTCATCTGGCCCATGCCACGGGACAGAAGCCCTGAGCCTCCGCCCCCCTGCAGAGCTGGAGCTGTGAGCACGGGCTCACCCTGCTGTGGGGGAAGCCCCAAGCCTCTGCACCCCCCTCGGGGCTCTGTGTGGCCCATGACTGATTTTTTTCTGAGTCAGTGGCCCCTGATAGAAAAAAGGTTTCCCCACCCCTGCTTTACAAGATTGGATTGGAGCAGTGGTCTGTATATATAATCCAGTATATTGTCTGATGGGTTAGTACCAGCTGGGTCAGAGGAAGGTACAAGAAAATCTTGCAGTAGGGGACTACTACTGACTCTGGCTGTTCTTATCTATATAAATGTCCTGTTTAAACTCCTTTCTCCAATTACACCTTGAGCCAGTGAGTTTCACAGGCTGCTTGTACCCTGAGTGAAAGGATTTATTTCAGTTAACTTTGATGCCTTTCATTTTCACTGTGTGTCCTGGAGGTAAAGAGGAAAGCCCGATGTACCATTATCTACCTGCAGCTGCCTCCCGTAATGTTCTTTCCCACTGGGGGTTCAAACACATAGACAAGCCCCAAAACTATGCACATTTTTCACAAGTGAAAACATGAACCAGAAAAGCAGTTTTAAAAAGTATTTACAGGGAGCTCAAGGTCTGATCACTTCAATGAAATCAACCAACCAGTTTCCTAATGAGTATCCCATTAAGACATTTCAGCTGGAATAGTAGTTCTTCCTATCACACACATGTAATATTTGTTTTTTGTCTCCCTTGTAAAATTCACAACTTTAATAGAATATTGGTTTAAACTGACTATATTCTCAAGTAAAATATAGAAACTTTAGATCTTGACTTTAGCCTTAATTTTTAGGATTTCCCCACCCCACCCCACCCCAGTGCAGCCTGGAAACATATTTTCCTGAGGCAAGTTCTCCAGTCCATTTGTGTAAGAGTTTAAAATGGTGATGCTGAAAGTTATAAAGTAATCCTAACCAGTTCTCATAACTCAATCGTGTGTTATTACACCTGTTATAAAAGCCCAAATACCTTTGGATGTCTTGGGTCCCCAGCAGCTGCTCTACCTGTCCAGTCACATTTTCATTAATTACCTTACATAGCTTTCCAACAGTGTTCACCAGTATAGCGGGTGGGGCTGAATGATCTGGAAAGAACAAACGTGTCATAGCTTCCAACACCGCAACATGGAAGTATTCTATGCACAAAGCAAATTCCAGTATCCCTGCTTTCACTAACCTTTTCACACCTCTTTCTAAATACACCACCTCTCAGTATTCACAGGATACACCAGCTGTAGAACCTGTGACTCTTCACTTTATTAGCTGAAAACATGATCAGTATGGCTGTTTTAGAGCGAGGAATTTCTTAACCGCTCAAAAAGCACTTCTGTTGCAAGGGTTTCAAATTCAGTTGAAATCACATGGGTCTAAAGAATAAAGTGTGCTGAACTATTAAGTCTTCTAACTGCAGCAAGGATCTGACAGAAGAAAGCTCCCCTTTTCCCAGTTACTCACTGTAACATTAATTCCTTCAGTCACCCAAGGTCCTCCCTTCCTATGTATTTATTATGAAAGAATACAACCTCCAAGGCTACCCAGAATTGCTAGAGGCAATAACCGCAACCATCCATTTTGCCTCTGAAATACAGGCTAGACAATTGACCTTCATTCCCCAATATAATGGCTGATCAGTATTTTACTCTGACTGATTTACATATGCACCCCCAGAGCAACCAAACAGCTAGTCCATACTGGTAAGTCAAATGGGAAGTGGGCTGGGAAAGAGTCTTGCAGCAGCTAGTCCATGATCACACAAAAAACTGGTAAGCAAGGTAGTTATTCACTTCTGGGAGTAACTGAGTAGGTTCTCTTGAATCGTATAGATCCATTTTTGACATTCTAATTTTTTGTAAAAAAAAAAAAAAAAAATAGTACAAGGGAGAAAAAAAATTAAGCAAGCAAGTTCTGAAAAAAAAAAAAGACTGAAAATTGGGCATGGAAAAGCAAAGTCACTGAGGAGAGTCATAACAGCATGAGAATGGCTGTTCTTAAGAGGACAGATTCAGTTATGTAAGTTGTAGTAATACTCAATACTTGCTAGAGGATCTCCAAATGCAGATGAAAATTGTCTTTTTAGACTCTGCCCTTCAGGTAGAGAAAGGAGTATAATGTACAAGTAAAACAATCAGAGGGTCAATAGCTAGATAGATGTAATATAAGATGTTAGTGTTTTTAATTAAATATTTTGAAAAAAACAGAAGCTTCCTCGCTTTGCTTCCCTTCATTATTCAATCACCACCTCTGACCTGCAGCATTCTGTGACTGGGAAAACAACAATCACACAGATGATGGTGTGACAAAGTGGGAATTTTCTGTAAGTTTTTCAAATCCTATGTGTGCCTCAGTTTCCTTCGATACTTTGCATTGCTATCCAGTGGGGGTTAACATTGCTCCTGCACAGGTGTGTGTCACCTTGCTGTCTGGGTGGAATGAAAAGTCATTAAGGAAGTGGCTGAAATTGACTCAGATCAACATGGGATCCAGACAGACAAGGAAAACGCCAATGACTCATGAACTGACACACTTGGCAGAAAAACCAAGGAGACTCCAGCTGAAGAACGAAGACCTGGGATGTGACCAGCAAAGGATAAGCACAGACTTCTGGTTCTGGAAGAGGCTGGCTGCTCTCTCACGGGGCTGACTAAAGAGGTCAGAGAGAGACAGAGCCTAAGATGGAACCTGCTACAACTTAACTGGTGGTTTGCTCTGGCTTGACCAGAATGGACCATGCTTTAACCTTTATGTTAAACTAATGACTTTCCGTGCTGTGTTCCAGTTGACTAATAAATCCTATTGTTTTGAAAAAGCTGCTTGGGTATCACTGTAAATACTTGCTGAGGTGCATTAGTCTCTGCACAAGTCTCTATAGAGAACCTGTTTCAATTAGACTTGCTGGGCAGAGCTCATGGTGAACTGGAGCCTTGAGTCTAGGAGGGGGTCTGGCATACTGAAGGGTTCCTCCAAGAGACTGTTAAAGCTGTGGCATAGCACCGATCCTGTTGATCCATAACAGATGAGCTTCCCCTCTTCAAACTAAAGGGTGGTGACCATGCCATGTTTATTTTTCTTCTCACAAACGCTTGCGACTGACTACTCATTTCACAACACAGCTAATACATCCTCTTCTCTATGTCAAGACCAACTTCTTCTCAACCAACTTTTAGTTACTTGTAAGGTGACTAAGTGAAAAGCAGTAAGTCCTTACCTAGTTCTAAGAGCTCATGGAGGTTTCTCATAGCATTGGTCATTTCTCCAAGCTTTGTGTAAACTTCATTCATTCGCGGATAAACTCCATTCAGAGAGCTCACATCAAACAACTTTTGGAAGTGAGACACAATTGCATACAATGTTTGTAACGAAGGCATCTGGCCGTTCTGTAACAAGCACAAAAAAAACAAAAAACAAAACAAAAAAAAAATCTTGTTAGAGAAAGTTAGCAATATCCTTTAAGCCAAGGAACATATTTAAACCAGGCTCTGAAGAAAAATAGACTTCTCTTATTAAAGGAACATTAGGAATGAATTTATTCAGACGAAAGACACACTTTAAAGTTCTTAGCCAGAAATGTCCAACAATGTTCTTTTGATATGAAGGTAACCTCACATTTTAATGGTTTGGGGAATATATTTAAGGATTCTCTTTGCTGACTAAGAAATAGACAAAATAAGATAAGAGCAGAAATGATTACACGTCTTAAACCAAATCTATCCCTTGTCTAACTCCTTTGATTTAAACAGAGTTACACCTGGGATTAAACTATATTAATAGTTTTTGCCATAATATTTATTTTCATGCATCTTGCTCCAAAACCTTTTACAGGCTTCCAGATGCACAACTCTAATCAATATCCAAGGAATACAAACAGGAATTTCAGAGTAGCTTTTGATATGGAAAACATTAAACTTCTGAAAACTTACCTTTTCTTTATTTTCTACTTCTTCCAAGATTGTATCTACTATGAATTGTAGGTCTTCAACTCGAATGCATTCCGTGTTATGTGCATCTACAGTGTGCCAGGGCAGCAACTCCAGTGATAGCTTTCTCAAGGATCTATGCAAGTCCTTTAACAACAAACAATTTAACTGTTAAATAAGGCACAACTCTTAATGAAGTGAAATACCAGGCAATTAATAATTTTATAAATAAGAATTAGGCAGACTGATTTAGTGCAAGATGCATAATCCAGTGTTACAGATTGTAGATTTAGTTTCCACGAAACCAGTAAACAGAAGCTCTTTGTTTATTCTCAGGCTCAAGTAGATCATCACTGTTCTGTGTGCATGTGTAATTTTTTTAAAAGTGTAATTAATATAATTTTGTTAACAGATCCTAGCAGTTACAGTGGGATTGGTTTAAAACATAACATCTTCATTTACGTTAAAAGCCAACAGTCTGGCAAGAAAGAAAAGATAACACACTAGAACATAAAATACACAGAATATAAATTCTATGATTTTTTTTCCAGGGACTCAAGCTACTTAATGAGTAATCCAAATGTGTTGTATGATACAATATTTGAGTGGAGGAAGATATTTAATTCTTTTTCATACCACAGGACCTAGCCAGGATTATAGCATGGTGAATAATTTATTTTTCAATTCATTGGTAATTTCAGAAAATTTAAAAAAAAAATAGTTTCAGGTCAAATGAAAATCTTTGTTTCAATTTTGACCATTTTTACACAAATGAATTTTTTAAAAATAAAATTACAGGAAATTTTGAAACAAAATTGTTACAAACTGAAGAATTGAAACCACTTTTGAAATGAAACAAAACATTTTGATTTTAAGTTGTTTGGGGAAAAAGGGGTTTTCCATGAACCATCCGGCAAAAGACATGAATTTGCAAAGTGTTTCAGTGTCACCAAATTTCCATTTTTCAACAAAAAATATCACCTAGCTGTATCCAGGATACTACATTTTAAAAGGATATGTGAATGAAGTGACTGGAATAATAACATAAGATTTTTTTTAAAATAAAAATTAAGCCATAATAGATTTGGAAGCTACATATGCTAACGTAGAACATAGAAAGAAAGGGATGGTCATCAGTTAAAGAATGGAAAGCTAAGTACAATAATTTATTACCTTTAGGGACATTAGCTGGTCTGCCCACATTTCCACCGTAGGAGGAAGGTGCTCAAAACCACATTCTTGTCTATTCTCTTTCATGTAATTTTGGACTGGCCCTTTACTCTGCTTATATATTACCAGAGGAGCTCTTGGACTACTTATAACAGAATCAATCCTAGACAGCACCTTTAACACCAAAGAAATGTTTTTATTGCTCAAATAATTAACACAATGCTGTTATTTAGCCTAGGAAATTATATCATAGTTTCAATAGTTACACATTCACACTGTACAGTAGTATCTGTATACAACAACACTAATCTATGTAACTGATTCAAAGACAAAGATCTAGCAGTCACATCACCATTTACAAGCCACTTACTAAAACGTTCGCTAACAGTAAAAAAGTGTGCACACTTCACAAGAGAGGACTAGAGGAAATCTTATAAGACAAGCTTCAAAACTTATTTTGCAGGCCCCCAAAACAGGTGTACCCAAAAGGGCAGAGTCTCACTCACGGAGGTTTGGTATGTATTACAACACATCTCAACATCTGCTGCTACACAGACCTAAATTCAACCAATGAAATGTGCAAATTTTAGCCAGAATTTTTACATGCAATCCCATTGCAAAAAAACACTTTTTTCCTTTGAAAATTGTTTTCATGGCACTTACACGCAGCATTTTAGGTTTGTTCAAATGAACATAAGAACCTCGCTAATCCACACAAATGGGGGAGGAGGTAAAGATACAGATAAACCTCACTATTCTGTACCAGTTTATCGAGTAATGACTGCCAAGCAGACTCAGGGAAGAAAAAGGGAGCAGTAATAGCAATGTTGCCGGCTAATGGCGAACACATTAGCCCTGTTCTAGAGCATTACTACTTGCCTTGGGCATGATCAGGTGATGGAATGCATCACCAATGCCCAAGCAAAGCTACATAAGAATGGCCATACTGGGTCAGACCAATAGTCCATCTAGCCCAGTATCCTGTCTTCCGACAGTGGTTGGTGCCAGATGCTTCAGAGGGAATGAACAGAACAGGGCAATTATCAATCCATCCCACTGTCCAAACAGTTTCTGGCAGCCAGCGGTTTAGGGACACAGAGCTTCGGGTTGCATCCCTGACCATCATGTGTAATAGTCATTGATGGACCTATCCTCCATGAATTTATCTAATTGTTTTTTTAATACAGTTATACTTTTGGCCTTTACAACATCCGCTGGCAAAAGTTCCATAGGTTGACTGTGTGTCAATCTTTGTAACTCTTCACAGTCAGCTTTGGACTTAACTATCTTGAGTAATTTTGTATTGTCTGCAAACTTTGTCACCTCACTTTTTATGCCCTTTTCCAGATCATTTATGAATATTTTGAACAGCACTGGTCCCAGTACAGATCCTTGGGGGACCCCACTATTTACTTCTTTCCACTGTGAAAACTGACTATTCCCGTTCCCGGCCAATGGGAGCTGCGGGAAGCGACGGCCAGCACGTCCCTGCGGCCCACGCCACTTCACAGCCACTGGGAGCTGCGGCCGGCCATGCCTGTGGACGGTCAATATAAAGTAAACACTGTCTTACGGCCTGACAGCGGATTACCCTGACGGGCCGCAGGTTGCCCACCACTGGCCTAGCGCAATGGGTCTTGGGTCCATGACTAGGGATCCAAGACACTACCATAATAAATACAAAAATGTAAACCTCTCCCACAGTAATACTTGTCCCTCATTACACTGTTACCTCAGAGTTCACATTTAGCTAACCCACTATATTTTTTGTAGGGAGAAGTTTCCCACAATACAGAGGAATGACTTCAGTCTCTCCACACCTCTTAAGCCCTTAAGATGGAGCATAAGTATTGCAAAGGGCATTGAGCCGGCCTTCTGTCCTGGAAAGAGTTTCAGGCACTGTCACTTCTGTGCTCGGTCAGTCCATTCTCTTGCCTCCTTGCAATCTGATGTGGTAACTTACACTATAATAGGTTCATGCTGAATAGACTTATCCTTAGTGCAACAATGCTGACTATTAGACACTATGAGGCCTGGGACTACATATGAAAACTCTAAATCACAACACCACATGCTTAAGTTTAAATAGTTATATGAGATTAGTCTTTTATGTTTTGCTATAGAACAGTTAGCTATAATTGAAAACAATCCATTTGAAATGCATATCTATACCTGTAAGTATCTCCTGCAACCTGCTTGTAGCTGATCTTCTCCTGTCATACTTTCAGATTCATTGTTTTCTTTTATCTTTTCTCCCCTAATAATCCCATATGATCTACATGCAAAACAAAGACAGCATTTTATACAAGGTCTCTCAAAGCAGCATTTAGTTTCAACCTGAGTAGAGGAAAAATACATTGGCACTTACAGCTAAAATCTCCATCTTTTTTAGTCTTATTATAGTTACACAGACTGCTTTACACATGCACTTCTTTCATTTGCATCATATTATTGAAATTGGATCATCTTAAACAGAAAGTTTTAAAATTAAAAGTTGTGCCCTATACACTAAACATATGAAAATGCAAAGGTAAAATCTGACATTGAACTCACTAACACACTATTCCCCAGTTGTGATTAGATGCTGCAAGATCAATGTGCGCAGTATTATACAACATAAGGGTACCCAGGGATGAAACTGTCCTAGCAACTACCAAATTTAAACTATGTTTAGCATGGATTCTCAAGGGCTAGATTGTGTTACTCTCATTATGTTGAGCAGTATCTGACTATACAATAAATCGCTCAACTATTTGAGTTGTAAGACACTGACCTCAACTATTTGAGGAGTAAGACACTGACCTCAACTCGAGTATCATAATCTAGACTCAGAAGTTTCTGCTCTTAACCATCAAGGTACTACACAATTCTATTCCAGTCTACATCTCCACTGTCATCCCTTTCTAAACTCACATGCACACCTGCTCTTTGCAAGCTGTCCCCACCTTTAAAGGAAAAATTATTGCAGTTCTTACAGTGGTCAATGAGTTTAAATTAATGAGAATTTTACTTGTGTAGGGCCCACAGAATTTGGTCTTCAGTTTTTATAGGCATTTGAACATTTTTATAGCACTCTGACATCGTAGAGTGCCTTCCTTACATACTGCCTCTTGAACACCTTCCTTATCTTACTGTGTGAGGCAAAAAACTTCTCCTCAAGATGCACTTATTTTGAGAAGCTTATCAGTATAAATCCACCACCCACATTATATATTAAAATTAACAGATGAGAAAATGTTGCATCTCTCTGGAAGTTCACATCCTGAAGTTTTGTGTATAAGTTGTGTGTCTTCCAAGTTCTGTATAACTAAGTGCGCAGATGGCACTTCACATATACACAGACGGGCGTGCAAAAACAGGATTACTTTTTGAGAAAACATCTGGTCAAACGATGCTACAGATAAAAACCTCCTCCAGCTACGCTAGGTTTCTAACTTTTAAAAAACTCTTGCTTAACAAGGTTGCAACAAAAATTGCATCTAATAGCTTATTCAACCAGTGTGGATGTGACCTAACTGGGTTAGAAATAGTACTCTAGCCTAGATAGCTGGAATAGTTTGTAAACTTCCCAAAAACACCAGAACGGTTTGGCCCCTCTCTCATGTTGTCTGAAACGGTGTTCAAAACCAATTGAAACATTGTTTTAAACCTAGGGTAGATGGGGCCCAGAGCTGAATTGTCAGCTCTCTTCTTTGGATATCATCCCATCATAAACCACGGTCTTATGAATGACAACATGGAACAGGTTCATGAGCCAGCATATAAATTGTACACAGTAGAACACCTTGACTTTTAAAAGACCAGAGAGTATAAACTTTCATTACTATATGTTTAAAAGTTAAATATACTTACTTGATATTTTTCTTTAGCATTTTCTCCAATTTCTTCACTTGCTGCTTACAAAGTTTTAATTCCTGTGCTGTTGGTCTGTTGGAAAGAAAGTATTTTATTATACATCATACTTTATTGGTGTCTAGCTGTAAGTCAGGGCTACACTGGAAACACTTGCTAGTATAGCAATGTCTATTGGGAGTAAGATTCATTTTGCAGTATTTCTGTATCCACAAGACGACAGTTTAGACAGGGTTTTGGGGGATTTGCTGGTATAAAAGCGTTTTTGCTGGTATTAGTTGTGTATATACTAGGAGGATCTGCTGGTAGAGCTATACCAGCAAATCTCTTCTAGTGCAGAATAGGCCTTAGCAGTAACAATGCTACTAGTGTAGAGATCCCATTCTTACAAGCTGCTTCTGGCAGTCAGTTCATCAAGGGGGTCTCAGGCTCCCACATGTGCAAACGGCTTCACTTCCTCTGCCTTTGACTACTAAGTGAAGGGCAAGTACCCAACAGGGGAGGACTATCAGACAGGATGCTCAATGCAGGAACTGATGGTTCTCTTTAAAGCTTAAAGCAAATTATTGCTGCAGCATCTTAGATAATTCTATGCATTGTTTTAATAGCAGATTTCTTGGTGCATTTGTACAATTTCTGGTGCATCGTGATGGTGTTTGTTTCTTTTCTTGTAAAGCTGTAAAGTCTGTTGAAATGTCTTTTAGCAAAGACAAATTTTCACTTCTCACCTTGTTTCCAGGTCTTTCTTGAGATCTGTATTTTCACACACAAGTTGTTCATTCCTGGCTTTTGTCTCAATGAGTTGATTCTGGAAAGACTGCAACACAGACTGCATTATCTCTCTATTTTTTCAACCAATACACAATCAAAGCACCCATCTAATCGGTCTGTTCACTTTTACATCTATAAAACTGTAAAATCAAGATATTACTGTAATATGTATATTATGATAGCACCTAGAGACCCTATTTAAGATAGAGAATTCATTGTGCTAGATGATATGTGAACAAACAGCTAAGACAATAACAACCCTGCCTCCTAGGAGCATACAATCCTAGACAACAAAAGTGGGAGTAGAAGAATAAAATCAAATAAATACATAACAAGTACTTATTTTCCCCCCCACATGTAACCATTGTTTTTAGATCTGCATTTATTAATATCTAGCAGTTCCATACCGTAAGCAGTGCTCTATAGTTAGGTGTGGCATCTAGATTTAAGAATTCTTCTTTGCCTTTTCCTTCTCCTTGTACATGATCTGTATCTTTTTTATATCTGCTTTGGGTGGAAAAAGGGGGAAAATAAACGAACTCCACTTTACTGAAATTCAATACACATAAATAAATTGCTTAACCAACAGAAATTACACTAAATGATGTGACCACAAATGAAAAATGAAAAGCAGAACAGCATTCCATTCTCAGACCACAAACTCCTCTTAATTTCTCTCGGGCTGCATTTCATTTACTGAATCAAATGCACTGGACCAACTAGAGGGAAGCCCAAGGCAAGCAGATTACACCGCTCAATTTCCAAACAGATCATCTCAGATTATTGGGTTAGTTACATGCTGGATGCTTTGCACTACCAGGTAGAACTCCCCTGGCATAGGAATTCTATCTCCTGGACCCCTGCAGAAGGGCAATGGCCAGACGAAAAAGCATCATAGCTGGGGCATGTATATTCTCTGCACTTCCTGACTGCAGAATGACCTCCTGACTGTGGGCATCCAGATACAAAAGATGGAGCAATCTTTGGGCCACTCTAGTTTATGCCATGAACAAGGCTGGTTGCCAGACCTCCCTGTGATCTAGGACTTGAAAAGGTGGTGTACCTTTCACCCTTCCTCCACCTTGTATGCTGATCAGAATCAGGGCATAGTATCTAAACCTGAAGGCCATTATAGTCCCTTGTTGCTTCTAACATGCTAGTGATTTTTAGAACACATAATATGTATCATTTAACCACTTTAATTTTCAATTAGGGGCAAACCCTGAAAGATGCTCAGTGCCTCTTAAGAGGTGCTGAGCTCCCTCAATGCCTATGGTTTCAGCAGTAGCTAAAGATGCTGAGACCCTTAGAGACTTCCACTGAAGTCCATGGAAATATTTCTATTGACTTCAACCAGAAAAGTATGTAATGTAACTTTATATACCATAAATTCAACAGTGTTACTAATGAACGGATTAATCCTACCTTAACTCCTTTTTCATTTGATTAATCTGAGATTCATAATAATCAATTAGACTAAGAAACCTGAAGGAGGAAAGAAATTTATTTTAAACTTTAAAAATATTCCACAAGCAATTATTTTATGTCATTTTAAAATATAATAATCAAAGTATTGTGACCAAAAATCGCTTGATACAATTGCTTATATCCCAAATTTCCTATCTGCGCCATTTCTCGCTTATATCAGTTCAATGAACGCAGCACAAAATAGCCATAACTTTCTAGGCTATGCAAACCAGAGGTTCTAGCCCTGTACCAGGCTGAAATTGGCAGCCATTCAAAAGAAGGTTGGCTCGCTGTGCAGGGTTAAAAGCCAATGGCAGTAAGGAGCACCTCATATACCTATCAGACTGCAAATAGATCCCCACCAGGGCTAACAGCCTGATGAAGTTCCTCAAGTCCTAGGACTGCAGTACCCTAATAGGGAGGATTCTGGTCACACAAATGCCTGCTAGCCTATGGACACTTGTTTATAAAGAAACTAGACATGAATTGGAGATAGATGAGAGGCTGTCTTATCTACTAAAAGAAATACCAAGGCAATTATTGAACAATTCTCCCAACAAACAGTCAACCTGAGGAACTGCCTCACCCCTGCTCATCCAACATTAACAAGGAAGTTAGGGGGTACAGAACTTGCCAATTGAATTTCTATGGCATTCACATAAGCCTCTGTGAAGGCAACAGTCTATGCAACCTTATAATTTATCAACAATATACAGATGCTACTGTTTGTGGGGGGAAGAGGGATGGAATCCCCTACACCAATCTTGGAATATGGAGCAGCCTCCACAAACTGTCCCAGATGCTTATGGATAGGCTGCAGAGGCTGCTTTCTTTAAAAAAAAAAAAAAAGAAAGAAAGAAAAAAGAAAAAAAAGCTTAAAACCTGATTTTTAGAAATACAGAATGGGATCAACCTATATAGTGGTATACTTTACACGTCTCCATTTAGAATTCTATTCATTATGGAAAGTGTGTCACTTTCTTCCCTTTGCTTCCACCTAGCGTACAAGGGCTGTAATTCTTGTTCTTCTCTATGAAACTACTTACCCAACTCAGTTTTATTATACATAAAAAAATATTATACAGATATGTAAAAAGGACCTGTAATTTCTAAACTGGCACTTCTAAGATGTCCAGGCTTTCCACCCAATAATATAAATGAATAGTTATTTTAAAACAGTTTCTTCATTTTACATAGAATATTATCAGGCTCTCACTTATGACCAGGGTGGTAAAGAGTTGCTTACTGTTGATCCAAGAGAGACTTTGGGGCTCGCTTGCAAAACTGGCAGAACATTTTGTTCTGTGTGGCAACACGCTGCTGCTCTTCCACCCCAACCTTATGGAGCTCCTTCTGCAAATGCGCAATAGTCTCCTCCTGTTCATGCAACTTTTCATTTTGGTGATGGTAATTTGTCTGCAAATAGGTGACAGGAAAATTCTAAAAGGAGTACGGCACATTGTGTGTAAAACAAGATACAGAGTTGGCAATGGTTTCACAAAATCTAAGTTCTTGGTGTCTACATGTAGTGAATAGGTGGGAGAAGTGGGGGAAGAAGGGTAATTTTATTCTTTATTACAACCCTACTCTTCAAAGAGCTGTGTAGGGGTTCAAAATCATAAATACAAACAGTATAACAATTTACAGTGACTGTTGGGTTTAGCGCAAGGGTGCTGGGTAGTGCTGGTGGCCTATGATATACAAGAGGTCAGACTAGATGATCTGGTGGTCCCTTCTGGCCTTAATCTCCATAACACTCTCAATCTGTTGTTTTGATCACTGCAAATATTTCAGAAGCCCTTTAAACCAGTCAAAAGCATTTGTGGTTTGAGGCCCCAAATAGCTACTGTTAGAAGCACCTGTGAAGCTTGCTGATCTTTCTGAAGTTCTTTCACTTGATTCTGTTGCTGGCAAACTTTAGCTATACACTCATCTTCCAGCTGACAAATTTTGGATTTGATGTTCTCCACAACATTTTCCAACTCTTTGGCTCGTTGTTCCTGTCGACATGCCCGACCTCTCTCCTGGCGTATTTCATCCCTAATTTAAAAAAATTAAAAATGGAGCCCTACCTTCATTTATAATAAACTCACTTCAGTAATGTAGTGAAATACTGGTACTTCTGGAGGATATGCCCCAAATATATGGCACAAGGGGACTCTCAGTAGCAGCCCATGGAAGCAAGGGTAGTGAGGCAGGCCAGCTCCATTGGCCAGAACCCCCTGGGTAAGGGGACTACAGAAGCAGCAGATGTAATGGCAAAGCAGCTGACCAGGTACCACCATGACCCATAAATCCCACATGTTCCATGTGAAAGAACTAAGGATTTGGACTTAAGTGAAGATAAAAACTCCAATACTCAGAAAAAGGAAAGTTTAACTAATGGTTTGGTAATTTTTAAGAAAGTGTGCCTCTTGCATAAACACAGAACACATTTTCACATTTGTGAAAAACTCCTTTTCACTGACAGTAAGTCTTACCTAAGCTGGCGATTAGCCTCTATAAGGCCATGCATCATTTTCTGTTGTCGTTCAGTGTCTTCCACCAGTGTTTTCAATGCAAGTCTTATCCCCAGTGAAGAGTTCTTGTCTAAAACAATCATATCTGTAGACATTTAAGATAAACACGACAGTGATAAATGGAGCAGCAGCTTGCACCTCCATAAACATTTGGAAGTGGAAGGTTAAAACAAAAGAGGATTTATGAACTTAAGTTTAATATTTTTAAATAATAAGAGTTGCTAGAGAACAGCACTTCATTACCTGACAGATTTCTGCTGTTTCTTGGTTTACCGAGACACACAGGTTTTAAGCCATGTCGCACTAATAATCTGTTTACGTTTTCCCATTCTGCTTGCTCCTGCTACAGATGAGAGGAGAGGTAGAAGAGATAAGACTTTGAATTCTGAGACTTATCTAATAGTATTCAATAATTCTACTATTCCTCTAGTTGAGTGCACAATGGAATGCTTCTTCTAATGGTAACCAACAAAATACAACTTGCCACAGTTACAAAAGGAACTCAGAACTTAAGCTCTTTCTTGGCAGTTTAAAAGGCTTTCAGTTCACCTTCAGTGATGATCTGCAAGAAGCAAATAAAAATGCGCCCAACTGTATATACTAAATACTGCATAGTAACTCTCCAAACAATCTATATCCACGTTTTAAAGGGGGGGGAAAGCGTTGCAAATGTACACATTCTACTGTTTTTCAAAAAAGGACTTACCTGACACCCTATTGCATTCCAGCTCCATGATTCAGTGGACTTTTGTGATGGAGTCACCTGCATAGAGCCTGCTGGGGCATTACTTGACAATACACAACTTTGTGGGACCTGAACACAAACAAAGTAAAAGTTATATGCAGAATGCCCTCTCATCCTTGCTATACGGTCAAGCCCTTTGTTTTCAGTTTTTACCAAAAATGTCCAGGATTTTACAAAAGCTTGTGTTTTTTTACCGATATTCACCTGAATTTTACATGAAAATACTGATTATGTTAAGAAAATACATTAAGTAGATTATTTAAGTATTTATGTTAACAATAAACTAGTCTAAGTGTAAGCGTTAGGCTGTCTATTAAAGAAGGGCAATAGTACAGAAAATACACAAGTAGGTGCATGAGTAGAGATCGCTCTGGAAAGATATGGTAGCTCAGTAACCTGGGCAGCCCTGGTAACCAAGCCACCATCTCTCCTTCTAAAATGGGCCCAAAAGCAGAAGAGGTGGAAGAGGCAGCATGAGGAGATGGTTCCTTCACCTCCTGCATCTCTTCCACGTTTTTTTATCTGTTGTTTTTTTTCCATCCTCCCGACCCCAGTATTAACCCTGATATTTACCCAGCAAGCTGTGATGTAAATTTTTTGCATCAATTTTCACCCATTTTAAATTTTTTGTTATAAATACTATTACATTTCTGGGAAAACTAAAATAAATTAAAAATAAAAAACAACAGGCCTTGTATATGGCACACACGAAGCACTGCATGAACCAAACACAGACCTAGGCAGAAGAGCTCCAAAGATGTAATAATGGTTCTACCACTGATTCATAGAATCATAGAATATCAGGGTTGGAAGGGACCTTAGGAGGTCATCTAGTCCAACCCCCTGCTCAAAGCAGGACCAATCCCCAATTTTTGCCCCATATCCCCAAATGGCCCCCTCAAGGATTAAACTCACAACCCTGGGTTTAGCAGGCCAATGCTCAAACCACTGAGCTATCCCTCCCCCCCAATTCACAGTGACCTTTTTTCCATTTAGGAAAACTGTGACAATACTAGGTTACATAGTTTTTCTGCATGTGTAAAACATGAATTATATTCACCCTACCTCACAGAAATGTTGTAAGTGCTTGTCTCTCAATTGGCCCAATCCTCCAGTCTTTCCAAATGCAAAGGCCTAAATTTTTCAAGAGTGGTTAGTGATCTGGAGCACCTCAGTTTTGGGGCAACAGCTTAGAAGGGCCCCGATTGTCAAAAAGGGCTGAGTACCCTACCTCAAAAAAATCAGGCTCTTTTAGGGAAAACTGAGGTACCCCAAATAATTACTCACTCTTCAAAATTTAGGCCAAAATGCCTATTGACATCAAAATGGACTACAGGATGAGGCCAAATGTTTTTATAAACTTCTCACACTGAGGTTTAAAAACTATAATTTTGAAGCAGGCCACTTATTTGGGTAATTCAATATGGCTTTAGGAGTCTAACTTTAGGCACGTAGGTCCAGATCCTCAAAGATATTTAGGCTCCTAACTTCCATTGATTTCAATGAAAGTTACGAGTTTAAATGCTTTTGAAGATCTGGACTCTATTCTTGAAAATCTTTGCCAGAATCATCCATTCAAAACAGATTTTAATGTAATTCTTTTAATTTAAAAGTAAGAACAGCAATTATGAGCAATCCTACAAAGACTGTGGGCCAGGGGCATTTCTATAAACTCACTTCTTTCTCTCTTCCTTCCTATAGTGATAATTGCCTACATTTTCATTTGGTAGCTAGAGAATGCAACAAAATACCATAGTGACTGTATTTATACAGATAGAGCCTGATTTCAGAACTGAAGTGAATGACAGTTGTGAGTGTTCAACCCTCTTGAAAGTCACACCCAGAAGGATTTTAATGAATTACCATACCACATGGAGGTGTATGCACATACAGCAGTTCATACTGGAAAATTATTAGTATTTTTGGTTTATCATGTGCTGTTTGCGCAATGTACTTTAACTTTTTGTTTAGGGTGAAAGGCTAGGGTTATTTTTTGCAAAATGATTACTGCAGGTCAAATAAATGGCTATTAACCAGGATGGGTAAGGAATAGTGTCCTTAGCCTCTGTTTGTCAGAGGGGGGTGATGGATGACAGGAGAGAGATCACTTGATCATTACCTGTTAGGTCCACTCATTCCAGGGCACCTGGCATTGGCCACTGTCAGTGGACAGGATACTGGCCTGGATAGACCTTTGAATCATAGAATATCAGGGTTGGAAGGGACTTTAGGAAGTCATCTAGTCCAACCCCCTGCTCAAAGCAGGACCAATCCCCAATTTTTGCCCCAGATCCCTAAATGGCCCCCCTCAAGGATTGAACTCACAACCCTGGGTTTAGCAGGCCAATGCTCAAACCACCGAGCTATCTCTCCCCCCAAAAATATGGAGATATGCCTCTCTCATAGAACTGGAAGGACCTTGAAAGGTCATCAAGTCCAGTCCGCCTGCCTACACTAGCAGGACCAAGTACTGTCCCCTGATAGATTTTTGCCCAAGATCCCTAAATGGCCCCCTTAGGGATTGAACTCTCAACCCTGGGTTTAGCAGGCCAGTGCTCAAACCACTGAGCTATCCCTCCCCCTATAAATGGTCTGACCCAGTACGGCCTCTCTTATGTTCTTAAATTGTGGGCCTACCATCTCTAACAGTACTGTCCACTATAGCCTGCCAATTTGCTAATTCCAGAAATTTTAACACAAAGACGCATCCAGCAGGTAATCTTTAATAAATACATTCCACGGTGCAATATACAGTTTAGATGAATTAGTACTATACCTCAGTCATACGTTACTCCTTTGTTGTTGGTTTTCACTGCCAGATTGTTAAAATATCAAACTGGTCTCTGATCTGAAGCTGTTCAAGTATCAAAAGGAGAGAAAACAACAGAAGTCAGAAAACAACACTGAGTTGTGCCCTGCAATACATATTTTGTACAATCCTCTCATTGCCAAACAATGGCATTTATTGTGCAGAAGAGGTTTGATTCGAGATATCACAAAAGATAACAAAGCATTTTAACTGTAGACAGATACCACTATATATAATCCTCCAGGATAGCATGCAGACCAATGCACATACAACAGCAGCCTCTAAAACCTCAAGACAGACAGCTGGCACACAACACAACAGTAGATGGGGTATTTTGGCCAAGGACAGCTAGTTAAATGCCTCAGTGTTCCCAGGCTAGATGGCTAAAAATCCCTATTCCTTTACCAAACAAAAGTCCCTATTCCTTTACTAGGCTGTGTGCTCAAACTTGGCCACACATACTACCGCCTCTCCTTTGGCCTCTGCCTTGCACCCACGCTCCCCAGTCCTCTCTACCGAGTGCCCGGCACCTGCTGGCGCTCTGCACGGGAGGATGCTAGCGAGATAAGGCGGGGGAGGTACTTGGCTGGGTCAACGTCTCCCGGTGACAGAGACAGACGTGGGTCCAGTCCAAGATCTTGCCTCCCCCGGCCCCACCTTGTCTCACTCAGGTGCTGGGCCGGTGGGTGTAGGGCGCTAATCACACGCCGCGGGGAGGGGTGAGGCCAGGCGGCGCAGCACGAGGCCGGGCGAGGGTGGGAAATACACCCCGCGGGACGGGCGGGGGCGGTCCCTGTACCGGCGGGGGGGGGGGGGTATCTCCCGGTACGGTCACAGCTCCCCCGACACATTCCCTCCCTCCTCCCGGCTGTTCCCGCCAGCCCCGCCTCACCGCGTCCCCCCGCCGCTTCCCGACCCTCCCCACCCGGGCCCTCTCTCTGTCGGCGGCCCGGCCACACGCTCCGCGGCCGTTACACAGGCGGGGCAGAGGGAGGGTGGCGGCGGGCGGCGATTGGCCCCGAGCGGCGCCGCCCTCGCCAGGGAGCGGAGCGCTGGGGCCGCCATGAGGGACACGCCCCCCGCCGCCCGTTACTGGCCGTAGGGCCGCGCGCTCCCAGCCGCCCGCCCGGGGGCGCGCACACCCCGGCGGCGGCGGCGCTGCTGCCGCCGGTGGATGCGCCGGGCGGTTGCTCTGATCGATGCGCTCCGCGTCGCTTCCCTGCCCCCCTGGCGCCATTTTGGCCGCGGGGGCCGGAGGGAGCGCGGCGGCGGCGGCGAGTGGTGCGGAGCGAGAGCCGCCCAGGTACGAGAAGCCCCGGGCGGGCGGGCTGGAGCCCGTCGTCCCTTCTACCCTCATCGCACCTCAGAGCCGGCCGGGGCGGCCGCAGCCCCCGAACCCCTCCGAGTCCCGGCGGTGCCCGTCTGCCCCCGCCGCACAGCCTGGCCCGCAGCGCCCTCCCGCTCGGGGCCCCCTGGCCCCCAGCCACCTGTGGCGGCAGGACCCGACCCGGTCCTGGCGGGCAGGCCCAGCGCCCTGGCGGGGCTAACAGCCCCCGCTCCGCGGTAAATGCCCCGAGCTAGCCCCGCTTGGGGAGAGCCCCCGATCCGCTTTCTCGGAGACCACCTGCCCCGACATCCAGCGAGCGCCCCGGTCCCTTCTAACAGTGGTGCCTGTGGGTCGGCGCCCATGGAGAGCCGGGAGAGGACGCGCACGGGTCATTCCGCCTCCCGTCGTGGTGACTCTGTTCGTATCCACAGTGGTCAGTCTGGCGCGTAGGTTGGCTGGTCAAGTGACGGTTAACATGCCTGTGAGAAGCGCCGCAGTGTCTAGGAGGGGTCTGGTTAAACCCCACACAGAGCTTATCTCTGGCCAGCTGCTCTTATTTAGAGGTAGGAGGTGAGGCGAGGGCCGTTGCTCCTTTCAGTTCCGGAAGAGTAGGGTAGTACTGTACTAGTTGCCATCAGCTGCGGAAGGGGGTGGGGGAGTGTTATTGATTTGGGCAGGGCCTCTTCTCCCTTCAGCCCACCCCCCTCCAACAGAAATATTCTGCTCAATCTCATGATAGTTCACTGTCATTAAGATCGGTAGCCTGTGTTGTAATAAGCTTGGTAGCAGTGATGTTTTCTCTCCCTAAACCAACAAAATAAAATAAATAGCATTTGCATGAATCTCGCTCCATTTGTGGAAGTTTTCTAGACTTCTAAAGATGGGGGGGGGGGAGGAGTGGCAGCAGAAGGGGCATACTAAGTGCTCTTTTTTTAACTTAGTTTTTTTAACCTAGTCTTTATATAAAATATAAACATAACAGAACGTATATAAATACATGCACAAGATGGAAATAGGATTTAAATAACAAAATTCAATGTTCATTATTTGGAAAGCCTGGAATTAAAACAAAAACACACCAAAAAACCCTGAACCTGTAGAGGTCATTCAGGGCATCCATTATTAAAGTGACTAAACAGATAAATAAGTGAAAACATATCCTATGAGTATTTGGGACTAATATATACTAAACTGCAAAAGTATGCAATAGTTTCATGTGTGATCAAATATCTTTATAGTTTTGTCAAGAGTTTCTATTAATTAGACAGGTTTCGGTGTAGTAGCCGTGTTAGTCTGTGTCAGCAAAACGAAAATAAGAAAGAAAAACTTGTAGCACCTTAGAGACTAACAAATTTATTTCAGCATAAGCTTTCGTGGGTTGTTACCCACTTCATCGGATGCATGGAATGAAACATACAGTACACAGATATTTATACAGTCAGAGAAACATGATAAGGTGGAGGTGCATAGACCAACCTTAAGAGGCGAATTAGTTGAGAGGAACCATAACAGCAGGGGAAGAAAAACCTTTGAAGTGATAAACATGATGGTCACACAGGTGTGAATGAGGATCGTTAACTTAAGGGAAATAGATTCAATTAACGTAATGGCTGAGCCATTCCAAATCTCTATTTAATCCGGACGCAATGCAACCTAGTTTGCATATCAATTCGAGTTCAATAGTTTCTCTTTGAAGTCTGCTTTTGGAGTTAATCTGTCGCAACACTGCTACCCTCAAGTCTGTCAGTGAGTGATTAGGGAGGTTGAAGTGTTCTCCTACTGGTTTTTGAATGTTATGATTTCTGATGTCAGATTTATGTCCATTTATTCTTTTGCGTAGAGACTGTCCGGTTTGGCCAATGTACATGGCAGAGGGGCATTGCTGGCACATGATGGCATATATCACATTGGTAGATGTGCAGGTGAATGAGCCCCTGATGGCGTGGCGGATGTGATTAGGCCCTGTGATGGTATCACTTGAATCGATATGTTGACGGAGTTGGCATCGGGCTTTGTTGCAAGGATAGGTTCCTGGGTTGGTGTTTTTGTTGTATGGTGTGTGGTTGCTGGTGAGTATTTGCTTCAGGTTGGGGGGCTGTCTGTAAGCAAGGATTGGTCTGTCCTCCAAGATCTGTGAGAGTGAGGGATCATCTTTTAGGATAGGTTGTAGATCTTTGATGATGCGCTGGAGAGGTTTTAGTTGGGGGCTAAAGGTGACGGCTAGTGGTGTTCTGTTATTTTCTTTTTTGGGCCTGTCTTGTAGTAGGTGACTCCTGGGTACTCTTTTGGCCCTGTCAATCTGTTTTTTCACTTCAGCAGGTGGGTATTGTAGTTGTAAGAATGCTTGATAGAGATCTTGTAGGTGTTTGTCTCTGTCTGAGGGACAGTCACTTTTTCCATTAATGCTATAATAAAGAGGTCCCTAAGCCAGTCTGCCTAATTGCAGATTTCCATTTTCTCAAAATAACTCTTTTGGCCACTAAAATAGTTCCTGCAATCTATTTCTTAATGGATTACCATTTTTAGTATTACCAACTCATCCAGCACCCCAAGAACACACAAGCTTGGAAAAGGAAAAATAGTGACACAGTTTTAGAGAGAGCACTTGAGTATGGTGTTCCCGAACACATGCGTTTTTGACAGGTGTAGAGGATGTGTGAAAGGTTGGCATGTGGCTACTGCATCTCCAACAGTTGTGAGTTGCCAATCTAGTCTTAAATAAATGTTCTGGAGTCCAGTTGTACCTGTTTAATAAGTTGTTCTGGAAGAATCGAAAAGATGAAAAACTTGAAGTATCTTTCACATTAAACCACATTCTTCCCAGGTTTCTGTTGTGATAGTAAGACTAAGTTCCTTTTCCCATTTTTCTTTGAGACTGACTTCTCTAAAATTTCTGTGCATTTGTGTATCATTTTTGTGTAAATTCTGTTTTTTGGTATGGATGTCCTGTGAATTTTCACTACAATTACATATTCAGCTGCCAAATCTCAAAGTGAGATATACTTGAGACACAAAATTTTGTTCTGGCGTGAAACTCTTCCAAAGGAGAGGGATCTTAACCTTTTGACCTGAAGTTAGTCAAAAGGACTTCCATCGAATAAGCCAGGGGTCTCCAAACTTTAGGAGATGAGGGACACATTAGATTTTTGAAGGGGCTTCGCGGGCCAGCTTTAGGGAGTGCGGGGCCTGATTCTGACGGGGCCCTGCTGCCAAAATATCGCCGAGGCGGCAGCAGCGTTTGAGCTGCCAGCCAAGTGCTGCCGAGGCAGCGGCAGCAATTGGTTGGGCCGGGCCAGATCCGGCCCTCGGCCGTAGTTTGGAGATCCCTGGAATAAGCAATGAGTCACTATGTACCCTTAACCTATGTGGATAACTTGCAAATATAAATTCAATGAAATATTCAGATCAGGTATTGATTTATATTCCAGTGTTGTGTCTAACAAAAGTCCAGAACTGTATTACATTACATTTCATATGTTAGGGCGTGTGAAATCTCCCTATGTTTTTGTGAAAATATCCATGGACATTAAATGGAAAGAACTAGGAAGGGATTACTACTTAATTAAGATGGAACTGCAGTACTCCACATTTTCTTTGCTGCTATTCTGCTTTTCTCTTTCCTTGCTGCTAATTGGATTTAAGGCCATTCTGGTTACTATGGCATCCCGTGAAGAGATTACTCTCTATGAAGATGAAGTAAGGTAAAAAAACAAAACCAAACCCCACCCCCAAAACACTCACTGCAGTATAAACTGGTCTGGAAAGATGTCTGCAATTTGAAATGTAATGGTCATTTGTGATCAGAACTATGGATGTGCAGATTATTCTCTTTAAACGAATAGTGCATCATAATACATGCATGCACACACACATCAGATATTACCTAAGCCAGTGGTTTTCAACCTTTTTTCATTTGCAGACCCTTAAAAAATTTCAAAGGGAGGTGTGGATCCTTTTGGAAATCTTAGACATAGTCTGCAGCCCTCTACGGGTCCGCAGACAACAGGTTGAAAATCACTGACCTAACTGCAGCTTTTTTTAACTTAGTCACACTTTTTGGTTATATAAATTCTCTGAAATGTAAAAACCTAAAATTATTTGTAATGGGTCACTCAATTTTTACTGTATGTTAGAAGATGCCAACAAACAAGATAACTTACTGATGAGCATGAGGAATTAGGTAGTTTTGTAACTAGTATTCTTCTGTAGTTAGAAGTTTTAGCACTTACATGGATGTATATGTATATGCATATAGTATTTGTCAAAGTAAAACTATATGTTTGCCTATTTCTGTTAGATCTGTTCTAATTTTTGTGTGGTCAACATAATTTCATTGTGTGCCTCTTAATTTGTTTCAATTTTAAACTTTTTTGCTATATTTGATTCTGGATGAGAAAGTAAGTAAATAAATAAATAAAAGCTAAACCAATCTTTCCTACAGCTAAGTCAGTTCTTGATCAGGATTTTTCTTTTTAATTTCTTAAAGCTGATGTAATGTGAAGTAATAAAACTTTGAACAAAATATACAGCACATTCATAGAATAATTATAAGTCTTTTTAATTGTTGTTCCCTCAGGTCTCGCTACGGCTACCTGGAGAAGATGACAGATCTTGTGGCTGTTTGGGAGGTTGCTTTAAGTGATGGTGTTCACAAGATTGAATTTGAACATGGAACTACATCAGGAAAACGTGTTGTATATGTAGATGGAAAGGTAAAATGAATGTGCAAAACGCTCAATACTTATGTAAATGTATCTGTGTGTGGAAAGTACTATGACTAGTTAAACACAATAATAAATAGAACACAGGCTTTTTACCCTTGTAACAAAGTTAACTGAGTAGTACTAAAAAAGAAAGAATGTATTTCAGGCTGCAATATTGTACCCTGGGTTTGCAGTCCTCATCTCCCAGATATTATCCCTTGGGACAGCATGGCTGATAGCTTGCTGCCTTATTGGGAAAAGTAGTAGTTCTACTTGCATTACACATGAGAATCGTTGGTATAGCTTCTGGCATCTAGTGTTCAGTATTAACATTAGACTCTACCAATATCTGATGTCATTCCCTGGTAGTGCTTCTCCAGTCTCTTATTGATCTCTTCACAATATAAGAAGGGCAGGGCGCTATCCACTTCGTTGTCCTTTCTCTCTCTGTCTCCTCTCTCTCCTTGTTTGTCTTGCAGCAGTGGTAATTAATAGGCGGACTGCGGGCCACATCTGGACTGCCAGGCGCTTTTGAACAGACCCTGAAATATTTTTATTTACTTATCATCTTTCTTTCTTTTCTCTGGAGTCTAGACGTTGACTATACCTTGACCAAGAAATTTGGACCTCGACAAAAATTAGACTACCCCTGTCTTACAGCATGAGTGTGTAGAAATGCTAACAGGAATTCATATCTGATACCTGCCATGCATTCTCACATGCTGCAGCTCAGATCCTGCACAGAAATGCACACAAATGCATCCTTGTGTTTACAGAGAACCCCACTGACATTAATGAGACTATGCATATCTCGCTACTGGTCCTGGATCTGATACTGTGACAATGGTTTGCACCAGTTCCTCCATATGCTACTTGGCTTGATATTTTCTGTAATGAGACAAAAATATTTGACTTTTTATTAACACCCATTTTCCTCTTTTTAATTATTTTATTCTTCAGGAAGAAATAAGAAAAGAGTGGATGTTCAAACTAGTTGGTAAAGAAACATTTACAGTTGGAGCAGGCAAAACGAAGGCTACCATTAACATCGATGCAGTCAGTGGTTTTGCATATGAGTATACCTTGGAGATCAATGGGAAAAGCCTCAAGAAGTACATGGAGAACCGGTCAAAAACAACAAATACTTGGGTATTAAGCTTGGATGGTGTGGATTGTAGAGTTGTGTTAGGTGAGTTAATATTGAGTCAGTTCTCATCACTGTGCTTTTTATATAATCTTATATGCCTTTTTTAGGACTTAGGAACTCTAGGTTCAAGTCCTTGCTTCACCACAAACTTCCTATGTGATCTCGGTCACGTCACTTGGAGAAAATTTTCAGAAGTATTTAGAAACTACTTTTGCATCTGCATCTTTATCTCGGTGCCTACTCCCAGTGGGAATAACTCTTAACTGAAGATGGTAACCATGTTACCCTAAATTTGTCTTGTTTAATGTGACCATTTAAACAGCTAGCCTATTTCTAAAATGGCTTTTTTGATAAGTATTGCATCTTCCTATGGTTGAATTGTGTCTTAACTTTTTTTAATTTTTAAAATCTTATTTTAATTAACATGGGAAATGTTTTGGATCAAAGATGTGTATTTATATTTGCATTTTACCTTGATATTTACATAACTAAATAACCCTTCCCCCCACATTTCAGTAACAGGTAGAGGGCTTACATTAGGGACTCGATCCTTATACTCATTGAAGTCAGTGGCAAAGCTCTCAGTTGATTAATGATGCAGGATCAGGACTAGAAGAGGAGAGGCCTGGAGACATGTTTAGTTCTAGAGGCTCAAGGATAGAATGACTGATAGTACCAAAAGATGTATTAAGATCAAGCAGCGTGAAAAGAGAGGGGGATCCATGAGTAGGAGCCAAATCCTGCTCTTTTGATTGATTTAAATGGCATGAGCAAGGCAAGCAGGATTTGGTCCTAGGACACTAACCACTCCCAGACAAAGACTGTTTCAGAAATATGAAATCTAGAGTGAACGTACTCCAGGAGGTTGTGTTGGGTAATGTAATGAAAACAGTGCTTTACAACAAACAAACAATTAATGATTGTTTAATGGCAGCCTATTTTCTTCTAATGAGGAAGGTGCATGAGTTTTCAAAAAGATTTAAGAACATGAAAAGTTTGAAGGGTAATTAACAAGCTGTGTTTGAGTTAGAGGGACATCCCCTCCCCCCCCCCCCCCCCCCCAAAAAAAAAAAAAAAGTTCGGCAAAGTTTTTTTTTCAAACTTTGCAGAAACAACATTTTTGGTTTCAGGAAAACCTGACATTGATTAAACCACTTTTTGAGGCAAAAATGGGGCTCTCTAATAGAAGCGGGTTGCAACCTTATGAGAGAGCCTCTCCTTATGAAGACAAACTTCGTAATTCAGGATATTACTATTTATTTGGAACACATTTATGGAGTTATAGCTAAAATTTCATGGCGTTTTCTCATTGTTACAGAGAAGGACACTATGGATGTCTGGTGCAATGGTAAAAAAATGGAAACAGCGGTATGTGATCATTTACAAAGGCTTTTATTTATGCTATTTATTCTGATAGAACACTAGTACTGACATTATGTATCAGTGAAATAATTCAGATTCTGTGGGCAAATAGCTGTGGGCCTTTTAAGTAAAGTATTTTGTGGAGGAGGAATAGGGAGCCAACTGAATTGCCCTGTGGATTATAGAGCTAGCCCATTCAAATCCACCCAGGTCAATAGTAACTGACTGTTAAACATTTAAGGACTGATGTTCAGAGTGGCATAAAAATCAAAGTACTTTTTCATGCCTCTAAATGGTCCCTCCAGTTTAGTGTTTAGGAATCTTGACAGAACAGTGTAGGGAAGTTTGCCATGTTGTACCTATTCCCGTGGATAAGAAATCCTGAGTCTGTCATTTTGGTAATCTTACCGTTACTGAAAATTAGAGTAAAAAGGAAAAATATATATATTCAGCAGCTTTCCCTATGCAGAGGACTGCAAAACCTATTTCCTCAACAGACATTTGATCCTGCCTCTGTTATTGTCATGAGTAGTCCTATTGTATTAAATTAGAAAGGGTAGGGAAATGAGGTCTTAGTTTTGCTATACTTTGAAACTATTTTTCACCACGTTCCCAAGAATTCTTCTTCCACAAACTGCTAACATTACAACCTTCTGCCTCCCTTGGAGCACAAATTCTGATTTACTACTCCAAGCATTCTCAAATTTTTCCATACTGTCATTCTCCATTATAACAGAAAAAAGGTTTGAGATTTCCCTCCCATCTAACTAGCCACAAAGGAAGGGACAGGAGAGTAGTTGAGTCCCCCTGAAACCTGCTTGCAACTCCTAGATTGAGAACCGATGCACTATTCCTAGAGCATGGGTTCTTAACTTATTAACTCCTGCAGGTAATGTGCCTGCATGATTACCTGCCAAACTTTGCTTATATGTTAGGACAGCATTCTGGCCTCTGATTGTATCAGAAGATAGACAAACTCAATTTGGCCAAGACGGCATAATCCAAAACAGTAGGTGCACACCTGGAATTCTTTAAGCATCTGCAGTACAAACATACTCCAGAGTTGCTGCTGTTAATTCAGGGCACACATGAAGCCCTTTGCACAACTTAAGTTCCATTTAAACCATATAGACCCCGTAAGCCTTGTGTTAAAGATCTTATTCAAGTCCTTTGAATTAATTTGTGGCCAAATTCAGCTATGGTGGAAACCAGTGCAAGTTAATTGACTTCAAGTAGAATTACACCAGAACCCAATTTGGCCTGTTTTAATTATCTTTATCAGTCCCTGTGCTAGCTGAAATTTTTCAAATGTCACAAAACTCAATATTTTACAAAACTTCTTTGTCTTTTTTTGCCTGATTGTAACATACATACATACATACATAAATCAAAACTGCCGCATAATCAAATGCGGTGACCAAACAAGCCATATTAGGGAATTTTCAGCTTTACATTTTCCACCTTGTCCCATATTTTTCAGCCACCAATTACCTATCAGGTCTCTTCTAATTACTGGCGCTGCAGGTGCACCACACCTCTGAAAACCAGATCATAGATGCCTTATGAACACTCCAGTATTTTGTTAGTCAACCATATTGTTCCTTTTCATGATATTTTGTCTCCCGACCACAGGGTGAATTTGTAGAAGATGGAACAGAAACACACTTCAGTGTTGGTGATCATGACTGTTGCATTAAGGCTGTCAGTAGTGGAAAGCGAAGGGAAGGAATCATTCATACTCTTATTGTAGATGACAGAGAAATCCCAGAGGTTTTGGAGTAGTCTGGAGTTAATCTGTTATAGAAATAAAGATCAGGGATTTTCAATTACTGTGGTAATTAATGATTTTAATATGTACTTCCAGGTACATTTAGTTTGTGCTTTTTATTTTCTGGTTACTGTATATGAAATTATAATAATCTTTTTGAGGACCAGATGAAAATATCCAATTATGTACAGCCTCAGATATTACCAGTTCTTTTGTAAACTATATAAATATATAACACTAAGTATAAGGAGGGGAAGGTGGACTTAAGTAGGGATTGTTTACAAGGAAATCTTTGTTACAATAATAAAATGCAAAATAAATAAGCAGTGTAATATTGAATTTTGAGAAGTTTAACTTGATGTGGTTGTTTCTTTTCATGTTCTACATTCAGCTGCTCTGCACAATTTTTACAATAGTACACCAAGCTCTGAGCTGTTATTTTTTATTGATAAAATGTTTCTTGTAACATGCTAATGTCACTTTAAAATTCCTATGGTTGCAGTTAGGAAAATAAATAGCTATGTAATTGCTAAAGTTAATAAAATAAAATATTGAAAATTTAGATGTTCTATATTTACAGCAACTATACTAATATATACAACTCTTATTAAGAGTAAAAGGGGAGAGAAATGTACTGTACAAAAAAAGGGAATGGACATCACTAGTTTGTCTAACATCTGTACATTAAAATTGTTGTAATGATTAAATAGCTTCTGCACTCAGAGTAATTCTACTTTTAAAAATTCACTGTGGTGCCAAGACACTTTTTAAATTAAATATTTTGATGAAAACTGACAGTAATATGAAAGCCCCTTCCAATCCAGCATTTAGCTAAACAAAACTTAAACCTACATTGGTGTGTGAACAAGGGAATACAGTAACTCCTCACTTAAAGTCGTCCCTGTTAACGTTGTTAGGTTGCTGATCAATTAGAGAACATGCTCGTTTAAAGTTGTGCAATGCTCCCTAATAACATTGTTTGGCAGCTGCCTTTGTCCACTGCTTGCAGAAAGAGCAGCCCCTTGCAGCTAGCTGGTGGGGGCTTGGAACCAGGGTGGACGGCAGCCCCCCATCAGCTCCCTGCTCCCCTAAGTTCCCTGTGCTGCAGCTGCCTGGCTACCAATTGCTGGCAGTTCAGCTGTCACTCCCGCCACTGCCATGTGCTGCTCCTGCCTCTGCCTTGCAGCTGCTCCCAGAAGCCTCCTGTTTGCTTTGCAGGGGGGAAAAGGGGGCTAATGTCAGGGTGTCCCCCGCCCCCCTGCTCCTGTCCCCTGCTTATCCCATCTCTATAGAGTGTGGGGGGAGGAACACGGAGGGAGCTTGCTAGTAGCAGTTGCTCTCTCAATTTCCTGATCTACTTAAATTGGCAATGTACTTAGAGTGGGGTCAGTGCACTTAAAGGGGCAATGCACATCTCACACACACACTGTGTGTGTCTCATCTGCCATGCTGTCTCCCCTCCCTCCATTCGTGCTGCCTTGTAGAGTGTGAGGCTACATTAACAACAATGTGTTAACCCTTGAGGGCTCAGCTGACAGCTAGTTCATCATTTAGCAGTAAGGCATTCCCTGGAAAATATCCCACCCTCTGACTCCACCACCTCAACCAAGCTTCACAATCATCATTGCTCTGTACAGTATTAAATTGTTTGTTTAAACAACTATATATATAGTCTTCTGTCCGGCAAAAAAATTTCCCTGGAACCTAACCCCTCCCCCCATTTACATTAATTCTTATGGGGAAATTGGATTATCTTCGCATCGTTTCACTTAAAGTCACATTTTTCAGGAAGATAACTACAACGTTAAGCAAGAAGTTACTGTAGTATGTACTGAAGTCCTTTTGTGGGACACAATAGCTTTATAAAGCATTGACATCTTGTGCTTTAGGTTTTGGACTAGTGTGTCTAATGCATTGCTATAGTTATGACTGGGATGCCTTTTGTTCCACACCCTATTTTGTTGTATTAAACTGTAACAAAGATGAAAAATCCTTTCTGTCTGTAGGTACTTGTTTCTTTTCAGTCCAGAAGCAGACTTTATATCGGATGATAATCCCTTTGACTGTTGCTGAATTATTACAGCATCACAAGCTGTTTTAAAAAGTTGATACTTTTTGGTCAGCAAGCATAGAAACGAATTTTAAATTAAAACGTCCTAATAAACATATATATAGTTCGTGGTGGTCATAACTGGTCAGACAATAAGAGTAGAACTTGGCCCAATCTCTACTTTTATCAATGCATAGAAGTTAATGGGTTGCCCAGGTGTAACTAACAGCAGAATCTGGGAATGTTATAAATGTTGCAGACTACAGAGTCTTTGTTTTAAAGAAAAACATGAATGCAAACCAGTGCTTGAGATTTGACTCACCTAGCAGCCTTTTCCTTTGGGCCCTCAGTTCAAGTCCCATTCTGGTAACTGGTCTCACACCCAGGGCTTGTACTTCTAGCTCCATTAAAATGACCTGGAGGGGTTTGAGCCTTTACTAAGAGACAATTTTGCAAGGACATGGCTAAGCTGATTTTTTTAAAAAAAAAATAATTCAGTTCACAGCCTTTTCCATACCATGACAGAAAATTACAATGAAAAAGTTTCAGGACACAGGCCCTTGCCAGCTAGCCATAAAGCAAGATCATAACCCCCCTGAAACCTGTGTGGCCTCCTGATGATAGCTAGCCCCTGGTTCAGAACTCATGCTTTATTTTTTCATAAAATCTTTCATAGAAGGCCATGTTGAACACATCGTGATAGCTAAGTTTGACTACTGTTAAAGTCAGGAGCCTTAATGTCCTATTAACAGGAAGAGAAAAATCAGAACACGTCAACAGGTTGGTTTATTTTTGGTCGTGCAATTTTTTTATTTCTCTTAAACATGTTACCTGCAGTCGTTGGCACCTCGTACAGCTAATAAAAATGATTATAGCAACACGATTATCGCTACTAACACCGCAAATACATTCACTTTTTATAAGCATGTAAACTTATTTATAAACAACACTTCCAAAAATGACACAGCTGTTGTTGAAACACATGGTAGATGGTTAGCTAAATAAGTGAAAGCAGAATAAAAATAAATGAACAGCCTAAATATGTGTTGTAATCTCAATGGATTACTTTGGACTAGATGGTTTTTCCTAATATGTGATTTTTAAGTTTATAAAATATTGTTTCAGGTTTTTATAAAACAGACATTTCTGTTACTAAATATACATTTACTCATCTCTGGTGCCTTAGTAAAATAAAATGCATAGTGTGCATATTGTGGCTATTTATAGAAAAATAAAATTTCTGCATATTTTTGAAGCTATATATTTTCACCACCCCAGGAATGGTGAACTGAATTCTGTATCTAGTACCTCTTTCTGATATAAAATTATATATAGTTTTAACTTCCTTAGGTTATCGTACTGGTTAAGCTCTTGTATATACCAACATGGATGTGTCAAGATTGTTAGGTGAGGCACCATTACCACACTATTGTAGTAGTGTCAGATATGTTACTATTTGGGTTTTAGCAGGATGCTCTCTGTACTTGTTGTTCTGGGGGAGGCTCTGTGCCCACGGTTCTGGGGAATGCCTAAGTCCCATGGTTCTGATGAACTCTCATCTACTGACCCCCTGGTTGCCCAGTAAGGTCCTGACCCCTCAGCCCAAATCTGGGAACATGTCAAAATATAGTGAGGAACAGCCTGATTACTGTTAAAAATGACAAAGGTTTCAGGCTTGTGAACATCATCTACTACACTATCATATACATTCATGCCATCTGCATCAACTGCTGGTGGCACAATGTAAGACTGTTTGCCCTCAGTGTATAAGCCTGTTACTACCTCAGCCTCAAACACACAAATTAGATGGTCCAATTCACACTTTTCCTTGGTATCCTCCACTAGGTTTCTGGGGTTCCTGATAAAGTAGATGCCAGCTCCATAGTTTTGTTCTGGAAATAAAATAAAATAAAACAAAACATGAAAATGGTAGACTCCAAAGAATGAGTTTTATTAGGGTTTGCAGTGTTGTAGCCATGTCGCTCCCAAGATATTTGAGACAAGGCGGGTGAGGCAATATCTTTCATTGGACCAACTTCTGTTCGTGAAAGAGAGAAGCTTTTGAGCCACACACAGCTCTTCTTCAGCTTGTCTCTTTCACCACCCAGACCTCAAGAAGAGCTCTGTGAGTTCAAAGCTTCTCTCTTTTGCCAACAAAAGATACGACCTCACCCACTTTGTGTCTCTCTTAATAGGGTGACATTTTTTCTCATGGCTCCAGCCCTAAAGATTAAGAGATGCCTCTTGATTCTGGATTGCATTTCCTATTACCTTTCACAATGCTCCTATGTTGGTTAAAAAAATTGAAGAAAGAAACATCTGCTGATATTTTTCTCTGCCTTGCTTTTTGTAAAAACTCTGGAAGCTGCGGGTAGGCCAAAGGGTAGCACTACACTGGAAGTGAGAATGGTTCACCAGGTACCTTAAATACGTCCTGTGGCCCTGGATAGATCACCATATGGAAGTACGCCTCCTTTATATCAAAGGCAGCATACCAGTCTCTAAGTGCCAGGGAGGGGATAATGGAAGCAAGCAAGACCATAGAATATTATCTTTTTCTGTTGAGTTTATGTAGGCCTAAAATCGGTCTAGACCTCCCTTTGCTTTCAGGATAAGGAAATAGAGGGAATAAAACCTCTCTGTGGAACTACTTCTATGTTCCCAACCACAACAGAGATTGCACCTCCTACAGAAGGAGCTCCTTGTGAGAGTAGTCCCTGAAGACAGATATAGAGAAGGGTTGGAAGGAGGGGTAGAAATAAACTGAAGGGTGTATCCCACTTCCACAGAGCTTAAGACCCATTGGTCTGAAAAGATTGAGGACCAAGCACCCAGGAAGTGGGATAGATGGTTTGCAAACATGGAAAGGAGAGGCTGAAATTTTGGAGACCGGTACAGTGTCCTCCATCAACCCATCAAAACGTTTGGTTAGTGGCCACAGGGTGCCTAGATGAACTAGGAGCCGTTGCAGTAGAAAGAAGTGGTCTGCATCTATAACCCTTATTATTTTTCTTGTCAATGTGCAAGAATAGCATATAAGTGGGTCTAATGCAGACGAAAGTGCTTTCTTTTCGAGGCAGGTTTAGTTATGCCCTGCAACTTTAGAGTTGCCTTGGAATCTTTTAAACCAAGAAGTTTAACCTGAGGGCTTCAGCTCTGGGTGGGGGGCTCAGGTTACAGCCCCATGCCTGGGGCTGAAGCCCTTGGGCTTCAGCTTTGGCCTCCCCACCCTGAGCGGTGGGGCTTGGGCTCCCCCCATTGCCCAGGGCAGTGGGGCTTGGGTGGGCTCAAGCTTCTGTCCCCTCCTCCTGGGGTCGTGTAGTAATTTTTGTTGTCAGAAGGGGGTCGCGGTGTAATGAAGTTGCAAGAGTGGAATGGACTGGACAGGTGCAGTCACTTGAAGAAGAAATTGTGGATGTTGGTATGCAAGGGAAGAATTTCTCCCACAACATTTAACTATGATTCCAGTGTGTAGTGTGACAAGCAATGGTTTGTTATAGTAGACAGAGACAAACTCGAGAATGTTCTGTATCTAAACACATTCTTTCCAAATCTTATTTTGCTTTGAGATAAAATTAGGCGTAGATGTTGTCCTATTTTGTCATTTATTATTTTGAGCACCTAAAAGCATGTTAGGTATTTCACAGAAACATGGAAAGGCATGGCTCCTGCTTTCTGAAGATCTTACAATCTTAGACCTGATTCTGCAATTGATAGCACACAGGAAGATGGCTGCATACTGCTATCATTTGTAGGACTGGGGCCTAAATTCTTCTTCTCTTCATCTGTAAAATTTTCTAGAACAGAAGCTATGTGGATTGTTATTTGAGCTACAATAATAAACATCTTTAGGAAGAAAGTAAAAGAAACACTACCACCAAAGTCCTGCACTGTGCTTTGTGACAAATCCACCTTCTACATCACTTGTCTGAAAGGCACTATCTGTCTATTTAGACTGTAAACTCCTTAGTCCAAAGACTATATCTTCTTCCACAGTACATTTTTAAAAGCACCAAGCTTATTGTAGAGGCTTCTTAAATGATATTCCAAAAACATTGGCTGGATCCTTGTATGTATGTAAAATTGCTTTATATCAAATCTGTTCAGTTTTCAAGTGAAAAGATGCCCGGCCTGATTCTCCACTCTGTTAAGCAGTCTTCCACCACTAGTGTAAAACCAATGTAATAGAATAGAGAATCAGATATGGCTTTTTTTCTGTCAGTGCCACACTCAAGCTGGGATCTGAAAGTAAAGCTGGGTTCTTTCTAACTCATACATCATCATCAATAATAAAGATTCTGCAGTTAGATCTGTGATAACAGTTCTGTTGATGATGCACAAACCAGAATGGAAGCCAGCTCATTCTCCCACAGCTCCATGGGCTCTGCTGTATAAATAGGAGTGAAAAGTGTAAAGTAAAATCTTATTGTTCTGAAGGTAAGTGGATTTGACTGAACACATATAAAAAAATAGATCTCTTGTGTAAGAAGGTGCCATTTTTCTGACCTAGGCTGAACTTTACTAATCAACTACTGTTTGTTCTGTTTAAAGAAGCAAAATATTCCTATCACCAAGTGCACACTCCAAGTGAAAAACACTAAACATTCAAATATCCAGTCCAGTAATTCTCAACCTATTTACCATTGTGGACCGCATATGCAGCTCTCTGTGTATTATGTGTCCACATCCATACAATATACATACTACCTGTATGGCCCTGAGGATGTCACATGGGCCGCAGCTGTGTACTGATTGGGTCCCAACCGGCCTGCGGGTTGAGAACTGCTGGTCCAGTCCTTACTCTTCTATATGGAGCAATACTAGCAAACTGACATGTGTAGAATGGCTACATTATTGTTTTGAGGAGAATTATATAAACACTATTAATGGCATGTTTCTGCAATCTTTCAACAGCATTGTAAAGAGGAAAGCAGTAAACTACCTGATGGAGGGGAGTATGTTCTCTGAAATCCAGCTCTGCATACCAAGCTACAGAACTGAGCGGGAACACGCTGGTACAATCTATGGCATATCTGCTTGCCAATAGTTTTTCCTTCTAAACATTTTTTAATCCGTTGGAAGGCAGCTGATAAAACAGGATTATGTATTTTTTCTATCTGTAATATAAACAACAATAGTGTAGTATAAACAGACAGTTATAGATCCATACCATTGAAAGCGCACGCTGTCACTCGTATAACTTACAGTCTTCAATCTAACAAGCTTTTTTTTTCATTTTGAGCTAATCAGTAGTACAGCGTGCATATATCTAAAGTGTGCAATTGCTCAGGAGAAAAAGTACCATAACCCCAGTCCTCATTGAAGTCAATAGGCGCACCATTGTGCCCTGTTCCAGTGATTTCTAATGGGTGAGTTGTGTTGTACAGATGTAAGTAACAACCATCAATGTTAATGAGAGTTGCGTATGTGGTTAGGACCTGATCCAGCCAGGGGCTGAGAGTATCCTGTGAGGGTCCTGTCTTCAGTGAGAGTTAAAGTTACTCAATCTCTCACAAGATCAAGTCCACGCTGAGAAAAGTCTTTGGACTGAATTATGCCTTTCAGGCACAGTTCTGCATCACAGAGGCACCAAACTTTGGGGGAGCATGGCCACTGCAATACCTTTGAAAAGGGTGTACAGGAACATATGAGATACCATATTGGATGGACCAGTGGTCCATCCAAACCAGGATCCTGACTATGACAATAGCCAATACCAGATGCCTCAGGTTAAGGTATAAGAACCCCAGTTATGAAATAACCTGTCCATAAAAGAAGTTTCTTTCTGACCCACTCAGTTAGAGATTAGCGTATACCCTGAAGAATGAGGGTATGTCCCTTCAAGTTTCTGGGTTTTTTGTTTGTTTATTTAAGTAATCTTATCTACTGGAACTGTGAATGATTTCATATCCATAGAACACTATTCAAAACAATCCTGTTTTGAATCCTGCTAAGCTCTTGACCTCAATGATACATTGTGGCAATTAATTCCACAGGCCAACTGTACAAAGTGTAAAATAGCATTTCCTTTTATCAGATTTATATTAGCTGCCTTTCAATTTAATCAAATATCCATTGTTCTTGTATTATGAGATGGTAAATAGAAGTGTTGGATTTACCTTCTGTACACCATTCATTATTCTGTATACCTTTATCATGTGTCCTCTGTATCATCTCCCTTCTAAATGAAATAGTCCCTGTTGCTTCAATCTCTCTTCCAATAAGACACAGAGATGTCAATGCACTTGACCGAGATCATACAGTGAGTCAGTGATAGAACTAGAAACAGAATCTAAAAGTCCTGGCTTCTAGTTACCTGCTATATCCATTAGATAATGCTCCCTCCTCCCCACAGAGAATATATCTACTAGAGAGACTTATATTTCTTTATGTATATGCTATCCATCTTCGTGTTTCCTTCGTGCATTCAAGTAGAGCCTGAAATCTACTACTGACTACATCAGGAGCAGAATCAGCGCCTTGATCCCTGAGAATTTGCTATAACTGAGGACTTGAGGCTGCAAAATATAAAATAAACATATAGTACCTTCTGAAATAGTAAATGAAGCTTTAATTGCATCTTTTTGAGTGATCAGCTGTAATGTTTTTTAAACTGTCATCTTAACTGAGCAATAAATCTAGGTTTCATCTGCAATTTCACTAAAGTTCATTCAAGTATTATAAGGAGTCAACTGATTTTGATCTTGTTCTTTTCTTAAAATGTATCCTTCTTAATTCCATCCAGGTTCTTGTAAATGTCTGATACCTTAAGATTCATTTTACCAAGGACACTCTCTTTACCTTGAGAACACGAAGCCCAGCTTTTTCAAATCGTTTTTCTCGGTCCTTGAATTCCTGGCAGTATGATTCTACTGGAGAGATCTGGTAACGCATTTTGGTACCCCGTGTCTTGTCTCTGAGTCTTTCTGGAGGATAATCAGTTTCCAGTCGGTCTGGATACAAGTAGCAGGATATTTAATAATAATTTAAGACTTTCAGCTTGTTAAACTCACACTAAATGCAACCAAGTCAGTGGAGGAGGAAGTTAATAGTTTATTTTGGTCACTTAGTTAGCAAAGAAGAGTGTTACATATTCTCTGAACCAAGCTTTTTGGGTCATCTGGATCAAGGCTCCTCCTTTAGAGAGACCTTTGATAAGGGCAGTGATGACTTAGGAGTTCTGTTGAGGGAGGTTAGGATACTCTGCATTCTTTTGTAGTGTAAGGGTGAACTGGTTATTGCCAGTAAGTCATGAGTTTACTGCTAAATACGTTTTAAGATTTCTGTTTTAAAAAAACATCAAGGACACTTGGGGCTTGATCCAGAGCTCACTGAAGTCAGTGAAAAAGCTTCTATTGAGTTCAATGAACTTTGGATATGGACACTACAGCACCTTTTTACACTCTTGTACATTTAAATGAAATAACTATCTGTCCAGATCTAGAAATTCTTTAACTGATTCAATTTTGCTAAGGATGTTACAGCTTACATTTAAATTTGCTGAATATATTATGCCTGTTAAATCAAGTTCTACTAAAGGAACCAATGAAAAGTCAGAAACAGAAGAGACACAGGATATATCATCTCCGCATCTGTGTATCTATCTTTTATACAGTGGAACCCATTGTTGCCTAATAGGGTTGGCTTTTAACTACAGGCCATATAAAACTGACCTGGAAAAAGGGGATATTTCAAAGACAGAAAATTGCCCTTGAGGTGGTATTTGGTACAGTTTCAAAATCATTCTTATTGTAACTCCACTGAAATCAATTCTTTGACTTAATTGACTTCAGTAATGTCTATATTGAAGTCAAAGGGCCTGATTCACTCCCACCAGAGCAACTCTATCTGTGGGACGCTGATAGCACTAGGTCTGCTGCCAGGAGGGGAGTGGCAGCAAGAAACCTACAGAGTATGCAGGACCAGTTCAGCAAGGGTATGCACTGATTCAACACTTCTCCCGGGGAGCCTCAGCTGGCTGGGCCTTTAGGCTGCCTTTCCTAGGGGAACTCCCAGAGTGAGGACTTGCAGCAGAGTCATATCCACCTCAAACAGCATGGCTAGCCCAGTGGGATAAACTGCAACCCACTGGAACCTGCCCAGTGAATCAACTGAAGTCAACAAACTAACACACGGTCTTTCAAGGCTTTGCACAGCGCCTATTACTATAGTATCTAAGCACACAGACTAATCTGACCCTACTGTATATTCATCATACGTACAAACTGAAATACAAGCTCATCTAAATATTGGTAACACACACACATATTCTCTGCGTCATACTAGTTTTTATTTACTTAACCACACTGACCCTCTGACAGCAGCAGTTCCTCTTGTTTGGCTCTATTATACTCTTGCACATCACACAGTAAATTTTCGATCATGAACACCGCATCAATTACAGCACCAGGAGGACCTTGAATCTCTAATCTTGCCTTTCCACCAACCACTTCTTCTGATATGGATACACCGAAACGCTGCAGACGAGACAGTTCTGCATGATCTTTTTTGCCAAGGTTAAAAATGTGATTGTTTTCTATAACGATAAGGTGACTTTCCTGGACTTGCATTATGTTTTTGATCCACATTTTTGCTGCTTCCAGTGCTTCACAGCGGTTTCCAATAAGTTCAATGGCTGGTCCAGTTTTTTTATTCTCTGTTTCAGCTTGTCTGTCAGAGTGTGACCCTGAAAGAAATACTGTTTATACAAGTGCAATTGGTAGACTGAAAAGTTCACAAGTGCTGTCACAAATTTCTGTATGCAGCCTGAGACTTTGCAGCACAAGGAAACCTTACTGCCCTTATGGTACATTCAGAATGGGGATATTACGATAGACACTTAGGGGTAGATTTTTAAAGATATAAATGGCAGTTGGGCATGTAACTCCCATTAACTATCAATTCTGCCTTTGAAAAACTCCCTATAAGGGCCTAATTCCGCTCCTATTAAAGTCAATCTCCCATTGATTTAAGTGGGCCCAGGATTTGGCCCTAGTAATAATTAATAAATACAGTTTCATCCCAGGTGTATAATATCATTACATTCTGAAGTCAAATTAAATGGTAGTTCCTCTTCTGTGAGCCATTTAGAAACTTGTTCTTAATTTTAATGTTTTTCCACATTCTTCTAACGTGTGGTTTAAACAGAAGCTGCTATTTCAGGAGACACTGGAGATGATGAAATTAAATATTTACACAGACTGAAAACGTAAATCTTGCTTTTAAGTCTCTAGTTAGGGCTGTTTTTGTGTTAAGAGAATACACTGTAGTTCTCCAGGGAAGTGAAGGACAGGACACTGTCCTACTCACAAAGGAGCTCTTTTAAATCACTTCTGGTGTTTGGCTCTGGATAAATGAAGTACCTTTTGCATTTTAACTACATTTGTGTTCTCCCTGGATTTTTTTTTTTTTAAGTACTGTAGGATGTAAATCAGTGCTAAAATCAATATATTTCACTCACACTCGCTTTGCATTGGCTAGTCAGAATATGTTTCAAATGACAACATTCTCAGCTTGTAATAAAGAGTCCATTGATGGAAATAAATGGTAATGGGCTAGAGTGCTGCCTGCAATCATTTGAACATAGGAGGCACAACGCAAATACAACTCGCCTGCCTACAAGGAGGGAAGGAATGCCAACCCATGACGCCATCCTCACATCTCTTGAACTGAAATTTTACCCTTTGGCACCAGGGCCTAATCACATGAAGTACTTTGTGCCACCAACTCCCACTAATTGCAGTTGGTACTGACCGTGCTCAGCATCTCAGAGGACCAGGCCAAAAGTTGAACAAAACTGTACTGGAAACTCTAAAGTGGTAACTAAAGACAGGGCACTGCCTATTGCAGGTGCAGGTTTTACTGTTAATTAAACATATACAATAAGCTCTGGAACTTTATAGTAGCTAAAATGCACTCAGCCAAGGTCCCCCAAAGTTTAATTATTTTTTTAAAGTCAGATGTATGAAACTTCTGGGCATGGTTCTAGGAAAACTGAGAAAAAATAAGGAAACAACTTTCAACATCACCATGCGGAATAGGGACAGCTGTGTTCATATCCTCTCAGAAGGGGGCCTCTGGTAAAGCTTTCTCTCAAATCAACCAGTGATGATGGTTTTCACATGGACCCCTTTCAGATTCATTAGAAGCCACAGCACAGGGCACAATTCAGGCCTGGATTATGTCTGTTTCCAATAGCATAACCAAGAGATATGTGCAGGGGGCACCCTCCCTCCCTCCCTCAGAGTTGGGGTGCCACAGGGGCTGAATCAAGCCCCACCATACATAACTTAAAGGATTCTGTTGGTCTTTCTCTTGATTTGAACTGGTTAAAGTTTATTTTTGTTCACTGGATCAGTGACAATTAACTAGGCTGAGGAAAGGACTGGCTAGATAATTTCATGGTCACTAACTAGACTTGTGGCCATTCAAGCCAGAATACATAAGGGTGATTAAAATGTGTGTGTCAGGATCAGAAAGGAACTCCTCTTGCCCCAGAAAAGGCATGGCACAACTGGCTAGGTGAGTTATTGGAGGCCAGAAGGGTCACCTTCCTCTGAAGCATCAGCTACCCGAACACTGCTGGGGGCAGCAAGGACCTGAGTCTGATATGACAAACCCTGTGTTCTACAGAAGGATGGTGCTGATCATGTTCTATATCTGTTTGCATGAGCTGGAATGAAGGTGCCAAAGAAGAGTAGTTAGAACTTTCTGTGTCAACAATTTACCATACCCATTGGCTTCTGAAATGGAAGGAATTGGGATGAAGATGATTGATTAGAGAGACTAATTGATAACTGTCAACGCTCAGCTTCCTCCAGTTTATATTCACATTTAAGAAATCCTGCTTTTGAACGAGCAAACCTGAAGATAAGTACTCAGCCCTAACTCCTGATAACATCAATGTCAATGACATGATTTCTTCAAGGGGCAAAAGACTGCAAAGCGTCTGAAGAGTTGAATAGTTAGATCAACAGTTACATTTTTGTTTACATGAATGAGAATCCGATAAGTCAAAAGGAGTCTATAATTAAATTTTGTAATACTAAAACAAGTTTTGCAAAACACAATTTTAGAAGAGGTAACACATTTTCCCCATTATACCAAAACCAGTCTTGTCTTCTTCACCTCTTATCACCCAGTCTGACAAACAATGAAACAAGAGTCAACAATTAAACACAGAGCTCCCGTGTGATGGTTTCACCCCCAGATAATAGATATTTATTAGGAGAGAATAATTTTCAGAACCTTACTCACCCTTTGTGCTCACTTACCCAAATCATCACTTTTGTTGCATTCCACATCTTCTCCCAGTTTGCTTTTTGCTGAATCAAACTTGGTTCGGAAAGCCTTGACAAAGAAAGATTTAGAATCAGTTTACAACCAGCTATGTGTCAAACCACTAACAAATGAACAGAGTCTGTCTCTCCAGATTTCTGTTAGGAAAGCAATTTTAGTCAATCTCCTTTCATACAGGGCCTGATGCTGGTCTCCTGTGCCAAACCTGGTTCCAGGGCTTTGTACAGAGACATGGATGGCATGCATGGGTAGCATTCTCCCCAGTTCCATCTGGAGGTAATATGTGGGGAACCCAGCTAGCCAGGCTGTGCCTGCTATTATAGCTTATGGGCCGGAGCAGAAGCTATTTCTTCTATTTATGGTTTTATGCTGATGGATCCATGCTGCGCATTTAGGCACTGACTATCCCCTTACCTAACTCACAAAGCTCCTCTTCATAGTCTCATGTGGAAAACCACTGAGGAGCACTGCTCTGTGCCGTGGGTTTGGGCTTCTTGCAGACTGACCTCCCTGAGCAGTGAAAATACACTATTCATGTTGGGTTTTTCAGCCTTCAAGGCCTGTGGCGACGAGAGGACAGCCTTTGGCACATTAGTGAAACAACTGGGAGTGTGAGCATGTGGTCCAAGGAAACACGGAGACAAATGATAACCAAATGTAATTTGTCAGAGTTCTGACATACTGAAAAAATGATAAAAATCATCTTCAATTACCATGAAAAGTACATTGCAAATTAATACTACATTAGAAAATAAGATTTACACTGAATTATACTGACAAAAAAATGAAGAAACTGCACTATAGATCTAAAGCATAGAGGAGCAAAAGTCACTGTAATTAAACTTGGAAATACTTATTGTAAATATTTCTAAAACTGAAGGGCAACATCAGAGTTTACATGCAAGGTGGCGTAAGTTACATGTCAACGAGTGGGTATAAGTCCATTTATTTGACTCTAGGAGTCAAAATTGATGTAACCTACACATCAGTGGCATGGAAGAGATGGTGTATCAGGAAAAGCAACTAACAGGAAGGACCAAGAGGGTAGGAGTGGCTACCCCTTTTTCCAGATCTTCAGCATGTAAATTATTTTCAGACTCCCTTACACCCAGTTATTGATACCACATTACACTTCACATCTGAATTTGGTCCTGAGTATGATTCAATTGTCTATGATAGCCTTTCAGAGCAGAAGCAAGAGCATAATGTAACTTTTTTGCCAGCCCACACTCTATTGTGCCGTATATTACTTTTGCTACAGTATACAGGCTCATTCTTCACCTACTGAAGTCAGTGGGAGTTTTGGGTTCAATGAGAACAGCATCAATTATAATTAATAATTATATTTTTATAATATATGGATACCTAAAACAGCCATGTATAAATCACCTGGGACAAATTCTCTGCCGGAATAAACTGGGACAGTTCCATTGAAATCACCAGCAGACAATTTGGCCTCATGTGTCTACAGCCTGGTCTACCCTAGAAGGCAAAGTGCTTTGTAACAATACATTGCTACAGGAGATGATTTGACAGAATTTGCAAAATGCATTTCCCATGGCATAACTTCAGCAGAAGTCCCCAGTAAGTGGGAAGCAACACCTTCACTGTATACCCCCTGCCAGCCCCAGGAACTCCAGGAGGCCTAAGTGACAGCCATGCTGTTGGGACTACGGATAGGAAGGCAACTAAGTAAGCTCCCCAGGGGACTGGTGGATTTCCAATCAGAGTTTGTCTGGAGTTCCTGCCAATTGAACCAACAGAGACACCCCGTCTGCACATTTTCCCTTCCGCAGAGCCATGCAGCAGGAAGAAAGCGGACAACTGGGCAAAAGAGGGGATAGCACTCATGTAACGCTACATGAATTCTATGTAGAATTCATATTCCCTGAAGATTTGTTTCTCACATAGGCTGATTCCCGTCCCCTGCCAGGATGCCATTTATTGTCTCTTTCAGGGAAGGATGTCAATCAAATTCCCAGTCCAACCTTGCCAAGTTTGATCTTCCCCTGCGTTTCTACACAAGACAAACCAGAGGCTTGCTATCTATTGTTACAAATGTTACATATAGTTTGGTATGTAAAGTACTTTAGCTTGTAGAAATTCAAGGAAACTTTCTTCATGGTTATTGTGGGCTCTTCTACTTATAGTTAATGCTAAATACCTTACCTTGTAGACAAAACTGTTATTTGGATGGATCACAAAATACACATCTAACTTCCTCCCAGGATGTTCCTTTGCAAAGCTTAAAATTTCGTCAATCATAATATCTGCCACTTCATCCTTTGACAAATGTAATATTCCAGATCCAATTACTGGGAAGGAAATTGAAGGAAATGGATGCTCCTGAATCTTAAGCAAACATCTTGACATTGCAGTTTTCAGTGCCTGCAGAAAAAAAGGAGAGTTTTAGACCTTATTTTACTTTTTGACATGAAAAAGAGGTGAAAATCCTCTCTAACAGAACATCACCTTGCGTGAATGACTGCTGCTTTGTGACGACCATACTACATGGAGCACAGACTTGCAGGCCAGATTGTATCCTTTTGTCAATATGAATTTCTCACAAGATGGAGGAAGTTTTTGTAACTCAAACAGAAATTCTTGCTGAAGAGATGAGCCTGCTTTTTGCAAAATGGCTCCTGAAATGTTTCCTCTGGACAGATCATCATTTATGACCACAGAATTAACAATAATTGCAGTCTGGAAGACAAGAACACAAGTTCTCAGTATATTTCACTTCAGGTAAATGCATATTCTACCTGCACTACAGTCAGATCCCCACTTCAAAAGTACCTGTGCAGCTGGTGGAGTTTTTTCTTATAAAAACTCCATCCACCCAGAAACTTCACCTTTTCAGGGACGTCTATACTACATGCTTCTTTTCGCATTGTGTAGAATACATAACAGCGTAGCCCCCCCCCCACCCCGCGCACAGGTTAAACAACAGTATAGCCGGTCAGGCAAGGCTTAGGCAAGTAGCATAAAGCCACAGTTGAAGCATGTGCTTATGTATACAAGTACATCCCCTACACTCGTTCGACTCACCCAAGCTGTGCCTCGCCATCTACACTGCTTTTTTTAGCATTGTAGTGTCACTGCCTCCCTGCCACTGGAGCCTTTTCCCAGTGCAAGGAAAGACTCCAGCAGTCAGGCAGAGGAGATGGGGAAGGAAGCAGCAGAGAAAGGGTCCGTTAGCTCCCCGCTGCTGGAGCCCTTCCCCTCCGCATGGAAAGGCTCTGCCAGGGGGCCATTCCTAGAGCCTGTCCTCGCTGCAGTGAAAGGCTCCGGCAGCAAGGAGGTGCTGAAATTTTCCCCATCTCCCTCTGCCAGAGCCTTTCACTGACATGAGTAGCTACACACTGCAGCAGGCGGTAGATGGAGGAGGCTTTTCACTGTGGCATGTAGCTACATATAGCCTACACACCACCGCCAGTGGCGTGTACTGTCGATGTAGCCTTAAAGTAGTAAGCCACGCAAATAGTCCTCACAATCTTGTGTACTCAGGAGGAATTGCAAAATTATGGCTGCCGTCTGTGCATGAGCACTACGAGAGGATGGAAATCCCTAAGCTTTCTCCTTCTACCCATCACATACTCCCTGCTGTAATTTGGAACTACATTTGTGAAATGCAAAATTTTTGCTTATGGTATTTTCATCACAGGAATAATGAGTCTAACCTTAGCTTGATTGTTTAAGAGTAACTAAAAATACAAGGCTTTGGGCTACACCCATTCAATTGCTCGGAAGAAATATAACTTTCTATAGTCAGTTGATAGAATTTCTCCCCCATCAACCAAAGGTCATAATTGCTGCCCTTTATTTCCACATATATAAAAACAAACTTCTTAAAGAGTCAAGATGTTTTTTTAACAAACAAAGTATGGAAAATTCTGTGAAATGTGGTCTGTTTCAAACAAATACTATCAGGTGATGCAGCTTCCAATCTAATCACCCTTTCTGGTTTGCCCATAACTAGGATTGCCATGTTTTTTACCATGCTATAATTAATTAAATAGGTCTGTTTAAAACAAATGCTCGTTAAAGATGATGTGTAGACTGTTTTTAGAAAGTATCTTCGGCTGTTGTAGTATATACTGAATGCCTCAATAGCGAGTCTGAGGGCTGGTCTACACTAATGCCATAAGTCAATCTAAGTTACACTAGTTCAGTTACGCAAGTTACGCAACTGAAGTCGACGTAACTTAGGTCAACTTAGGTCTACACCTTGCTACGTCGATGGGAGATGCTCTCCCATTGACTTTGCTTGTCTTCAGCAGACCCGCCAAATCAACACCGCTGCATCAATCGCAGCAGTGCCGATTTAGCCAGTAGTGTAGACATCTTCAGAGGAGCATTCGTCCCATTCCAGAAAAAAAAAAAAGCAGGACATGATAGGAGCTAGGAGAGTAAACTTCTTGGGGATACATGAAAAAATGTTAACTATTAAAATATTACATTAAAAAAAAGTAAATGTTAATGCAGAGTCAGGACAGTCAATAACTTTATTCTATCTGTTGTTGTCTTCTATCCTCTCATAGCAGGGCTCACTCAGAAAGAAAACTTTTCAAACTCAATAGCCATATTATAAGAAGACACCTGGGTATATATTGTATTGGTCCACTGATTCTAATGTTGGGTGGCTAAAGACAAGAGGGCAAGGTGCATATTTACTGGATCAATACAACATGCCCTCTAATCTCTTAGGATCCAATCCTGTAAGGTGCTGGGATGCAACTCCACGCTCAGCACTTCACAAGATCAGGGTTCTCAGGGTCCACTGTGATGACTTACTTTCTGATCTTCAATTTGTCCTCTTATGATATGTAGGTGAAGACCATTGATTGTGATGGAATCTGGAAGCTGGTTTGCTGAAGCTGGCAGAGTCTCCTGAAGTGAGTTGATGTCACTCCTCCCCAGCAACTTTTCACAGGCCATTTTCATTGCTGCAACTGTGGGCTCAGCAACGTTCACCAAGTGGATTTCTTTGACCCAGCCAAATAATGGAGCTAGCTCAACAAAATTCTTGATAGTCTGTACAATCACTTGAGCACATAAATCTAGTGGAAAGCCAAAAATTCCTGAGCTCACTGCAGGGATAGCCACAGACTTTATATTATTCTCTGGAGCATTAACATAATGCAGGACATTTATAATGGCTGCCTCAAGTGTTTGACAACATTTCCGACTTTCATATACAGACCATCTTGGACCTACTGTGTGGATAATTTTCTTACAAGAAAGCCTGCCTCCGCTTGTTACCGCTATTTGACCAGTGGTGAGTGTTCCATGGCGCTCAATATAACGTTTACTCTCTTGTTTAATTTCTGGCCCACCAGCTTTCACCAGGGCAAGAGCAAGGCCTCCAATATGTTGCAAATGTTCATTGGCTGCATTCACCAAAGCATCAGCATTATGTCTTGTCAGATCATCCATCCAAACAGATATCTCAATTCCTTCCTTCAGGCTTTTCCTGTATACTTCAAGAGGACATCTTATACTCTTAAGAAGAGATATACAACCAAACTTCTTCTCAATGAGGTCACGTAGACAGCTCTCTCGTCTTGTAAGGATTTCATAAACATCTTTACTGATGGGAATTGTTAAGCTTTCCTCCTCGGTTTCCATGCTGGACACTAGATAATAAAACAATTAAGAGAAATGCAGTGATCCAGTGTCAAACACATTTTTAATGCACAGCATATTTTAAAGCTTTCAATCAGTATTTTTAAAATTGATTTGGGATTATAAGGGAAAATTACTTACTGATCATTCCTTTTGTCATAGTCTTCTCTTCTCCCAATCTACCTTAGGGTATGTCTACACTTACATTTTATAGCACTCTAACTTGCTGGCTCAGAGGTGTGAAAAATCACCCCCGAGCACAGCAAGTCTGAGCGCTTTAAAGCGCTATTTTAGCTCCCAGCGCTCGAAGCTAATCCCCTCATGGAGGTGGATTACCAGGAGCACTGGGAGAGCTCTCTCCCATCGCTCACGTGACCACACTTGCACTTCAGAGCGCTGCTGCGGGAGAGTTCCCACAGCAGCACTTTTAAGTTTCCAGTGTAGACATACCCTTAGAGACACAGTAAGGACATACAATTTTTGGCTCCCTTTACCAATAAAGGAGGCAAAGGCCATACGAGTGAGCTCCTTATATAAGCCCCACTCTGGCCCTATTCTTGCTCATTCACTGTTAACTACCATGACTTTAACTCTCCTCCTACCCCAGCCAGGCCAATTCTTTGTCTCCTAAATCAATGTGCAGCCTGTAAGACTCTGTCCTATGGACCAAGTTACACTTACACCCTCACCTTTGTTCCAATCAAGTGCTTTCCCTGACTTCCCAGGAGGAACTCTTCTTCCGTCTAGGTGGACCCATCATCCCATCCTTCTTCCAGGCCTTCTCACCCTCCCTCCTTCCAATCCTTTATGCATCACCACTAACGTGAATTTCAGGAGCATGGGGAGTCCATTTTGATTTTGAGGAACAGAAGAGGCTCAGCATCAACATTCTGGAGCTGCCAGATATACACCTCATCCTACAAACCTTTGAACACCTGGTTTTCCAGTCCCATGTTCTCACCCAATAGGCTCACTCTTTAGTTCTGCAGCTCCTCACAGGCCCTCCCTTTGAGCCCACAGAAGACACATTCTCCCTGCAAGTCTGAACTTTAAGTAGCACTGTAGAAAAGAAAATGGGCCACCATTTTGTTTCACATAAATCACCAAACAGTTGTCAGATCAACTTCTTTTTATCACAACCCCCTGGACAGCATAGGCACCAACTCCATGGGTGCTCCAGGGCTGGAACACCCACGGGGAAAAATTGGTGGGTGGGGCAGCCAAGCTCCCCACTCTACCCTCCTGCCCCAGCTCACCTCCGCCTCCGGTCTGCCTCCTCCCCTGAGCGTGCCGCGTCCCCGCTTCTCCTCCCTGCACTTGCCACCGCAAAACAGCTGTTTCGTGGTGTAACAAGTTGTGGGAGGGAGGGGGAAGGAGCGGGAATGCGGCCTGCTCAGGGGAGGAGGTGAGGAAGAGGCAAGGTCGGGGCAGGGATTTGGGGAAAGAGTCCAATAGGAGCAGGGAGGGGGCGGTGTTGGGGCAGGAACTTTGGGGAAGGGGTTGGAATGGGGGCGGGGCAGGGGTGGGAGGGAGCGGAGAAGGGGTGGAGTCAGGGTGGGGCCAGGGGTCAAGCACCCACCAGCACCAGGAGAAGTTGGCGCCTATGCTTGACAGAACTAGCAATGAAGAGCTGCAAAGGTCTTTATACCATTACCAATCCCCAGAGATATATACTCTTCTGTGTTGGTAGATTTCTATAGAACTACACACAGTACCATAGGTGCTGACTCCGTGGGTGCTCCAGGGCTGGAGCTCCCACGGGGAAAAATTAGTGGGTGCTCTGCACCCACCGGCAGCCAAGCTCCCTGCCCCGCACCTCCCGCTCCACCTAACCTCTGCTCCGCCTCCTTCCCTGAGCGCACCACGTTCCCGCTCCTCCGCCTACCTCCCAGCACTTGCCGCTGCCAAACAGCTATAGCAAGCTCCAGGAGGGAGGGAGGGGGAGGAACAGGAACATGGCGTGCTCTGGGAGGAGGCGGGAAAGAGGCAGGGATTTGGGGAAGGAGTCGGAATAGGGGCAGGGAGGGGCAGGGGTGGAGTCGGGGCAGGGCCGGGGGCAGGGGGGGGGGATAAGCACCCACCGGCACCAGTAGAAGTCAGCGCCTATGTACAGCAGGTATCTCGTTAACTTGATTGTGTAAATCCTTACAATTTGCATGAGTTACTCATACTTTTCAGCTGAGCTACAGTACCTATTTCTCTGCACAGTTATAGTCTAAAAATAGACTGTTCTGCATCTCATTGTTAGTAAGGTGAACTGAATTTAAATGGCTCTCCATCAAAACATCTTTTCTTTTGCACACCTGTACTGTACTTTTAAAGGTGTGAGGAAACCACATAAAACTAACAAAATATAAAATTGACATCCGTGTTCAAGTCATACATTTTGGTTTGCTTTCAACTAAACCATTTGAATGGTTTCAAGTTTCCCGCTCCTTCCCCCTCCCTCCCACAACTTGTTACACCACGAAACAGCTGTTTTGCGGTGGCAAGCGCAGGGAGGAGAAAGCATTTGAATGCTTTCAAGTTTACTTGTTTTAGCTGCAGTCAGGGTGGATAAAAATCAATGATTTTTTAAAAAAAGTTTTAAAAAATCGGATTTTTTTTATAAAATGTTTTTTGAGGAAAAAACCTATCTAAAGATAAAGATATATTTTAGGTCAAAGATATCTCATCATGGAATAGGGATTATAAATTCTAATTCTACAGTATGAGACAATATATTCATGTAAAGTTTAAGACAAGTTTTGTAAATGAGTTCCAATAGTTCATGGAGTAGGGATCCAATCTTATGGGGTTCCAGGGGCTTCTGTATAGATTATTTAGGTTAATCTTTCTATCTCCCCCATGGGACTCAGTGCTCAGTCTAGAAGATACCATCAGAGATGCTAAGTTTGGCAGTTCTCAATCTGTGGATTTGAGTCTCCAGAGATAACATGCTTGTTAACAGAAATTTTTTTAAAATAAATAAATAATATATAGAGGTGAGAAATAACAGACCAGAACCCTATTGTCCCTCTGCAAATTTGTGTACACAAAGTCAATCCCTTACCTCTCTCTAGAAGTGAAAAGTTTGAAAAAACTCAATGACTAGAAGATTGTTGGGGACGGAATAGATCTGGACAATGAGAAGAAGTCTGGAGATAAATGTGAGAAGGGAGGGACAGGAAGTAGAAACAAAAGTGAAACTGTTTAAGCAGCATATTCCAGAAGTCTTGAGGTCTTTCTGAGTGTAGCCTTCATTGATTTGAGATCTATCATACAATTCTCTCACTAGAAGGGAAAACCTATAATGGCAGCAGGCCGTAAAAGAGACCCAGTTTGGGAATATTTTAATTAAGTTCCTCTACCTGTGGGTAAGAGAGGCATGCGTGCAAAATGCAAATAGTGCAACAAAGAAATGCAAGGCCTGGTTGCCCAAATGAAACAACATCATGAGACATGTTCCTTCTCAGGAGGAATCTGCGTTGAAGATGATGAAAGGAACATGTCTGAACATGCAGGATCTTCAGGTTGGTAAACTTTTTTATTTCATGCTTCTTTCTTAAGGACTACCTGTCTTCCTTCTGGACTATTCTTGAATTCTCATGTTTGAGCAAAAAATATAGTTGTTACTCTATGGTACTATCATTTTAGATGCAGTTGTGATAAAAATAAATAGCTGAAATAGGCAGATCTTCTGTTTACAATTTCATCTTTAAAGTAGTACTGAGTGTCAGTGAATGCAATGAGTAATACTAAATGAGCAGTATGGTAATAATAATTAAATAACTGCATTGACTTATTTTTTTTAGGAGAATCCATCGTCAACATACAAGATTCTGAAGACTATCCACCTTCAAGATCACCATCATTTTCTACAGTTTCAAAGTTATCTGACAATGATAGTGTTTCAGTCACATCATGTGTGACATTATTCACAAACTGGGACCGTATACATCATTGTTGCAACCAAGGTCCTGTAGTGGCACCAAATCTTGTATAAAGGGGGTCAAATAAGGTGTCTAAGACAAGGTTATGGTTTGCTGGTTATGATTATGCTATCTGTATGTATCATTTTTGTAGCTGAAGTTATGAATTTTGGCTCTATACTGTCTGTATTTCAAACTTATGCTATGCTTCTGGGTGACACCCCAGACAAGTTGGTGTCAGCTCTGGCCTAGCCTGCTTGATGGCTCATTAAGGACCATCAGCTATACAACTGACCCACTGAAAGAAGGCAGATACACCATGTGACTCAGTAAGGTATGCAGGGACATGCCCATGGACAGAACTCTAAGGTTTTTTCTTGCCATGTGCCCGAATGCTTGTCTTTGGAACAAAGAAAGAGAGGCCACATGACAAGAGACTATAAAACAGGGATCGGCAACCTTTCAGAAGTGGTGTGCCAAGTCTTCATTTATTCACTCTAATGTAAGGTTTCGCATGCCAATAATACATTTTAACGTTTTTTAGAAGGTATCTCTCTCTAAGTCTATATTATATAACTAAACTATTGTTGTATGTAAAGTAAACAAGGTTTTCAAAATGTTTAAGAAGCTTCATTTAAAATTAAATTAAAATGCTGCTCTTACGCCACCGGCCCTGCTCAGCCCACTGCCGACCTGGGGTTCCGTTCACCTAGGCCGGCAGCGGGCTGAGTGGGGCCGGCGGCCGGGACCCCGGCTGGCAGCAGCGTGCCATTAAAAATCTGTTCACATGCTGCCTCTGGCACGTGTGACACAGGTTGCCGACCCCTGCTATAAAAGGCTGCTGCAGCTCCTCCATCTTGTCTTCAGTCCTGCTTCTTGCTTCTGAAGGTACTTTGCTACAAACGGAAGCTCTAAACGAAGGACTGAATGACCCATCCCAGCTGTGGATGTACTCCAGAGACTTGATTTGAACCTGCAGTCTATTCTATAACGGCTACAAGCCTGAACCAAGAACTTTGCCATTACTGTATGTAATTGATTTCATTTAACCAATTTTAGCTCTCATCTATATCTTTTTCCTTTTATGAATAAACCTTTAGATTTTAGATTCTAAAGGATTGGCAACAGCGTGATTTGTGGGTAAGATCTAACTTCTATATTGACCTGGGTCTGGGGCTTGGTCCTTTGGGATCAGGAGAACCTCTTTTCTTTTACTGGGATATTGGTTTTCATAACCATTTGTCCCCATAACGAGTGGCACTGGTGATGATACTGGGAAATTGGAGTGTCTAATGGAATTGCTTGTGTGACTTATGGTTAGCCAGTAGGGTAAAACCAAAGTTCGCTGTTTGGCTGGTTTGGTTTGCCTTGGTGTGCACAGAAACCTCAGCCTTGGGCTGTAACTGCCCTGCCTTAAGCAATTTGTCCTGAATTGGCACTCTCAGTTGGGTCCCACCAGAACCAGCATCATTACATCATGTATGTCACATAGCCACGGTATATCACCTGTAGCAAAAAGAGAAAAAAAATCTCCATCATCCAGAAACAACCATAGATAAATTTGTGATAAGAACCAGCAGATTACAAAAAGAGGTAATTGATGAAAAAATTGCCCAGTTTGTATATGCAACAAACTCTCCTTTCCGTATGACTGAGAACCCACACTTCATTAACATAGTTCAGTCATTAAGACCAGGATACAGTCCACCCAACAGAGCAGATGTCGCAGGCAAATTGCTGGATAAAGTGTATGAAAGAGAAATTGAGCAGTGTGCAAAAGGTCTAGAGGGGGAAATTGTTAACCTGAGTCTTGATAGGTGGAGCAATGTACACAATGATCCTGTTGTATGTGCTTGTGTGACAACAGAAGAAGGGAATATCTTCCTTACAGAAACAATTGATACATCAGGAAATGCACACACAGAAGAATGCTTACAAGAAGTAGCAGTAAAAGCTATAACAAACTGTGAAAAAAAAATCAAATGTCTAGTACGCAGCTTGGTCACAGACAATGCTGAAAATGTATCCTAGATGAGAAGAAATTATTTAGAAGAGAGTCCCAAGCTAATAACATATGGTTGCAGTGCTCATTTGATGCACCTCCTAGCCAAAGACTTCAGTGTTCCAGAAATAAAGGCTAATGTTGTTGAAATTGCAAAACAATCACTTTGCAGCAGCTGCTCTGAAAAAAATGGGAGGAACCAAGCTAGCACTCCCACAAGTCGTGCGATGGAACTCAGTAGTGGACTGTTTTGAGTACTGTATCAAGAACTGACATAATCTGATGACAGTTTGTGAACAATATCGTAAAAAAATAGATGGCACCATCAGAGCCAAAGTTCCCAACATTGGGCTTAAGACAGGGGTCTCAAACATGCAGCCCGCAGGCCACATGCAGCCCGCGGGGTTATTTTCTGTGGCTGCCAAGCTCCCCGCAGCCCCTCCTCCCCCCCCACGTTATTCCCTGCAGCTGCCAAGCACCCCCTGCCTCCCCCGCGTTATTTCCTGCGGCCGCCAAGCTCCCCACAGCCCCCCGCCACCTTCTCCTCTGCCTACCTCCAGGCGCGTCCCGCCGCCAAGCTGCCAAATAGCTGTTGGTGGCACTTAGCACTTTCCTGGAGGGAGAGGGGAGGAGCGGGGAGCCGCGCGCTCAGGGGACAAGGCGGAGCGTCATGGAAGGGGTGGCATGGGGGCAGCGGGGGGGGTCAGTGATGCGGCCCCCAGGCCAATGCATTAGTCCTCATGTGGCCCTCGTGGTCATTTGAGTTTGAGACCCCTGGTTTAAGAGAAATGTTGAACACATGCGGAGTATCCTGAAGCCTATTTCTGTAGCCTTGAACAAAATGCAGGGATATAGCTGTTTTATTGCTAATGCTGTTGAAATTTGGAAAGAAATGAGTGAGATCTTAAAAAGAAAAATACGCAATGACAGAGTTAAATTACAAGCATTACAAAAACGAAAGGGACAAGCACTATCTCCAGCTCATTTTCTTGCAAATATTCTCAATATTCGGTACCAGGGTCAAACATTAACTGCTGAAGAAGAAGAGTTGGCTATGACATGGACATCCAGCAATCATCCCTCCATAATGCCAACTATAATAAACTTCAGAGCTAAGGGTGAACCATTCAAGAAATATATGTTTGCTGATGATGTTTTAAAGAAAGTCACACCAGTGAACTGGTGGAAGACACTTAAGCACTTGGATTTAGAGACTGTTGAAGTGATCATCTCACTTTTAACAGCAGTAGCTTCTTCTGCTGGTGTAGAAAGAATATTTTCTTACTTTTGTTTAATTCATTCCAAATTGAGAAATCGTTTGGGACCTGAAAAAGCAGGAAAGCTTGTTTTTCTTTTCCAGATTATGAACAAACAGGAAAATGAAGGTGAAGCCGACTGAGTTAGCTGCAGAAGCCAATATTTTAAGTTTCTCACGTTGACCTGGCTGACTTTTTTTTTTTAATATTTCATTTAACTATTTTAGTTAAAAACAATTTTAACAAATTTTAAATCATGATTTAAATCAAATCCACCCTGGCTGCAGTGAAATTTCAGTTCAAAGAAGAAGGCTATAAATTCAAATCTGCTCCATAACATGAAAAGAAAGAAGCCTACCTGAATCGTAATCCTCCTCAGGGGTCACTGGATTGGACGTCTGTGAAATAATACAAAAAGCAAGGGGGAAAAATTAAACATATTATATTACACACACATATAAATATACACTCTAGTGAGCATGTGCAAACTAAGATTTTTCAAAGGTTTATCATTTAGCCAAACGTGGCCAGATTTTCACAAGGAAGGACAAAAGACCACTTTCCTGTTAAATTTCAAGTCCCTGCGCCAAGCCCTGGGAGAGCTACGGCTTTTCAAAGAAAAGGTCACCTGAATTTTCTTAACATTACAACAATAATCTTCTCAACATTCAATACATTAAAAGGCAATTTTCCCCTAGCCTTGTTCTTGGAAATGGCTCAACATTTTGGCTGAAATTTTCAAAAAACAACCCCCACCCCCCAAAAAAAAAAACAACAACAACCCAAAAAATCAGTCTGAGACAGACATCCATCATGGAAAATTTCTGCTTGAATGGTTAAAGATCGGCAAAGTTACAAGCAAATGAAACCACAGTCTTATAATGGGAAATGTCAAACAAATTTAATAATAGGCTGTGCTACCAGCTCCACCTATCATACATATAAACACATTCATAAATAATGAACAACACTGATATACAGTGGAACTTCTACAAACCACTGTTCAAAAACGTTTATGTGAACCGATTCCTGTTATTCAACCTACAATCAAACTGATGTGCATACACACACAAATATTTCATTAAAAATCATGGAACATTTATTTTGGGGAAAGGCGAAATAAAAACCTCGATGTATACTTTTACTACACTACTTACACACTTAATTTAACACAATACCGAAAGACTCTGCCCCCTTCACATTAGCAAAAACAGCACAGCAAATAACAAGGAGAATACATAAATGATCAGAACATCAAATTAACTCTCTCTTGCTTATGTTATCCACTTCAGGAAGCTGTTATCTACTCCAAACTGAAACATGCCCCATGTGAGAAAAACAACCAGCATGGCCAGGGAATGTGCTGGGTTGAATCTTGCAAGGCCAAATTCCACCCAGTGCAATTTAATTGACTTCCTACACATCATCAGGGAAATACTGTGCGGACAAAATAATCCCTGCTGCAACTCCACTGAGGTCAATACAATTGAACTGGGGTGAATTTGGCCCTGCAAGATTCATCCCAGCACATTCCCTGGCCATGTTGGTTATTTTTCCCACATGAGGCATGTTTCAGTTTGGGGTAGATAGCTTCCCGAAGTGGATAACATAACCAGTAGAAAGTTAATTTGATGTTCTGATCATTTGTTTATGTTTCTTCCTGTCCCCCCTCAGGAGACGGTAAGGGGCCTCAAAAGGCCATTTTCCAATATATTAGGAGATGCAGGGAAGCTTTCACGGTGGGGTGGGGATCGGGCAGTAAGGAAGGAGAGGAGGGATACTCCCCAGTCCTTTCTCCCTAATGACCACATAGCTGCATCAGGAGCTGTGCTGACCAAAAACCCTGCTTGGGCCTGGCTTGAAATTTCTTCAGGAATTTGAGCAGGGAAATATCTGTGGGATTGGGTGGGGGGTTATTCCTTGGAAAAGGGCCGAAACAGTGGAGCCCAAATCCAAATGAAGGGGCTTCCGCACAACTCTGGACCTGTGCGTGTGTGGGGAGGGATACGAGGCAGATTTTACAGGTCTCTCCCTGCCTGTATGTACAGGCGGCTTTTGGCTGACAAATCTCCTCCCTTCTGCAGGCACTTGGTTTATTGCCCTGACTGTCAAACCAGGTTACACACTAAGACAGCACCACCTATTGGCTACGATTCTGCTTTTTTCTTTCAGTCTAAATCAGTAATCCCTCCAATATCCCTTAAATACCCTGACTCTGGCACTTTGCGCCCCACCCCAACCCCCGAATACTTCTTTGACTCTCCTTTCTTCCTGGTCACTTACCAGCATCTTCATCATGTTCCCCATCTTCAAACCCCTTCTCTTCCCCACCCCCACTGAGCCCTCTTCTCCCCTCCAGCACCCACAGTCTAACTGCCTTTCCCCAACAGACTTTTCTTAACTCCCCTGGAACCCTCCAGGCAGGTTGCCATGGTGCTCCCAGCCGACTGTCAACAGGAGTCTCAGCCTGCAGGCTCAGCATCTTATTTTGCACATTAACCCTCGATCCAGCTGCGAGGTGGTAAATACTATCCTAGGAGGGAGGGGATATTACCCCGTTCTGCAGCTAGGACAGACTAGAGAGGTTCAAACCAAAATTTTCAAATGTGGGGGCCTCATCAGGCTCCCAGATACCATGGAACTGGGCACAGTATAAGAAGATGGATAGATACGGATTATAAATTGCCTGGTTAACTTCAGAGGGACTTGTGCGTGGGTGCTCAGTACCTCCGGTAATCTAGCCATTTGGGTTGATGCCTTGTATGCATTGGGTTGATGGTAATCTAGCCATTTGGGTTGATGCCTTAGTATGCATTGGTACCTCACTTTAGGCACTCAGTTTTGAAAATTTTGGCCTTGGTCATTTGTCTGTGATTAATGGGAGAGTCAGTAACTGATTTTCACTCAAGAGTTTCTGCCTCCCAGTCCTGTGCCCAGACCCAGGGGGAACATGTGGGGAGAGGGGCAAGAGGGGTCATGCCCCCGCCCCATTTTCTGCCAGGGTTTTATATTTTTATTTCTTTTTTTGCAGGGAGTGGGTTCAAAATACACCCCCCTACACTTTCAACAGTTATGTATTGCCTCTGCCCAGACCACTAAATACATTTCTTCTGTGTATGACATACGGCTTATGGTAGAGATCTGTAAGCAATCAAGGAACCGACTGAGATAAATGCTATAAAACTCTTTGCATTCATGCCCAGGTGAGATTTTAGTACTTCTGCTAAATGAAGAGTTCAGTAAGTTAAAGGCCATCATGTGCAGCTTTCAAAACTCCTTATCCTACAAAGCATATTGAGCAGGGAATCAGCATCACAGGACAGTAAGGTGTTAAATTAGCACACCCATTATGAATATCTGTGCTAGTTAAAAGTCTGAGGCTTGATCCTTATCTTCTTATCATGTCCTTGTTTCTCCAGATACAATTTATATAGTAACATAAATCTGGGTTTAACCAGCTGCTGTCATCACAATGACTGAGGTGGATTAAAACTAAAACATTGGCCATTTGGAGTCACAGGACTCAGTTGCTGCCTATTGCAATGCAGTGGGTGAGACAGTATGTGTAGGGGAGAGTAAGGACAGGTGATATGTTGCCCTCTACTAGCTAGGATGTGTGAGCTGCTACTGGCAGTTTCACGAGTTCTCAGTTAACTCAAGTGCTAGAGGGCTCTGTTTTGGAGCTGAAGTCTATCTTTAGCAATATCAATAACTTATGCCAATTGTTCATTTTCTGAAGACCAAATGTCTTCATCTAGATGAGCCACAATTTGGAGGGGTTTTGATCTGAATCCAGATGTTATTTCTTTAGAAAAAAACCCATTATTTATTTAAGAAGTTTACAAATTCTTTACATGTAAACATCAGCAACAAAATCATTACAACAGCTAGCTTTTGTTTAAAAAGACTTATAGCAATATATAAACATCAGATCTCTCTATTTCACAGGGTGTTACCATATTACACAGTGAGCATCACTGCAATACTTATGTCATTTCTAATGATTTTATTAAACTGAGTGAACTCTCTATATGCACATATTTAACAGACCAGGTATGTCTATCAAATGCTAATATTAAAAAAAAAAATGGACAGGTGGGTTGAGGTTTTTTTTGCAAGTGAATGTACTTTGTCTGAGTACTGAATAAAAGGTGACCGAATATCTAAGTATCTATCTATCCTCTGTGTATTTTGTTGAGTACATAATTGGTGTGTTAATTTTTCCATCAACACAACCTCCCATATTTTTGAACCATTCCTCAATGGTTAGGTTATTTTATTTTTTCACTAGCAGATGAGAGATTAATTTTTCATTTACTTTTGTGTGACCATTTCCACTACGAAGCCCCAGAAGGATTACCAAATGATCCTTTGGTAATAAGTATCCAATAATTTATGATATTTGATTGTGAATTGCAGCCCAATACTCTCTAATGACTGGACATGTATACCATATAGGCATAAAATCTCCTCTTACACCACAATTTCTCCAAAATTTAACACTATTCAGTCTATATGTATATTTTTAACCTGATTGGTGTGAAGTACCATTGGAACACTAAGGATGCTAGTCCTCTTTTCCAGATCAAACCCGATTCTTCTGGAGTAACTTGTCTATCCAGAGCCTTTTCCCAGAGTGCTTCATATGGACAATTTTCTGTTAGGAAAACTGTCTGCAAAGATTGATATAAATTAGTTATTTTTTGGTTTCCTAATTGACCAGATGCCATCGCTTCCATTAAAGTTAGCTTTTTGTATAAAACATATTTTCTAGAAAGATGAGAAATATAGTGCCTGACTTGAAAGTACTGATACCAGAGAAAAGCGGACCAATTTAAATTAGTTTTGATCTCTAAATAAGTTAGAAATTTTCTTTACTGAATAGTTATTCCTTATCCTTATTCCTTATCTTCTGTGCAAAAGGCTCCATAGCCAGTTCAAAAAGTAAAGAAGACAATGGACATCTCTGCCTAATTCCTTAGCGTAATTCAAAAAGGGGAGATTTAACCCCATTAACCTGCACGACTGCTTTTGGGCTGGTGTAAAGAGCAGTTATGCATTTAAGGAACTGGTGGCCAAAGTCCATATGTGACAGAACTTGAAACAGGAAGTTCCTCTCTATTCTACCAGAGGTATCCTGTGATAAGAGAAATTGATTTTTTTGATTTGGCATTATGGATGATTCCAAGTACTCTCTGAATATTGTCTGACATTTGTCTATCCTTAATTAATCCAGTTCGATCTGGATTTATATAAGCTAAGAGCATAGACTGCAATCGGCTAGTTAGTATTTTTGGTGTACACAATTAATGTAGAGTCAAACTTCTGCAAAATGGAAACTTCTGCAATTTGGTCTCTAAAGCTGAATTGAGGCTATGTTATTCTGGCCCCCTGCTGGTTTCTTCCAGGCCCTAATTTCTGTACTAGACAAAATCAAAACCTCAGCTCCAAATGCTTCTAAATCTTGGAGAACTTTGTTTCCAAAAGCAAAACACAACTGCTGTAGCTCATTAACAACAAAAGCACAATCAGCTACCACCACTGATGTAAGGCACAATGCCAAATCGCCTCTCACTTTAATCAGTTGTGCGTTGGTGGCGTGACTCCTGACTTTCACAGGTGTAAGAAGAGAATCGGGTCTTCAGATCATGGAGGCCATCAAAGAACACCTCAGGGTCAGGTTCATAAAAGGCCTTGAGGTGATATTAAACACAGGCAGTGTTGCTGATGTGCTGGCACACCAGGAGCAGTTATGCAACCACACACATAGTAGCATAGGTGCATCTGCACAGTGAGTGAGATACATGCAGTCATATTTACCCAAATGGTTTCAAGGATGTTCAGAAAAATGGATCTGCAACCATTTCAGGAAATGCATCTACACACATTCAAGGCCCTGATCCCACAATGAGTTCTTCATGAGCACTGACTTCACTGGGGATCCCCACAGGTGCAAAAGTCTGCCCCCACAAGGCTCACTGCAGGATCTGGTCCCAAAACTAGTGTTGCCCACCCTCCAGGATTGGCCTGGAGTCTCCAAGAATAAAAGATGAATTTTTAACTAAAGATTATCTCATGTAATGAGACCTCCAGGAATACATCCAACTAAAACTGGCAACCCTAGCCCAAACATGTAAAATATACCAACATGAAAATATCGGGAACGTCACACTTTAAAATCTCAGATGCATTTGTGATATATTAATTTATCTTAAAACAGTAAAACAATTCAATGCGAAATAATACTTGAATACAATGTTATGGGTGAGAATTTAAATATATACAACTCAGAAAAGTGTCATATGGTTCCCAAGTCAACCCTAACTCAGCCTCCGTGCAAGCACATAACAACAAAGCCAGACAACATGACAATACAGTAAGGCCAACTGTACATGCGCAAGGGACCACCACCGACTGGCTGTAAGAACCCGACCCGGGGCAGCGTTCTCTCTCACGCCAATCAGTGTAATGGAGACACTCTGATCTACATGGCGCGTTATCGAGATCAAAAAATGGCACCACAAACCCAGACCAAGGTGCCATTCAGCTCCTGGGGCCAAACTCTGCTCCCTTGTAGTCAGCACTGCACCGGGGTAGAGCGGCACCGAATGTGGCCCTCTCTGCACGCCCAAGGCTTTGCTAGCAGGGGTTTTGCTGCTCCGAAGGAAGCACCGTCCCGGCGCAAACGATGCACCCTACCCGGGCCCAGGGGCCGTGCCCAGCCCCGGGGCGAACCCCGCCGCCCCACGCGGCTGCACGGGGCCCGCGCCTCGGCAGCGGCCGGAGGGGCCCTAGCGAGCCCGGCCCGCCCCAACCCGAGTCCGCCACACGTGCCGCCTGACGGGGTGGCCCCGGTACCTGGCAGGCGGGACGGACCGGAGCGGGGCGCCGCGCGGCTGGGCTGAGCGCAGGGCGGCGGGGCGGGGAGCGTCTGTTGTTTGCAGCCGACGCGGGGAATCGAAAGCGAAAGTTGGCAGCCGCCCGCTGCAGGCCCCCGCGCGCTATGGCCGCCCTCCCGGCCCCGCTCCTGGTGCGGGTCTCTCCCGCGCCCCGGCCCGGCGACAAGCTGACGCTCAAGCTGGAGAGCTACTTCCAGTCGGCGAGGCGCTCCGGGGGAGGCGAGTGCGAGGTGCAGCCGGGCCCCGAGCCGGCCACCTACCTGGTGCGCTTCCGCTCGGAGAAAGGTGAGGCCCGGCCAGGCCCCGGGTGCTGGCTGCTGCCCTCGGCGCCTCGCCGGGGCAGCCATATAGCTCAGCAGCACGTCAATGTGTGCCAGCCCCAGAGGGGGCCTTGGCGTGTGTGCCGGCCGTGCCCAGGGGGTGTGTGTGTGTGTCCCAGGAGTGTGGGGGGTGCAGCCCGGGAGTGCTAGCCGTGCCCTGGCAGGGGGGTGGCTCAAAGGATGTGCCAGCCGTGCCCAGGGTGTGTGTGTGTGTGTCCCAGGAGTGTGGGGTGCAGCCCGGGAGTGCTAGCCGTGCCCTGGCAGGGGGTGGCTCAAAGGATGTGCCAGCCGTGCCCGGGGGGGGGGGGGGGGTGTGTGTGTCCCAGGAGTGTGGGGGGTGCAGCCCGGGAGTGCTAGCCGTGCCCTGGCAGGGGGTGGCTCAAAGGATGTGCCAGCCGTGCCCGGGGGGGGGGGGGGGGGTGTGTGTCCCAGGAGTGTGGGGGGTGCAGCCCGGGAGTGCTAGCCGTGCCCTGGCAGGGGGGTGGCTCAAAGGATGTGCCAGCCGTGCCCAGGGTGTGTGTGTGTGTGTCCCAGGAGTGTGGGGTGCAGCCCGGGAGTGCTAGCCGTGCCCTGGCAGGGGGTGGCTCAAAGGATGTGCCAGCCGTGCCCAGGGGGTGTGTGTGTGTGTGTGTCCCAGGAGTGTGGGGGGTGCAGCCCGGGAGTGCTAGCCGTGCCCTGGCAGGGGGGTGGCTCAAAGGATGTGCCAGCCGTGCCCAGGGTGTGTGTGTGTGTGTCCCAGGAGTGTGGGGTGCAGCCCGGGAGTGCTAGCCGTGCCCTGGCAGGGGGCGGCTCAAAGGATGTGCCAGCCGTGCCCAGGGGGTGTGTGTGTGTGTGTGTCCCAGGAGTGTGGGGGGTGCAGCCCGGGAGTGCTAGCCGTGCCCTGGCAGGGGGTGGCTCAAAGGATGTGCCAGCCGTGCCCGGGGGGGGGTGTGTGTGTGTCCCAGGAGTGTGGGGGGTGCAGCCCGGGAGTGCTAGCCGTGCCCTGGCAGGGGGGTGGCTCAAAGGATGTGCCAGCCGTGCCCAGGGTGTGTGTGTACCGGGTGTGCCCCGGGGGGGGGGGGTGCAGCCCGGGAGTGCTAGCCGTGCCCTGGAGGTGGGGGAACACGGAGGGTGCCATCCGTGCCTCAGAGTGCCAGCCATGTCACTCAGCAGCATGGCAGCAGCACACCAATTGTGCCCCAGGGATACAGTGTGCCCTTTTCGTTGTGCAATGTGACCGCATGCCAGCAGCATGTCACAGGTCAGCATGTCAACTGTGTCACTCAGCGTGGCAGCAGTGTGTGCCACTTGAAGCACTTTGCCAGCTGCTACTCAGTAGGGGCGATGGATGGCATATCAGCTATGACATTCAGCAGGGTGGTGATGTGCCAGCAGTAGCCACCTGTGGGCATGTGGATGGGAAGGTGGTATACCTGCTATGCCCCGAGGCAGCACCCTAGCTGTGAACCTCTCTGTGTCAGTGTTATGCTAGCTGTGCCACATGCTGGCTGGCCTGTGATACTCTGTGTTGAGCAAACTTTGGGTGATGTAAAACTGCCATAGCTGCTCCTATGTCACCCACATCTTGGTCCTTGGTGTAGGGGCATGGTCAAGGAGAAGAGAACACGGATGGGAACCTTGGTGGCCATTGACAACCAGCATAGATCTTTTGAGATGCACAGATGAAAAGTGCTATATAACGGTTAGGTGGTGGGCCCTAATTTGTGCCGTGGACTAGGCCAGCACCTGAGGGCCCCAGCACTGGGACAGTACAAAAGAGGCTTAAACGCATCTAATTTCAAATATTAAAATTCACAGTGTATGGTATATGTGAATTTCTTGGGGGTTGTTTTTCCTCTTCCTTCCCCCCTGTGTATTCATTCATAGGTGTGCAAAGCCATACCACATCAGAATCATAGAATATCAGGGTTGGAAGGGACCTTAGGAGGTCATCTAGTCCAACCCTCCTGCTCAAAGCAGGACCAATCCCCAATTTTTGCCCCAAATGGCCCTCTTAAGGATTGAACTCACAACCCTGGGTTTAGTAGGCTAATGCTCAAACCATTGAGCTATCCCTCCCCCTCCTAGCCTTTCATACTCATTTTGCACCTGTGAAAATGACTACACAAGGAGCAAAGCAATGGAGAATCTGACTGTTTAGTGTTCATTGATACACCAGAATAAACAGAAGTTCCCCCCTCCTCCTCCAATTTATTCCCACCTCACTATAGATAAGAACCGTGTGAAATCACGTGAAGACCATGCCCTAGAAATTGATGGCAAAAGTCTGAAGATATTTATCCAGGCAGATTCAGAGGTAGAGGATCCTGGAGAAAGCCAGCCTACAACACAATCCTCCAGCCGATCTAGCACCTCTGGCTTTTCACAACTTCAGAAGAAATCTGATAAACAGCTTGGTGAAAAACATGACGCCAGTTCATCTTCTAGAGCAATTACTGAAAAGGTATGTTTAATATAAAGTAGAAAAAATAATTCACCAGGCTCTCAAGATCTCATGACTTACACATGTACACCTCTGCTTCCGTACACCAGTTAGAGAGAGAGAGCTCATTTCACCTTCTAGCCAGAATAGAAGAGTTGGAAATTGTTTCTATGCATTAGATTTATAAACTTCATGGTCAGCAAGCACTGAGACATGTCCATACCCCTAATTAACATAGACACACAATATGGAATGGTGACTTGTAACGCAGTGGTAGGGATTTGCAGTCATAATTATGTTTGTGGCGCGTACGTGTCCTCTGAAATCCGGGGACATTTATATTTTTCAGAACCAATTTGTATGTCTGGGTTGCTACTGAGGCACATTTAGGAACCCTTTCAAAGGAACTAATAAATACAGTCAGATATTCTCTATTCCATATAGGTTTCAGTGTAGTAGCCGTGTTAGTCTGTGTCAGCAAAATGAAAATAAGAAAGAAAAACTTGTAGCACCTTAGAGACTAACAAATTTATTTCAGCATAAGCTTTCGTGGGTTAGTACCCACTTCATCGGATGCATGGAATGAAACATACAGTAGACAGATATTTATACAGTCAGAGAAACATGATAAGGTGGAGGTGCATAGACCAACCTTAAGAGGCTAATTAATTGAGAGGAACCATAACAGCAGGGGAAGAAAAACCTTTGAAGTGATAAACAAGATGGTCACACAGGTGTGAATGAGGATCGTTAACTTAAGGGAAATAGATTCAATTAACGTAATGGCCGAGCCATTCGAGGTCCTTATTTAATCCTGAGGTAATGCAATCTAGTTTGCATATCAATATAGGTTCTATTCCATATAGAACCTATTCCATATAGGTTCTTATGCTGCATCGTAGAATCTGAGCACGTTCAGTACTACAATAAGTGTCAGGCACATCTATGACAAGTGGTTCATTCTCTCATCCTCTCCAGAAGATAATTGTACATCTAATGTAGTGCTTTGTTTTGGTGGGGTTTTGGTTTGCGTGTTTGTTTGTTTTTGAATATCCATACTGCTCTGTGTTTTTTTAGGGAAGGCAGGTCAAAGAAATGTGCCTTGCACTTGGAGTCATGAGGTTTGTGATGGTCCTTAGTTCCTGTGGGATAAGGAATAATACCAGCAAAATAGATCATGAGTTGCTTTTTATGTTGTGCTAATGTGCACTGGGTCTCACTTTAAGAGAGAACTGTGGATGGCCTCTACATTGCCCTACTGCAGCTCACGTTAGAAGATGGGAGTTTTTCCACAGATTTCACTGGGAGCAGAATTGGTTCTCAAGCATGTGTACATAGTGATACTAATGGCAGTATATTAGTATACATGAGTTCAAAGAAGACTATATGCAAGAGTGTTTATATACAGTAAGAACAAAATTGTGGCAAGCTGAGAACTAGTGTAGAAAGATTTTTTTAAATATTTTGAAAGAACAAGCTGAGAATTTTAGGAAAGCTGCTAATGATCTCTGTTTGTTCTTTCATTTTCAGATTTTTCTCAATGTGTCTGCAACCTTGAATACCGACCTGTTCACTAAACAGCAAAGACAACAAGTGACCATTCTGTGCCCAAACTTAAAAATAGAAAAAAATTCTAGTGACCACAGCATCGAGAAAGTGACAGGAGACTATGCAGATATCGAAAAAGTGTATCATTATTTTGATGAACTCCTTATAAAAAATGACCAACACACTGATTTTTCACACTCTGAAAGAAAGAATGATTTGGAAGATGTGAATGAGAATGGTTTGGATGAAGTGAACAATATTGAAGTTCCATCAGCTCTCTATGAATACTTTAACCATGTCTATGAAGAACAAATTAAAGAATTACAGCAACGTTTCAACGTAAAGATAAAAAGCAAAGAGCATGAAAATGGACTCACTTCAGTATGCTTCATATCTGTTGGGAGTTCTGGATTAGTAGAGAGAGCTCAGCAGTCTTTCATCACTGATTTTCAGAAAGGAATAGCAGATTTAAAACAAGAAAAAGTTTATTTGACAAACAGTTCCCAGTTAAATGAAACACTACAGAAATTAAATACCAGGTTTAGGAGTCTTCTTGCCAAAATTGAAGGAAATACAGTAATACTGCGTGGTCCAGCAAATGTGATTTTGGCTGCAAAAAAAAGTCTTGAAGAAAAAAATGTGAACAGCTCACTTGAAAAACCTGTGAAAATAACATCTGAAGCTTACACGCATAGGAATGGAATTGAAGTTGATTCTGTTAGGCTTAAACTCTTGGAAACAATATTAAGTAAAGAAATTGAAGTGATAAATCAAACATTTGATACCATAATGGAATACAAGGGCTATCCACAGAGCCAGAAAGCATGCATCATATTTAAACCTAAGAACAAAGATTCAGATATGTCTGCACATGCTTACGAAAGCTTCATTAGTGAATTTCAGAAGGCCTCAGCAATGATAACTGAAAAAGACCTCTGCTTGAAACTTTCAGGTGATCAGAAAAAACAGCTGAATAAATACTTTAATAAACTACAACTGGAAAACCCAGGTATAATACTTAAGAAAAAGGAGGAGAAACTCAGTTTAAAAGGTTTACCAGATCTTCTGCATGCTGCTGAAAAGCACATTGGGAGCTTTCTTAACATTGAAGACCCTGCAAAGATTAAAGAAGGGACAGCTCTCACTTATAGTACCAGCTATAGAGGTGCTACAGGAACTTCCCTGGATGCAGATGATGACAGGAAAATGAATAGAGTTCCTCCCAAAGAACAACCTAGACCAAAGTTAGCAGGAGAAGAGGAAGCCAAAGATGAGTGTGCCATTTGCATGGATAAAATCCATCAAAAAGAAGTACTGCAAAAGTGCAAACATGAATTTTGCAAAGCATGCATCCAAGAGGCAATGAAGTATAAGCCTGCCTGTCCTGTCTGTAATACAGTCTATGGACTCATACAAGGAAATCAACCAGATGGAACAATTTCTTTTTCAAAGCTTGCTTATCCAATCCCGGGCTATCCTCAATGTGGGACTATTAAGATTGACTATCATATGCAAGGTGGGGTTCAAACTGTAAGTATATTTGAAAGTGTGTGAAAGCCCTTTAACAAAACCGATATGTGTATATATATATATAGAATCCAATATTTTTCCATTTTTATATCCTAAAAATATTTTTTTTTAACCCAGCAGATATTTAGTCCAATATTTTTGTTAGGCTCTGGTAATCTAAATATACATTACAAATCTATATTTGGGGAGTTGGAGAATGGATTTTGGAAGATGGGAATAAATAGCATTGCAGAAATTGAGGTGGCATATTCGTTTTCACACGTTTTTAGTATATCTGTGGCAGGGTGGATTTGATTTAAATCATGATTCAAATCACTAGTCAGGAAGACTCAATTTAATCACAGTTTTCTACATAAAAGTGCATTCTTGTTATAACATATTCTTTACAACTCAGAGATAGATGTAGGTTTCATTTTTAGAAGGTACACACTATACATTTTTAAACAGTGATATATTTTGAAAACTTTTCAGATTAGTTTTACACCTATATCAGAAAATGAATGATTGTTTGGTTATTTCATTTACCAAAGGTAAATTGAGAGGTGAACTATCCAATTCAACAGGTTAATCATTAATATTTGGAGGATTTTCTTGCCATGCTGTATTAGGAGGAGAACATCACCAGCCAGATATTTAAATTGTTTTATTTAATTAAAACAACAACGTTAAGTATTCTGGAATTTTTCTTCAACAGCAAACATATAATATTTTAACAAAACAAGCATATATCCCTTGCTTCTCACATTTATCTCCAGACTTCTTCTCCTTGTCCAGATCTATTCCGCCCCACAACAATCTTCTATTAATTGAACTTTTTGAAACTTTGCACTTTTAGAGAGAGGTAAGGGATTGATTCTCTGTACACAAATTTGCAGAGGGACAATATAGTTGAGGTCTTTTATTTCTCACTTCTATATAATATTTATTTATTTAAAAACATTTTTTCTGTTAACAAGCATGTTATCTCTGGAGACACAAATCCACAGTTTGAGAACTGCAAAACTAAGCATCTCTGATGGTATCTTCTAGACCAGTGGTTCTCAGCTGTGGTCCACCACTTGTTCAGGGAAAGCCCCTGGCACGCCGGGCCGGCTTGTTTACCTGCTGCGTCCTCAAGTTTGGCCGCGGTTCGCCACTCCAGGCAAATGGGGGCTGCAGGATGCGGTGGACAGCACATCCCTTGGCCCACAATGCATCCCACAGCGCCCATTGGCCTGGAGCAGCGAACCGCGGCCAGTGGGAACCGCAGCTGGCCGAACCTGCGGACGCGGCAGGTAAACAAAACGGCCCGGCGCATCAGGGGCTTTCCCTGAACAAGCGGTGGACCACAGTTGAGAACCACTGTTCTAGATTGAGCACTGAGTTCCATTGGGTAGATAGAAAAATTAACCTAAATAATCGATACAGAAGCCTGTGGAACCCCATAATATTGGGTCCCTAATCCATGAACTCATTACAAAACTTTTCTTAAACATTACATTAATATATTGTCTCATACTATAGAATTAGAATTTATAATTCCTATTCCATGATGAGATATCTTTGATCTATAATATATCTTAATTAAAGCTTTTTTTTTTTTTAATCATTGATTTTTATCCACCCTGATCTATGGTATACACAAGGCCTTTTGTTTTGGGTATTTACTGATTTTCTCTGAAAAATTCTGGGGTTTTGAAAAAGCCAGTTTTCAGGCTTTACCAATTTTTCACCCAAACTTTGGCTTTTTTGGAATCCCAGGTATTGTTTAGAGATGGAGGGAGCTGGGATCCGTCAGCCAAGACTGCCCAACTGCAGCAACAGGCCTACGGGGAGCTGAACTCTGCGCCCTATGAGTACTGGCCCCCCTATCGGACAGACACCCTCTTGACTCCAGTTCTTCAGCATGGTCACTTCCACTTTCCCTAAAGGTTCGGGAGGGAGCTCTATCTGACAGGGGAGCCAGTACTCACAAGACACAGCCTTCTGCTCCCCTCCAGGCCATTGCCCTTAGGCATGGCTCCCTCTGCTCAGTCAGAAGCCGCCTGACCACTGCAGTGACAGGCCCATAAGGTGTGGAAGCCTTCCTCAACTGTTATATCATGAGGTCCCCTGCTACACTCTGTAAGTACTGGGCACTGCTCCCCACCTGCCCGCTACATCCTGGTACTGGGTATCCCTCCGCCCCCGTGAGTACCAAGCATCACCCTCCTGCCTGCTGCCCTTCACTTTTGATTTTTACTGATTTCCCCTCCTGCCGCCCTTCTCCCCATTTTTTTTAATTGTAGTAAACACTGATACATTCTCAAGACATTTTTTTAAAAGAGTTAAAAATGAAGGGCCTTGGGTATGGAGATCATTTTTGTTGTATTCTTTACAAAACAGAAAAACCATCCAAACCCAGGCAGACGATATTCTGGAACAAGTCGAACAGCATACTTACCTGACAACAAGGAAGGAAGAGAAATTTTTCAGCTGCTTAAAAGGGCCTTTAACCAAAGATTGATCTTCACAGTGGGGCAATCACGTACTTCTGGTGCAAATGATGTTATCACCTGGAATGATATTCACCATAAAACAAGCATGCAGGGGGGAGCTGAAATGTGAGTATTTTTAAGTGATTTTAGTGCTTGCCAAAGAGGCTAGATTGACAGGCCTGAGCCTTCTTTGTACTAAAGCAATTTGGCATTGCTAGCACCATTGCAAGTTACTGGCACTTGTGTAAAACATCTTGGGTCACACTCTCCACTGCCTTGCACCTTGTGTTGTCATTTACGCCTGTGCAAAGTGGGTTGCTGTAAGAATCCTGTTTTGATACATTTTACACTCAATTTGCACAAGTGTAAATAACTACACAAGGTGCAAGGCAGTGGAGAAACAGGCCCCTTGTATCCATGCACAAAACTTCTTTCAGTAATGCACAGGCATTAACACCATTGCAATTGCACCTACTCTAGGCAAGGCTAAGCACCATTACATACTCCACTCACTCACTCTATTGTTGCAGAGCCGGTGTGGTCAGGGAATGCAAGCACAGTAGATACAACAGTGCCGTTATTCCTCCAAATACAGTTCTACATTGCACCATGTCAGGGTTCCCTCCCCACTCTGAACTCTGGGGTACAGATGTGGGGACCTGCATGATAGACCCCCTAAGTTTATATTCTACCACCTTAGGTTAAAAACTTCCCCAAGGCACAAATTCCTTTCCTTGTCCTTGGATGGTATTGCTGCCACCGCCAAGTGATTTTAAACAAAAATTCAGGGATGGGTCACTTGGAATCCCTATTCCCCCCAAATATCCCACAAGCCTCTTCACCCCCTTTCCTAGGGAGGCTTGAGAATAATATACCAACCAATTGCCTTTAATGTAAGTACAGACCAGACCCTTTATCTTTAGGATACTAAAATCAATCAGGTTCTTAAAGAGGAACTTTATTATAAAGAAAAATGTAAAAGGATCACACCTCCAAAATCAGGATGGAAGGCAACTAACTTGACAGGGTAATAAAAATATTTAAAATACAGAGGACTCCCCTCGGGACTCAGCTTCAGAGTTACAAAAACAGGAATAAAACTACCTCTTAGTATAGGGAAAATTCACAAGCTAAAACAAAAGGTAACCTAACACATTTCCTTGCCTTACTTACAATTTTTGTAATCTTAGCTGGATCATTTTGGGTAGGTTTTCAGGAGATGTTGTACCTGCCTGGTCTTTCCATCCGGAGAGGGAACGAACAAAGAGAGCACAAACAAAACCTTCCCCACCCCCAGATTTGAAAGTATATTCTTTCCTTATTGGTCCTGTTGGTCAGGTGCCAACCAGAATATTTGAGCTTCTTAATCCCTTACAGGGAAAGCGATTCAGTACAGCTGCAAGGAGGGATTTTATGCTACTTTTTCCTTTATATTTATAACACACCCTTTGTGACACTCACAATTAAGGGCACTGGCTCTGTCACCTGTCAAGCCACTCACCTACTAGCTGCATATATGACAAAAGGCACCCAAGTAGCTATTCAACTGATCTCTGCTCGCTATAAAGTACCCTCCTTTCTTCAGAACAAGCAAGTCTGAGAAGTCTGAGAGCAGATGTGTTGGTGCTCCACCTGTTTCAGCTTTACCCATCCACCAAGAACCAACACCCTAACTCCCACTTCAGCACATGTTCCAGATACAGAATGAAAAATACTATATTAACATTCTGTAAAAATGTACACATTTGGTACAAAATTAGTTTTTAAATTATTTGTTTGTCCTGTGAGGCTCCACTGAGGGCATAAATACATACATACATACCAAAACAGAATAATCAGTCAAATTAAAGAGTCCGATTTCAAAATAATTGGGTTCATTTACATATTCAATCTTCTCACCACCTAGAGCAGTGATTTTCAAACTGCGGGTTATATAAGGGCCATGTCAGTGTGAGAGCAGTGCCAGACAAACTCACTAAAAATGAATGAAAGTAATAGTATATCCCTGGCACAGGAAAACAGTACAACAGAAATACTGAAATAATTGAAATGCTTTAATATGGACACAATGATACTGTCCTCAGAGGAACAATAGATAGTCAAGAAGGGTATACATAGCGGACAGTAACTGAATTACATCCTCCTTATGATGAGCTGCATAGACCCTACAAGGGAATGGACGCTAAAGTGTTAAAAAGGAAGCAGTCATGTCCCTAGCTTCAGCCAATGGGCAGGCTAACAACAGCAAGGGTAAAATGCTGCAATCCAAAGAAACAGCCACTGTGAAGGAGCTCCACAGGTTCAGAGCAGAGGAAGCTGCCCAGAGAAACCATTTTACTGCCAGAACGGATCAGAGAAGATTACCAGACAGGTACCTGTAAGACCCTGTGGTAGGAAGCAACTCAGAGAAGCAGCAGGAGATTTAAACAAAACAAGTTTCTGACTGTATCACCCAGGGTCCCTGGGATGGGGCCCATAGGAGAGGGTAGGTCTTGGTCCCCTACCCTACACTGACAGGGGTTAAGACTGCCAAGACCTTTGACCAGAAGTAGAAACAATAACAGGAATATTGGACTCTGGCTTTGTGTTCTTGCTCTAACTTTACTTCTGCCCTGTTGAAGAAAGGAGGGAAGAAACCTGTAAAGGGGGATAGAAGAGGCCTTGAGGGGAAGGCCAAACTCCTGGGATGATTGATCGAAAGCCCACTAATGCAACCAGTAGAACTTTGGGTGGGGCCAGACTCTTTTTAGTCCTGGAAGGGGGTGAGACAAGTAACCCAGCCAGAGGTCAGGAGTTATAGATGAAGATTGATATATATAGGTTCCATCCCAGAACCAACTCAGGGAAATTGAGGCAGGGACAACTGCAGTTCCATGTATTACAGGGCTGAGGTCCTGCCATTGAACACCTCCTCCTTTCCCATAGCTTCTAGCACCTGAGTTCCTTCTCCCCTCCCCAGAAAACATTCAGCTTCCTAGTAAAGTTTCAAAAAGTTGAATATGAATGGTTAAATATACACACATCAAGTTATGGTTCTGTTTTAAATCATTTGCAAAAAAGATCAAAGAAATAATATAATTGGACTGTTAGTATACAACATGGTGTCAAACATTGGTAGTTTTGTAATAAGGTATGTACTTGTATGTCAAGATCCTGTAATTGAAATATTTTATTGTAAACCATCTGAAATATTCATAAATAAATATTTGTAAGGCAGATGGGGCATGTCCCCACCAGTTAGCATAAGAGCCCCACCTCTTCACTTAGAGCAGCCCTAAGGATGCTCTAATTTGTACCAGGATTCACATTGGTTCCTGGATGGCCTGAGATCAAAGGAGAGGAAAGACACCACTTTTGCAGCCTCATCCCATGCCACCCCCAGGTCTGCCTGAGTACTGTGCTATTTTGAGATAATTAGGGCCTTATTTTCAGAGTTGCTGAGCACCCACAGTTCCCATAGGCTATAAGTGGAATTGTAGGTACACAGGTCTGAAAATCCATCTGAAGGTGTCAGTTTGGGCACCCAAAATGAATGGCTGCTTTTGGAAATTTTAGCTTTAACCTTTCTGTGCCTCACTTTTCTCATCTGTAAATTAGGGCCTGTTTGTTTCACAGAGCATTGCAAGAATAATGTTTGTAAAAGTGCTTTAAGAGATTTTAGTGGCAGGTGCTGTAAAATTGGGAAATATTGTTTCATTATGTAAATGGCCCAAACAAGTCTTCTCTCTTTCCCCTAGGTTTGGTTATCCTGATCCTAATTATCTGAAACGTGTTCGAGAAGAACTGAAAGCAAAAGGAATTGAATAAAGACATGTCCCCCAACTGCTTTTAAACTGTATTCACTATAAGATATAGCATTTACTTAAGTATATCAGTTGATAACAGATGCATATATAAAGTTTAGAGGACTTCCTCCAAGAAAAGCACAATATTGCTGTATTGCCCAAAACTCCCAATGAATCCAGAGGCGTAGCACCTCTGAAAATCAGGACCTAGTTCTGAGTCTTTGATTGCATATCCAACAAGCCTATAGGCATTGCATTCTAAATTGCTTTTAGCTTTATTTTGCTTGTAATCACAATGTATCTTCCAGTATGTGGATGAAGTACTCTCTCCTGATATAGATTTGATTGTTGTAGACATTTTACTTTACTGATGATATTTTACATTAACAAAATAATTTTCTTAAATTTACAGTTATGAAACATTTGGCTCCGATTTAGTGCACTTGGTGATTATTAGCTAAGTAGTTTTCACAAAGTAAAAATGTGGTCTCCTTCAGTTGTCTCGTGTTGTCTCTGCAATTCCATGCAGTCTTCTACTGCACATACAGATAATATGTAAAAAAGATATTTTACTATTTTTACAGTGGCATAGGTATGCATTGTGCTATCCAGAAATATAGGAAGAGAGAGAGAGTTCCTGCCCCCAGGATTTTACAATCTAAGGAGCAGGCAATAGTCAGTGAAATCAATGGAGCTATTCACATGTGAGCTGCAGGGTCAGGCCCACCTTTTGATGAACATAGTAAGTTATGGCAACATACAAAGGATGGAAGGCATGGGTGAGTGTTACAATAAAATGAGGTTTTGACATAAGTGTCCACCCCTGCCAAAAAGCCAAAAGAAGTTAGCAGAGATCCCAGAAGATTCTGCACCTAGATGTCATTGTAAATCAATCAAATGCAATGGCTCACCTCCAAGCAAGTACTTTAGAATTAATTTATATGGCTGATAAATTCATTTGTGGGGCGGGGAGAGTGCGTTTTCAGTATATGAAAGTATTTTTTATACAATAGTTGCTGAGAGGCCACTGCGGGAAAATGAGAATTGGCAAACTTGCTTATTTTCACATTGAATCATATATATTCACCTATTAAAGGGTGATACTGACCCTTTAAGAAGGAGCCAGATCAGTGCACCTGTGCCACATCAACGGACCCAAATTAGTTTTAAAAGAAGGTACCTGGGCCTGGAGAAGGGAGATTCATCACAGCTAGGAAGCTGCAGCAATCGGATTGCTAGGTCCCTCGGGGAGGGGACACAGTGAGATCCTGAAAGGTAAAGAGAAAAAATACCCTGCAAGTTATAGCCTGAGGTGAGCTGAGGAACTGTTTTTGTTGTTTTGGCTTAGGTTTGGAAAATAAAACTGCTTAAAAGAGACTCTGGGTGTGGCAGTGGGTCCCTTGGGAAAGAACGGGAGAAGCCCTGTCTTGTTACACCATCCACAACGCTGTACTGGACATGCACAAGAGGGCACTGTGGGTGGAACCTTCACGTAGGTCTTACCAACATACTCTGCACACCATATAAGTGGCCATGATTCAATGCATCAAAAAACATTCAACAATAGTGGAGGTGGTTTACTTTTCCACACATCTTATAAAGGCCCAAACCAGCCAAGATATACTACCATGAGTAACTAGCCTCATTATCTCTAGCCTGACACTTCCCTGCATATTTATACCTACCCCTGGACATTTCTACTGCATGCATCTGAAGAAGTGGGTATTCACCCACGAAAGCTTATGCTCCAATACGTCTGTTAGTCTATAAGGTGCCACAGGACTCTTTGTCGCTTCTGTGTTATTAACACAACCCATGTCAACAATAAAGCAGTCAAGCTTCATACAAAGTTAGCTACAGAATTGCTAAAGCTGGGAAACCTCACACAATTGCTGAAGAACTGATTCTTCCAGCAGTGAAGAACATGACAAATAGAGAAGCAAGGAAAGCAATTAGAAATTATTCCTCTGTCAAACAATATAGTATCTAGCAGAATATGTGACATGAGCGATAATTTGGAAAAACAGGTGGTGTCTCGCTTGCAGTTGAGTCTGTATATTGCCTTGCAAATTGACAGATGTTGCTGGTATAGCTCATCTGTAGGGGGCATTTCAGCAACCAGCCAGGTGTCCTAGCCACTGCCAATTACTGGGCTGGACTATCAGTTATTCTGCTTGTTGCATTTAGCTATTTAGTAGGCCTTTGCAGGAACTTAGCATAACAAATGCAAGCCGGGGGGGGGAGGGAGAGGGGAAATAGCTAACACATTTATCACCCTCTCTGTACATACTGGGGTAAGTGTGAAAAAAACAGGAAGTCTGGATATATTCTAAGATGGTTGTAGTAATGAAATATGGCCAGATTTACTCCTTGGAAAACTGCTTGCTTAACAGTTTATTTTAGTGATGATTTTTTGGGTAACTCCTGCTATTTGCCCAGCAATGGATTTTGTTTGGTCAGCTATGTAACATAACACTCTTGATTGATGTATCTGTAACTTTTCGAGTATAACCCATTAAACAAGAGTTTTGGGTTCAAGGGAACCCCCCTGTAAAAAATCTTGCATATATTTGGTATATTTTTGATGATGAGGTGGTTTACGACTTTTTGATTTGTCATCTTTTGCCCACACATACAAAAGCAGAAGTGTTTTTTTTTTTTAAACAGAAAACAATATTCATTAGGAGCATTGTGTTGGTCTGTGTACTAATAGAGCTCAAACAATGACAGGTAAATAGACACAAGCTAGATGCAGAACAAGATCTGAGGCTGAAATTTTCAAATATTGTGCTGAATGTGTCAAAATTATGTTCACAAAAGCAGGCCCTTCCATCACACTGAGTAACATAGTATGTTTCTTTTATTTCAGTTTTAAATTTAAATTAGTTTTAACCATAGTATTTTTTCATATGTTTATATCAATACCTATGATTACTTAGTCGTAAACATATATTACAATTATTTTGCATCATATCCTAATGACAATACCTACCAATAGTTTGATACACAGTTTAATGGTTGTAATAAATAAATAATTTGTAATCGAAGGCTGCTTACTTTTGGTTCCTTCGTGAGTCTTATTTTAATGACAAAAATATTTTTTTAAACCTAATAGAATAATGATGACATGAAACTAATAAAAAATGAAAGGGGAAATTTAGTCAGATGCCAAAGGGGTCCTTGGTGAAAAAATGTTTGGGAACCACCAGGTTAAGCATACAGAATAAAAATATGTTTGGAAGAATGCTGCCAACTTTTAGAGTGAAATGTTGGCCCTCTTGAAGTTAATGGGAGTTTTGCCATTGACTTCAATGAAGCCAGGATTTCACCCTTACCTTATAAATCAACACACTTCTTTTCCTATGTTATTCATAACACACGACTGAAAGAACTATAAAAATCCAGTTTACATCAATATTTATGGCCTTTGTTTCCTTTTCGCATTTCTCATCTCCCACAATAATACAGTCAGTTTTGCTTTCAGGATCTTAGGGCTTGTCTACACGTGGAATTATTCAGGAATATCTACCCAAGAATAGTTATTCAGGAATAAATGTTCCCGAATAACTCCATGTGTGCACACTGATTCTGGAATAAGAGTACCTTGTTCCAGTTTAGCTTAATCTACATCCAAACAGTGCAGAGGATTACATGGGCGCCAACTCGGTGGGTGCTCCGGGGCTGGAGCACCTAGGGGGAAAAATTGGTGGGTGCTCTTCACCCACCTGCAGCCAAGCTCCCCCCACCGCCCCAGCTCACTTCTGCCTCCGCCTACTCCCCTGAGCACGCCATCCCCGCTTCTCCCAGTGCTTGCCGCTGCAAAACAGCTGTTTCGCGGCGTAACAAACTGTGGGAGGGAGGGGGAGGAGCGGGAACACACCGTGCTCAGGGGAAGAGGCGGGGCCGGGGCTGGGATTTGGGGAAGGAGTCTAATAGGGGCAGGGAGAGGGTGGAGTTGGGGCCAGGACTTTGGGGAAGGGGTTGGAATGGGGGCAGGACAGGGTGGAGTCGGGGTGGGAGAGCACAAGCACCCACCGGCGCCAGGAGAAGTTGGCACTGTCAAAGTCAGATTCAAGACTCACAAAATTTGTCAGACCACTCTGTTTATTAGCAAAGCGCTTTGCCAATGCACCCAGATATGTGAATTCCCTGCAAAGGCTCAAGCTAACTTATTTAAACAGATAAGGGAAAGCCAATTTAACATAAGAGACAAAAGGAACCAGAAACTGACAAATATACATACATATCTTATTTGCATACTAACGTTTACCAATCTCCTAGCTCAGTAGGAGCTCTAAGTTAATTAGTTTGAGGACCCATTGTCTCACACTCCTTAATGTTTCTCTTCCTGACAACTATATTTCAACAAACTCTTCAAGCAGCATTTCTTTAATGAATTATAATTACAATATAATTCATTCTACTTTCACAGCACCTAGGCAGAGGAATATTTTTGTTTGAAAGCAACTGTTTTCATTATAATTATTTTCTAAAGAATGGAAAAATTTTATTAGATTTCTATAAAAGCTCGTTTTTAAACATATAAATTTTGATCCAAACTTAGGCTAGCAATTTCCTTTTAAAGGGATACCATCAACTAAATCTGAAAATACTTTTCTTACCACAAACAATACCTAAGATAACTATCACCGAATGAGAGTAGTGAAAAAAGGTGTGGTTTTTTTCCAGTTTATTTACATTGCTGTGAAATGCCATTTATGTAGTCAGTTTTATCTGTTGTTTGTGTGGGCCTTTTACACCAGAGATTCTCAACCAGGGGTATGCATATGCCTGGGGCACGCAGAGGTCTTCTAGGGGGTACATCAACTCACCTAGCAGTGTTTCTCAACCTGGGGGTCATGGGACAGGTTTAAGGGGATTGCAAGTGCAAGGCTGGCATTAGGGGATGGCAAGCAGGGCAATTGTCTGGGGCCCCATGCCACAGGGGGCCCCGTGAAGCTAAGTTATATACTTGGTGGTGGGGCTCGGGCCCAAGGCCTGGGCAGCTGAAAGGGATACGGTAGTCTGAAAAGGCTGAGAACCACTGTTTTACACAGCAACAGGGGACAGAAACATTTCTTAAAACAATAAAATGTGGTGTAAAGCTAAAAGATGGTCAAGAAATTACAGGGGTGGGTGTAGGACTGAAAATATTTGTTCTTGGATTTTGACATTAGCTAAATGTCAGGATGTCCCTTTAACACTAAAAAATATAAACATCTTGTTTGATGTCAGTAAAACATAGAGCCTTGCCTTGTCTAAAATGGGTAATTTATTTAATAGCTGCTACTCCTTTACTCCTCATTCTTAATTATTCTGTATGTCCTTCATAATCTCTCTCCTGCAGCTAGGGTGACCAGATAGCAAGTGTGAAAAATCAGGACAGGAAGTGGGGGATAATAGGAGCCTATATAAGAAAAAGCCCCAAATATCTGGACTGTCCATATAAAATCAGGACATCTGATCACCCTACCTGCAGCTGGACTTGTGCAGAGAGATCTTTCCACCTGTGTGGAGTCCCATGGAAGTCACTAGAATCATAGAATATCAGGGTTGGAAGGGACCTTAGTAGGTCATCTAGTCCAACCCCCTGCTCAAAGCAGGACCAATCCCCAATTTTTGCCCCAGATCCCCAAATGGCCCCCTCAAGGATTGAACTCACAACCCTGGGTTTAGCAGGCCAATGCTCAAACCACTGAGCTATCCCTCCCCCCTGCTATGCATGGGCTCAGATCCATGTACACATCTGATTTTAGGAGACTGATGTAAACTGTACTTGCTACTAAACACTAGTAGAAGCTCTATTGTTTGTGTATATACAGGCCAGTTCCTCAGCCTCCCACCCTGGCTATTTTGTGCTGGAGCAGCCTTTAAATTCAACCGACTCTCTTGGATTACGCCAACATAGAGGAATCCCCATTTGGCAGAGGGCTGTCATGCCAACTTCTCACACCTTGTGAAACATAGGGGGACACAATAGGCCAGGGGAAAGAGGGGGTGGCTGGGTGCCATTGCTGATTTACAGCTCTCAGAGTGGCCCCTTAGAGAAATAGGTAGCCTGGGCTAATTTAGATCAGCCCCGAGGCTGCTTTACATTATTCAGTGTGCCAAAGTGAACAAAGGAAGTGTTCAGCAGCCTTTATGTCCAAAACAGGGTCAAAGGACCATAAAGGTTGCTGAAAACGTCCTTTGTCCACTTTCCCTCTGAGAATAACTTTGCCTCAGCTATGGATTTGAGCCCAGTATTTTTATTCCCATGTATTTGTTTTCTTCCTAGATTGGTTTTTGGTTTTGTGTATGGGAGAGGAAATAAAAAAGGGCCGAGCAAGAGCCAATAGCTGCAATTCTCAGTTATGTCAATTTTGTAGGCTCCATATTCTCAGGCTGGCCAGGGACTGGACCTTCACACTGCCACTTTCACGCCTTACAATAACTCTCTAAAATCAACACAGCTACAACACTGCAAACTTTCACATATGAAGCAGTCCCCACAACGTGGCTGCTCCCAGCAGGAGGCTCAGAAGTGTCAGCTGTAATTAAAAACTTTCAGCAAATCTAACGTTTTCCCATTTTATTCATAGGGTGAAGTGCAAGGACTTACCAGACTGTATAATGGAAATTCCCCTTCCTAGGGATCCTTGCACTGCCGAAGGATTTAGAAGGCTATAAAAGACTAGGCTAGTGAAAATTCCTGCTGTCATAGGGGTGTAATCAGAAAGTGTAAAAACGTTGAAAAGGGCTAAGAAGTTAAAAAATTGGACAGTAATAGATCATGAATCCCCACGATGATCTAACCTGGTGACAGTCTCAACAAAAAGAGCTCTCCAGCATGCTTGTAGCTGTTTCAATCCCTTTCCACGAACTCAACCAACCTTCAAGGGTTTACGACGACAGAGGAGACACTCCTGAAATCTCATTACATAGATGAGTGTATTTCTAGCAGATTGCCCCACAACCACTGGGGTCCCTGATTTCCTTCATTTTACAACCCTTTAAACCGTGCAAGGGGGGAGGGTGTCCCCAGTTGTGCTGTGTGATGTTACTGACATAACCTATGACCGTATAGATCATTGTTGCAACCACTGTTATATATTTGCACCAAATATTGTACAATGGTTGTTGTGTAAGGTGTCGATAGGTTATAATCTGCTGGTTATGATTATGCTGTCTGTATGTGTGTATAATTTTTGTAGTTAAAGTTATGAATATTGGCTATGTACTTGTATCTCAGTGTGTTTTGATTCTAAGAAGCCTCAGTAAAACATTTGGTCAGCTTCTTAAGAAAGGACTATTCTGAGTATGCGCCCAATCAAGAAACACTTGGCTAACAATGACCATTGGGAGACGCCAATCCACATCTGAGCTTTCCTGGGAACCTTCAAACTAACATGTAAACAATGGCGTTGGCCTGTAAAGAACTGAGTCATGCATGGACATGTGGCTTGCCCATGTGACTCTAGGCTCCATCTTGCTGCTGTGATCTTCCACAGGGCAGAGGATATAAAAGGCCCTGAAAACTCCTTCATCTGGTCTTCAATCCTGCTTCTTGCTTCTGGAGGAATTTGGCTAGAAACTGAAGCTCTGAACAAAGGACTGAATGACCCATCCCAGCTGTGGATGTACTCCAGAGACTTGATTTGAACCTGCAGTCTATTCTATCACGGCTACAAACCTGAACCAAGAACTTTGCCATTACTGTATGTAATTGATTCCATTTAACCAATTCTAGCTCTCATCTATATCTTTTTCCTTTTATGAATAAATCTTTAGATTTTAGAGGATTGGCAACAGCGTGATTTGTGGGTAAGATCTGATTTGTATATTGACTTGGGTCTGGGGCTTGGCCATTTGTGAGTGGGAGAACCTTTTTTCTTTTACTGGGCCCCTGGCTTTCATAACCATTCGTCCCCATAATGAGTAGTACTGGTGGTGATACTGGGAAACTGGTGTCTAAGGGAATTGCTTGTGTGACTTGTGGTTAGCCAGTGGAGTAAAACCAAAGTCCTCTCTGGCTGGTTTGGTTTTCCCTGGTGTGCAAAGGAACCCCAGCCTTGGGCTCTAACCGCCCTGCTCCAGAAACTTGTCCTGAATTGGTACTTTCAGTTGGGTCCTACCAAAGCCAGCATCCTTACATGCTGCTTTATTGTTGTAGTACCCGGGGTAAGGTTGGAGGGTTGCAGCGGGTCCCAGATAAACCTCCCCACCTTCGGTCATGGCACCCGGCAAGGGAGGTGGGGGTGCTGCACGTGCAAAGCTAATGCCTGCCCCAGTTTCCTGTCTCAGAGGCAGGCCTGGATCACGTTATATACAAGAAACCCTGGGAGGCGCTTTGTGAGAAATGAAAGTGAAAGCAGCTCAGCAACCGGGGCGTTTCTCGGACCGTGAGACGGAAGAGTCGCTCCTGGGCCCAGTTTGCTGCTCAGAACTAGCCGGCCATGGCCGGGGAGGCGAAGTGCCCCTTCCCGCTGCTGGTGGAGGGGGACTGGGGGGGCTCGGGGCTCCCCAAGAACCTGAAGAAAAAACTCCTCTGCTACTTCCAGAGCGGGAAGAAATCCGGAGGGGGGGAGTGCGAGATCCAGGAGCGGCCCGGCCAGGTCCTGGTTTGCTTCGCCCAGGAGGAAGGTAAGGGGCGGGGGGGTGGGGACCCTGACCCGTCTCTTAATGTTTGTTGTTTGCAGTTTGGGTGATAAGCCGGGGCGGCGCCAGCCCTTAGGCGGGGCTAGACAGAAAATGGCGCGGGGACAGGGGGGTGATTACAGAGCTTGTGGGACACCCCGGGGGGCACTGAGGCTCCCCGCGCAGGGCGCCGCCCGAGCTGCTGCTCGAGGTCATCCCCCGAGCCCGCGGCTTGCAGCCCTCGGACAGCCGCGGCCCCCGGCCCACCCCTCTCCCAGCAGCAGCGGCCCCTGCGCTCTCAGCTCGGCCGCGGCCCCGGCCCCGGTGCCGCCGCGGCGGCGTGCAGTGCCCAGCTCCGCTGTCTGCCAGTCCCCTCCTCGCATGGTGCCGGCGCAGCGACACAATACGAAACTCTCCATTTCTGCTGCTAGTTGCAGTTCGCCCCCCCACACCCCGATATTTGCGAGCACAGCAGGTGGCTGATCCCGCGGGGTCACTGTTCCCCCCCCTCTCCCCCTCCCTAAACGAGGCTTTTGTCCCCGCACAGGGCCTGGTAACGTCCCCCCCCCCCCCCCCCCGGACTTAACCCCGGCTCCCACCCCCGATTTTTCCCCTTCAGTCCTTCTGCTCCTGCTACCTAGAGTAGCTTTATCACCCCTGGCCAGTAAATTTCTGCCCCCTGCTCAGACCCTGACACACACCCCCCCCCCGCCGCTGCAATGTGCCCCCCTTAATCCGTTTAAACCCCTCCAAAGAGGAGGGGGCAAATTGTAGGTAGAAGTAAGGGCAGAGAGAGGGCAGTGGCAACAGCGAAGGTTACTGCGCATGCTCAGTTCGGGTGAGCATGCTCAGTATAATCAAAGTTGCTGCTTTGGAGAGGCCGCTACTTGTGTCGCTGCACCTGCACGCCCGGGGCTCCTCCCCAACCCACATTCCCGCTGTTCGGGGCTGTCCGCGCCCCCCATTCCCCTAAGCGTGTCCCCTTACCCCGCTGTGATTCCCTCTTATCTGTGCATCTTCCCCCCCACCCCCATGATTTCCCCCTCCTCTGTGCATCCTCCCCTCTCCCCTATGCATGTCCCCCTTCCCCTGTTCTGTGACCCCTCTCCCCATTGATGCTCCCCTTGCCCGTCTGTGCTTCCCCACTCCCTCGCCTGTGAACCTCCTCTCTTATGCACGCTGCTCTCCATATCTCTCCCTGGATGCTCCCTCTCCACGTTTATTTCCATGTCCCCCCTTTCCTTGTGCTAATATGGCCTCCTTCTTTGCTGCTGGCCCTGCTGCCTTCAGAGCTGGGTGGTGGGGTAGCACCGCCACCAGCAGTAGCACTGGGGGAGGACAAGGCAAATTTTAGGGTGGCTACAGCCCCTGCAAGCCCCCCCCCCCCCTCTGCTTCCCCATGGAAATAAGTGTATTCTAAGAGTGTGTGTCAGAAGGTCCTGTTTCAATTAACTAGACCAGCGTTTCCCAAACTGTGTTCTGCAGGATGTGAATAGGTGTTCCGTGAACGAATCGTAATGTTAAAAAAGGGTCTTTAAATTTGATTTTTGTACTACTTTATATGTGCTTTCCAGTTAGATATTGTTAGTTCAAGTTATTTTAAATTTGTATTTTTGCTTTGTTTTATAAAATAAAATATATTTGAGCATAAATAACACAATTTTTTTATTTGAAAACCAGACAAATACAAAATAATATTTATAAGTGTTCCGTAATAGGCTAAAAAGTGTTCCGTGGCCAAAAAAGTTTGGGAAACGCTGAACTAGGCTATTATTCCTCTCTTCCTGTCCTTAAAAAGATATCATCAATATGAACTCTAGTCACTTTCGAAAAGCCAGTTACAAGTCCTTTCAGTATTCTGCCTGCCCCCGAGTCCCTCTTCCAATTTTTGTGCCACTGGAATCAAAAAATTTTATTTTTTCAAATATTTTTCTCTCTCCTGTTCCGGTGTGAGATACTACCCTGAACAAGGGAAACTGACTGACTGTGCAGAGGAAACAGTGAAAACAAGTCTACACAGTGTTGCAGAAGTTGAGCAAACTTGGGGGAAAGAAAATGATCCCCCCCACCGCCGCCCCAAATCTTTTGTTCTTGTAACTGTGCGGGGGAAGGGGAGTTCAGACAGAAATATGATTTTGAAGTCAGCGGTCCCTGCAACTCTTGTCGTGTGGCTGTGTGCTGTTAAACATTTCCTGTGTATCATCCCTGAGGTGGCTGCATTTCAATGCTGAGTGAAATGTTTCTTGCATATATACAAGGGCTAGATGGAGCCTTTGCTCCTGCCCTGAGTAAGGGGCAGTGTGTAAGCACATTGCCCCATGAGGAGTTTTGGGAAGAAATTTATGTCTGGAGGATAAGGGAAGTTATGGTAGCCTGTTACAGGGCAGAACATACTTCCCTCTTGTCAGCTCAGCTCTGCTTGTCGAAGCTTTGTGGGGGTTGGAGCCACAGTACCTGTCTCCACCATTCCGCACCTAGTTGCTGACAAGCAGGAGGTTGTATTGGCCTCCACATGCTTGACTTGGGAACTGGACAAGTTACATACAAGCGTGGAGTAAACCTTCTAACTCCCACACTCCCTTGCATCCAGACTGTCTCTGCCACTAACGCTGTAAAGCACTTGGGAGGAAAATGCTATGTTAATGTCCAGTAATATGTTATTATTTATTACAAACTTTTTCTCTGCAGAATTTACACCTGCTAATGTTGGGCCATAACTCCTGACTAGAGAGAGGGTATCATCTATATGCCCACTCTTCCTTTCCTATGCACATTAGATTGAGTAGATCTCAGACTTTCTGATGCTCATTTCTTGTGTCCTTTCGTAATTTTTGAACGTCATCCCAGAAGGCTGTGCATATTTGTGTATTTTCTTGATTAAGACCTTTAATTTGTCCCTGCCACAATCTTGCCACATATATCTTTTACTTGGAACACATCTTTAAAAAAAAAAAAAAAAAAAAAAAAAAAAAAAGGCAAGCAATTGCTAGATGGAGCCAGTTGTGCAAAAACACTGTACTAGGAAGTAAATGAGTTCTGGTTTCATGGCACACTCTGTATTCAATATCCAGGATGGATTAATCCTCTAATGTGCTCTGAATGATGCCATGATATCTATATTACTATGCACAGCAGAAATTCTCTGTGCTGGGTTCCCCTCGTAATGCATTGACCAGATCCACCTAATGCCCCAAACCTGCAAATATTTATGCTCATGCTTAACTTTACACATATGAGTAGTCCTATTAGTATTACAGAAGCACGCAGACACACCAGTCACATTGGGACCCAGTTACACTGAATGATTTACAAACACATAGTAAGAGACAGTCCTTGCGCTGAAGAAGTTACAGCCATAGGCCCTGATAGTGCAGACTCTTATTCATGTGAGTAGATTATTTGCTGATAATTTGTGAAGCGCTCTGATTTAACTGGTGTCTCTGGTACTACTGCAATACAAATAACAGGCTTATATATATTTCCCTCTTTTCTGCCCTCTTCCAAATAAAACACTTTAATGATACTTTATGCTTTCTATTCCCTACTTCCTGCAACCCCATAAGATCAGAAATCCATTCAGACGTTACTGCTGGTTAAAATGAATAACTCCCCACATCTATTTATTCAGCACCCCACCAAAGGAGGTCTCTGGAGCATCACCCAGTGGGGACCATGCTGCCATGGGGGAAGGGGTAACCTAGAGAGTTGTGTAAAAGCCCCATGTTCCTGCAGATTTCTCAAGATCCTCACAAATCTGTGGGTCTAGGGGACCAAACACCCTCTCCAAACACCCATGCCTCTACTCACCCCATTATTACTAATGGAACAATTGGAAGGAAGTTGTGAGGAAACTAATGTAGGGTATGTATTATTAATTATTTAGTCTCTTATTTATATAGCACCAACAATGTGCTAGGCGCTTTAGAGACTGGTGTGAGAAGGTCCCTTCCCCAAACTGCCTGAAACCTAAGGGCATGATCTTCCTTGCCCTGAAGTCAATGGGAGCAGATTGGCCTTAACTAGGCAACATGCAAACAAGGGGAAAGAAATGGGAGGTAATGAAGAGCAGTTTTATTGAATGAAGTTTAGCCCATCAGTCTAGTGCCATGATTTAAAAAATGTTCTTATTTAATTGTTGGAGTTCGTTGTATGATTTGTTAAGTGCTCAGCAGGGAGAAGTATGTTGCCCATAATGGTGCATAAACCTATAGACTAACGTCCCTTCCAGCAAGATTATAATAGTTTTCTTTTTTGTGCTTTAGTGAGGCAGCGAGTTCTTAACAAAAAAACCCATGAGCTTGACTGGGCAGCGAAAGGAAAATTAAAGCTGGTTGTCATGCAGCCTGAAACAACAGATGAAACCAAAAAAGACGTGTCCGGGGAAGTGCCGGGTCCTAAAGCGGTAAATAAACATGAAACAGAATCTTAACCTGCAGTGTTCAGAATTTTGAAGTAATAGCAAGAATGTCACATGCTGTTTTTAATTGGCTTATTGTCCTTTTTGTTTTAGGAGTCTGAGACACCAAGCAAACTCCAAGAACCAGGTAAGGTTTTGTTCAAAACCAAAAACAAATCTGAAACATTTGTTTATAAAAACTATAATATTATTTGTGAGAAATGAAGCTTTTTCTTCTGTGTTCAGGAATGATGTATGAAAGATAAAAACTACTTTTAAGGGAGTAAAATGCTAGGGAGAGAACGCTTTCCACAATGACTGCTAAGTCTTGGCTCAATGTAGAACTCTTTGAAGTCAATGAAAAAATCAGAAAGCTGAATTGCTTCCTCTGTAGAGATTTATTCAGCAGAAATTCTAATATATGATTTTTCTGCCTGAATTTGGGTTCTGCAGCCTGGCTGAATATAGTTATTCAGAAAGGCAGTTAACTTAGGGTATGTGTACTGTGACGGGGCAAGGCCAGAGGGCTATAGGAAAGTGGTAAGGAACCAGTATGTTCTTATTGGGATCCGGGCTAAAGGATCCCCCCCTTCAGCCTAAGGGGAGGGATCCACAGGACCTGGATACCAAGTGAGTCCGGGGGACAAAAAATGAAAAAACAGGAACGGGAGTGCGGTCAAAGGGTCAAACAAAGCGAACCAGATGGGGACACCGAGCAGAGAACCCCGGACAGCGCCCACTGCTCCTCAAAGGTGTCAAGGGAGCCAGTGGATGCTGCCCAGAGGAACTCTGCCCATATGCGTGAACGAACAGAGGATCGAAAATAGGCCCCACAGTCACAGGAGCCTCCATCGGCCAACCTCCTCAACCTGGTTTTGTAGATGGCCAGTTTAGCTAGGGCCAGGAGGAGGTTGACCAGGAGGTCCCGTGACTTTGTGGGGCCGCGGATTGGAAGTGCATAAATAAAAAGGTGAGGGGAAAAGTGCAACCAAAACCGCAACAAAATGTCTAAGAGGAGCCGGAACAGGGGCTGAAGCCTGGCGCACTCTAGATAAATGTGCGGCAGGGTCTCCCTCACACCGCAAAAGGGACATGTGTCGGGGATAGGGGTGAACCGCGCCAAGTACACGCCCGTGCTCACGGCTCCGTGAAGGAGCCGCCAACTGACATCCCCGGCGGGCCTTGGGACTAAGGAGGAGTAAAGGCTGGCCCACCGGGGCTTCTCACCCTCTAGAGGTGGCAGGAGGTCTCGCCATTTCGTATCGGGGCGGGACGTGAGGGTGAGGAGATGAAGGGTGTGGAGCACGAGCGTGTATAGACCGGCTGCAGTTCGTGCAGCCGGCTCACCGTGAAGGGACAGGGGACCCGGTTGGGTCCACGGGGCAGGGGCCCAATAAAAAGGTCCGGAGGGCTTGGGGTGAAGGGAGGGCGGGGCGTACCCTCTCGCAGGACCCGGTCGAGGTAGACCCGAGCAGCGGGCGGCAAAGCAGCCTTCACCTCCTGAAGTACGCGCCGGGGAGTACGAGGTCTGGAGAGCCCCATGCGCTGAGCAAGCGTCAGGGGATCCAGCCAATCTCCCTGGTCGTAGTCCAGGAGGTCTCCGACCCTAGTGACTTCTGCCAGGACCAACCTCTGGCGCACCGAGGGGGACTCCGCCACCTGCACACGGAGCTGGGGGTTGTGTAGCAGGGGCTCCGCGAGGAGATCTGCCCCCTCGGTGGCCGTCATGGACCTGGTCGCTGAGAATAGCTTCCAGGTCCGGAGGAGGTCCTGGTAGAAGACCGGCAGCCCGTAGAGGTCTCGCGGAAGACCTCTCGGATGGAGATAAAGGAGCTGCCGGTCATATCGGAGCCCTCGGAAACGGCGCAGGAAGGCGTGCGCCAATACGCTCCACGCCGGACTACCTGCACCATAAAGGAGCCGCTGCAGGGCCTGGAGACGGAAGACATGGACCTGAGTGTGTGGACACTTCAGGCCCTGCCCACCCTCCTCCAGAGGAAGATGGAGAACCCCTGCAGAGACCCAGTGCAGTCCTGACCAAAAGAACTCCAGAATCGACGTCCGGAGGTTGGCCAGGAAACCCGGGGCCGGGACCAGGGTGTTGAGCCGGTACCAGAGCATGGACAGGACTAATTGATTGATTACCAGTGCTCTCCCTCGAAAGGAGAGGCACCGGAGCAGTCCTGTCCATTTCCGGATCCGCTCTATCACCCTGCCCTCTAAACCTTGCCAGTTCTCCGGCGGGGATGGATGCGTGGCAGAAAGGTAAACGCCGAGATAGAGCAGCGGACCCGCACTCCACCTGATGGCCTGAAGCGCGGGTGGGAGAGAGCTCGCCTGCCACCCGTCCCCTACCACCAGGCCAGAGCTCTTGACCCAGTTGACCCGGGCAGAGGAGGCCGCCGAGTAGATCGCCTGGCAAGCCTCCACCCGCACCAAGTCGCCCGGGTCCTGGACCACGAGGAGCACATCGTCGGCGTATGCCGACAGGACCAGCCGCAGCTCCGGCTCTCGGAGCACCAACCCCGTCAACCTCCTGCGGAGGAGACAAAGGAAGGGCTCGATCGCCAGAGCGTACAGCTGGCCCGAGAGGGGGCACCCCTGCCGTACTCCTCGCCCGAAGCTGACCGGCTCGGTCAGGGTCCAGTTGAGCCTGACCAGACACTCTGCGGAGGCGTACAGCACCTGGAGAAAACCCACAAACTGGGGTCCAAAGCCAAACGCTCGCAGAGTGCTCAGGAGGTACCCGTGATCCACCCTGTCGAACGCCTTCTCCTGATCCAGAGACAGAAGGGTGAACGACAGACCATCCCTACACCCAAGCTCCAAGAGATCCCGGACCAGATACAGGTTGTCGAGTATGGTGCGGCCCGGGACGGTGTAGGTCTGGTCTGGGTGGACCACGTCCGCCAGCACGGACCCAAGCCGCAGCGAGATGGCCTTTGCTACGACTTTATAGTCCGTGCTGAGGAGCGAGACGGGACGCCAATTCCGTAAATCGCGGAGGTCCCCCTTCTTCGGCAATAAGGCGAGCACGGCTCGCCTGCACGAAAGAGGGAGGACCCCGCCCTGCAAGGACTCGGCCCAGACGGTGACAAGGTCTGGGCCGAGGACGTCCCAGAACACGCGGTAGAACTCCACGGTCAGCCCGTCCAGTCCCGGAGATTTATTAGTTGGCATGCGACGGAGGGCTTCCGAGAACTCGGCCAGAGTGAGAGGCAGCTCTAGCCGGTCTCGGTCACCCGTGCTGACCGTAGGGAGTTCGTCCCAGAGCACTCTGCAAGCGTTAGGATCGGTCGGATCCGGGGAGAAAAGGCTCGCGTAGAAGGCCTTGGCCCTCCCGCACATCTCCACCGGATCCGTGAGGGGGGTGCCATCTTCTGCGAGGAGACAGGTGACGTGTTTCTTAGCCCCCCTCTTTTTCTCCAGGGCGTAGAAGAAGCGGGAGCCGCGATCCATCTCCCGAAGGAGACGGATGCGGGATCGAACGAAGGCGCCCCGGGCCCGATGATCTTCGAGTTCCCGGAGCTCCTCCCGCTTCTCCCGGCACGCCCCACAGAGGGATGGATCCTCAGGGCTGGCGGCCAGACGCCTCTCCAGCTCTAAGACCTCCCGTTCCAACTGCCCTATCGTCGCATCCCTCCGTCGGCTGGCGCCCCGGGTGTAGTCACGGCAGAAGAGCCGGGCGCGTACCTTCCCTAGATCCCACCATCGCCGCGCCGAGGGAAAGGCGTGCCGCTGCCCTCGCCAAGCCAGCCAGAACTCCCGGAAGGACGCCACGAAACCCACATCCTCCAGCAAACTGTTATTAAAATGCCAATAGGCCGGCCCCGGCTTCTCCGCGCAGAGAGAGGCCGTCACGGTAGCGAGATGATGATCAGAGAACGGGGCCGGCCGGACGCTGGAGGAGTGGGCCCGCGAAAGGTGAAAACGTGATAAATAGATGCGGTCCAACCGGGAGTGGTGCGACCGATGGGCCTCCACTCGGACAAAGGTGAAGGTTGAGCTGTCGTCCGGGTGATGGTCGCGCCAGACGTCCACCAGGGAGTGATGTTCGACAATCTCCCTGAGGACGTCCGCGGCGGCCGGGCACTGCTCGATCCCCGAGTGGTCCCGTTTCTCAAGGGTGTTGTTAAAGTCCCCGCCCAGGACCAGGCACTCGCGAGGATCCAAGGTGCCGAGGAAGGTGGACACCTGCTGATAGAAACGAAGTTGTTCCGGGCCCGGTGTCGGGGCATAGATGTTGACAAGATTGACCACGAGCCCCTCCATACGGACCCGTAGGTGCAGCAGGTGGCCCGGCACAGCCTCGGCAACCCCCAGCACCTCAGGCCGTAGGTCGGGAGAGAACAAGGTCGCCACTCCAGCCTGGCGAACAGAGAGATGGCTGAAGTAGACTCTGTCCCCCCATTCCAGCCGCCAGCTGTCTTCAGCGGCTGGATCCGTATGGGTCTCCTGCAGGAATACTACAGAGTACCCCCCCTCCCGAAGGAAGGAGAGCACCTGGCTCCTGCGGAGACCCATCCTACAGCCCCGGGTGTTCAATGTTGCGAAGAGGAGAGATGCCATGAGGAGGGCTGGGGGGGATCCTTGCTGGCAGAGTCACTCACGGCCCCCATCGGGCCGCGTAACAATCCGTGACCCACCCCGTAGGCGAGTAGTGAGTCACGGAAAAGGCGGACCCGTTGGTAGGCCGTGGCGGCCTGCTTCCCAGTCCCTTTGCCCTCCCCCATGAGGGCCCTCGCGGCCCGGAGGATTTGGTGGAAATCCCCCCATCGCTGGAGAGCGAGCTGTACTTTGTTGCGGGAGCCCCGGACGTCCTCCAGGAACTCCCGCAGCTCCTCTCGCAGCGTATGGGGGGGCGGGGTTACTGGCTCCCGGCTATCGAAAGAAGGGGCCCCGGACACAGCCCTATGGCCCACCGAAACAGATAGGCAAGGGGCGGAGCCTCGACGCAGCTCCTGCTGGGCTGGCACCTTAGGGCCCAACCCGAAATTCGGCTTAGTTGGGGGAGGCGGCGGAGGGAGAAGAGCAGCCTCTGGGGGGTCGGGATGAGGAAATACAGGAGCCGCTCCCTGGGGGTCATCCTCCGAGAAGGGGAGGGAGACAGCCCCAGAGGTGGCAGTGTCATCATGGGAGGTGTGGGAGATTGGGATGGCATCAGGGGCGGGGCAGGGATCAGAAGTAGGGGCAGGGAGCGGGACATGAGCAGGGCCGGGCTGAGGAACGGGTAGAGGATCCTGAGCCGCAGGAGCTGGGCCACTGGGAGGTGGCCTCTCTTGGTGTGGCTGAGGGATCTGGGAATTGGGAAGGGGACCCCCCACGATGCCGGGCTCTAGTATGATGGTTTGTGTTACAGCCATGGCATCGGGAGGTGGACAGATATTTGCGGGGTCCCCGCCTGGGAAGGAGAACTGTTGTCCCACCCCAGTGAGGGGTACCCTCTGGGATTCGGGTCTCGGCTGCAGGGCACCGGCCGTCGCTTCAGGAGGCTTGGCGGCCGTCAGCGAGGTGTCACTTGCGACCGGGCAGGTGGAAGAGCCCAGGGGATCCTCGGAGGTGGGAGCGGAACCGTCGGTCAAGGGGAGGGAGCATGGGGAGAGGGGGGAAAGGGGCACCGGGGTGAGGTCATTGAGGTCGAGGCCTGCTGGTAAAGGGTCGTCCTCCCCCTGGGTGATTGGGGTCAGACCCAGGGCCTCGATCTCCTCGTAGATGGAGGGCAGGTCACCTTCTGCCACCCCGGGGTTCTCCCCGCCGGCACCTGAAGCGATGCTCGGGTCGGGGCGTGCAGGGTTGACAAACAGGGCAGAAGGGGCTCCATCAGGGGCTCCCGAGGGAGGGGCGGTAATACCTTCCGGTGCTGCCACGTCTTTCCCAGCCGGTTCTGGCGGACTAAAGCCGCTCGGGGGCAAAGCGGAAGGCTCGGCATCAGTTCCCCCCTTCCTGGTCTTCCGGGGGGCTTCCGCATCGGCGGAAAGGAGCGGGGCTCGAGCCTTCCGCTTGCCCCGCTTCCCCTGTACTAAGGCCCAGCCCTCCATGGCATCATCTGGGGGCTGGCTAGTAAGGGTCAGGTCAGGGGGGAGGGGCGATTTCTTAGGGACTCGGGGAGGTAGTGGTGGGGCAGCATAAGGGAGAGAAAAGTCTCTCTGGGGCGGGCCCACTCCCACGCTCGGCGATATCCCTGCCTCACCCTCCTCCACAGGCCTCAGCAGACTGTTCGCAGCGGGCCTCTCCCGCTCATCTGGGCACACTGGGGGAAGTACTCCCAGGGCCCGAGCGGGAGCAGCGGTGGACTGGGAAGGAGGAGGGGCGGCTCTGGGCACCGGGCATTCAGGGGCGCCGGCGATGACGGGGCCGACGCCCTGCCGGGGCTCGGGGGTCTCGGATGCTCCTCCTTGCCGGGCCAAGGGACAGTCCCTCCGGACGTGTCCCATCGCCCGGCAGAGGTAGCACCGAGCCTCCCCTGTAGAATAGTACACCCGGTAACGTGCCCCATGATAGGGGACCATAAAGGACCCCTCGAGCGCCTCCCCGTCACGTGCAGCCGGCGGCATTTGGAGCTGCACCTGCCGGCGGAACGAGAGGATGTGACGGAGGGTGGGGTCTTTGCAGCCCAGTGGGAGAGGGCTGACTACAGAGATGGGTCTCCCTAGGGCGGAGAGGGCAGGTAACAGGGCGGCATTGGGGAGGAAGGGAGGGACGGAAGTGAGGACTAGGCGGACGCCCAAGTCCTCCAGCGGCTCTAATGGGACGAACACGCCCCCCACCGCCAGGCCCTTCTCCACCGCCTCTTGGGCCGCGGCCTCCGATGCGAGGAAGAAGACTACCTTCCCGTACATTTTGGAGGCTGCTACGATGGCCGTGGGCCCCACCACCCTCGCCAACGCCCGCACATAGGTTTCTACGTGGGGCGAGGCGGGTACCAGGAGGCAACGGACGCCATGCCTCCTGGTCAAGGTGGGAAAGGGGCCCCGGCCGCTATAGATGGTAGCTGAGGCGGTGGGCGGGATAGGTGACGTTGCGGCAGGTGGGGGGGTTGCCGCCACCTGGGCGTACGCTCTGGGGGCCGGGGGTGGGACACCCGCAGAGCTGGTAGAGGGAACAGCAGGGAAGGGCGCCGCGGCCGGTGGCAGGGCCGCAGCAGTAGTGGCTGCCTCTGCCATGGAGGGTCTGGCCTTTGTCGCGGGGCCCTTACCCTTCTTTTTACCCTGGCCCTTCCTGCCGGCTGGGGGGGCTCCCCCAGGATCATGGGGGGCGAGGGACGTGGCAGCAGCGGAGGTCTCTTCCGTGTCCGCCACTGCCGGTGCCCCAGCGGGGGCGAGAGCAGGTGGTTCGGCAGCGGCGGTCGAGGTGGAGGCTAGGGAGGGTGACGGGGGAACAGGCGGAGGAGGGGCGGCCATGCCATCTGGAGGGGCTTCTCCCTCCATATCGCCTGCCATGATGAGCAGGGGAGGAAGGGAAAACTCTTGAGAGGGGGGGTGGGGAAAGGAATTGGGGTGACCACTTCTCCCTGCTAGGCTGCAGGCAGGGGAGGAGGGCAATAAAAGTGGGGACAGGGTTCAGGGTTAACTCGGATTAGTGCGGGGGTAGGGTTCAGTCACCGACACAAGATGGGAAATCCGGCTCCTCTTGTTGCACTAGGGGAGGGGATGATATAACAGCATGGGGGTGCAGTGAGATGGGGTCAAAATTAAACAGGGGAGGGGCACAAGCGCATGGGAGGGGGCGTGGGTGCATGAAAGCGGGGGGCTAATCAGGGCAAACGGAGCTTCAGGGGGAGGGAGACAACCAACTAAGAATGGGGCAGAAAAACAAGGGACTAGTTTCAGGGCTAGGGTAGGGCAAACAAACAAGGCTGTAGAGGGAGAGGGGCGGGGCAGGCAAAACTGAAAATAGCAAGGGGTTGGGACCAAAAAAAAGGGGGCAAACAACTGCAAGGGGTAAATGGGGCAGGTGGCAAGGGACAAAGCAAGGGACGTGCTGCTGGGGGGAAGAGGGTCAGTCCAAGGGGTATGGGAGGGGGCACGTGCACCCACATGCGCTTGCACAATGTCAGTGGGTGGGGCTGGTTGCCGCTGCAGGCCCAAATGATGTTAAAAGGTTGTGGCGGGCCATGGAAGCAGCTAAGTCCAGAGGCCGTAGCACAAGGCAGATGGTGAGCAGCCAGCAGAGGTGGTGGAGGGGGCAGCGGTGGTGGTGGGGGTTATGGGGGGGTACAGGTGGACCAGGGGGCAGGCTCGGCGCCACACCCCCTGTGCCCCTACAAACACAGTCAACACCCCCACCACTAGAGCACAGTTTGAAAGATTACTCAGTTCTCGGAGGCCCCCTCCACGGTGGTCTTCAGAGCCTCCGCCGACAGTCTTCTGGGTCTTCCTCCTCTGGGTACCAGCAGCTTCCTGGTAGCAAACAGAGCAGTAGCAGCAGCTCCAGCAGCTCCAGGCGGTGGTCCGGTGGTCAGGCAGGACCCCTCACAGATGGTGGTGGTGGTGGTCACAGCAGCGGCTGGAGCAGGAGCCCCTCACACCCCTCCTCTGGGGAGAGGGCCAGCAGGCCCCCTCCCCCTCAAGGGGTTGCTGCAGCAGCAGGAGTAGAAGCAACCAAGGTGTTGGGGGTGGGGGGGTGTTCAGCTGCCAGGCAGCCAGCAACCGGAGAGTAGAGTAATGGGAGGGGTGTCTGGCCCAGCCAGGGGAGAAGCTGGAGCAGCAGTAGCAGCAAACAGCAGCTGGGAGGGCCCAGGGCCTAGCAGCAGCCCCAGTAGGATGAGCAGGAGGAGCAGCAGCAGTTCTCTACCTCCTTCCCGGCCAGAGGGCTATAGGGAAGTGGTAAGGAACCAGTAGGTTAGCCCCAGGCTAAACAAATCCCTGATACCTTATGTCAGTTGCTCCAGGTTAATCAAGACACCTGGGGCCAATTAAGAACTTTCCAGAAGGCAGGGAGGTTGATTGAGACACCTGCAGCCAATCAGGGGCTGGCTGAAACTAGTCAAAAGCCTCCCAGTGAGCCAGTGAGGTGCGCATGTCAGGAGCTGTGGAAGGAGGTTGCGTGTGAGGAGCTGGGAGCAAGAAGCACTAGGAGCTGAGAGTAAGAGGGCATACTGTTGGAAGATCCTGTGGTGAGGATAAAGAAGGTGTTGGGAGGAGTCCATGGGGAAGTAGCCCAGGGAGTTGTAGCTGTCCAGGAGGCACTCTAAACAGCTGCAATCCACAGGGCCCTGGGCTGGAACCCGGAGTAGAGGGTGGGCCCGGGTTCCCCCCAAAACTCCCAACTCCTGATCAGACACAGGAGGAGTTAACCTGGACTGTGGCTTCTACTAGAGGGGAAGATCTCTGAGGCAAGCAAAATCCGCCAATAAGCGCAGGACCCACTGAGGTAGGTCCTGGTGCCACGAAAACATCAAAAAGCCATATTGAGCCTCGCCCACAGTCACCTATTTGGAGGACACCTAGGGGTAGAGAAAACCCAGGCACGGATCCTGCGGAGGTTCTTCTGGCCAGGAGTACATGAAGTTGTCCGACGATACTGCACCTCTTGTCCGGAGTGTCAGTTACATAGTCCGCGCCCGCACTTCCGGGCTCCTTTGATACCTCTTCCAATAATAGAGGTTCTTTTTGAACGCATAGCCATGGATCTGATAGGGCCTCTTGAGAAGACAGCTCGGGGCCACCAACATGTGCTTGTTGTACTGGACTATGCAACCCGGTACCCGGAAGCCGTTCCCCTACGCAACACGGCTTCCAAAACCATAGCTAAGGAGTTAGTACAGATCTTTGCCCGAGTTGGGTTACCCAAGGAGATATTGACTGATCAAGGGACACCTTTCGTGTCCAAGTTGACGAAAGATCTCTGTTCATTACTCCATGTACAAGCCCTACGGACCTCTGTATACCACCCACAAACAGATGGCCTTGTGAAAAGGTTCAATAGGACCCTCAAGGCCATGATCAGGAAAGTGGTGAGCCGGGATGGAAAAGATTGGGATACCCTATTACCTTACCTCATGTTCGCCATCCGGGAGGTTCCGCAAGCCTCCACAGGTTTCTCTCCGTTCAAACTATTATACGGGCGCCACCCCTGGGGCATATTGGATATAGCAAGAGAAGCGTGGGAAGAGGAGCCAAATCCAGGAAGGAACATAGTTGAGCATGTACTACAGATGAGGGATCGGATAGCCCGAGTTACACCTATTGTACGAGAACACTTGGAGAAAGCACAGGAGGCCCAACGAACCCATTATAACCACCGAGCAAAGCTTCGACGGTTCCAACCAGGGGATCGAGTGATGGTCCTGGTGCCCACAGCAGAAAGTAAGCTGTTGGCCCAGTGGCAGGGACCCTACGAAGTGATCGAAGCCGTGGGAGAGGTGAACTATAAGGTGCGGCAGCCAGGCTGCAGGAAACCAGAGCAAATCTACCACATCAATCTTCTAAAACCTTGGCACAATCGAGAGGCATGCTTAGTCACCCAGGAGACCCTTCCCCAGGAGGATAACTTACACGAGCAAGTAAGGATATCACCTGACTTGACGCCGATCCAAAAGATTGAGGCAACTGACATGATTAATCACAACCGAGATGTGTTCTCTACAAAACCGGGGCGGACGACTGAGACCTATCACCATATCCGCACGATCCCCGGAGCCAAGGTAACATTGAGACCCTACTGAATCCCAGCAGCCAAAAGAGAAGAAATCAAGGCCGAAGTGAAGAAAATGTTAGAATTAGGGGTGATTGAAGAATCTTACAGTCAGTGGTCCAGTCCAATCGTTCTAGTGCCTAAACCTGACCGGTACCACGAGATTCCGTAATGACTTTCGCCAACTGAATGAAGTATCCCAGTTCGATGCATATCCCATACCACGCATCGACGAACTGGTGGACCGACTGGGTAGTGCTCGATTCTTGACTACACTGGATCTGACAAAAGGATACTGGCAGATTCCCCTGACCAAAGAAGCTAAAGAAAAGACCGCGTTCTCCACTCCAGATGGGCTATTCCAGTACACCGTCCTCCCTTTTGGGCTACATGGGGCCCCGGCCACATTCCAGCGCCTCATGGATAAGCTGCTGCGCCCCCATACTAGTTATGCAGCCGCATACCTAGATGTCGTCATCCATACGCCAGACTGGGGAACCCACTTGGAGAAAGTTGAGGCAGTACTGCGCACCTTAAGACGGGCTGGCCTCACTGCTAATCCCGCTAAATGTGCCATAGGGCTAGCAGAGGCTAGGTACCTGGGATATATTGTAGGAAGGGGCATAGTAAAGCCCAAAATGAATAAACTAGAGGCGATTCAAAACTGGCCCCAGCTGACCCGAAAGAAGCAGGTCCACGCGTTCCTAGGTGTGGTAGGCTACTACCGACGTTTTATTCCCCACTTCGCTACTAGGGCAAGTCCCCTAATGGACCTGGTGAAAGCCCGAGGTCCAGACATGGTGAAGTGGACCGACGCAGCAGAGTCGTTCACAGACCTTCGGACGGCCCTTTGTAATGACCCTGTACTCATAGCCCCGGACTTTAACAAGGAATTTATTTTACAAACAGACGCTTCCGAGGTGGGGTTGGGTTGGGGGCAGTTCTGTCACAAATGGTGGGAGAAGAGGAACACCCGATCCTCTACCTAAGCAGAAAGCTTCTCCCAAGAGAACAGAAATATGCAGTAGTTGAGAGAGAATGCCTTGCTGTCAAATGGGCTATGGAGACCCTACGTTATTACCTCTTGGGCCGGCGATTTACTCGTGTGACGGACCATGCACCCCTCCAGTGGATGCAGCAGAATAAGGAAAAGAATGCAAGGGTCACCAGGTGGTTCTTATCCCTCCAACCGTTCCAGTTCCGCATACGGCACAGGGCTGGATGCCACCATGGCAACGCTGATGGTCTATCAAGAGCACACTGCCTGGCATCCCAAGTTGCCCAACTCTATGGTGTTGAGCAGAGGGGGGGGGATATGTGACGGGGCAAGGCCAGAGGGCTATAGGAAAGTGGTAAGGAACCAGTATGTTAGCCCCAGGCTAAACAAATCCCTGATACCTTATGTCAGTTGCTCCAGGTTAATCAAGACACCTGGGGCCAATTAAGAACTCTCCAGAAGGCAGGGAGGTTGATTGAGACACCTGCAGCCAATCAGGGGCTGGCTGAAACTAGTCAAAAGCCTCCCAGTGAGCCAGTGAGGTGCGCATGTCAGGAGCTGTGGAAGGAGGTTGCGTGTGAGGAGCTGGGAGCAAGAGGCACTAGGAGCTGAGAGTAAGAGGGCGTACTGCTGGAAGATCCTGTGGTGAGGATAAAGAAGGTGTTGGGAGGAGTCCATGGGGAAGTAGCCCAGGGAGTTGTAGCTGTCGTGCAGTTGTTCCAGGAGGCACTCTAAACAGCTGCAATCCACAGGGCCCTGGGCTGGAACCCGGAGTAGAGGGTGGGCCCGGGTTCCCCCCAAAACTCCCAACTCCTGATCAGACACAGGAGGAGTTAACCTGGACTGTGGATTCTACTAGAGGGGAAGATCTCTGAGACAAGCAAAATCCGCCAATAAGTGCAGGACCCACCGAGGTAGAGGAGGAACTTTGTCACAGTACACAACAGCTGGAAAGTGATCAAGCTAGTGTGCTAAAACCAGAAGTGTAGCCACTCATAGCAGGAGGGGCTAGCCATCCTGAATATGATCCCATCCAAAACTATAACTGTGTACCTGAGGTGGCTATGCCACTGTGGATACACTTCTATTTTTAGTGTGCTAGCTCGATCACCGTTAGTGTGGGTACGTCTCCTCAAGCTGGAATTTACATTTTCCAGTTCCAGCGCAGACAAACCCTTGGAAGGGAGTAGTGTTTTGGACATGATCAGTGAGTTCTATTATCTCTTGCTGTAGGCTCTTCTCAGGCTCCAATGTCATGTCCCAGTCCTGCACAGTACTTAAGTACATGGTTAACTTGTAGCACTGTGAGTAATATCATTGACTTCAAAGGGATTATTCATGTGCTTAAAGTTTATCATATGCTTAATTGCTTTGCTGGATCAGCACCTATAATGCTTTGCTCCTCCTCTCTAATTCTTGCAGAAAGTTTTAAATTTGTTACTCTTGTGAAAGCTATTTTTCTCCTCCAGTTTTTATCATTAGTCTAGCTCTGAACTACAGCAGCCATAGCCTTTTCCCTTAACTGGTTGATTGCAGTTGAGAAACCAGGTGGGTGTGTTAATATCTTTTATTGGACCAACTTCTGTTGGTGAGAGAGCCAAGCTTTCGAGCCACACTGAGCTCTTCTTCCTGAAGTTCTGTGCAGCTCGAAAGCTTGTCTCTCTCACCAACAGAAGTTGGTGGAATAAAAGATATTACCTCAGCCACTTTGTGTCTCTAATATCCTGGGACCAACATGGCTACAACTACACTACATACAAGGATTGCTGCTGAACATTCCAGGGCCCTCAGGTCCCAGCTGTGCTACTCAGTGTGATTAACACTGCCTTGGAGAAAAGTATCAAGAGTGTTAATGCTGTTCAAAAGTTAAATTTATTTTTATAGAGGCTTGATGAAAGATAATGTAAGCAGCGGCACTTTAAAGGGACGGTGTCAAAATTGTTTAGCGTTAACATTAACATGCAACTCTCATGCTAAACCCTGGTATCTGTGCTCCATGGTCTGTTTTTAAAACTGATGTTTGCTTTGTCAGTTCCACCCATCCACACCTGAATTCACTGTGAATCACAGAAGAAACAATTCTTTATATAAAGGATCCCTTGTCTTGAAAGAATTGCTCATTGAAAACTATCAATGGATGATGTTAGCTTTGTTCTCGACATGAGCTAGTATTTCAGTAATCAATGTCCATGTGCCTAGCTCTCAGTGTGAAGTCCTACATAGGAAACTCCCTTCAGCCCTTTGTGAGCAGTTGGTGGCTCCTACGTGTCACCACAGCAATGTTTCAGGGCCAGATTGTGGGGTGGAATCTCTCCTAAAGACTTGTATAATCATCAGAAATATTTGTTTAAACCTTTTGGCTTTTAGGATTCTTTCAACCCTGTGCATATCTGCATTTTTCTTGGCCTAATTAGAAAGGTAATTCCACACCAACTTTTCTTTAATCCACATTGAGGTCTTTAAAAATAACCCTCCCATTTGATTAAACAAAAAGCTCCTTAACTAATCTCCAGTAATTGAATGAAAATTAAAGAGCCACCTGTGCTATGGGATTGGAGAACTCATCTGGTATGCAGCTTTTGTTGCAAGATTTTTAGTTAAGAGAAGGGTAAGACTCTCCCTTCCTATTAGTTAGCCTCTTGCATACCCCTGCATGATATGTGCTCACTTGAGTAATCCTTACTTGCACATGTGAGAAAGGGGTCAAAGTTTCAGGCAATAAATGCAGTTTGGCAGCTTTTGTCATTTACCTACTCCCTTCCGTGTTACTACAGTGAAACCCAGCTATAATGCGCCCCGCGATAACGTGAATTCGGTTATAATGCGGGGCGAGTCTGGCCCCGGCGTCTGAGGTGGGTGAGTCCGGCGGACGCAGGGCGTTTGGGATCCATGCCCCGGCAGCTGCAACAGGAGCGAACCTCCCTGCAGCCGCGGCACGCTCCCGGGGTTCTTGCTTCTGTCCCCGGCGGGTGTGGGGCGAGTCCGGCAGGCGCGGGGCATTCAGGATCCATGCCCCGGTGGCTGCAGCAGGTGCGACTCTCCCTGCAGCCGTGGCATGCCCCCAGGATTCTTGCCATCCTGCTCCTCCTGCTCCAGCAAACCCCTAGCTTCTGAATACTGTACAGTGGAACCCTGCTATAAAGCGACCCCACATTTACCGCGATCGATTTTCTTGGACCCCAAATATCACGTTATAACGGGGTTCCACTGTATTATTTATTTGTATTGTGGTAGTACCTGGGGCCCCAGTCAGGAGCAGGAGCCCTTAGTAATGCTTCTCACAACAAAAAGATTCTGTCCCACAGATCTCTTGTTCAACAGCATCCATTTTGCAAGAGCCAGAGTTTACTTTAAAGTGCTGTAACAGATTGCAAAGGCTCTTAGTCATGTTTCTGACAAAGTGGATGGATACAGTCTAACAGGCTGTCTGCGCACAAGTTCGTTTTTAATATGATGCATCATAATCTTTGAGGTTGTGTTATTTTTGAGTGACATAATGCTTGGTTTGAAATAAAAAGATATATCACAAGGTGTAATTCTAAGGTAACTGCTGTGAAAGAAGACCACAGTCAAACTAGATTAATTCTGACCTCTAAAAACTGTGATCATGTTACTTCAATTGCAATAAGCACCAAGCCATCACATTTATTTAGCTTTATGGGATTTTTTTTTTTTTTAATTAACAAATGCCATGTATCTTTTCCAGTCTGCTCTGATGATGGGAATTCTGTGTCTGTAGAGCAGGAAAAGAGGACAGGTATGTATGCAGTTTGTTGATGGTTTTCATGGAAATTTAAACTATATAACAGCTTCATGGAAAATTAAATGGCTTGTGGTGTTTGTTTAATGCAAAGTAGACTTAATTACATGAGTATAAAAAATACAGACTGTGTCTTTTGTAAGTTGCCACTGTCCATGGGGAGCCTGCCCGCTCTCTTTCTTTTCGGGGTCTCTCTGACCATACCCCACAGGTGTCAAGCATTTAGCCTTCACTTCTCCTAGGGTGGAATTGAACAGTTTGCCCACTCTCTGGGTTACAGCCCCCTGGTATCAACCATGACTAATGCAGCAGGCCCAACTGGGATTGGACCCTGCAAGGCTTTGTCTTTGGGAGCCTGTGACAGCATACATTTGCAGAAAGACAGAAACCAGTTCTTCAGAACAAAACGTGATTTATTTTTTGCCCAGAGGTACACAGCACTTTAAAAAGTGGATTTAAAACCCCCCAGGACATCTGCATGCATATTCCCTTATGTTAGATTACCCTCTCTTTCCACAGCTGAGGCAGGTCTGGTTTATTCCCCATCTCTGAGTTGGGAGAACCGACCTACGCTGCTTGCAGCCTGTCTCAGGGCTTGACTACACTACAAAATGAAGTCCACTTAAGTTAAGTCGACATATAGCCACCGCAGTAAATAAAGCGATGGTTCACATCCACACTTGCTCTTTCTGTCAGTGGTGCACGTCCTCCCAGGAGCGCTTCCACTGACTGAAGTGGGGCATTGTGGGACACTGATAGCTGGAGCCTGGCGGCCCGGCATGGGGCTGACAGCTGCTCTCCCTGTCCCACCACTGACAGCCAGAGCTGACAGCCAGGCATGGGCTCACAGTTGGGCTCCTGGCGCTGACAGCCACAATTGTCAGCTAGGTGCTGGGTAAGCCCTGCATCCAGCTGACAGCTCAGGTTGTCAGCAGGGTGAAGTGGGGGGCTCCAGCTGTCAGCCATCAGCCACACTCGGGGCTGACAGCCAACAGATAACGCAGTTTAAACAGACACTGCGTTGCCCTAACTCCATCAACATAAGCACTATGCCTCTTGTGAAGGTGAAATTATTATGTCGGTGTAGCAGGGGACTTACTTCAGCAGAAGCAGCATTCTAATGTAGACACTGACGTAATTAGGTCAACGTAAGCCACCTTGCATTGACCTAAGTCTGTAGTGTATCGCAGGCCTCAGTCAGCCTGTCAGCGTTTTCACTGACACATCCCGTAACCTCTCTGACCACCTCCCAGATCACTTTCTGCAAGGGGATTGGTCTCCTTTGTTTCCAGTCTTAGCTTGTAGGGAATCAGGTGAGCTCCCATATCAATTGATGGCCCAGCCATTGTAATCTTAATTCCTTTGAAGATCCTTAAATGAGTCTGACTTCTCTGTATCGTTGTTTTACCTTTCTTGGGTTCCTTAACAAAATACATCAAAGGAGACTGTAAAAGAACAATGCATTCAATCGGGCAGCAATATAAAATTGAAAAGGGAAACTAAGTCATACAAAATATTGCTAAAAAATAATCCAGAGAGACAAAGTGGGTGAGGTAATATCTTTTATTGGACCAACTTCTGTTGGTGAGAGAGACACGTTTTCAAGCCACGCACAGGTCTTCAGGTCTAGGAACTCTCAGCATCACAGCTTGTCTCTCTTATCTACAGAATTTAGTCCAATAAAACATACTATCTCACCCACCTTGGCTCTCTAATATCCTCGGACCAATATGGCTACAACTAACACTGCATGAAAGAAATAATCCAGACATTTTCCCAGTTTGCTATGTAAGTATCAACAGCACAGAACCACGAGCCTCACTGGCAATCTCAGAAGAGGCCAAGTATTAAATGAGCCTGAATACCGACTTCCTCTCTCACTGTTGGCTGTGTCTAATCAAATTTCCCATTGTTTCCACTGACAGTGCATATCCACCGTTAGCAGTGGTGCAAACATTATGTTATCCTACGCTGCTCTAAATGGGTGTAGACGTCACGGTGGTTTAAAACCCCAGTACCCTGTTTATGTTAGAGGTCCTATCATTGCTGGCACTGGTGGAGCCGCACTGGTGGTGACAACAGTGGGAAATGTAAGAGGAAAATGTCTTGAGTAATCAAAGTGTTACAGGTGCTTCTCTTTGTCATGAATGAGCCAAACTGGGCATTGTGGAGAAGTTTGCACAGCCATTCCTCTGCTGTTCTGGTTTTGTGGAGGAGACATTGTCTCCAGAACTGTGGATCCACAACCTTTCACTATCATACATTCAGTTTATTTGGCTTTTTAAAAGAATTTTGTTAAACAAATTTAAGTAGAGAGCTATTTCTAAAATGACTTTATTTCCCTTCTATCATTATTTTTGTGCCGATAAGCTTGATATTAATGCTGAGAGATAAAAAGATCATTTTTCCTTTTTAATTTTGTTCAGTCAATCAGCTTTCTGATCTTTGATTTCATCCTCTTCAGGGAATTTAGGAAAAGAGAGGACATCCTCTGAGCAATGCACTATAGTAATCATTACTGCCTCAGGGGAGGAAATTGATGACGACCTTGCGAGCATGTACTTTGAAAATAAAATGCGGTCAGGTGGGGGACCCATCAAATCCTGCGTCAGAAATAATCAACAAATAATCATCACTTTTGAAAATGCTGAAGGTATGATATAGACATGCTTGTCAAAAATATGCCCTCTTTGGTAATGGGTCTTTGAAATTCCATGTTGTTGTAGGAAGAGAGCCTGCGACATAAGCCCTTGTATCAGAGGCCTGAGGCCTGAACTAAAGTAATGGTCAAAACTTGCTAATATAAAGCAAAGTTAAGTTGTGAGCAAGAAACAGGCCCTGCTTACAGAATCTGGCAGGAATAGGGCTGATACTGCAGAAACACACATTCCTAAGTAGTGCTAGGCATAAGAACATATACACAAACACATTCCAGAAAGGTGGTACCAGAACACCTCAATACCAGCACATTCCCCAAAGATAACAGAAACACACCGACCAATCTTAAAAATAAGGTCAGGATGACAGCATGATGGATAGAAATGTTTTGATCGAACCATTAGGTACAAGGTAATGGGTGGTGGTTAGCCACATCAGAGGGTGGCACCTAACTACGTCAGAGGGGTGATACGTAATTTGTTGGTATCGGTGTATAAAGATGTATCTCAGAGGGAGTGTCTTTGGCCAGCCTAGGGAGCAGTGGAAAGTCCCACCACTGACTGAGCTGTGTCCATTGTCACGGGCATACATGTTTTACTATCCTCGTAGAGTCTGCCAGGTGCTATTACTGTGCTTCGTCAACAATAAACTTGGCTGGGCGCCTTCGCACCTTAACAGATTTTGTGGTCATTGGGCGATTCGCTCAGGATTTGCTCTGCTAGCTATCTGCGCAGAGCTGGGACAGAACACAGGGCGAATACACACACACACACACACACACACACACACACACACACACACACACACACACACACACACACACACACACACACACACACACACACACACACACACACACACACACACACACACACACACACACACACACACACACACACACACACACACACACACACACACACACACACACACACACACACACACACACACACACACACACACACACACACACACACACACAGCCAAATATCTGACGACACATGTTTCTGGATGACTGCGCGTGAACAGAATAACTGTACCTGTACCCAGTGTGCACTGGAGATGTGGGTGTCATGTCAGCTATGACATTAGTACAGGGAAACAATACTGGGATAGGTCTAGGGAGAATTCACTGGTTCTGTGTAGATTTCATATATGGAAAATACCGTGTAAGGTGCATGGCAGGGCAGCCTGTTCAGGGACTAAAATAGCAAGTGGGGAACTGCCCTACATACTGGCTGCAGAGAGGAGGTAAATTCTCTCATTGGCCTTTTGCCCCACGCAAGTCCCTTTTTTTTTTTTTTTTTTTTTTTTTTAGGTTTTGGAAGTTGGGAAAAGAGGGCAGTAAGTTTCATGCCATTGTGAAAACTAGAGAAACACTACTGATGTTTGTCAAAATTCTTCATATTATACTCAGTCTGCCATGGCACCATGTGCAGGGGAAAACTTTACCAGTTGACTGAGGAGTTGCTGGAAATTCTGGATACAAGGTACAGGGCAGCAGCTAAGATAGGGATAAGGAAGATGAAAGGGGTTATAGTCATAAATAAGATTCAGATGGCTTTTCTTTAGGTTAGGTTAGCGTTGTACTGATGTGGTAGCTAGTTTATTCACCTGATATAATGGAATCTCAACGGAATTAAAAAGGAAGTAAAATCAAAAGAGTTTTAGAACCAGTTACCATCTAAGTAAATTACATCCTCATCTGCAATTAGCAAATAAATTACCTCGTTTGTTTCTCTTCTGCAATTAGGCACCCATTCAGAAAGGTCTTTATTTAACTTCCTGAACTGGGGGCTTGAACCTGAAAACCAAAAACATCTATACCATGTAGCTTCCAAGAGAAACTAGAATCTCCTAGCTCCTTGTTTGACTCTCCTGTTTAAGACAAGTTGCTGCATAGGGCAGAGAGTCTGATTAAGATAAAGTACATAAATCTCCATGGCTGGCATCTGTGTGCCTCCTTGAAATTGTTTTTCTGCAGAATCGCTGCGCTGGGTGCAGAAGCCAAGGTCTGTTGAAACTCACAGGTCTTGAGTGGAAAACAGACTCCTAGCATCTCTCAGATTTCTCACCCACAACTTTAAAATTTAAGACCTACTTTTCCCTTACTATAATGACAGTATTCAGGGGAGCTTTTCAGATTTTTCCACCTAGGATCTTAGTCAAACTGAGACATGTGGCACATCGTTCCTCTGTCTTTTTTGGACCACACTCTAGCTGCTTGTTGCCTAATGGTGGCCCTCCCAGGCTGAGCTGGCTCACACAGCCTCAAGCAGGCCCACCGACAACAATTCTGGGCCCCCCTAGAAAGGTATGGTTGAGGTTTACGACACAATCAAACAAAGTACGACTACCCTTCTTACTTTTTTGAAGTCGGGCTTCTTTGTCGTATTGTTCTCTCCGTTTCTGAGCTCCGGGCTGATGTTTGTACTCCATAATGAACAGTAAGGACCGATCCGAAATACCACACTCCACATTACAGTTGAGACGTCACACGCTTACTCAGGCTGCTGTTGCTGATGCTCTGCCAGACCAACAGGATGTAGCAGCCCTCTGGCAAACTATTACTGTCACAATGAGGAATGGCACTGTGTACAGAGCAGCAGCAGGAAACTGGATTTTTTTTTATCTTAACTTTTATTTAAAAAAATACATATCTATCCCATCTGCCCGGGCCCTTTTAAATGGCCGGGCACCTGGGCAGTTGACCCCTTTGCCGTCTCCCCCCCCCTCCCCCCCCAGCAGGCCTGGCCTCAAGTACACCCTTCACCCCACACGATTTACCATTAAATGGTAGTTAGGGAAGCAACAGAGAAATAAATTCTAATACTTAAACCAAGAGACAAGAAGAGAACTGACCAAGTAGAGATAAGAGAGTGCTATAAGGGGGGGGGTGGGGTGGGTGGGGGTGTGTGTGTGTGTGTGTCTTTGTAGTAAGGCTTCAGTGAGTGAAGCCTTATGTGGCATAGTCCTACAGCCATCAAGAACAATTTTATTAGATAATATTTGCTTGACTACATAGTTTAGTGGCAGGTTAATAGGCACCATCTAACCAATTTCAAAAAATGAGTTTAAAGTAGCCTCAGGTTTTACGCCTGCCTCCCAATTTCCCCTGACCTTTTCCATGGTTTTACAGTCACATTTCCATATGTTCTAAAATGCTTTTCTCTGCTTGTTGCTGTGTGAGGGATCCGAACAAACAGGAGAAACTGGCTGCTATGCAGGGGAAATGGCAAAACTGACTATACACAAAGTGCTGTCAAATAAACAGACTGGAAAAATATGTTTTCTCGAGTCTTACTAATAGTCATTTAGGTGTTGTAAAAATAATGGTGAAGAACATTTCAGACGCAAGTGTGATATTTAAGTGTGGCACTGTCAACTTCAAGTCCAGATCTAGCAAAGCACTTCAGCTAGTAGTCTCAAAGGAGCCTAGGGAAATTAAGGACACATTTCCTATTAAAACACCAAAGGGATTTGGGCACCTAACTCCATTTGAAAATCCCAGCCTGAATAATCTGATTAATTTGAATGGTGCCTGTGGTAACTTTGCTACATAGGGTCCTAAATACATATATTATATTTCAGGAATAAATTAATCTGCTTCATTAGCCCTCACTGAATGTTGTCATTTCAAATCTAATTAAGAGAACAATATTTGGCACTTAAGGACTAATTGGCACTAGTAACATTTAGTACTAGGGGTAACTGCATTATTTTAAAAGGAGACTGGGATACTCTGGCTGTCCCTTTATGGGGCTGTAGAATAACTTTTAACTTGATCGTAACTTTTGACCATATGATTTGTTTTAATCTTTTCCATAACAAGAGAAAGTAAGAATCCACTTGAGAGAAGACTTTAAAATATATCAGAACTTAATATAGAACTTAACATATTGATCCATTCTGAGTAACTACAGGTATATAACAGAGATCTCCATTTATTTGTGTTTCTGTGGAACTAGATGCACAAGAAGTCTTGGAAAAAAAGGATCACGTAGTAAAGAAAATTGCACTCCATGTGAAACCATGGCAAGTAGAGAATATCCAAGAAGTCCCACAAATGACTTCATCCCTAGTTGTGCTTGAAAATATACAAGAGACTACAAAACAATACATGTTAACTATGCTGGTGGAGAACATCAGTGGCTTATCAGAAGATGACAATGACTTCAGTATGGAAATGATACCTGAAATAAATGTGGTTGTAGTTACATTTATCAAAGATATTGGTAAGATGGCATGTATGTGTACACTATGTTGTTTTCACTTGATGCTTTAAAAGGGTCCATTCAGCTAACACTTCAGCTGAGCTGAAAAACAGAAGAACATATTCTGTCACAGGCTTCAGACAAAATCCAATCTCACTTACATCATTGTTAATTGGGAGTAACTCCACTAAAGTAAATGGAGTTACACCAGAGTAAAGATCAGTGTAAGTGAGAAGAGAATTAAATCTAGTGTGTTTGGTAACAAGGGGGAACTACAGTCATTTGTAAATTACAGTCCTGTGTACGGAAGTGCTGGGGAGCTGTCGGTGTGTAAAAAGAACTATTGAAAATTATATAAAATAGTATTTTGTGCCTGATGAATTATAATTATGGGCCATATGGTGCCATCAGTTTATCAGCAAAACTGTTAATGGAATGGTGCATGTTTATGAAGACAAAAGCCATCATCAAATATTCATTAAGGGCCAAAACCTTGTTCCATTAAAGTCACCGCGATAGTTTTGCCATTGACCGCAATGGGAAAATTATTTGATTCTACGTAATGAATGGACATTAAAAGGTGATTTTTTTTTTTCAAACCAATACAAATCTATTCTCTGTGTGTCAACATACACATATATAGTAGTCATATTATAGTGTGCTCTCTTGAGTGATACTTTAGCCTATTTTATATAATATGTTCTTATTTACATCAGTGTCTCTGATCAATATGTATGATAGGGAACATTATGATTACAACCATTCCAGAAGACAGGCATTCCCTTGTATTCTATAGCAGTGAGAAGTGTATGTGAATTTGTCGTGAACAAGAATTATAGTTGGTCTGATTAACAAATCAGATTTGATGGTACGGAGAACAATAGCCACTATGCAGAAGACCAAATTCAGATATGGTATAAGCAGGCACAGCTGTTGCAGTAAAGAGAGTAGCACCTGCTTATCAGTAGGGTTGAATTGGGCTGATAGTTTTAGACTAATTACAGCATCCATAGTCCCTGGTATACATGAGTTATTTTAGGACAACATAATTCCAATATTACCACTATACAGCATTTCAGCATGTTTTTTACTTTTAAAAAGAGAAGTACCCAGTATAAGAAGAAAACAGTTATTTTTTTAGAAGATAGAACTTGAGCAATTTAAAGTGGTACATAACCATTTTATTTTTAAGTTAGGTTGAATAAGACAGTTGGGTTATTGATGATACCAAAGGATTCCAACTGTCAAACATACTAACTGCAAAAACATTAGTCTGACATAATTAACCCACTGTGTAAAATAAAAATCTCTGGGGGAGTATGGTCTATGGGAATTAGCATCCAGTTGGAAGTCAGGAATGTCTAAATTCTCTAATCCTGGCTCTGCTACAGATTCCCTCTGTAGCCTTGGGGAAATCATTTTACATTTGTAAAACTGCTATTTACAAGACCAGGCACAAAATCTACTCCTCCACCCTCTACCATGAAGGCTGATGATAGTGAAAAAATTAATGATATTTTGCTTCCCTGTTTAAAAAAAAAAAAATCACTCAGACAAGTGGGAAAGTAGAATTTTGCAAAGCTGGTTAGTAAGGATTAATTATGTATAATTGAACATTTTGATCCCTACACCTATTGCTTATTTTCTTCTGTTTTTCTAACGTCAAAATAGTAAAAATCTGTTAAATGTTTTTCTTTTCTGTTTATAGATACAAGAGAATTTGTTGAAAAGTTCAACCAAAACCATAGAGCAAAGCAACAAAATATTACAGCACGGCATCTTGAGGTGACAAAAAGCATTAAGGCTGAAAATGTACCACCTAACATATCTAATGACTATATAACTATCTACTTTGAAAGTAAAAGAAATGGAAGTGCACAAGTGTCAGATGTTGAACAGTTACCCGAAGAGAATTCAGCTATCATTACTTTTCATTATCAGAAAGGTAACATAAATATGTATCGTTTATTTAATCTCGCAGTTAAAAGATCAACATGAAAATGAATGTACTCTTTTAAGAAATGGCTAATTTACCCTTAGAAAAAAGTTAACTGTTTTGATGGTTTGGCAGGTTGTTACTCTGTTAGATTAGAAACCTAGATTTGGGACTGGATGTAATATGAGGCACTTAGTTTCCAGTGGACATATATTACATTGTTAGGATCTCTGCAATGTCTTTGAGTCTGCACAAAGATTCTGTCCTTTCTGTTTCTTAAATTAGGGACTCCAAAGCCAACAACAATGCCACGTACGTTGAAGGTGAATTTTCATCAGGCATTCTTAGGAGTCTGGATAGCCTCTTTTGTCTTTCTACCTAGATTTTTAGTCTACGTTCTTCACCATGGTATCCAAGTTCCTTTCAGGGGCTCAGTTTTTGTGGGCCCTTGGACTGAGTTCAGTACATCTGAGGGGTGGCTGAGTGGGCAGAGATGGTGTTATTACCTCATTTCTGCACTCCTGGGGCAAGAGGGGGTGAGTTCAGCTCCCAGCTTCATTACAGCAGCCCTGAGCCTTATGCTCCCTTAGTCCTGCGGTTACTCAAATTTACATCAGCTGCAATGGCTCCCTGTGGATTGGCTGGAGCTCTGTGCAGAATGGGGAGTGTTGTGCAGAACCTGTATACTAACTCTGCACCATCTGAGAACTTCTCCGGTGACTCCAAGAACGCAATGAAGAATCTGGCCCCAGATTTTTATAAATTAGGCACTAGTGCTAAGTGCTCACATCTTTTATGTAGTTGCCTAAATATGGATTTAGGTGCCTAAGCTTAGACACCTAAGATTATAGATTGTGTTGTAGATGACTGGCACTGTATGAAAGTAGTTAAGGACTTTTTAATCTGTTTAGCTAGACACCACAGTAGTATTTGAATTAATTCTTATGCAATACTAATTTTGGTTATAATTATGCCAGATCCTTTAAAATAATATATATTTGCCCAGTTACATTTTAACCAGTCTCCTAAAATGGGAAGTGTAGCTTTGTTTTGTAGCAATAAACAAACAGCTATGAGAGAAATCTCTCATTCAAGAAGTTCCAGTAGCTTCAGTATAGGACCAGATCCTCAGATGGTGTAAATCAAAATATCTCCATTTATTTACTCCAGCTGAGGATCTGGCCTTAATTGTATAGGTAGGTTTGGCTTTCGCACTCACCAGCCAGGAGCGTGGGAGCTGTCCTCTTCAAGGAACTGTTAAGCAGCGGGGTGGCCTCTTCCTTCTTACAGTGTTGGCTGGGTGGGGCTCTGCTCTGCTGGACCAGGACAACCACACCCTCCAATGCACTTGCGTCTGCAGGGATTGGGTGTCACCAGCCTTGTGGGAGCGCATGCAGCTCTGCTGTCATGGAGCCGCTGCAGAGGGCTCCCTGCACTGCAACAGGGCTCTGACACCCGATCCCTGCAGGCGCACCGACCCATTGATTTTTATTTTTCATCGATTTCAGTGTGTCAGCTGAAATAGATGTTTACCTACAGTTGTCGATTATAATTGAATCCTGCCAAGTCTATGTATAGGTAAGGCAAGCAGCATCTGGTGCTACGAGGTTAAAAGTATAGAACACCAATGTCTGTGTTAAACTTCCATGTGGAATATTGTATGCATTATAATTCTGTAGGTCCACCTAAAATCCCATTACCATAAATCAATTTTTTTCCTCGAGAATCTGACTAGAATATATTTGGTCTGACTCTGCAATGACGTAATAGAGTTACACCTGTTTAATCAGAGACTTGTTCATTGTTCACACAATGGATATGCTGTACATAAAAAAAATAGAGATTTACAATGCAACTCTCTTTTTTTTTCTGGATGGAGTGTCTCAGATTTATTTATAACATGGCAAGAGTAAGTATTACCGTTGTGTAGTCCTGTCTAGTATGATGGCTTGTTATGCTGTGGGTATGTACAGTAATGTGCAGCCTATACAAGCCTTTGGGTACTTAGAAAAATGTCACTTGTCAGTAACTTGGAAATATTCGTATTCAGTTTAAAAAAACTTATTTAACACTCCTGTCAGAATCAAAAGAAATGCAGTAACTCATGAATTGCAATTTTTTAAAAAAACCCTGAAGATAATTAGCTTAGAAGTGTTACAGTTCATTGATTTGACTTGGGTAATTTTTATTTTATTTTATATTTAGATGTAAACACTGTCTTGGCAAAGCAGCATTCACTCAACAAAGTACCAATTTCTGTGTATCCATACTACAGCTCATTGGGTTCAGCTCTATATGGAAAGGAAAGGCCACAAATAAAGATGCCAGAACTAATTACAATGTCCCTGGATCCTTACATCTGGCAGTTTTTAAAGACAGATAATAGGCTAATCCAGGAAATAAATCATGAAATGGCAGATTGCAAATGTGAACTAACATGGCCTAAACCCAACTGTGCAAATCCAGAAATAACACTGTGTCCCTCAAATGCCTTATCTAAACAGAGATCAATGATCAGGTTGATCAAGACATGGAATGAAGATGTTGCTAAAAAGTTCTCATGTAGCATGTCAAAGTACAAGGCCATTAAATGTGAAGTAAATTCAGTGGTGTGGGAAGCCATAAGAAACAGCTTGGTAAAGGATGGTGTTTTGATCATACCTGACATTCCCAACAACATGGTTGTTTTAGTAGGTAACACAGAGATTATGAAGGGTGCAGAGCAAGAACTGAAGGAGCTAATAGAAAATGCCAGGAAAAAAATTGAAAGAGAAAAGCAGAGCGTAGAACAAACTATGTCAGTTGACCCAGGAAAGTATGCAATTTTACACCTTGCTGGGCTAGAGGAGAATATTTACAAGGAGTACCCGTCTCTGAAGATACGTTATGATGCATCATCAAAGAGTATTAGTCTGTGTGGAGTGGCTGCAGAAGTATTTAAAGTCAAAAGTGAAATACTAGAAAAAGTGCACAGCATGGCACAGAAATCAATCAATGTCCATCCTTACGTTTTCCAGTTCCTACAACACGTAGATAATGAAACTCTGTCACAGCATTTATTTATGTCAAATCAAATTAATGCCTTTTATGAGCTTGGCACTGATAACATAATGCTGATAGCAGGTTCTCCTGGAGTTCTTCTAGACGCAGAAGAAGAAATGAAGAAGGATTTGACTTACAAATGCATTGATCTGGAAGACAACTCAGTCCTCAAAAAGAGAGAATGGAGGGAGCTCATCAACCATTTGTACAAGGCACATAACTGTTCCAAGGAAACTATAACAGTTGTTGAGTTGGAGGATCAAATAGTCATTGCTGGTTATTTCAGAGCAGTAGCAGAAACATATCAGCAACTTTCTGATTTTGTAGATAAACACACTCAGGTACAAAAAGTCATCATAGCTAAGTCTGTGGCAGTTGTAATGTTTATGGAGAAGGAAAAGTCCAATATTTGGCTTGAATTAAAAAAGAAAGGTGTGAAAATTGAATTTGGCACACAGAATAAATGTAAAGGTATTTCCCTGAGTGGACCAAGAGTGGAAGTGTTCCAGGCGGTCACCAAAATTGAACAAATTCTGTCTTCACTACATTCAGAAAATGTGGTAATTGATAAACCAGGGGCCAAGGTGTGTTTCAAAGAACAAGAACACTTGTATGTAACTGGTGTGAAACAACAATTTAACTGTCTGATTAGGCTGCAAGAAGGAGAAGAACAAAGAGAAGATGGTGAAGTTAGTAATGTGTATAAGAAACAAGGCCAGCCCGACTGTGAAAAGATCCTGCAAGATGGAGTTGTAGTAGCAGTTTATAAAGGGGACTTGTGCAGTCATCCAGTTGACGTTGTGGTGAATGCATCAAATGAGGACTTAAGGCATATTGGTGGCCTTGCGGAGGCACTTTTAAAAGCTGCAGGGCCAGAACTACAAACAGAATGTGACCGTATTGTGCAGAAACGAGGCCCTTTGCAGCCTGGCCGTGCTGTTATTACAGATGCTGGGAACCTCCCATGTAAACAGGTGATTCATGCTGTTGGGCCCAGGTGGAGGGCTTACGAAGCAGAAAAGTGCGTGCGCCTGTTAAAAAGAGCAGTAAAGGAAAGCCTACACCTGGCTGAAACGTACAATCATCATTCCATAGCCATCCCTGCTATCAGCGCCGGGATTTTTGGATTTCCATTAACATTGTGTGCACATTCAATTACAACATCTATCAAGGAAACCTTAGAAGATTCTCCAGGGGAAAGCTGCTTGAAAGAGATTCATCTTGTGGACTCTTCAGAGAAAACAGTTCAGGCTTTCACTGATGCCTTCAAAGATGTGTTTAGAGATAAATCACCCCGACACAATTCATCACCTTCGTCTGAGGCAGCCTTCAAGCCCAGAAAAAGTAGAAATGCTCAAAGCAGAAAGGGTCTCCAGATGGTAACAACGGATGAAGGATTAAGCATCATACTGGAGAAAGGAGGCATTGAAGATGCTACAGTAGGTATTATCAGATGTTAACCAATTTGATGTAAAGTTGGTTTTCAGTTATAAAATATATGAAAAGATGCTTAGATTTTCAGTTACAATTAACAAACATATACAATACATTAATATAAGTCATGATTGATTTAACACAATTGTATAGGTTAGACAAGTTTAGTTTTTCATGCTGTATATACATATAGAGATGAGCAAACATATTTTAGACTGTATTTTGTTGTTTGAATTGTATTCATTGTCACATTAAGCTGTTGCAACCATGTGTTTCTCTTCCATCATTTCTTTATGGTTTTGTCTGTGTTTATAGTTCATACTGTGATATGAGCTGAAAACAGCTGTGAAACGAGGACTGCTAAGTGCTTTCAAGCTGACCTTTGCACTCTTGTGCTCTCACCAGCTGTGTGAGAATACCTACTTCTGAGTCTATAGGGGGAGTGGGTAGCAACTGCCTATAGTCTCCATGAGGGGAAGTGGTGGAACGTCAAATGTTTAAACAAATTTAAAAATTAAATTGCTGATCCTGAACACCCTTAAATGCCATTGAAACTTGGCCCTGGTGGCATATGAGCCTGTAACAGTGAGCTATCATCTATTTGTAAACGTACATGGCCCCATTGCTGCAGTACCTCAGTGTCTTAGTGGTGCTTTGGATCATGTCTCTCAAAGATTCTTTACCTGGGAAGGATTAATTCTCTTTGGTACCTATAGTGAATGGATCTTGCGTATTCCATGCAATGTTAACTGCCTACCAATTTTCAGATTCCACCAGCATTGAATTCTTTTAACCGTTAATTGGACCAACAGCCAAAACTCCCAATTAAGAAACTCACTTGTTTCCTTCTCTGTTTTCTAACTCTCTCTTCTTTTTCCTTGAAGTCTGTCTTTTCCCTCTGGCTTTCAAGTTGATGCATTTTTCTTCCATCTCCACCACTTTATTTCTATCCAGCCTTTATCTCCTTGTTCTTTACATCTGTCACTCTCACTCTCTTTGATTCAGCAATCTCTCCCTTTTTTGTCTGAGGCAGAGAGCATATCCTGGATCCTTATTTTTTGCCCCTTTTAGTGCCATTCAGAGGATCCACATGATAACCAGCTGTCCATCCTAAAAGTGCTGGCTGTGGCTGCCACAGCCTCTAAACGTAACATCCTCCTTTGGTCAGAGGGGTTTACTAGAGCGTGATGTACCGCACTCCTCTCTGGGATTGACTGTGCTTGTTTGCACATCATTCATAACCCATGTTGACCTACGGAGTGAGAGAATTAACCCTTTCCCTCTCCTCTTTCTCTCCTTCAGTTTATTCCTTTTCTTTTTTTCCTCTTCTGTAACTCCTCCTTCACTTCCCTTTCCACATAACTGCACCCATGTGGTTGCTCCCACTCATACCAGTTTACCCTGTGGTGCCAACAGGATCAGCAAGGCATCTGAAATTCAGTAGTAGCATCATGTCATTTTTACTCTGGGGATGCAATGTGGGCAGGACCATTACGAGTATGTGATCCCCCCTGCAGGAGAATCATATATGGGGTTTTTTCAAATGGACATAGAGAGAGTAGAGTAAGAACACAAGATTCTGACATTTCCATGTAAAATATAAACTGCTGCATAAGGGACAAATTTCACTCTGTTCTACGCAAGCTACCCCACAAAAGTCAGTGGGATGATGTAGGTATAACTGAGCATAATTTGGCCCATTTTGTTCAAAATATTTGCTTTATTCCAGATTGCTACTTTTTAAATTTGCTTTATTTCTTAAATCTGCAGGCGCTGTTATAGTCACTTAAATGTTTTAAAGTTTAATCTTATAACAGATATTTGATTTTGTTTAAGACGGACGTCATCGTAAACAGCGTTGCCCGAGATCTGCAGCTTGATAAAGGTCTACTCTCTAAAGCCTTGCTGAGCAAGGCGGGTCCGATGCTCCAAGCACAATTATCTGAAGAAGGCCTAGAAAAAGTAGCTGGTGAAGGGTCTGTGTTCAAAACAGATGGATGTAATCTGGGCTGCCGTTTTGTGCTTCATGCCATTGTTCCTGGATGGAAAAATGGGCAAGAATCTGTACAGAAGGTAGAAGGCTATTTTCCTAATTCTCATTTGATTGAATGGGTTTCTCAGTTGGCAGTAATGTAGAGTTAATGTGAATTCTCCACTGAATCAATGGAGCATTTCCTAGGGGTCAGCTCTGTTAATTTTGATGTAACTAAGCTCATTTTGAATTAATCCATGTTTAATTATAATATTTTAATATAAAATGCACTATTACAAATATTAAACTGCATGTACTAACACGAACTTTGTTGTGATTCACAGCTCCTAAGAGACATCATCAAGGAATGTCTTAAGACTGCTGAGCAACTGTCTTTAAAGTCAATCACATTCCCAGCAATTGGAACAGGGAATTTAGGGTTTCCTAAGCCTGTTGTTGCTAAATTAATGTTTGACCAGGTGTTCAAATTCAGTCGTAAAAAAAATATTCAGTCTCTTGAGGAAGTTCACTTTCTGTTGCATCCAACTGATACACATAATATTCAGGTAACTTGTATCCTATTACTGTGCTTTCTGTTACACATGGGCTAAGGAAATGATGTCAGGCCCAGAACTAGATTACACTGTTTTTGTCAGTAGTTTCCTAAAGTCTCATCCTTCTCTCCCTCCTGCCTCTACACTGGGAATGGTCAGTCCTCCTTGCACTGTTGGTCTAGCACCAGTGCAGCTCCACAACTGGTAGCAATGGTTGATGTGCTAGTGTAAACCTGTCACAGGCATTTTTACCACTAAGAGTTAAATAATGGAGTGGCGGAAACACTGGTTGCCAGTCTACTTTGTGCTTCCACCATTGCTAGCACTGATAGAGCTTCACTGGTGCCAGAGCAATATTAGGAAAAGCACTACTGGAGACAAAGACAGTGTGTCTCATGTCATCATCCAATGTCAGATTCCCCTTTGGTCTGGAGGCCATTAAAGTATGCCTCTGATGTGGGCAGGTGTCAGCGTGCTCATTATCATGCTAGCCAAGAAAGTATCCTTGGATTTCCATCTTGATGATAATATTCAGGCACTGTCCTATGAGGTGATCAGTGCTCCTGCTCTGATAGAATTGCCATAGGACTCCTCCTAGAATGTAAAGCTTCCTTTTGTTTCTTCCATACACAATCACCTGGTTTTCCTGTGCAATTTTTCTCTCATTTGCTGGAGCTGGCACAAGTTAACACTGAAATATACCTTAGCCCATGGAGTCATGTGAATCTTTCATGCATAGCCTCAGGTAGCATTCTCTTTTCCCCCTCCTCTCTCTGGCTCTGTCTTCACTGAATAGTTAACTCAAGTTATCTACACCTGAGTTTAACTCCTCTTGAGTTCACTTAGCCTGAACGAGAGCAGCCACACTGTGCTGCTGCAAGCAGCATACAGTGATTGTGTTAGCAGCTGACAAGTTATGCTAACTTGAGCTGCTGCCTGTACTCCGTGATGCCATCCAACTTGAGTTAAAAGCACCACCAAACTTGAGTTTTAAGGGTTTTTGTGTGTGGACAGGAATTGAGTTAGAGGTATCACTCATATTAGGAATAAACCCTCTGTCTATGCACCTTATTACATGCTAATTAAACTTTCACTGTACTGCCTGAAGGTGTTAAACCTGAAGTAATTTGCCAGTTTCTCTCCCTTGCTCATAATTTTGAAGGAATTATGGTTCCTTTATGATTCCAGTTTATCAATATTTCCATTCAGTGTTGAATCAGATTGCTCGGTGGACAGCATCTAGTCCATCACCTTTAGTTTTTTCTAAACATTCTTAAATTTAATTTTTACTTTTCAAATCTATATTACTACTGAGAAAACTCTAAAGAAGTGATGTCTACAAGTGATGACTATGGTTCTCTTTCTAGGCATTTTCAGATGAACTGCAAAATAGAGCAAGTGGAAATATTACCAATGTCAAAATGCACAAGACTGTGCCAGAGAATGCCCAGCAAGGACAAGGTAAGTTTGTTTTGTTAATGTTTTGTAAGTTTTATAAATATTCTGGTGATAGGTGAAAATGTTAAGAATTTTTTTCAAATATATATATATTTTTATATTGGTTTGATGAGCATGTCAGTCCCAATGTTCAAAGTAAGGCAGTGATAATCCTATTAGTAAAAATCAGTAAACGCAGAAAATTGTGTCTCTCCAGCAATAGGTTTGTGTACACTAGTGAAAATCATGCCCATAATTCACCACCAGTCATAACAGAGCAGAAGCTGTAGTGTAGGCAGGGCACAGGTATTTTTACCAGCGTACCAACTAACAAAGATTCTGAGCAGGTAAACAGTTTTACTACCACCTGTGAAGCCTGGTGAATTACTGGATCATACATCCCATGGGGCCAGTCTTGTTCCTATTAAAATCAGTGGACATTCTGTAAGAAAGTAACACTGATGAGAAACAAATGTGAAACTAAATAGTTTTTTTCATTGTCCAACCTGACAGGATTACAAAGAACAGGATAAATATTGCAAACTTAATTACATTTTTAAAAGAATATAAAATTCAGATCCTGGAACAGAAACCTGCCCAAAGGCTACTGAAAAACATGAGAATCCACAAGCTTGCTTATTTTCATACTAAATCACATTTCCACTCATATATCCTGCAGTGGGCCTATATGGTGTGAGTGTACAATCATACCTCTGCTCCATGTACACTGTAAAAGTGTTTTCTGGGCCACCCCCGATTGGAGGGCAGTGATGGGAACAAGTAAAGACAGAGACCAAGGACTTTCCATTTACAAAGAGGCAGTGGCTCCAATACATTGGTATTGCGGGGCTATAGCTGCTATTTGAACCTATATATTGGAGAAGCAGCTATAGCAGGATAGGTTGTTTTGAAGCTGTGTGCCCTAGACCCAGATTGGGGGTGGATCTCATCTCCCTTTGTGTGCCCTAGACCCAGATTGGGGGTGGATCTCATCTCAGCTCAACTTTCTCCCACACAGTTACCTGTGCTTTGTGTGGGTGAACATGATTTAATTTTATATTGTAAACTGGGTATTTTTGTAATCTCCATGGGAATGTGACAGACTAAGACTAAAAATCAAACTTTTTGTGAGTTCTCTACTAAATGCACATAGAGGCAGGTGAGTCCCTCACTCTAGGGAATAGAACCTTTGCTGAGATACACTTTTATCCATTTTAATTTCTTTATTTTCCCTTGCAGTTTTCTTTGGGCCCATTTCTACCCCAAAACAGGGAGTGCATGAAATGCAGATTGGTTCCATTACATTCCAAATAGCAAGTGGAGACATTACCACGGAAAATACAGATGTCATTGTAAACATATCAAATCAAATGTTTAATCACAAAGCAGGTACTTTAGCCTAGTGATTGAGATTAATGAGAAATACATTGTGAGCGGTTTGAGTGCATGCATAAGAGGGTGGGGGGAACAATTTTCAATATATACAAGTCTTTTTTTATACATTGTGTCTTGGCATTTTCAAATTGGGAAAGCTATCCTAGGAAGGGTCTGTATTTTGATATAAGTTGTTACACCAGAAAACAATACTGTTCGCCCCAGTATATAGAAAAATCCTATAGAATTTAATAGAGAATTAGAATCTTTCTCTAGAATGTTTAAACCTCCCTATAGAATTCTTTAGCAGGGAATCATTGTCTGTTATGTTCTGTGTAATGGGGTCAGTTGCCTCCCATGTACCCCTCGTGGCCGGGGGTGCCTTTGCAGTACTTACTAACAATTTCTTCCTCAAAGGGCTTTTTAAACAAACTCCACACAGGCATTTCTGATCCATTTGCCACCCCTTCTCAGGGGTCCAAGTTTATTCACCTAAATAAAGCTCCAAAATAAAACCCAAGAGTTCCAAAACACAGTCCATCTGTTTTACCCTCTTGTCAGGTCACTCCCAAACTTTTCCTGCCTGTAGTCTCAATAGGGAAACCTTACGTCCCAAGTTTCAGAGTGGTAGCCGTATTATTCTGTATCAGCAAAAAGAACAAGGAGTACTTGTCGCACCTTAGAGTTTAACACATGTATTTGGTCATAAGCTTTCGTGGGCTAAAACCCACTTCATCAGATGCATGGAGTGGAAAATACTGCGCGCGCACGCACACACACACCATGAAATGATGGGGGTTGCCATACCAACTCTAACGAGACAAATCAATTAAGGTGGGCTATTATCAGCAGGAGGAAAAAAAACTTTTGTAGTGATAATCAGGATGGCCCATTTCAAACAGTTGACATGAAGGTGTGAGTAACAGTAGGGAGAAAAATTAGCATGAGGAAATAGTTTTTAGTTTGTGTAATGACCCATCCACTCCCAGTCTGTATTCAAGCCTAATTTGATGGTGTCCAGTTTGCAAATTAATTCCAGTTCTGCAGTTTCTCGTTGGAGTCTGTTTTTGAAGTTTTTTTGTTGAAGAATTGCCACTTTTAGGTCTGTAATTGAGTGTCCAGAGAGGTTGAAGTGTTCTCTGACTAGTTTTTGAATGTTATAATTCTTGACGTCTGATTTGTTTCCATTTATTCTTTTGCGTAGAGACTGTCTGGTTTGGCCAATGTATATGGCAAAGGGGCATTGCTGGCACGTAACATATATCACATTGGTAGATGTGCAGGTGAATGAGCCCCTGATGGCGTGGCTGATGTGATTAGGTTCTATGATGGTGTCCCTTGAATAGATATGTGGACAAAGTTGGCAACAGGATTTGTTGCATGGATAGGTTCCTGTTTCCCAAAAGTTTTTTTTCCTCCTGCTGCTAATAGCCCACTGTAATTGATTTGTCTCGTTAGAGTTGGTATGGCAACCCGTGTGTGTGTTTGTGTGTGTATGTGAGAGAGATCTATCTTGCTACTGTATTTTCCACTCCATGCATCTGATGAAGTGGGCTTTAGCCCACGAAAGCTTATGCCCAAATAAATTTGTTAGTCTCTAAGGTGCCACAGGTACTCCTCGTTCTTCTTACATCCCAGGTTTTTCTGCTGGAGCCTGATCACTCCCAGCAGTCTCCAATTCACCTTACAGGCCTTCCTGCCTGGGGCCTTTCCCACTTTGGCAGTCCTCTCCCAGACCCAATCTAGCTGGAGCCTCAGGTTTGTGGCTCTTGCTGCCAAACCCCCCTGGGATTAGGTTGTTCCTTGCAGAACCCCCCTCCCCCCACTTTTTTTTTTTTTTTTTTTTACTTCCTGCAGTTTCCTGAACTTCCCCCTGCACTGCAGCCACTTGCTGCCCTTCATTGGAAAATACCTGATCCAATCCAGGTGTGCGTCTTTAGTAATAAGGGTTCACTACCCCTAGGCCCTCCAGCCCTCAAGAGGCAAGCCATCCTGACCCTGTTACAGTCTGTATGAAGTTTAAACATTCCATAGAAAGTAAATCTTTTTCTTTTAAATATTATAAGCTCTAATTTTTTATAGAAAGTTATTGGTTTCATCCCTATTACATTTTATAGGACTTATAAAGGAAGTAACAGTTTTATTTGACCTCTTTGGAAACTGTTGGGTATTCAGCACTTTTGAAAATCAGGCAGATGCGTTAACAGGCATCTGATGTAGGCTTCTATTTTTTAAAAATCTTGGTCTATACTATTGCCAGATGTGAGAGATATTGTGTACTCGGTCTTGTTGACCTAGGTAAGACTTTAAGAGTACTCTTAATTTGATTTGTCAAACTAATATGGCTTTTCTTATTTTAGGTGTCTCTAAGGCAATTCTGGAAGGTGCTGGACCACAGGTTGAAGCAGAATGTGCTCAGCTAGGTATAAATACAAAATTTGTGACCAGCTTTCTAGAGGCACTGAGCACCCACAGTTTCCACTGAAGGCAGTGGGAGCGATGGGTGCATAGCACTGCTGAAAATTAACCCACTATTGTACTTGTGTTTATCCATGATCTCACAACTCCTTAATTCATTAATATGATGCTTGTAAAACCTCTTAAGAGATGTTAAAATAAAGTACAAAGCAAAAGAAAAATCCTTGAGATGTCAAGCATCAAGATAAATTAAAAGAACCTTCTCTGCTAAATGACTGATCCTCTTGTGCCAGTAAAACCCTTCAAAACAGGGCAAAAATACAAAGGGTTAGATGGTGCCTTTTGTCAGAGCCTGAGCACTGTGTGGTACATATTTATATGTAAAGAAATAAGCTGCACCGCCCAGGAACAGCCTCAGAAGACATTGTGCTTCTGACACAATCCTCTGACTTCCTTTCTTGTGTCTCCCTTTTTCTGCAGTTAGGAAGTAGCAATGTGCTGCTGGCCTATACCAGCAACCCACCGCATCCTCCGGTGACAAAAAAGGAAAGTTCCTACCTTAGCGGAACTTGTATCTAATTTTAGACATAATATATCGAGGAATGATAAATACAACCAATAGAAGATAAAGATCCAACAGGAAAAAATAATGAGTTCCATGTTTAAGTACACATAACCGGAGGGAAGAAGATCAGGGAAGAGGTAAATGTGTAGGTTAGCACTGAAAGGCAATTGACGGAAATGGGTCTGATGGGAGAGTTGAAAAAGGAGTGAGGCTGTGTAGTCCACAGAACCAGAGCAGAGAGGTGGCAGGTGAAGATGATGATGATTTAGAAAAGTTTGCATTATGGATAATTAAAGGACTTATCACTTTCTGTCATACCTTATATATTTTCTTTCATCTTGTAGCTTCACAACCTCACAATGAGTTTATAACCACAGAAGCAGGAAACCTGATGTGCAAAAAAATAATTCATCTTGTTGCCCAGAACGATACCAAATCTTTGGTTTCCAAAGTGCTCCAGGAATGTGAACTGAAGAAGTACACGTCAGTTGCCTTCCCAGCAATTGGAACAGGTTTGTTTTTGTTGAAAAATAAAACTAAAACCAATCAGCCTTCTTGAGACCAAATTCATCCTGTGTGATTCCATTGACATCAGTGCTCCGGGGATTTGATTTACCTGAAAAGTTTATTCTCCTATAGTAAGAAAACTGTTGTGGCATTGGGGCATTCAGATAACGTCTAATGAAGGTCAAAGCAAGGATTTTGAAATAAGGAAGCTGGGGATCAGTGTTGTTAACTTAAATACAAAAACCATATCAAGTGATTTAAGACTGTCATGTTTTAACATTGGAGACTTGAGAATATCCATATGATATTACTATCTAGAGAACCATGAATGCTTGTCTCAACTGATGTTCATGGATATCCCACTGGAAAGTGTCTCTGTACCTATTCCTGCTCCTACTGAAGTCAGTGGAAGTTTCTACTCTGACTTCTGTAGGAGCAGGAACAGGCCTTAGATAGATAGGTTCATATCCCATCCATCTCTTTAGGCCTGATTCTTCCTCAGCCCTGCTTCTGCATTCCTTGATCACCCAAAATTTCCATTCAAATCAATGAGAATCATTGGAATCAAAGAATGCAGGATTGGGTGCTATGATTAAGATCTAGTTGTTCATGGGTCCATTACTTGAATAAAACTATATCTGTATTAAATGTCTTTCAACACATTGTAATATATGTATTTTTTTGTATTATATTTGTTACAGGTCAGGCAGGCCTTGATGCAGCAGTAGTAGCTAATAACATGATGGATGCTGTAGTTGATTTTGCAAGTGATAAATCTGTTCAAATTGTGAAAAACATTAAAATTATCATCTTCCAGTCACAACTACTAAGTGTGTTCCATGCATGCATGCAGAAAAGGGAAGGTACTGCTAATGTACCTGATGCACCTACATCAGAGTCCTTCTTCTCAAAATGTGCTTGTAAGTAGATGTCTGGTTGTTCATTTTTAAGTGGAGGTATAAATAACCCTTATTTAATTTTAGCAACTGAGTAACTGCAAGTATTTATACTTCATTACAGCATTCTTCGGCTTTGGAAAACAGAAACAGCATTCTTTGGCTACAGAAAAAAAGCCTGGAATGGTTTTGCAAAAGAAAATTGAGAGAACTGTTTTTCAGATTTGTGGTGAAAGCCAAAAAAATGTGGAAGATGCTGTATCCTGGATTAAAAACCTGATTTTAAAGGAACAGCATGAAAGCACTATCTCAGATGAATGGATTTCAAGCTTTGATGAACAGGAATATAAGGAACTGGCAGACCTCCAGAAGAAACTGTACATCATTATTCAGCTGGAAAACAAGGATCCTATGCCTTTAATTCAAGTATCTGGTGTTACCAAAGATGTCTTGCGTGCTTGCTTGGAAATTCAAGGCATGATCAAAAGAGTTAGAGGGGTTCAAGAAGAACAGTCCAAGGCAGAACTTCTCAGCAATCTAGTTGAGTGGCAATATCTAGAAAAGAATCAGTACCTGTCTTTTGACAGACTAACAAATCTACGCTTAGAGGATGCTGCAGCATTAAACCAAAAAGAGATTAACATCACCCTTTGGAATAAAAACTATAAAGTGGATCTGGAAGCCAAACGTGCTATAGATGACACGGGAAAAATTATGGCCATTCAACGAGTCTCCAAAGATGAAGGTGAATGAAAGCTGTTTGGTGTTACTTAGGGCCACGTTGTGTCTAGCTTAGCATGAGTGAGTTGTGGGGAGAATATACAAGGGACAAACAACGTAGCCGTTCCCGTGTACATCTGGAATACTAATGGTTCTGAGCAGCCATATGAGAAAAGTGCTGGATTTGGAAACACAGATGATAAAGGCTCTTGGATTTATTATAACTGATACAGAAAATAATTACCATGATGCCTACAAAGACCTCAATAATAATTCGGCAGCTAGTGTGCGGTGACCACCACTTGCCACACAGATCAGAATAATCGCATTCTTACCCTGAGATTCCCCCTCTTTTGTTTGTTGTATCCATCTGTTATCTCTCATCTTACACTTGAATTATATAAACGCTTCAGGGCAGGGGCCCTCTTTCTATTAAATACGTACAGTGTCTAGCACAGTGGCATTGTAGCCTCTAAGTGCTACTGTAACACACATAATAATAAGAGGAGACTCCTAATGGCAGCTGTTCATCATTTGCCCCCCACCAGAATAAATGTTTAAGGAATAGTATAATTGCAGTCATGAAAGGTGATCATTGTTCTCTCAGAGGCCCCTGTTTTTTTTTTCTTTTTTGTTCTTAAGAGAGTTTCAGTTTTTATGAAATCTTTATCATTCTTGAAAAGACGTGATTGAGGAGGACTTTAAACAGAGGGTTCCTTTGCTTTAAATCCAAGCCAGTTTCACACTGATTGACAACACAGCTAAGGTCTTAGCCTCTCTAACATGAACTGAGAGAGAAATGCAGTTGCGGTGAAGTTTGGCCGTTATATTTTGAGGGGAGGTTATGTTTAGCTTAATAAGGAAACTCCGTTATTTTCCCAGATACCTACTGACCGCCTGCTCTCCTGGGTGGCAAGGATTAATTGTGCCTATCTCCCATTTCCCCATCACTTCCAGGCACAGAGACAAGAAAGAGATGAAGGTTGGGCTATATCTATTCCCAAACCTTTCCACAGTCAACATTTCCGCTCCCCCATCTCATTAATTCATAAGGCGGGGTCGTGGTGAAAAATGCTACGAAAAGCCCTTCTTCAACAATAAGTGCACTGCAGGCTAATTTAGGCATTTCCAATATAGATTAATCTAAGGATATGCCAAATACTGAGGTCTTTATTCAGTTTTTACTCGGGTGTTAGGTAAAACTTCTATTACTTTGATGAGAGTTTTACCTAGTTAAGGATTGTGTAGAAACTGAGCAAGGATGTCAAAGTGTGGCCCTTTAATAATAATGTCAACACCCTATTAAGGACATTCCAAGAACTTTAATTGGTATGCAGTCCTCATTCAGACAAACTTGCAGTGAATGTAGTGCAAGTTTGCCAGAGTCCCCATTCAGGCTGAGTAAAAACCAAGCAGGGCCAAATCTGTAGGCCCTTCTTTGAATGGTAATATTTAGAGTTGGAAGACTGGGCTGCTCTCCTGAATTTGATCACATAGCTGCTCAGTCTGCAGAACCTTTCTTTTCCTGGTATAATGAAAACATTACAGACTAGAAACGAATTCCCTTAAAGCCTTTAGGCACTACCACAATACAAATATGAAAAATATGAAGATGACAAAGTGGTGTCTGGCTAAGAGTAAACACTTTGAAATGTCCCAAACCTCAGTTAGATTTGTCTGATAAGGGACAGAACAGATTGGGAGCAGAGTAGAAAACTCTGGATCAGATTCTCCAATCTGGCTGAGCTTGGGTCAGCACAAAACTTGAAGCCACCTTCACAGTTCCCTCAATTCTGGGCCTCTTGGTTCCAGTTATTGCAGCCAGGCAACAAGCTATCCTCACCTCTTTTTTTCTTAGCCACCACTTTTCATGGGGAGGAGTGTGGTAGCCCAGCTGCTAGTGAGCTACTAGGGAACTACACAAAAATGAGGAGGTTAGTGAAACAGAAATTAAAAGGTACAGCACCAAAAGTAAAATCCCTGCAACTGCATGGAAACTTTTTAAAGACACCATATTAGAGGCTCAACTTAAATGTATACCCCCAAATTAAAGAACATAGTAAGAGAACCAAAAAAGTGCCACCGTGGCTAAACAACAAAGTAAAAGAAGCAGTGAGAGACAAAAAGACATCCTTTAAAAAGTGAAAGTTAAATCCTAGTGAGGAAAATAGAATGGAGCGTAAACTCTGGCAAATGAAGTGTAAAAATATAATTAGGAAGGCCAAAAAAGATGATGTATATTTAGATTTTCAGAAAGCCTTTGACAAGGTCCTCACCAAAGGCTCTTGAGCAAAGTAAGCAGTCATGGGATAAGAGGTACGGTCCTCTCATGGTTTGGTAACTGGTTAAAAGATAGGAAACAAAGGGCAGGAATAAATGGTCAGTTTTCAGAATGGAGAGAGGTAAATAGTGGTGTCCCCTAGGGGTCTGTACTGGGCCCAGTCCTATTCAGCATATTCATAGATGATCTGGAAAAAGGGGTAAACAGTGAAGTGGCAACATTTGCAGATGATACAAAACTACTCAAGATAGTTAAGTCCCAAGCAGACTGCGAAAAGCTACAAAAGGATCTCTCAAAACTGGGTGACTGGGCAACAAAATATCAGATGAAATTAAACGTTGATAAATGCAAAGTAATGCATATTGGAAAACATAATCCCAACTATACATATAAAATGATGGGGTCTAAATTAGCTGTTAACATTCAAGAAAGAGATCTTGGAGTCTTTGTGGATAGTTCTCTGAAAACATCCACTCTGTGCAGCGGCAGTCAAAAAAACAAACAGAATATTGGGAATCATTAAGCAAGGGATAGATAATAAGACAGAAAATATCATAGTGCCTCTATATAAATCCATGGTACATCCACATCTTGAATACTGCGTGCAGATGTGGTTGCCCCATCTCAAAAAAGATATATGGGAATTGGAAAAGTTTCAGAAAAGGGCAACAAAAATGATTAGGCATATAGAACGGTAGCCGTATGAGGAGAGATTAATAAAACTGGGACTTTTCAGCTTGGAAAAATGACAACTAAGGGGGGATATGATAGAGGTCTATAAAATCATGACTGGTGTGGAGAAAGTAAATAAGGAAGTGTTATTTACTCCTTCTCATAACACAAGAACTACGGGTCACCAAATGAAATTAATAGGCAGCAAGTTTAAAACAAACAAAAGGAAATATTTTTTCACACAGCGCACAGTCAACCTGTGGAACTCCTTGCCCCAGAGGATGTTGTGAAGGCCAAGACTATTACAAGGTTCAAAAAAGAACTAGATAAATTCATGGAGGATAGGTCCATCAATGGCTATTAGCCAGGATGGGCAGGGATGGTGTCCCTAGCCTTTGTTTCCCAGAAGCTGGGAATGCGCAACAGGGAATGGATCACTTGATGATTACCTGTTCTGTTCATTCCCTCTGGGGCACCTGGCATTGGCCACTGTTGGAAGACAGGATCCTGGGCTAGATGGACCTTTGGTCTGATCCAGTATGGTCATTCTTATGTTCTTACCTGTGAACCTTCAGATGTCTGGCTAAGATAGGTTTATGACTGCTTTGAGCTGCCAGAAGGGTGGAAAGCAGCCTGGGCGCATCAGTAAATCTGACCCAGAAGCCATGGATTATGCATTCTCTTGACAAAGAATGGCATTAATTAGAGATTGGATAATAAAATGGGTGTTCTACTTTCAGAAAGGATTTGTAATAAGGCATATGCCTGCATACCAGAGGAATCTAGTCTAATATTAACAGAATGTTTACTTTGCAGGTAAACCGTCAGTAGCTCTCCCTGAAGAGTGGTGTGATATGAAACAAGAACATGTCAAAGTGGTGGAGCTACATCAAGAAATGAAAGAATATCAAAATGTTCAGATGAAGTTTCAACAGACGTGTTCAGCATTCAAAATTGAAAAGGTAAAATGCTGCCCTGGTTTTTTAGCCTAGATATCTTGGTGACTGGTACTAGATTAGATAATAACGAAGGGTGGACGAAAGGTTGGTTTAGATTTCTAAATTTGTACAGTTCCTTGATAGGAGAGGAATGATTAATAGATGATTAATTCATAGATTCATACATTCCAAGGGCAGAAGAATTTGAAGAACAGCTAGCCAAAGACTCAAGAAGTAATTTTTTTTTAAGTACATCAGAAACAGGAAGCCTGCTAAACAACCAGTGCGGCCACTGAATGATCGAGATGCTAAAAGAGCACTCAAGAACGATAAGGCCATTGCGGAGAAACTAAATGAATTCTTTGCATCGGTCTTCACGATTGAGGATGTGAAGGAGATTCCCAAACCTGAGCCATTCTTTTTAGGTGACGAATCTGAGAAACTGTCCCAGATTGAGGTGTCATTAGAGGAGGTTTTGGAACAAATTGATAAACTAAACAGCAATAAGTCACCAGGACCAGATGGTAGTCACCCAAGAATTCTGAAGGAACTCAAATGTGAAATTGCAGGACTACTAACTGTAGTCTGTAACCTATCATTTAAATCGGCATCTGTACCAAATGACTGAAGGATAGCTAATGTGACACCAATTTTTTAAAAGGCCTCCAGAGGTGACCCCAGCAATTACAGGCCAGTAAGCCTGACTTCAGTACTGGGCAAACTGGTTGAAACTATAGTAAAGAACAAAATTGTCGGACACATAGATGAACATAATTTGTTGGGGAAGAGTCAACAAGGTTTTTGTAAAGGAAAATCATGCCTCGCCAATCTACTAGAATTCTTTGAGGGGGTCAACAGGCATGTGGACAAGGGGGATATCCTACTGGTGTGTGCATACAACCTGCTACTTAGATGATTTAGGAGAATATTAAGGATCTACAAAAATAATCTTACACTGGCAAAGCAGATGGTATCAATATCACCATAATGGTAACCATTATCAAAGTTAACATCACAGTTAAGATATTCAAAGCAAATCTTAAGCAGTGTATAAGTCATATGTTTAGTACACAATGATATTAACCCTTTCATAGTAGCGTTTCTGCTACAGTGAAGCATAGCAATGTACTGTTGTTTAATTTCCAGCAACCAAGAAGCTAAAATGAGGAGCGCAGGAGAACAGATCTCTAAAAGTAGAGGATAAGCTCTCCTTCCTCTTCATCCCACTGGTTTGGGGGAGCTCCCCCTTCTTTCTGGCTGGGGTAGTGAGGATTTTCCAAGTAAGAGAATCTGAAATGTGAGCAATAGGAGGAGATACCTTTCCACTTCCTCTCCTATAAAAGACGTTATGCCCACTGGCCATCTCCCCCTCTTTTCCAGACCAAACGCTGTCAGTTGCTTCTCCACTTGCAGAAGAGAAAAGACAGATAAACAATACATAATCATTTAATTTTATGCAAAATCCCTCTTTTGAAATATCTTAAATTTTCTAACATGTCCTGAAGCAGGACTGTAGACCTATCAGTTATAATAATTGTTACATCAGTACAGATGCACCATCCTGCTCAAGTCTAAATGATGGCGATTAGAGGAATTGGGATGTTCTGCTATACCAGGGGTGGGCAAACTACGGCCCGCGGGCCCTTCCTGTCCAGCCCCTGAGCTCCCGGCCGGGGAGGCTCCACCCGGACCCTCCCCTGCTGTCCCCCAGGAGTTACGCCCCCACGCGGGCAGCGCTCTGGCCCGCCGTTACTGCCAGCGCTGCAGTGGTGTGGCTGGCTCCGGTGGGGCCTGAGTTCCTGCCGCTCTGAGTGGCATGGTAAGGGGGCGGGGCTGTGAGCTCTGGCGGGCAGCGTTTCTGGCTCCGGCGGGCCATGCGACCGTCAGACACACTGCTTTGAACGGCACGGTAAGGGGGTGGGGAGCGGGGGGGATTGGATAAAGGGGCAGAGAGTCCCGGGGGGGGGGGGGGGGGCAGTCAGGGAGCAGGGGTGTGGATAGGGGTCGGGGCAGTCAGGGGACAGGGAGCGGGGGGGTTGGGTAGGGGGTGGAGTCCTGGGGGGGCAGTTAGGGTGCGGGGTCTCGGGAGGGGCGGTCATGGGGACGAGCAGGGGGGTTGGATGGGTTGGAGGTTCTCGGGGGCAGAAAGTGGGTGGGGGTGGATCGGGGGCAGGGCCAGGCTGTTTGGGGAGGTACAGCCTTCCCTACCTGGCCGTCAATACAATTTTGCAACCCCGATGTGGCCCTCGGGCCAAAAAGTTTGCCCACCCCTGTGCTACACAGATTACCACATTGCTCGTACACACATGCATACACTTGTTTAAGTGGATATAGGCCTGGTGGGGCACTGTTTCCTCTCAGATACATGTCTTTGCTGGTCTTCACTCTTTTCCTTTTGATGCACGCCAATCATCACAAGAAGCTACCACATCATCATATAATAGCAAGACAGTTAACAACATCCACCAAAACTGGTGATCTCCCCTCATATTTTGATATGTTTTAACCACTGCAACATGCCATTTGAAAGCTAGCATCTCACTGAAGATGTATAAAAGCTATGGAACAGCAGTGAAATGGTACAGAGAGAATCTAACTAACAAACCTTTTCCTAAATGGATATGTTATTTTTGACAACTACTACTTGTCTTACTGCCCATTCTATATATTTTTGATATCCTGTTAACCAACTATAAAAATGACACATCGGTCACAGAGTGAGGCTCTGAAAGCAAAATATTTTGTATCACATTGTGGGCCAGGTGTTGCTCTCAAGTGATGCCAATATCAAGCTGCTTTAATTGAAGATGTTGGTCATTATCAATATCATGTCTCATGGTTTTTAACGTTGTAGATTGAGAGCATACAACATCCTTGCTACTGGCAGGCCTACCTAATAAAGAAACAGGAGAGGATGCCAAAAATGGCAGCACAAATAATGAGAATCTTCTATTTCATGGAATACCTAGTGCTGCATTTATCGTAACTAATCACAATGACACAATCAGTGCCAGTCACACAATCAGTTACACCCCATGTCAATTTGGAGAAATTACATTGAGTTTAGTGGAGTTACTCAAGAGAAATATCAGTATAAATAGGGCTAGAAAATGCCCCTTTGTAATTAATCACGTTTTTCTGATTTGATGCCAAGGGTGTTGGTCATTATCAATGTTTCATTTTTCTGATGTTGTAGATTGAAAGGATACAAAATCCATTCTACTGGCAGGTCTACCAAATAAAAAAGCAGGAGATGGATTCCAAAAATGGCAGTACAAATAATGAGAGACTTCTATTTCATGGAACAACGAGTACCTCATTAACCATTATTAATACCAAGGGATTTAATCGCAGTTACGCCGGAATGAATGGTAATGTAAAATTTAAAGCATGTTGTTTTCATACGCATGGGATAAAATAGGATGACAAGATGTAACATTATCATGCATTCTATATACACATGCCTCAGATGCACAGTGATTCCTTATTGGCTCTGGAGACCATTCCTTTCTGTACATAGGTTGTATTCTGTATGTGCCTCAGCTGTTCTCCATTGCAGTCCTGACTCAGCTTTAGAAGTAATAATACAATAATGGTTCTTAGCACTTCCTTTCATCAGAAGATCTCGGAGCACTTCACCAACATTAATGCATTTAGGCTCTTACCACCCCTGTAAAGCAAGGAAGTATTATCCTCGTTTTATAGGTGGGGAAACCATGGCATAATGAGGTTAAGCATCTTGCCAAGGGACCAGTAGTGGAACTGAAAATAGACCTTGGAAGTTTCGACTACCAGCCCTCTTTTTGTATATGCCAAATAGTGTATCGAAGATGCATGTGTACAGCCAACATAAAATAAAATTCAAATGTGACCCACTGATTAAGTTCTCTTGTGAGCCTGGAATCAGCAAGGTGATTTTATGGGACAGTATTACTTTACAAGTTAAACTAATTGTGCTGACAGCCCCACCACAGTCTGGTCAGTGGAGGCATGGATTTCCTATTTATATCAGTCTGGATTGTCTCCCTCCACATGTAGATCTTACACTCTGCCACGTTGAAGAATAAACCTCCTTTGCAGAATGGAAAGGGGTGGAGAATGGCAGATCAGAGAGATTTGTGAATTAGCTGGGAGCGTATAAGTATTTTGTCCATTTGGTCCTGTGAAGGTTAATCAGAAAAGATAATACAGCATAGTACTAAATGTTCTTTTGGTATGGGGACAACTGTGATCAGACTGAGTCCCCTGGTGAAGCGGTTCTAATGGATCTGTGCTGCCAGGGACCTGGGGGAGGGCCTGACCTCCTGGGATCTGCCAAAAATGGAAATGAGCCCTACATCTGTTCTGTAGGGGTGAACCCCAGTCCTCAAAATAAAATGAGAGAGGAGGAATTCTGCAGGGAGATTCTCTAGATGTTCTGTCCAGTGGTGTAGCCAGGTTTAGAGCACAGGGAGAGCGGAGCGGAGCTAAAAAAAAAGGCGCCGGGAGCAAAAAGCGTTGGGAGCAAAAAAAGGCGCCGGGAGCAAAAAAAAAAATGCTCCGCTCCGGCTGCAGCACAGGAGCAAAAAGCGTCGGAGCACAAAAAAGGCGCCACTTCTGCTCAGTGGGAGAGCAGCCGCTCCCCCTGCTCCCCCCTGGCTACGCTAGTGGTTCTGTCCCAGAGTCCTCTCACAGGCCCCCAATTTTGTAGAGTCCTGTGAGACACTGCTAGTACTGCTGTATAACTGACAATATTATGCATTATTATAAATAATAATTCCCACTGTTTCTGCCCTTCCCTCTCATCCCCTCAATCTCTTTTTCTCTCTCCCCGCTTGGTCTTGTTTCTCTTCCCTAAGTAACCCCCCACTTCTGATCCCATGCCACATTATCTTCCTCACCTATCCATTCTACAGGAGCTCTGCCCTGCTCTCCACTTCTTTCTTTCCCACCCCTCAAGATCATCCATCTTTCTGTCTCTGCTTCCCTTCTCAGCCCCAATGTCCCTTCCAGAACCCCCCATCTCTGCCTTCTTCCAGGAAATACCCCCTCATTTTCCATGTTGATGGGTGCACTAGATACACCTAAGATAGCGATACAGATATAGCCATTAAAAGATGACATTTGCTGACCTACCATACATCCTATTTATTTTCTGTTCAAGATGTCAGAAAAAAGTGGTCTCAGTTACTGCTGTCTGGAAAATGCTGTTGGCAAATACTGATTTTTTTTTATTATTATTATTTTTTTAAATAGTGTTCACTGTGGACAAATAGAGCATCTCACATGGCTATGACACGTAGCTCTAATATTTGCCTGTTTTCAGTATGATGTACTGATGATATCTAACCCTTACAATACGTCTCAATTTCTGGGTAGATGACACTTGGAAACTGAGTACCTCGTGAGGGCTGGAAGCAGATTTTGCCTGTGTATTTATCTAGGGTTTGCAGGACTGTTGGGAGTGGGATGGGTGGGTCTTTGTGGTTTATTTTTCTGGGGTGGAGGGGTTATAGGAGGAGAGTTTAGGCAGCTGGTAGGTGCTATGTAGTAGGAGGTTTCAGTAGCTGGGATAGGACTCAGATTTCTTATTGGGGTGAGGGTAAAAGGAAAACTAGGCTGTTTTGCCAGTCTGTGAATCAATATAGTTGTCTGCAGAAGCTCAATGTAGTTTAATATGCTCATTTTCAGTGTTCCGCAGTGCCTGTTTTAGCTGATAACTCACTGCTCCAATGGAAGCTCTAGGAGGCATTATGTTTGAAGCAGAAAGTGTGTCTCAAAGGTCTGGGGAGTGTGGCCGATGCATTAACCTTGGAGAGTATGCAGCATCTGCTCTCCTCTCCACCTAGAGTGGACAGTTCTTCTCAGGTTTACTTTTACCTTCGACAATGTGTCTCCGAATAGGAGAGTTATTTGTAACCAATCAACAAGTTTTTATTAATTCACCCAGAACCCCATAGGTATAATCAGTTGTCAGTTCTTCAGTATTTTTAATACATTTATCAATCTTCAGGTCATTCTGCAAGATGTAAAGATGCACTGTGTCTAGGGTTTGATTTGAAATGGACTAGTTTAACACATCAAAAACACTTGTTTAAAAGGGTTTTTTTTTCTACTAGTCTAGTTTGCTTGAACTTACAAAGGAGAAACATTTTTATAGAGTCACTTAGTTAAAATCCCCAAATAAATTTCCTTGAAGTCTGGCTAGAAAGTGTGCAGACCCAACCAGTTTCTTATTCCTAGTGGAAGAGAGGTTCCAGCTTCAACTTATCTGGGATTCCTTAGATATGCCTCAACATTTAAGATGTGGATTGTTGGTCTTCTGTTGTGAGCAAGCAGAAGTGGGGTGAACAAAGGTACATCTTGTAACCTCGGCTTGTAACAATGGAACGACTGCTATATGAGGAGAGATTAATAAGACTGGGACTTTTCAGCTTGGAAAAGAGTCAACTAAGGGGGGAATATGATTGAGGTCTATAAAATCATGACTGGTGTGGAGACAGTAAATAAGGAAGTGTTACTTACTCCTTCTCATAACACAAGAACTAGGTGTCACCAAATGAAATTAATATACAGCAGTTTTCAAACAAAAAGTATTTTTTTATACAACGCACAGTCAGCCTGTAGAACTCCTTGCCAGAGGATGTTGTGAAGGCCAAGACTATAACAGCGTTCAAAAAAGAACTAGATAAGTTAATGGAGGATAGGTCCATCAATGGCTATTAGCCAAGATGGACAGGGATGGTGTCCCTAACCGCTGTTTGCCAGAAGCTGGAAATGGGTGACAGGGGATGGATCACTTGATGATTACCTGTTCTGTTCATTCCCTCTGGGGCACCTGGCATTGGCCACTGTTGGAAGGGAAGATACTGGGCTAAATGGACCTTTGGTCTGACCCAGTATGGCTGTTCTTCTGTTCTAACCTTTTTTGTATACTCAATGGAGTGATCACTTTCCTGATTTAGGGGCCAGAAGGTATATAGTTATTATCAAATATGCCTTGTATATATTATCTGTGCACTTCACACCCATTCTGCTTATGAAATACTATTTGTTTTAGGGATGTTCTCCAGATATCAGTAAGAAGGAATGGGCCCCAGTGCAAAAAACATGGTGCCACTGCAGTCATGACATCGGTAACACCAATATATTAAATTGTAATAGTGTGAAAGATAAATTCCACAGAGGATAAGCAAAGAGAGAGAGTGTAATGTCCTGCAGCCGGTCCACAGTGAGAGAAGTACCTGGAGCTAAATGATAAACTGCCAGCTTGATGATATTATGCTTGACATTGGTAAGAGGCTCCATGCCAGGTAATTCTGGAATGGTGCTGTAGCTCTAATTTCAATCCCAGATGTTCTTTTTTTATTCATGGCAAGGTTTGGTGAAGATTGTAGGCATCTTGGATATAGAAAAGTGAAAGACAAATGATATTTGAGAATTTTTCATGAGCAACTCTTTCTCTTTCTGATCACAGCTGCATGCTATGGGAATGGAACCTACTTTGCTGTCAGTGCCAATTATTCTGCCCAGGATACCTACTCAAAACCAGATGCAAATGGGAAAAAATACATGTACCTGGCCCGAGTCCTCGTTGGAGAATATTGTGCTGGACAAAAAGGAATAATTGCACCACCATCAAAAAACAACACTGATCCTACAGATCTGTTTGATAGTGTGACTGACAATAAGCCAAATCCATCGATGTTTGTCATATTTAATGATATTCAAGCTTACCCAGAATATCTTATTACTTTCACTAAATAAGCATTCTTGGTTACATGTAAGAGACTTCTAATCTTTATTTTCCAAGATTCTCAAATACTGTAAAATAATGAGAAAAAATTTGCAGTGAAGGATGGTAAAACATTACTATGTTAGCTTTTTAAAGTTTGATTGCTATGTATATGCCCAGTTACTTAAATATAATTTTGTAATAGTCAAAAAACGAGAGTCTACTTTAAAAAAAATATTTGCAATTACTAGAACAGGGGTGGGCAAACCTGTGGCCTGGGGGCCACATCTGGCCCTTCAGACATTTTAATCCAGCCCTTGAGCTCCCGCTGGGGAGTGGGGTCCGGGGCTTGCCCCACTCTGGTGCTCCAGCTGGGTGGGGTGGGGGTTCACATGCCATGGCTCTGCATGGCTCCCGGAAGCAATGGCATGTCCCCACTCTGGCTTCTACGCCTAGGGGCAGCCAAGGGGCTCGCATGCTGCCCCCACTCCAAGTGCGGCACCCACAGCTCCCATTGGCTGGGAACCGCGGCCAATGGGAGCTGCAGGGGCAGCACCTGTGGGTGGGGCAGCGCACAGGGCCGCCTGGCCACGCCTCCGCATAGGAGCTGGAGGAGAGACATGCTGCTGCTTCCAGGAGCTGCTTGAGGTAAGTGCTGCCCAGAATCTGCATCCCTGACCCCCTCTAGCGCCGTAACCCCTGCGCCAGCCCTGATCCCCCTCCCACCCTCCAAACCCCTCGGTCCCAGCCTGGAGCACCCTCCTGCACCCCCAACCCCTCATCCGCAGCCCCACCCCAGAGCCCGCATGCCCAGATGGAGCCTTCGCCCCAACCCCTTGCCCCTCCCACAGGAGCCTTCACCCCTCCCACACCCCAACCCCCAATTTCATGAGCATTCATGGCCTGCCATAGAATTTCCATACCCAGATGTGGCCCTTAGGCCAAAAAGTTTGCCCACCACTGTACTAGAACATGCAAACAGTTTACACTGGATGGAATTTCAAGTTCAGTTTTCAAAAACTAAAACTGCTCAATTATATCACATATCAACCAAATGAAAAATATTCTTGCATTGTATCCAAACACATTTTAATTATTAGTCTCATTCAGAATGACTGAGCACAACTAATAATTCTACAAGCCAGGTATTCAGTTCTTGGGTTTGTATATTTTACAGCAGAGTCTAACATTGTAAATCAAGGAACAAATAAACTTAGAATAGTACCAATTAATAAGTGAATGTCCTAAGCCTTCTGATGCTAATATACTGAACAATTGTACTTCAGACAGTTAGCTTCTTACTCTATCTTCATTCAAGATGTCATCGTGTTATACTCTATTTATAGTACCTGTAATAAAGCTGAATTAATTACAGTAAATGGTTATCGCATGTTGTGTTATACTGATAGCATTTCCTCGGGGGTAGTTTGTATTTGTTATAAATCTGTCACTGTTTTCATAATTCAGTTATGAAAATATGGACTGCAAATATTTGGAGGGGAGGGATAGCTCAGTGGTTTGAGCATTGGCCTGCTAAACCCAGGGTTGTGAGTTCAATCCTTGAGGGGGCCATTTAGGGATCGGGGGCAAAAATCTGTCAGGGGACAGTACTTGGTCCTGCTAGTGAAGGCAGGGGACTGGACTCGATGACCTTTCAAGGTTATTCCAGTTCTAGGAGATTGGCAAATTCTCTAATCAGGTTTTGCTTTTTTAGAAAAACTTTACTCAGAATTTTTCTATATGAATAGACCATAACTTAAAAACAAAATGACATTTAAGAGCTGTACATAACAGCAATATCACATTCCATAATCTTTCATTCGGCAGCAGCACATAGCATAGGGTCTGACCTTCCAAAAACTTACTTAATGCATAGTGGATGGTTGCAAGATTGGACCCATTGTTTGCATAATAATTTATAACACTCTTTCTTGGTATGCTATACCACAAAAAAGCACTCATTCTGGAATAAAAGTGGGGAGATATACTAGCACAGCTATAACAGCATAATTATACCAGTATAGTTTCTGGCAGTAAATTTCCTCATGTAGACAAGCCAGAAGGAGTTTTGCTTCATGGTAGCTACAGTGATTTTTACCTGGTTTGTTGGGGTAAGTTGCACAATTGCAAATCCTTTATGATGGTGCAGATTTTCTATGTTGCAAAAATCCCTAATGTAGACAAGCCCTTGGAAAGTTCTACCTGTGTACTAAAGCTTAACACATCACTTTCACGGTCTCTCTCCCCCATGCTGTCGGATGCATCCGATGGCATGCATCCGATGAAGTGGGTATTCACCCACGAAAGCTTATGCTCCAATACGTCTTAGTCTATAAGGTGCCACAGGACTCTGTCTCCCCCACACACATTCACAATCATAATTTGGCTTTCACTTCATATAATTTACAGGAAAGTCTTTTGAAAATAATCACATTGGAATTGGAAACGATGGGGTGAGAGGGGATGAGGACAGTTGGGGAGGAAGGTTGGAGGTTTGCCTCATGGGTGAGGGGTGGGGATATAGAAGTGTGTGGAAGTTTACCTGGGATAGAGGAATGAAAATATGGGGTTTATTTGGAGGAGGAAGAGAATTGGAGGAGAGCAGCAGCAGCTGGGGAACTTTATGAAGGATGAGTGCTGGATCATGTTACAAAAAGGAATAGGAGCAAGGAGGATCCTCCTGCAGAGAAATGAAAGTGAAACGCCCAATAACTGGATGTGTTACAGAAAGGAATGGGCATGAGAGATTAATTTCCTGCAGAGAAACTAATAATTTAGTGGGTTTGAGTGACGGGGGGGTAAGGACAGACTCCCTCCTTTGTCCGTCCCTCAGAAGTAGCTGATCATGGCCAGGGAGGTGAAGGGCCCCTACCTTGTGCTGGTGGAGAGGTCTGGGAGTGGGGTCAGATCTCCCCAAGAGCCAGAGGAAAAAAACTACTCTGCTACTTCCAGAGCCAGAAGAAATAGGGGGGTGAGATCCAGGAGCGGCCTAGACAGGTCGCGGTTTGCTTTCTGCAAGAGGAAGGTAAGGAGTGACAGATCTTGTTTCTTCCTTGTTTTTTGTTTGTAGTTTGGGTAACAATCATAATTAGATAATCCTTTTTTTGTCTCAGGATGTTAGTACAAAGTAATTAACTTTTCAGTAGAAAAGTTGAACAGTGGTAGAAGATGTAATTTCCCTCTGCCATGATGAGAATAATAAAGGGAATGGAAGGCTGCATGATTAGGAGTGATCATGAACAGTCATCTTAGTAGACTTGTGCTTAGGCTGGAACAATGCTGCAGCCCTAAATTTCAGACTCAGGTTATTTTTATTTAGCAAGGTTTGGAAAAGTTTGCTGATTTCAGGGGCTTCATCAGTGTGAAAGACTTAAGATTGCTCGTTAAAATGTTTCAAAACGTGTGTCTCTTGCCACAGTGTGACGGTCCACGCCCCCTAGGGTCAGGGCAGCGCAGCCTACCAGTCACAGTCTCTGATGCTACCCCTCAGTGTCAGGCAGCGTGGCCTAGCGGCCGGAGTCTCTAGAACTACCCTTCGGTGCAGGGCAGCGCGGCCTAGTGGCCAGAGTCTATAACACCACCCTTTGGTGCAGGGCAGTGTGGCCTAGTAGCCGGAACAGTAGCGTGGCAACTCGCCACTGACGCAGCGGGGAGGGTCCGGCTGAAACACACTGAGTTTCACCGGGGTGGGAGGTACCATTCCGTCACCCTCCCTGGGTCACTCCCTACCAGAGTCCGTGTTGGGGTACCCCATGAGGGGTCAGGTCCTCCGTGGTCAGCAGGGCCGGTTGTCGCCACAGGCTTCTCCACTCGTGGGAATCCAGGCAGGCCATGAAAGGCTTCAGTTCCCGGTGCCATCAGCGGCTGTGAGTGGCCCTCTGCAGGAGCTCCCCAGGCACATCCTTCCCCTGCAGTCTCCTCCCCTAAATGGGCTGGGCTCCCTCCCTTTATACAACTAGAACACTTGGAGCATGCCCAGTCTTGCCAGGGGGGCGGGACTTCTGCTGTCAATCCCATGGGTTCAACCCTGTCTGGGCTAGTGCGGGGTAAGTGGACCCCGTCACACACAGCCACAGCATTTGGAAGTGGAACCTATTTTGTTGTCCATGCGCAGTACTCAGCTGAAGATACATAGTCTCGACCGGATGAGAACTGTAAAAAATACATGTACATATACTCGAGTACTCACTGGGAAATATTGTGTTGGAAATGTAGGAAAATGTGAGCCACCACCAAAAAACAGTAGTGATCCTACCGACCTGTATGACCGTGTCACAGATAACATGACAAATCCATCAATGTTTGTCATATTTAATGATAGTCATGCATGTCCAGAATATCTTACTACTTTCAGCAGATATTTTTTAATACGGGGGTGGGGTGGGGTGAGTTCTGTGTCATTTTTTAAGGAAGAATTTAAGGGTCATCTCTCCAGCACAGCTTCTGATTCTCCTGACTGCACAAATGGGCTATGCCTCTTTCCTGTGCTATCCGGAGGCAGTCCACTCTAATTTTTAAAGGTTTGGGAAGTCCCATCCCTCACTTTTGGCCACCAGTGAGTGTAGGGCCCCGAAAAACAACACACAAATAAATATTATTTCTAGAGCCCCGAAGAACAACACACACACAAATATTAAAATGATTAAACAAATTCTGTGGCCTGTATTAGGCAAGGGATCAGGTTAGATGAGCATAATGGTCCCCTCTGGCTTTAAAATCTATGACTCGAACTTCTCACTAAATGCAATACAGAATCAGGTGTCCCAGAGCAGCTCTGCATGTCCCATTATGGGTGGATGAGTCCAGAGGACATTCTGAAATTTTCATATCTGCATATTTGTGCAGAACTGACTTGTTGGCTTAATGCTCCACTTCAACCAAGCTTCACAATCATCATCAGTATGTACCAGTATTAAATTGTTTGTTTAAAACTTATACTGTGTGTGTGTGTGTGTATGTGTATATATATAAAAATAACAGAACGCCACTAGCCGTCACCTTCAGCCCCCAACTAAAACCTCTCCAGCGCATCATCAAAGATCTACAACCTATCCTGAAAGATGATCCCTCACTCTCACAGATCTTGGGAGACAGACCAGTCCTCGCTTACAGACAGCCCCCCAACCTGAAGCAAATACTCACCAACAACCACACAACAAAAACACTAACCCAGGAACTTATCCTTGCAACAAAGCCCGATGCCAACTCTGTCCACATATCTATTCAAGTGACGCCATCATAGGACCTAATCACATCAGCCACGCCATCAGGGGTTCTTTCACCTGCACGTCTATCAATGTGATATATGCCATCATGTGCCAGCAATGCCCCTCTGCCATGTACATTGGCCAAACCAGTCTCTACGCAAAAGAATAAATGGACACAAATCTGACATCAGGAATCATAACATTCAAAAACCAGTAGGAGAACACTTCAACCTCTCTGGTCACTCGATAACAGATTTAAAGGTGGCAATTTTGCAAGAGAAAAACTTCAAAAACAGACTCCAATGAGAACCTGCTGAACTGGAATTAATTTGCAAATTAGATACCATCAACTTAGGTTTGAACAGAGACTGGGAGTGGCTGGGTCATTACACAAATTGAATCTATTTCCCCATGTTAAGTATCCTCACATCTTCTTGTCATCTGTCTGATATGGGCCATCTTGATTATCACTACAAAAGTTTTTTTTCCTCCTGCTGATAATAGCTCATCTTAATTAATTAGCCTCTTAGAGTTGGTATGGCAACTTCCACCTTTTCACATTTTCTCTGTATGTGTGTGTATATATATATATATATCTTCCTACTATATGTTCCATTCTATGCATCCGATGAAGTGGGCTGTAGCCCATGAAAGCTTATGCTTAAATAAATTTGTTAGTTTCTGAGGTGCCACAAGTACTCCTGTTCTTTTCGCGGATACAGACTAACACGGCTGCTATTCTGAAACCTGTCACTCTTCTAGTAGTTTCATACCTCTCATGCATTTTCCACCAGAGGGCTGCTCCCAGCAAGAGGCCTAGAAGTGCCAACTATAAATAACAGCCTCATAAAGACAAACATCTCTCCTCTGTCATAGTGAGAAGGAAGTATCAGAGGGGTAGCCATGTTAGTCTGTATCCACAGATTTAAGACACACAGATTTATTTGGGCATACGCTTTCGTAGGTTAAAAAAACCCACAAAAGTTTATGCCCAAATAAATCTGTTCGTATGTAAGGTGCCACCGGTCTCCTTATTGTTTTAGTGATAAGGAAGTGATGGAACTTCCCAGGGTGTGTATTGGAAATTCCCCTTCCCAGGGACCAGGCCTTGCACTGCAGAAAAACATAAAAAATGGACATGATATCTATCACTGCAGATTATAGAGTAACCATCTGTGTGCCTTGTATACTCATTCACTCTGCACTTTGTACAGCATTCCTCGCTGGTTGGGCTATTTTGTGTAAATAAGACTACAAAAACACTGGCAGGTAGGGCTGCGCTGGCAAAGGGACACAACATGGAGGAGACGGCTTTCCCTGTGCACAGTGAGAAGCTGAATTTCTTTCCCACAGTAAAGTTAAATACACCAGCACCTCACTCTCTTTTGGCTTCACCATACTCTGCAGGTCATGTCGTTGCCTACACTGCCTAATCCAGGCAGATCTTCTCTGCTAAATAACACATTTTACTGGGACACCTGGTGTGTGTGTGTGTGTGTGCGGGGGGGATGTCTGGTGTGGGGAAGGGAATGAGGGGTGCAAGGGAAGAGATTGCAGGAAGGGATTAGGCCAGGTGGGGGGTCCAGGGGACATGTGTTTGCCCGGGGCAGGAGCTTTGGATGGCGCGGGGGCGGGTGAATGCCCGCAGGGAGGCGGGTGAGGGCCGGAGCAGAGGGAGATTTGGCTTCCCTGGGGCGGGCGGCAGGTTTGGCCACCGGCTCTGCCTCCGGCCCGCCCCGCAGCCAGAGGAAAGGCAACTCGGGGAGGAGGGGAAGGGACGCCCCTGCGGAGAAATGAAAGTGAAACTGGCCCTGCAAGCAGGAGACCCGCCCAGGCCACCGGGAAACAGCCGGCCATGGCCGGGGAGGCGAAGTGCCCCTTCCCGCTGCTGGTGGAGGGGGACTGGGGGGGCTCGGGGCTCCCCAAGAACCTGAGGAAAAAACTCCTCTGCTACTTCCAGAGCGGGAAGAAATCCGGAGGGGGGGAGTGCGAGATCCAGGAGCGGCCCGGCCAGGTCCTGGTTTGCTTCGCCCAGGAGGAAGGTAAGGGGGGGGCTTGGCTTGGCTTTGCTTTGGGCAACAAACGTCTGATCAGAATGTGCCTGTCCGCATCCTGCGGAACCCGGGTGAGTGAGTGAGTGAGGGGCCCACGGGCCACAGGGCAAGAAAGTGTGTGTCTGTGTCTGTGTGTCAGGCCCTCTCCCTCGCCCCAGGGAATGTCTCTCCAATTTGCCCCCTTCCACGTTTGATCTGACCGAATCGTGCTCTGGAGAGGCAGGGGCCCCATTTCAATTGCGGGCAACTTTCCGCTGGGGGTCTAAGGCCCCTTCAAGCTCTTGTTTTTTTTTGAAGGATAAAATGGAATAATCAGTCTTTTTTGGGAGCACATGTTGTGCGCATTTCCTGTATATTTTTAATAACAATGTACATAGGATTCTTCAGGAAAAGCTGTAACAACTTTCTAGTACTGGAAATGTTTCAGGTTCTAGCTCTGTACTTCCTCAACTTCTCTGGTGAAATTTACCAATGCACAGAAAGCTGCTGTCCTGTGGAGCGACCTCATATAACCATCCTCACAATTGTAGTTTATATCTGCCAACCCCTCCCGGAGATGCCTATAATTTCATCAGTTCATGGAGGCCTTGATTCGGGAAAATCTGCAACTTTTAAGCATGTGCTTGAGGCCTGTTGTCTTCATTGGGGTTTAAGTACATGCTTAAGCTCCCATCCTAAGTGGGCAAATAATATCCCTGCCTGTACATGTTCTTTCGAACTGTGGGTAAGGGTATGTCTACGCAGCAGTTAAATATTCATGGTTGGCCTGTGTCTGCAGGGCTATAAAACTGCAGTGTAAAGATCCAGGCTCCGGCTCTGGTAACCAGCCTGTCTGTGTCACATTAATCTTCTCTTGCCGTTTCACTGAGAGATGGGACTCTGTGCCACTTAGACCTCTATGCTGTTCACATCACATTTGGTTGTGTTAGATCTCACAAGCTGGACCGCACTGGGCTTTATCAGTATTTGGATGAAAGACCTCCATCTTGGAAAGCCAGGTGACTTGGGAAGTGGTGCTGGTCATTCAGGTGGCGATGTTCTTCCTCGATAAGTGGCGTTCAGAGGTTGTTATATGCCAGTATTTCTGCATAGTATCTAGGGGTCCCGTGCTGTTCGAAATGCTGGGTATGGCTTTGCACTCTGTGTAGTCACATATGCCTGTGCAAAATGGGTGTATAATGTTGCCACTTTGTACTGACTTTGCACTGTAGCACACAAAATGAAAGGCAGTAGGGAACCAGCCCTGCTGTCCTTCAGATGAGATATAAAAATGAGGTAATGACTTCTTGAGACCATTAAAGATTCCTTGGCATCTTTGCTAGAGTTAGGGGAATATTGCAGCCCTGTGGTCCCGGGCAAATGCCTCAGTGTAATTGCCTTCTCTTTAACTTACATTTGCCTTGTTGATTCCTTAAATAGGATAGTCTCCTTCTCTGTCCTTAAAGGGATATGATCAGCTTGAAATCTAATGATTTAAAAAAAAACAACAACAACAGGTTACAAGTAGTTTCGGGTAGTACATGTACTTTTGAGTCCCCTGTCAATGTATGGCTTTTGCAAATGTTTATATTTTTAAAATCTTTTCTCCTATTGATGAAATACCCACAGGAATTGGGGAAACAGAGAAAATTACTGTAGATAAGGTGCTGCCAAATACACAATTTAAGCAAACTTATAAAAAGAGAACTCTTTTCTTTTTGTAATCTTAAGTGTTGTACTCAGACGGAAGTATTATTTTGAAGTCAGCAAACTGTTGGTTAGTGTTGCTCTGTGCTGGTAAACTGTTCCTGCATGCCACCCAGAAGTGGCTGCATTTCAGGGCTAGGTGAAATGTTTCTTCCATATATACAATAGTTTACCAAGGGCTGGATGGAGCCTTTGCTCCTGCCCTGAATAAGGGGCAGGGTCTAAGTGCTTTGCTCCAGAAGGACCCCTGGGAAGGAATTGTGACTTGGAGAATGGAGTAAGTAAATTATTGCAGCCTTTTACAGGGTGCAGCTTACTTCCTGTTTGTGTGAGCCCAGCTCTGTTGGTCATTATATTAGGGGTGGGGCCTTGGAGCTGGTTCAGTCCCCACTCCCTGCCTTTCTCTACCATTCCCTGTGCACATGCTCATGTTTGAGGGCTGGGGGAGGGAGTATTGGTCCCACAGAGCCAGCTCTCCCAGCATGATGATCTGACCAGGCTGCACAGAGGTGTGGAAATAAACCTTACTCCCCCGTGTGGCCACATTAGGGGCACTGACAGCCTGCCCCAAGCTCTGTAAAGCGCTAGGGATGAAAGTGCTATATTGATATAATGTCTTATTTATTACAAGCTTCTTCTCTTTAGAACATATTCCTGTAAACAATCGGCTCATAGCTCCCGAATGGAAAAGTGGGTGTCCTCTATATGTCCATTTTCCTCATCCCACACATGTTAGATTCAGTAGATCTCAGGCCTCCTGATACAAGTAATTATTTTTTTCTTTTTGTAATTTTTAAGTTGAACGCAGTTCATTTGTCCCTACCACAAGCCTGCCAAATATGTATCTTTGACTCTGAGCAAGCCTTAAAAACAAAAACCAACAAAAAACAAAAAATCCACTAGATGGAGCCAGTGGTTCAAAAACGGTGTCCAAGAAAGTAAACATATTCAGGTTTCATGGCGCAATCAGTATCTGGTATCAAGGATAGGTTAATCCTCTGGTATGTCTGGATTGACATCATGACATTTACGTTGGTATGCACAATGGAAAGTCTCTGTGACAGGTTCCCCTTTATAATGCAGGGACTAGATCCACCTGATACTCTAATCCTGCAAACATTTATACTCATGCTCATTTTCTGCACACAAGGGTCAAGGGTTCTGGAACAATTTGTATAGTGGGGGTGCGGAGAGCCATTGAACCAAACAGTAAACCCTGGATCTGATGCAAACCACTTCAAACCAGCATCCCGAGCACCGCTAGTTCTAGCACCTATGCAAGTAATCCCATTAGTATTAGGGTAGTGCCCTGACACACCAGTGAGATTGAGGCCCTATTGTGTTGGGTTCTCTGCAGATATGTGATAAGACAGTCCCTACACTGAAGAGCTTAAAGTTTTAGGCCCCATTCCTGCAAACGTTTAGGTACTCACTTAATGAGGTAGCCAGTGGGACTACTCACATACATCTAGTTGAGAACCTAGATAAGTGTTTGCGTAACTGGGGCCTATGATCAATGTTCTTTAGTGCAGGGACTGTCTCTTACTATGTGTTTTTACAGCACCCAGTGCATTAGGACCCCCATCTAACTGGTTTTGCCGAGCACTACCAAATACAAATAGCGATGAGGGTAATATGCCTAATAAATAATAATGTGTTTATATAGTTTTGCTCTTCTCCTGACTCTTCTGCAAATGAACAAAGCTAGTATTTTATGTAAAGCTAATATTTTATGTAACTCTGTATGCTGCCCCACCTCTGACTTTCTACAGCTCTTAAGATCAAGGGACACTGATCAAAATTGCAGAACTGGCAAGGTAAGTTTACAGAGAAAGATTTTGTGAGATTGAGGGAGCCTTAAAATGAGCTTGTGCTCCCGTTGGGCCAAACAAGGGATGACATGGTCTGACTGAGCAAATTTCAGTATGTGTGGCTTTCGTGCCGGGAGTCTAAAAATATTTTCATGTGATTATTGGACGTTCGTTATATTTTACCGTGTTCGGTGGGGAGGAGTATGTCACCCAGTATTAGGATATAAGAGTGCCGCATAGACCTACATACAGACCATCCTTTCTACCAAGGTTATAAGTTTTCTTTATTTGTATTTTAGTGAGGCAACGAGTTCTTGACAAAAAGACCCATGAGCTCGATTTGCCAGAGAAAGGAGGATTGAAACTGGTTGTCACCTGGCCTGAAACAACAGGTGCAACTGAAGAAGCTGTGTTTCAGGAAGAGTTGGATCCTGAACAGGTAAATAAATACAAACCGAACCCGCAGCCTCCAGAGCTTTGAAGCAATAGCAGGAGCATCAGATCATTCGTTAATATTCTACTGTCATTTTATTTTTAGGCTTTAAAGACAGCAGGCAAAGCCCAGAAGCAAGGTAAAGTGTTCTTCATAATATAGTACATAGAAGAACAATGTGGTTCTTCATAAAATGACAGTGTTGGTGCTAGAGGTAAAATGTCTCTTTCACCACTGACCTGTACTTCTGTAGGGAGTTGTTCAGAATGATCTCTCTCTGGGTTTGGCTTCAAAAGCTGGTCAGAAAGATAGGTGGTTGAGAAACAGGAATATCTGAGACAGGATCAGCAAGTGCCTATACCACAATTCTACTGAGAGTGCTCAAACTCTGAGACTTTATTATGACACTTTTCTCCTCCCTGTGCAGAAAAGACAACTTCAGTCAGCTAAAGATGCTCTTGAAACTAATAATTTTCCATTACTTTTGATGACCCTGGCTCATTCAAGGTTTAAATAGCCATGGTGTGTCCCTTAAATACCTTGGCTGTCACTGAAAATTCTAGGCATGACTCGGAAAAACACACCAGCTGTCTGGTCAATGTACCAGGTTATCAGGTATATCCAAAACTATCTTTCATATTCCATTGGTTTCAATGGGATGCCAATGGAAGAACAATAGCTGTGAAGGACAAGTGTTGAAAGAGTTAAGCTTAGGTGAGGCATCTTTGTATACCTCTAGTTTCAAGATTCTTGTACAGAAATATGGTGCTTGCAAGTATTTCCTGGTTCTATGACATAGTTACATTGATGCCCATGTATTCAGGTCAGGTTGTGCAGTCACACATTGTGATACTAACTTGAAAAGACACAGTGGAAGATCCTGTTGCCAGCAGAATGCAGAACTACAAAGGGATAACTTCAAATGTTGCTATGAAAAATGATACATCTCATAATATGTTAATAAGCTTACTTAGACTCCCTTCCCAGGAGAACTCTGGTAAACTTTCTCATTCAAAGTGTGGTCGAGAGAACAGTATCATCACCAGTGAAAAAGTAATGTTCAGTCTTCAGGTTAAGGAAGTTAGGTTAACCAGGAAATTCTTCTATCGTTACAATTATTTTATAGACATTTTTGATTTCTCAAAACTGAACACCAGTCCTATTTTAGACATTACAATAAACTATAACTGTAAATAGCTGCCTCTATTTGAATGTTTATTCAGTGCTTCTTAGCTCTTCCCGGCTTCTAACAATGGGTACTTAAATTTAGCGTCTACATTGTATTAGTTCATGCTAGAGATGGGCCCCCAAATATTAAAAACCCTCCAAACTTTGGATCTGCAGCCATGTTTTCTACCTTAAGCCCATCTTCAGTTTATGCTTACGACTGCTTACCCCTGGGGAATTCTGCACCACTGTGCATGCGCAGAATTTATGTCCCCCGCATATTTCTTTGCTTCTCCGCAGAAAAATGACTTTCTGACAGGGAAGCCATAAGAGAGGTCATGTGACCCTCTCCAGCAGAATGTTTCGGGTGCCCAGGGTAACTGGCAGAGAGGTAAATCACTGTGGGGAAGGAGGCAGGACTGGGAAAGGGAGGGATAGCTGTGGGGGGAGGGATAGCTCAGTGGTTTGAGCATTGGCCTGCTAAACCCAGGGTTGTGAGTTCAATCCTTGAGGGGGCCATTTAGGGATCAGGGCCAAAAATTGGGGATTGGTCCTGCTTGAGCAGGGGGTTGGACTAGATGACCTCCTAAGGTCCCTTCCAACCCTGTTATTCTATGATTCTATGAAAGACCCAGCTGGTGGCTTCTACCCTGTGCCAGCCTCAGTTGCTAGTCACAGCTGGGCTGGGGAGGACAGGACTTCCTCTTCCCCTGCACGGCATCCAGGTCTGGGTTGACTCACCCCCAGATTTCTCCCCCGGTTGCAGGAAGCTCTGCAAACTCCCCCCCCCCCCCCCCCAATCTCTCCTCAGCTGCAGGGACAGGGATCCCTGTACAGGGAGCTTCTCCCCCATCCACCCAACCCCGGTGCATCCAGACCCCCTCATACCCAGACCCTCCCGTCGAGCTTCACCCCCCTGCATTCAGACCCCCCCGATGAGCTCCATTCCCCCTGCACCTGGACCACCCCGACGAGCCACCCGCATCCGGATTCCCACCCCACTACCGAGCCCCAACCAGCTGCACCTGGATCCCCACCCCACTGAGCCCCATCCACCTTCACCTGGACCCCCCTGCAGAGTCGCATTACTGTTGCACCCAGAACCCACAACAAGCCCTTGTGCATCCAGATCCCCCCCACATGTGGATTCCCCACTGAGCTGCCCACACCCAGATTGCCCCACATGGAATCCTCTCAACCCATACCTGGATCCCCCCGCATTAAGCCCCTCCATACTTGGATCCTGCCTTGCTGAGCCTGCCTGCCCACACAGAGGGGCAGGGTCCTGGGGTGTTTCTGGGGCAGGTCAGGTCCTTGCGCTATGTCAGAGTTGGGTGCAGCCTCACTGCTGAGCCCGTGTCCCAGGGGGTGGGGAGGAGCTGCACAGAGATCTCCCACCTCTGAGCAGCCAGTGGCCTGTGCTCCCCAATGCCATGCTGGAGCCTCCACATTTATTTGACAAATAACATTTGCAGAATTTTGCAGAATTTTAAAATATTGTGCACAGAATTTTAATTTTTTTTGGCACAGAATGCCCTCAGGAGTAGCGTGCTTTTGATGTTTTATCAGATGTGGTGGATGAGGCTCTATTCCTGTAGGTGATTTTCCTGTAGATAGGTATGACAACCCTTTGATGTTTTACAATATACAGTAACTTAAGCGAAGCGTTTGTCCCCATAATCATTTTACTTTTTCCAGAAGAGAAAGCAAGAGTCCTTTTAAGAGAATAAGACAGGATGAAAGTTTTAAAAAATTAAAAACATTAGAAAGTAAAATAATATTGAGTTTGCCCTAATATATTTACCCCATGAAATGTATTGAGTGTGTACACTGTGTAACCCAGTGACATCCTTTTATTTATACTTCTGTCAAACTAGATGTGCAGGAAGTCTTGCGAAGAAAGGAACATTCAGTGCAGAATAGTGCACTGCATGTGGAGAATATACAAGAACACCCCCAAACGACTTCATCTCTACTTGTGCTTGAAAATATAGAAGAGTCTGTCACAGAATGCATGTTAATTATGCTGTTGGAGACTATCAGTGGCTTATCAGGAGACAAGGACTTCAGCATGGAAATTATACCTGAAATAAATGCTGCTATAGTTACCTTTATAAAAAGTATAGGTAAGACAGAATGTACACTGCCAGTAATTTTGATGTGTAGTTTTAAAAGGTGGCTATCCCCTAATGCATTAAGAATTACCATAAAGGAAATTTGAATAGTAAATTGGGATCTAAATCGACTACAATCACTCATGAAAAAGACCTGGGTACCATTGTGGACAGATCCCAGAAAACATCTGCTCAGTGTGCAGCTATGATCAAAAAGGCAATCAGAATGTGAGGATGTAGAAAGATTTTGAGAGAAAATAATATTGAAAATATTATCATGCCAGCTTCATAAATTAATGGTGCAACCACACTTGGAGTGCTGTGTTTCTTTCTGGTCATTCCATCTCAGAAAAGATATAACAGAAATAGGAGGGACCGGAATCCAGAGATGGGTTGAAAATATTAGCAATATGGAAACACTTCCATATGACAAGAGATTAAAAAGATTAGAACTACTTATCTTGCAGAAGAGATTAATAGCAGGAGACATGTCAGAGAAATACAATAATGAATAGTATTGAGAAAATTAATTGAGTACTCCCATTTTACCTTTATGATAATACAAGAACAAAAGGACAGCCAGTAAAATTGAAAGACAATTAATTTAAAACTAATTATTGGAAATAATGTATTACAAAATAAAGAAATACCTTATTACACAATTGGCCTGTGGAATTCATTGTCACGAACACAGTGGTATTTACACTAGGAAACTTTGTCCAGTGCTGAAAATGGTTTAATTCCAAGTGTAAACAGAACCAAACCACACTCAGTACCATTCCAGAAATCATAGCAGAGCTCTAAGAATGATACCGTAAAAAATGTTTCATGAATACCTTTTTTCTGATTTCAGATACCGTGGAATTTTTGGACAGATGTTCCCAAAACAACAGAATGAAAAACTTAAAAATTACTGCCAGGCTTCTTGAATTGACACAAAGCATCAAGGCTGAAAACATACCATCTAATGTTCCTAAAGATTATATAACGATCTACTTTGAAAGTCCAAAGAATGGAGGTGGCCCAGTATTAGATGTTAAACATTTCCGTGAGGAGAAGTCAGCTATCATTACTTTTTGTGATCACAAAGGTAATACCGTCTCACTTTCAGTACTTCTTTTAATTAGAAAATGAACATGATATTCTTAGAAAATGGTTAACTATCTTGGTGTCTGAAAGTAAATGGCTACACTACTACTAAGAGACCTAGGGTTGGTGTCATAAAAGTAAAGTGCGTAGGCCCTGTTCCAAGGTGCTGAGTTCTTTCCAGGAGGTGTTGTGCAGCCTCTACTCAACATTGGCCTCAATGTGACTTGCAGGTTCTCAGCATCTCAGAACTTGACCCAATGAAAGTTTATATCTAAATAAGAATTAAGTAGAATCTCATGGTTTGGTTCACTAGAAATACCCACGTGTATTTGTTGCCTGTTCAGGGTTCCAGAACCATTCCATCCTGTGTACAGGAGATCTTTATATAACCTTTAATATCGCTGTTATGCATGGATTGATGACTGATATTATTTTCTAATATAAACACATCCATGGTTTTTCACCATAGTTTAATTATATGTGACAATAGGGAAAACAGGTTCTTTAAACCACTTTGAGCTGTGATCTGTTTGGATTTCATAAGCTAAGCAGGATCTAATTTCTTCTGCATCTGGAAGGGATACGTCTAAGTGGTGATGATTCATAGGTTGCAATGTTTCCTTTGAATTAGCATGAAACCAATGCCCCATCCTAGTGTTAGGGTCACCTCCAATAAATAACTCCCTGTATTCAGAGTCCCAAGGTTTCCAGAATAATTTTGTTTGACTTTTAATTGAAGACCTCTGGTAAGTGACTTATTTTTGTCTAACATGCTAAATGATTGCTTAAGAAGTTTCAGTATGTTAGACTTTGATGTATAACCTGGCTCATGGTAATGACACTTTTTGTACTCTCATCAATCACATTTTCCTTTGCATTGTCTATCCCATTTAAAATGGCAGGAAACTGCCCCAAAATTGATGTAACTTTCTGGATGAGCAGTGGACCAAGAGTTCTTTTGATAAAGTTCAGAATAAGAAATATTTGCTCCTCCTTTTGATGTGGCACCCTTCCATGCCCATCTCTCAATAAGGCCTCATAGTAAAGCATAACTGTGACGTTAAATGACCTTAAAGTCTATGAGTCCAGGTGTACTTAATAAAACAAATAGAAAACAGAACCCTGATTCTCCCGCCCCTCTGAAAATAGTGATTTTAGAAGCCAAAAAACACAGAAATAGACACAAAAGACAAATTATTATTCTATTTAATAGAGTGTCAGGTTGATTTTTTAATTTTTATTGAAATTCTTTGTATATTTTAATTTTTAGATCTGAACACTGTCTTAGGAAAGCAGCATTCCCTTGATCAAACACCAATTTCTGTACATCCATACTACAGTTCTTTGGGTACAGCTCTTTATGGAAAGAAGAGACCACTAATAAAGATGCCAGAACCAATCAGAATCCCAGTGGATCCTTACATCTTGCAGTTTTTACAAAGCCATGATAGACTAATCCAAGAAATAAACCAGGAAATGGAAAATTGCCATTGTGAGCTAAAATGGCCCCAAGCCAAATGTACGTACCCAGAAATTACATTGTGTCCTTCCTCAACTTTGTCTAAACAGAGACGGTCAATGATTAAGTTGATTGGGAGTTGGAAAGAGGATGCTTCCACTGAGTTTTCTTGTGTCATGTCAAAGTACAAGGCTAGTAAGTGTAAAGTAAATGCAGTGGTTTGGGAAGCCATAAAAAACAGATGGGCGAAGGACCCTGTTTTGACTATACCTGACATTTCTAAGGAGATGGTTATCATAGCAGGTGACATGTTGTCTGTGGAGGATGTAGAGAAAGAACTGAAAGAACATATGGAAAATGCTGTGAGAGAAACAGAAAGGGAAAAGCAAAATATAGAAATAACTATGTCAGTTCCCCCAGGAAAGTATGCAGTTTTACACAATGCTGGGCTAGAGAAAAATATTTCCAAGGAGTACCCATGCTTGAAGACCTCTTATGTTGCTGCAAAGAAGACAATTGGCCTATGTGGAGTAGCTGCAGAAGTTTATAAAGTCAAAAGTGATATACTGGAAAAGGTGCAGAACATGGCACAGAAGTCAATTACTATACATCCTCAGATTTTCCAGTTCCTACAGCACATCGATAATGAAACTCTGTCACAGAGCTTATTTGTGACAAATCAAGTCAATGCCTTTTATCAGCTTGAGAATGATACTGTACTGCTGGTAGGAGACTCTCCTCAAGTTCTCTTAGAAGCAGAAGAACGAATGAAGACAGAGTTAGACTATAAATGCATTCCTCTGGAAGACCGAGAAGTCATCAAAAAGAGAGAATGGAGGGAACTCACTAGCATCTTATACAAGACATATAATGCATCCCAGGAAACTCTAATAATGGATGACCTGCTCCCTCTGGAAGGAGATCAGAAAGTAGTTATTGCTGGTTATTCTAAAGCTGTAGCAGAAGCGTATCAGAAGCTTTCTCAGTTTGTAGATAGAAACACACAGGTGCAAAAATTAATCCCAGTTCAGTCTGTGGCAGTTGTACAGTTCATAGAGAAGGAAAAATCCCGCATTTGTCATGAATTGAGAAAGAAAGATGTGACAATTAATTTTGGCACACAGACTTCACGTAAAAGTATTTCCCTGAGTGGACCGAAGGTAGAAGTGTTGAAGGGCATTCACCTGATTGAACAAATTCTGTCTTCACTACATTCTACAAATGTGTTAATTGATAAACCGGGAGCCAAAGCATTTTTCAGAGACAAAGAACGCGTGTATGTTAGTGAGGTAAAGCATCAATTTAACTGTCTGATTAGGCTGCAGGAAGATGGAGAAGAACAAAGAGAAGATGTTAAAACTGGTAATGATACGACAAAACAGCTCCGCTGTAAAATGAACCTGCAAGATGGAGTTGTAGTAGCAGTTTATAAAGGGAATTTGTGCAGTCATCCAGTTGACGTTGTGGTGAATGCCTCAAATGAGGACTTAAGGCATATTGGTGGCCTTGCTGAGGCACTTTTAAAAGCTGCAGGGCCAGAACTACAAACAGAATGTGACCGTATTGTGCGGAAACGAGGCCCTTTGCAGCCTGGCCGTGCTGTTATTACAGATGCTGGGAACCTCCCATGTAAACAGGTGATTCATGCTGTTGGACCCAGGTGGAGGGATCACGAAGCAGAAAAGTGCGTGCGCCTGTTAAAAAGAGCAATAAAGGAAAGCCTACACCTGGCTGAAACGTACAATCATCATTCCATAGCCATCCCTGCTATCAGCTCTGGGATATTTGGATTCCCGTTAAAACTGTGCGCGCAATCAATTGCAAAATCCATCAAGGAAACCTTGGAAGATTCTTCAGGGGAAAGCTGCCTGAAGGAGATTCATCTTGTGGACTTTACAGAAAAAACAGTTCAGGTTCTCACTGATGCCTTGAAAGAAGTGTTTACAGAGAAATCACCCGAACACAGTTTATTGCCTCAGTCCAAAACAGGCCACCAGCCCAGACAAAGTAGAGGTGCTCAGAACAGAAATGGTCTCCAGATGGTAACAACGGATGAAGGTCTGAGTGTCATACTGGAGAAGAGAGACATTCAGGATGCTACGGTAGGTGTTTTAATTGATCAATTATTACCCAGGTTCATGTAAAGATTTTTCTCAAAGTTAAATGGGAAATGAGAAGATACTAGGTTAACTTGATAAGTATTTCTAAAATGAGTATTCTGTAATGAAACACACACAGTGTGTTAATTAAATAAATAAATGGAAGAGGGACCCAAGCCACAAAGTTTACATCTAGGTCTGAATTTCAAACATTCAGAAGTTCCAGGCTCTATGGCTCTATGGTTTTGGTTCAGCTCACTATAAAGATAAAGACCATTTGCAAACTGCCCCCTGTTTGGGGGTTCCAAACCCCAGTTTTCCCCCAACTACCACAAATTCAGGATGTTTCAATCTAAGTTGAGTGTGATTTTGGGTCCACCTCTAGAGTCAACATACAAAATAATTGGATTTTTCAACACACTGTATTGAAGTTAGAAGGGGTAACGCTGTTATTCATAGTTCTCCAAGCTGATAGAAGGGAATCCAGGCCATGAGTGCCATTCTCTCTGGTCTTGTTGTACAGCTTGCAGGAGTCTTGAAAGAGCAAGACCAGAAGCGGCTGCTTAATTTGCTTTCGCCGAAGGCTGGATCAGTAGGTTGGTAACCTGAACTAATTGCACTTCGGTTTTCACACACTCTGCTTATCCAGATGCATTTCAGACTGGCTTATCTGGAGTGTCTTTGTGTAGTCCAGTGTGACTCCTTATTACACCCTTAGTGTTTGTTTTTTATATTAGTGGCTCCAATTGCATCTGAGTAGTCTGTACATCTTAACAGCCTCTGATTTTTCTTTTTAATTAAACATCCCCTCTCTGACTCACCACAGCCAGTTGTGGTGCTCCTTCATAAAGTGTGGTCTTATTGCACTGGCTATTGGCTGCTCTCTTTGAAAGCTTTATATTTGTAAGTTCTATTCAGTAACATCCCTATCTAACCCAATAACCCATTAAAAATACCTCCGTATTTAATGTTAAAGGGGAACTACAAAACAAAAAACTGTGGGTTTTGCTCTTTACTGTGTCTTTATAATGCAAACAGACTGCCTTGGTTTCTACCACCCAGTTTTATATCTGGGATATTGCTTTTCTGAGAAGTAGCATCCTGTCCCATCTCAGTTGTAGGGAGGGAGAAGAGCCCCTAGGTTACAGCTGTATGTGACATCAGAGACATAACTCATGGGTAAGGCTATGATTTGGTCACGGAAGTCACGGACCTCCAGGACTTCAGCCCGCAGCGGCTGGGAGCTGCAGGGTACCCTCACCTCCCGTGGTGGCCGGGAGCTGCAGAGTATGTCTGCCGCCGTGGGGGGGGGGGGTTCCCTGCAGCTCCCCAGCTCCATGGGGAGGAAATCCCCTGCATCTCCCCAGCCTCCACGGGGGGAGGGGGATCCCCCAGAGCTCCCCAGTCCCTGTGGGCGGCAGGGGACCTCTGGCAGCTGCCGCTGCAGCCGGGGGAATCTCCCAGAGCTCCCCAGTTGCCGCAGGCGGGAGGGGTCCCTCATAGCTCCTCAGCTGCTGTGGGCGGGTCCCTGCTGGTGCAGGGGACCCCTGGAGCTTCCCAGCCACCGCAGATTGGGGAGGGTCCCCCAGAACTCCGCAGTACCCAGGCAGGGGGATCCCCTGCAGCTTCCCAGCCACCGGGCAGGGGCCGCAGCTCCCAGCCACAGCAGGGCAGGGTGCTAGACCCTCCTCCTTCCCCATTTTGTCATGGACATTTGTAGTAAAAGTCAGGGACAGGTCACGACTTCCATGAATTTTTGTTTATAGACTGTGACCTGTCTGTGACTTTTACAAAAAATGTCCATGGCAAAATCGTAGCCTTACTCGTGGGTGTTAAGTTACTTGAGGGCATAAGTGTTTTGGCCTTAATTTGCTTCAGTTTCGTTTTGGTGCAGCTGTTTCTTCTGTTGGTGCTGCTGGGAAACTGCCCTGAGAAGGAGAAGCTACACAACAGAAATTCTTCCAGAGGAATTTAGAAAATGCTGCAGGGAATGTCAAGCAGCAAAATGCAGGATTCCTGTACTCCCGTGCTGGACTAACACCTCTATATACCTAGTATGCAGAACTCCTGCTGAGAACCTCATGTCTGTGTCAACACATTACCTCTTGCAGCGTGTGTTACTTACACAGTCTATTGGTGCTGGTAAACACTTCCATTTAAGATCCTGTTCGAAATATTTTTGGTTTGTTTTTCTTTCAGACGGACGTGATCGTAAGCAGTGTTGGCACGGATCTGCGGCTTGGTGTAGGTCCACTTTCTCAAAGTTTGCTGCAGAAGGCTGGACCAGCACTCCAGCTTGAGTTCAATGAAGAAAGCCAAAGACAAGTACCTACTCAAGGGTCTGTGTTCCAAACCAGTGGATGTAATCTGGCCTGCCGCTTTCTGTTCCATGCCCTTGTTCCTGTATGGAATCAAGGAAGAGGCGCTGCCATGACGGTAACAGTCTTTATACATTTTCTTCAGAGCATTAATTTTGTTTGAAGGTGCTCCTCATTTAACATGAAAATGGATTTCATGTGGATCCTGTATTGAAGTTACATAGGAGTGAGCAGGGAGTATCATCTCCATTTATTTCCGTTTGAATGACCTCAAGATGTGTGATGCATGTTTAATAATGAGGGGTGGGTTTTTTAGGACCAGCAGACACTGTTTGGGATTAAAGAATAAAGTCTGTGTTGACAAAAACAAATATACTGTTGTTGTTTTTTTATATAGAACCTAGAAGACATAGTCAAAGAATGTCTGAAGAAAACTGAAGAACTGTCTCTACAGTCAATCACGTTCCCAGCAATCGGGACTGGCGGGTTTGGGTTTCCTAAACCCATTGTTGCTAAATTAATGTTTGATGAAGTGTTTAAATTCAGTAGTAACCACAATTTGAAGTCTCTTCAGGAAGTTCATTTTCTGCTGCATCCAAGAGATACAGATAATATTCAGGTAATTTCTTTCATGTTAATGTTTTTCCTATTACACACTGTTTGAGTTATTTATTATCAATATGATTTAGTTATAATGTTTTTAAAGGCCTAATTTATTATATTCATTATAAATTATTTTAGTGACGGGTTAAGACTGATGTCTCAATGGGCCTGATCCCATGGGAGAGGTGCCATTGATCTCAATATTTTAGATTCTGAAATCGTTACTCAGGCAAACTCCTGTTTAGTTCAATGGGAGTTTTCCCTAGTGAAGACTTAGTGAAAAGTGAGTGAGGACCTCAGGATTTGGCCCACTAAGTGAGGATTGCAGGATTGGGCTCTGAACGATCAGCTGCTTCCTCAGAAATCTGAAAACATGCTGGGTGAAATCATGGTGCCACTGAAGTCAAATGAGGTTTACTCATTGACTTCATTGGGACCAGCATTTCACTCTCTTGAGAAACCTTTCTTCTGTATACCACTTGTCTTCTGTTTTTTGTTGATTGTTTTCCTTAGCTCATTATTAATAGAGATATTTGCATGATAACAGATTATTTGTTTAATCAGATCCTTCTGCTTATTCCTCAGGTAGTCATTATCTTCTGCATGTGACAGTATAATTGTTTCCATAGCAATCAATTGTGATGTCACAAACAGATGATTTTTGACTTAAAGTGGGGAATAACTTCCATAAGCAGGTGACCGCTAAACCAAATAAATAAATAAATCCTGTTTTCTTTCATATGTAGCTAGTAATAAAACACTGGGGAAGAGGAATTCAGAAAACCTGTATGTGTGTATCTTTATTCTGTATAGGCATGAATATAATGTGCATAGATTCAACATTGTTTCTGAACCGAGGTCCTGATTTTCAGACCTCATTCCCCACTCATGCTTCATAGGCACTAGTGCTTCTGCATAACAGTGACAGGTGCTGCACTAGGTGGCATTAGACGGTGCCAAAAAGCAGCTAACCAGTTCAGAACAAAGTAACTGCTTAGCAGTGTGAAGTTTCAGTAGGCTCAGGATTTTAAGGTTCCGTCTGCATTACGCTCCCAAAATGTTTCACACCTTTGCTATTACTGGCTCAGCTCCATGACTGGTAGAAATGTTGTATTAATGTAGATGAGATTCCCAGGGTTGTAGGCATTTTAAAGTCTGTATTTTCTAACCCAGCTCAGAGCAGTTCTAGATGACACAGTAGTAAAAATACCTGTAACTACCAGCATCTTGTTTCCACAAAAGTTCCTGTTACTACCACCACTGACACTTAGACTCTGGTGAACATTATGTGCATGAGATATCTCAAATGCAGATACATAGCCGTTCATTTTACTTATGAGACTAGCCAGGTTTGAATCTGTCTATGTTGGGCAAATCTCTGAAACCTTGTCTGCCGTACCTTTGATTCTATTTCTAGGCATTTACAAATGAACTAGAATCTAGGACCAGTGGGAATCTCCAGGCGGTATCATCGAGTCCAAGTAAGGTTGTTTATTTGGATTGGGTTTTATAAATATGCAGTTGGCAGGAGAATGTCACCAGGATGTAGAATAGTCTAATGAACTGACATTCCTAAACTCGGGAGGTGAAAAACTCAGGGGAGAAAATATTTTGTTGTGGTGACATTCTTAAAAAAATAAAATAAATGGAGATATGCCAATCTCCTAGAACTAGAAGGACCTTTCAAGGTCATTGAGTCCTGTCCCCTGCCTTCACTAGCAGGACCAAGTACTGTCCCCTGACAAATTTTTGCCCCAGATCCCTAAATGGCCCCCTCAAGGATTGAACTCACAACCCTGGGTTTAGCAGGCCAATGCTCAAACCACTGAGCTATCCCTGCCCCCTCTCCCCCTGGGATGCTGCCAGCCTTACTACATGGAGGGGAATCCACTGGTACTGTACTGATTGCAGTGGTTGCTGGGATCATAAAGATGCAATCACCATGCCAAGCGAACCACGGATAACATGCTACAAGAGCAACCACTAGAATGGGTGGGGTCCCAACAGCATCATTTCCCTTCTTCGTGCCCTTTTAGGTCATCTGTGAAGATTACCCCCTTACCTCTGTAACTTGAATGGTCCACACAAAGGTATCCAGCAGATGTAGTTCCTTTCCATTAATTAATTTGCAGGAGGGAAATGCTGACAGCACAGTGTGTGAGTGAACAGCACGCAACACCAGTGATTCGTTCAGGAGAATGTAGAACCTATTCCCTCTTCCGTTGAAGTTCATAGCAAAATTGCATCAACATCAATGGGAGTAGCAGCAGGTCCATAGTGTTTAAACTGAAAGAGTTCGCTGTCTCCCAGGTCCTATGCACTGAATAATGGAAAGCAGAAGTAAAAAATCTGGGTTAGAGAATATTGGAGTCAAAGAGGATACTTTATGTCTGAAGATCCCAATCTGTGAACTCTGTACTGAACTTACAAAGCATACATAAGTTCAAGGGAATAGCACTTTTACTAGGACAGACCACTCTTTTTTATACTTTTATTTTCCTTGCAGTTTCCTTTGGGCGTGTTTCAACCCCGGTATTGGGTGTTCATGAAATGCAGCTTGGTTCCATTACATTCCAGGTAGCAACTGGAGATATCACCAAGGAAAATACAGATGTGATTGTAAACATATCAAATTCATCATTTAATGCCAAAGCAGGTACTTTATTGAATATACCTTAATTTAATGATAAATTCACTGCCTCTTATTGGAAATGGAGGGAAAATTTTCAATATGCAAAACTTTTATAAAGTTTTTTTTCACGCTGGAAAATGGGGGTGGCAAATGTCTGCGCTTTGTGTTAATTTGTTACATTAAAGGCCATCGGTCTTGTCCTTTCATTTCTGGGCTGTAGTTCTCCAACGTTAGTGCTATTCCCAGTGGGAATTTTCCATCGTGAAATGTATCACTTAGACCAGTGGTACCCAGCTTTGCAGCATTTGAGAGCCTCTTTGTCTAATAGAATTGCAGAGAGCTAATAAATAATGGCTGAGTGCTGTCCTGACATTGCGTTGGGATATTTCAAGATAGAAGCACAATGCCAACACATAGCAATACTACCTCATGACACACAATAATATCAGGGTACCCGGGCATAAGTCAGAGCCGCCTGAAGAGACAACCCCCTTGTTCTCCCTCTCTCTATCCTATGCTGTGATGTTAATTTCCCCCCCAAAAAAATTCTAAATGTATTGGTCGGTGCCTATTCTGTTTCCTGGGGGCCTGGCCCATTAGCTAATATATGCAATATGAGGTCATATAAAGGACTGCCCATAAGTAAATTAACATTCACCACGCCCTGCCAACCTCAGTTCCCCCGCTCCTCAGGAGCCCAAGAAATAAGATGAGCCTTGCTCCTTGCCTAGAAGGTTAACAAACTTAGGCTGTGGCATTCCGTGGAGGTGAGTCAGTTCCAAAGTCGAGGACCCCATACAGAAAACACCCTCCCAGCAGCCCTCACTCATTTGTGTCAAGGGGGCTTCAACTTGAACTTCTCTGCTGATCCCAGCAGTAGCAGCATGACACAGAGAAAGAGGCAATCCATCAGGTAACGTGGCACGGTGACTGGCGTCCCATCAACCAAGAGAGCTATGAAATAAAGTTAATTCGTAAATGGAGTATATTCTTTGCAGGCAATATGAGATGTTATACAGATTACTGAACACAATGGGGATTGGTGGGGCTCAGCATTTTGTAGGATCTGGCCCCGTGGGAGTTTTGGCTATTCAAGGAATGCAGAATCTGGCTGTTATAGAATGAAAATATAGCATGTGGCAGGGCAAGGTTTATGAGAGTTTATTATGAGAGTTTTCATACAGGTGTGATGTGATTTTTGGGTAACAACAGTTAAACTGACTTAGCAAACTGACATGCTTTCTCATTTATTTAAGGTGTCTTCAAAGCAGTGATGGAAGCTGCCGGACCCCAGGTTGAACTAGAATGTGCTATACTTGGTATGATGCAACATATGTTCCGTTTGATTCCATTATTAGTATACCTGCTCTTTCCAAAATTTAAATGACTGCTTATGCTTATTCATGATGTTACAATCCTCCAGCTGGATCATATAATTATAATAGAAAAGCACATTACATTAAATAAAATTGTGCTGGCTTTACTGATTTTTGAAAACCCTGCTCTCACGGCACCCACATTATTTTTGCAAAAGGAAGATAATTTGGAAGAGAAAGGCTATTTGATCCTAATGGGTACATGGGAAGTAGTGCAACCGTAGGCTCCTATTCATGAAGATACTTAAGTACGTGCTTAACTTTCAGAACTTGAAGAGGCCCATTCCCTTCAGAGTCACTTTAAGATCATGTGACTTAAACTCACCTGCTTAAAGTTAGGCACATGCTTGAAATACTTCCTTGAATTGAGGCAATAGCAATTTTGGGACCTGTCCTGCTCCTGGATAAGACAATGGGAGCTTTGCAATGGACTTCAATAGGTGCAAGATCAGTCTCTTAGAGACTATCAGTGTCTCTCCTTTTGTATTCAAATGTGCACAGTTTTTGTTAATTGAAATTATGTAACCCAGTAGGTGCTGTGTCTGTGAGCTCTGCTACAGTCTTTGGATTCTGCCAAACCAGTGCCGAAATTAAACCATTGCCAACTGTGGTTGGCACCCATTAGTACAAGAAAAACCCTTAGTGCGCATCCTGAATCACAAAATGAAATAGTGCCCCCGTGGTTCTGGCAGTTCAGTTCCAATATTGCACCTTTTGCTTCACATTTTTTCACTTTTGGCAAATCTGTGGATTCTCCCCCTTTATTAGCCTGATCCTGCAAGGTGCTGAGTGCCTTGCCCTCAACTCCCAAGCCAATGGGAGTTGAATGTGTTCTGCAATTAGGAGGATGAGCACATAATCTCACAATCAGTTTCTTGCCTTTCTGCGTAGTAGTGCTATTTGTACCATTGCGCTCATGAGTCCCAACAGTTTTTTGCAGTATAAGACCTTTCTGATGTGTTTATAACTCATTTTAAATGACCTAGCACTTTTGAAGGATTTTATTACATGTGCCTTAGCCTCCTTGCAATAGCCCGAAAATCACTTGAGCTCTTTTTTAGTCTGTCAGCTCATCTATAACTTGATAATTGAAGATTTCTGGAGGTAAATGACATAAATAAAGATAAGGAGTTTCACATTTTAAGAAATGTTGATAATACAAATAAAATTATTTAAATTTCATATACATTAAAAGGTAGGTTGTGTTAAATTGTAAATTATTATTTGATGAGCACCCAGATTTCAGTCATAAATAAACAGGAAATTCGGAGCACATACGAAGTTCACTCCCAATTTAAGATATCAGCCTAAAGAAATTTTAAAAGCAGAATGTTTTATTTTATTTAAACAGTATTTGGTCCTGCCATGAGGGCAGGGGGCTGGACTCGATGACCCCTTGAGGTCCCTTCCAGCCCTAGAATCTATGAATCTATGTTAGCAGCGAAAACGTTAATCAGATAAAGCTGGTGGAATGTCAAGACCCTGTATGGATAAAATATTCAAGATAGATTTGCTTTCCACTTTCCTATTTGCAAATACCAGGCACATTTATATCCAGAAGCTATATTCTCATCTGGTGTAGATCAGCATGGCTCCATTAAAGATATTGGAACTGCTCCATTGTACACCTCTTGAGGCTCTTGTCCTTTGTTATTATAAAGTGTTGATTTCTTTATTTTGTGTATCATTTTTTTTTCTTCTATCTTCCAGCCTTGCAGCCTCACAGTGGCTTTATAACCACACAAGGTGGAAAACTGATGTGCGGTAAAATTATTCACTTCGTTCATCAGAAAGATGTTAAAGCTCTGGTCTCTAAAGTGCTCCAGGAGTGTGAACTGAGGAAGTACACATCTGTTGCCTTCCCAGCAATTGGAACAGGTTTGTTTTTTCTTAGTGGATTTTTAAAGAAAAAGCAAAATCAAGATCACTGTAATAAGTTTACACACAAAGTTATACCAACAATGTGGTTTAAAACTGTCATGTTAAAATTACAGATTTGTATAGCAAGTATCCATATGGCATTAGCCTCTAAAGGCCTGACACTACTCTTACTGATTTCAGTAGAAGCATATTCTGGTCCGAAAGTAGCCTAACTGCTTGATTCAGCTGGCTTGCTATAGACAAACCGTGTATCACAACATTGGCAGGTAGCTGTATGGCTAAGGGGCTCCATTCAGTGGAGAGATGTTGAAAAAGCATGCAGTAATGTACAGTGACCTGGCTAAGGGAGGTGCCAATTAATGATACCAGAGCTGAGTGAATAGTTGACTTTTTCAGGGGCGGAACTTTAAATTCTGGAAAGAAATTCAGTTTGGTTCTAACCAAAACTGATTTTTTTTTTCTTGCCAAAATAAAAAAAAATTTTAAAATTGTTTTGCGTCAAATAAAACATTTAGTTTGGCCCCAAATAATTTTTTTGGTTATTTCATTTTGTGGTGTTTTGCACTTATTTTTTTCAGTTAGCTATATCTTGAAACAATATGCCATTTTGAAAGGAAAAGTCAAAATGTTTTGTTTCTAAATGGCTGAAACAATCTGTTTCAACTTTGGGGGGGAAAATCAGCAAAAACTGTTCACCAGATTCAACCCAAATTTGCAAGTAGTTTCAGAGCCCCGAAAAATGAAAATTTTTGCCCAGCTCTAAATTATTCATTGACACTAAGGTGACATTATCCAGGAAAAATATGTTGCATTAGAATATTTCTGCTTTGCAGAATATTTCTCCAAGACAGTAGATAAGTTTTAGTCAACCTGTTAGGAACATATTTAAATGATAACTTTAAATGCCAATGAACACTCTGGTGTCATTTAAAAAAACCCTGTAACATTTACTTAAATGAGTAATTCTGTTGTCTTCAGCAGAACTGTTTGCATGAGCAGGATTATCTGTGTAAGAGTGGCAGGATTGGGCCACATGTTAGTAAAAAAGTGAGACGTTCAGAATTGTTAGGATAGCCTCTAAGCCCGCTTCCACCCGGTTCCCCAAGAACTCAGTTCTTGTCACTCGGGTTCCTTTATCTGGCATACAGCAAAGCTATACTGAGTTGTTCAGACTCAAACGTAGGGGGTAGGTACAGGATACACCCAGGGCCGGCGCAAGGATATTTTGCGCCCTAGGCGAAACTTCCACCTTGTGCTCCCTCTCCCCCTTCCCTCCCCCCGGAGCATCGCTTATTATAAACTTTCAAAAATGAATACTGCATAATGTGGCATTGTTCATTAGAATTAATACACGTTCGGCTTGAAAATTTATTAAATATGTAGACTAAATAATTAAATTAATGAAAATAAATGAATAACCTGCACCGGCCCTGATGACACCTGCGTCCCCGCTCCACCTGCTGCTGTTCTGCCTGCTGGGCGGCCACTGGCTGCACGGGGAGCCCGGGCAAGGCACGGGCACCTGGCCTCGCTTCGGCCGCCTGCCCTACCCGGAGGACGAGCTCTTCCTCTACGACACCTTCCCCGCGGGCTTCCTGTGGGGGTGGGCAGCACTGCGTACCAGGCCGAGGGGGGCTGGTGCCAGGGCGGCAAAGGCACCTCGGTGTAGGACACCTTCGTGCACCGGGCCGGTGCCCGCCAGCCGCTGCCCTCGGCACCGCCGGTGAGGACGTGGCCAGCGACAGCTACAGCAACACGGAGGGGCTGTGGCGCCTGGGCGTCTCGCACTACCGCTTCTCGCTGGCCTGGACGCGCCTGCTGCCCAACGGCACCGCGCCGCCCAGCGCCGCCAGCCTGGAGCGCTACGGCCACCTGCTGGCCCGCCTGCGCCGGCTGGGCACGGAGCCCATGGTATAAAAAAAATTGGGGGGACCGCTTTTTGGCGCCCCCAAATCTTGCTGCTCTAGGCGGCCGCCTAGTTCGTTTAGTGGTTACACCGGCCCTGGATATACCACACATCCAAAGTAATGCAGAAACCCCCTTCCGTTATGTACATTTATACATTACATTGCATTTACTTTACACGTTTTGGGATTGGCTTGGACACTTTGTAGGAACTAATCCCTGTGCAGTGTTCACAGTCCATGCACGACTTGCTCTTTACCTCATCTTAAGTTTCGGGCTTATCTTATCTAGTGTTCTCTCGTTCAGTTAAAAGCTGTTAGTATTGTTATAGAAATGTGTTATATCCATTTGTCAGTGAAATTATACGTTATGAAAATGGCAGACTAATAGCTCTTGTTTCAGTTATGGCATTAAAAGATCCCCACTTTAGCAGGGATGTTGGTAATATGGATCTTTTTGGGGAGAAAGACAGAGAATGACATCTTCACAGTCTGCAGCATGTTAGCTAATGATTGCAACCAGAAAAACATTGGAGCCAGGTTTCTCCTTAAGAGCTCACAAAGTAACTTTCTTTTCACAATATATTATTTTCTCAAACTGTGTTTCATATCTGGTTATGCTGACTTCATTGTAAGAATGAGACTGTATTGCCTTTAAAAGGATGTTTCAGTAAATCATCGTAGTCATATTTATCTGTTGTAATTATGAAGAATGAAGTCCAGTGTTTAGCTACAGAACAAGTACAGCACAGATATAACAGCAGTGCAATATACCTCAATTTTGACTTGGAGGGATTACCTTTAATTATTATTATTTTATTGTGTTAAGTGCCAACAGTGTGCTTGGCTATACAGAAACAGTTTCTACCCTGGCGGCTTGCAGTTTAGAAAATAGACATTTTTAAAATCTTTTTGCTCGGACTGTTCACAAGGTCTTCAGATAGTACAAGTGGGGAGCAGAGGGGTTCTTTGATATAGAGAGCATCTCAGTTCACATACTGTTCACCAGCAAATTATGTATTTGTTATTTATTTGTTACAGGTCAGGCAGGGCAGAATCCAGCTAAGGTAGCTGAGGACATGATGGATGCTATAGTTGAGTTTGCAAGTACAAAAGCAGTCCAGCATGTGAAAAAAATTAAAATAGTGATCTTCCAGCCACAGATGCAAAATGTATTTTATGCAAGTATGCAGAAAAGAGAAGGAGATACAATTTCACCAACATCAGAATCGTGGCTTTCTAAGTTAACATGTGAGTAGTGAGTGTTTTTTAAATGAGTACATAAAATTAAATATTTTCTAAAATAAAAGTTAAATAATTACAGACCTTCTACTTCATTTCAGCACTTTTAATGGGCAAAAAACGTCCTGCTGGAAAGAAACGTGGATTCATCCTGGAGAAGAAAATTGAGTTAGCCACATTTCAGATTTGTGGTGAAAGCCAAAAAAATGTGGAAGCCACTGAATCTTGGATAAAAAATCTGATTTTAAAAGAACAGTATGACAACATTATTCCAGATGAATTAATTGACAGTTTTGGTGAAGCAGAAGCTAAAAAACTAAGTGAACTCCAGAAAAGCCTACATATTACCATTCATGTGGAAACCAAGGAAACTCCTCCTTTTGTTAGAGTTTCTGGTATAACTCGAGATGTCTATGAAGCTTCCATGAAAATTCAAAACATGATCAAAAGAATTAAAGATAACCAAGAAGAACAATCGAAGGCAAAACTTGTTAGCAATTTAGTACAGTGGAAGTATTCCATGAACAATGTGCATTTCACAGACTTTGACCCTCTGACAAATATGCACTTAGAGGATGCTAAAGTAGCTAAAAAAACTCACATTAATATCAAACTCCTCAGGAAGGACTATAAGGTAGACATGAAAAATCTACATGCTACAAATGAACAAGGAACCGTTGTAATCATTCAGCGTGAGCCAAAGGATGAAGGTAAATTAAAGCTTTGTTGAGCTGTTCTTCATAGCTTTATTATTAATTATTATTATTTTGTTTATTATTGCATGAAGGATCTGACAAAGTACACACACTTTCATTCATATATTTAAAAATTCTAAGTAATACTAGACTATTTTCTTAGAAACTATTAATGATTCTGAACATATTTTTAAACATATTGAGCTTGATTCTTCTCTCATTTACACTAGTGTAAAGCTAGTGTAACAACATTGACTTCAGTAAAGTTACCCCTGATTTATACCAGTGTAAAGGGGTAAAAAGAATTAAAAATTGAAGAGGACATAGGACATCTCCCAATAGGGACTGATCAAAATTCTTAGGATATACCAAAAAGGCTTTCTCAGTCATCCAACATCAATGCTTCTAGTCTAGATGAAGACTTATGCCCAGAAGTAAACCTATCTCTTGCCATAAATTTTCAGTTGCTAGGCATTACCTACCACTGGCAGTGATTCCACTTAGCAGTTTTAGTTTGAAATGTAACAGCAGCTGTGTCAGAAAGCCAGCCCATAACTTTAAACTGAGTTTCTTAGAATCACAGAATCGTAGGACTGGAAGGGACCTCAAGAGGTCATCTAGTTCAGTCCCCTGCACTCATGGCAGGACTAAGTATTATCTAGACCATCCTGGACAGGCCTTGTCTAGCCTGCTCTTAAAAATCTCCAAGAATGGAGATTCCACAACATCCCTAGGCAATTTATTCCAGTGCTCAACCACTCTGACAGGAAGTTTTTCCTAATGTCTTACCTAAATTGCCCTTGCTGCAATTTAAGCCCATTGCATCTTGTCCTATCCTCAGAGGTTAAGAAGAACAATTTTTCTCCCTCGTCTTTGTAACAACCTTTTATGTACTTGAAAACTGTTATCATGTCCAGACTAAACAAATCCAATTGTTTCAATCTTTCCTCATAGGTAGGGCCCTACCAAAATCAGGGTTGATTTTGGTCTATTTCACGGTCATAGGATTTTAAAAATAATAAATGTCATGGTTTCAGATACTAAATTTGTGGGGGTCCCAACCCAAAAGGGAGTCATGGGAGGGGGAGTCACAAGGCTATTGTACGGGGGTCGTGGTATTGCCACCCTTACTTCTGCGCTGTTTCTGGTGGCGGCGATGCCTTTAGAGCTGGGCATCCGGAGAGCAGCAGCAGCCACTGGCCAGATACCCAGCTCTGAAGGCAATACTACTGGTTGGCGGAGGTTTCCTGTGGTCACCCTCCCATACACACCCAGCCAGTCCAAGGCCCATTTAACCCCCGAATGCCAGGGCGCTGGGCCCGTAGCTAGGGAGGGGCAGGGCTGGGGGAGCCCTGGCCAAGGACTCCTTCAATATGCCAGACTCCAGCTGCTGGTCCTGGCTGGGCTGTTGAGGGACAGGACTTCCTCTTTCCCTGCAGGGGCCTCTCCCAGGGCCGAATCAGACCCACCTCCAGGAATCTCCCCCCGCTGCAGGAAGCTCTGCAGCTGTCGGCCGGGAGCCCAGCTCTGAAGGCAGCACCACTGCCAGCAGTAGTGCAAAAATAAGGGTGTTATGGTATGGCATTGCCACCTTGACGTCTCCACTGCTGCTGGCTGCCTTCAGAGCTGGGTGGCCAGCCAGCATCCACCGCTCTCCACCTGCCCAGAATATATTAAATTGTAAATGTTTCCCTGTTCTTTTCTGTATTTCATTGTGGATTATGTTTTCCAAAACCTTTTACAGTAATGCCAGTAGAAGAGTATTCAGACCCCTGACACAGCAAAAGTACATGTTTATGTGCTTTGCTGGATCAGGACCTCAATAAACAAATATCTCCTAGTGACAGAAGAGTGAATTAGCTGCAGCCGTATTCTTTCTCAGCTTAATCACTTTGCTCATAAATCATTTGATTTACCGATATAACAAAAACTTTATAAGCCAGAAGCAAATACCGTTCCATTAATCGTCTTTATATGTTCCAATCTTGCCTCTCTTTACTCACATGAATTATCCTTAGTCATGCGAGTTGTCCCGTTAACCACAGTTTGTACCTTAGGCCCAAAATGTTGAGTGGTCCAGAAGTAATGAGTAAAATTTCCCAACATTTCTCAACTTTACTTTAGTGAATTGTTTTTGTTTGGTAAGTGAGAGCTTAGCTTGGTAGCAAAATAAAAAATCTAATCTGTGCTACAGAAGCCATGGAGTATTCATGGCAAAGAATAGGCTTGCCAAAGAATTTGTGGAAGAAAAGAATGGGTAATAGGTGCTCTTTTCAGTATTTAATAAGGCACAAGCCCATACAAACAGAGTCAGTTCTAGCTGTATTAACAAAATGTTTACTTTACAGGTAAACAGTCAGTAGCGTTCCCTAAAGAGTGGTGTGATATGAAACAAGAACGAGTCAAAGTGGTTACAATAAATACAGCACAGCAAGAATATCAAGATGTTCAGAAGAAGTTTCTAAAAACCTGCTCCACATTCAAAATAGAGAAGGTGAAGTAACATGAAGGGAGTGAATTTTTTTGTTTAAAAAACAAACAGAAACTTTCATCTTTTATTTTTTATTAAGTACTTATTTGTAGTCACCCCTTCCAGTTCTGTATTTCCCAAACACTACACACTGAGGTCATTGACAAAATCCAAAACTTTATTGCAAATCTAAGAATATTTTCCATTCTAATAGCATATGACCGTGGCTGTCAATTCTTAGATCAGTGGTCCTCAAACTGTGGGGCCCCTAGGGGGGCATGGAGGAACGTTTGGGAAGGTATGGTGGGGCCTGGGCCAGCCCCACGGGGGGCATGGAGCGCCACCCAGCCCTGCTCTGCCCCCGGCTCCAGTCCTGGCTCTGACCCCAGCCTTGGCTTCTGGCTCCCGGCCCTGCTCCCAGCCACAGCTGTGGATCCTGATCCTGCCATGGCTCCTTTCCTGGCCCTGAGTCCCGACCCGGCCGCAGCCCCAGCCATGGCTCTGCTCCTAGCAGCGGCCCCAGCCCCCAATCCTAACTGCAGCTCTGCTCCAAGCCGTGACCTGGGCTCCCGACTATGGCTCCGGCCCTGGTTCCGCTCCTGGCCGTAGCCCCAGCTGCAGCTCCACTGCTTGCTCCATTCCTGGCTGCGGCCTCGGCTCCCAACCATGGCTCCTGCTCCAGTCCTAGCCATGGCTCCCGACACCAGCCCCAGCTCCTGACACCAGCCCTGGCTCCCGGCCACGGTTTCAGCCCCGACCCCACTCCCAGCCCCCAACCGGGGCTCCGGGAGAGGGCGGGGGCGGACAGATTCCATTACGGGCATGGGGGGGCAAGACAGAAAAAGTTTGTGGACCACTGTCCTAGGGTGATTTGGTATTCAAGCAGTCTGTGTTCAGTATCCCCAAATTGGGAGATGAGATATTGAAGGTAATTTTATATATGAAATACAGGCTCACACACATACACAGTCAGAAATCAAATGAAAATCTGTCTGCTGTGAATGTTATAGTAAACCATCTCTAAGAAACAATCAGATTAATCTCCACCAAGTAAATAATTGACTCTTGAAGTCCTTACTTATGCAAACCTCTCATTGGGCCAAATCCTGCTTCTTCGTCTATAGTGCATTTTCATTGCTGAAAGGAATCAGGATTAAGGAACCCTGTGCAGGAGATCTGCACATACCTCTGCATTGTGGGACTCTGTCCTGTAGAAAGCGGAGCTCCCAACAGCCCATTGTACACGGTGGGAGGCAGGCAAGGGGAACATTGGGTCCAGGAGAATGATGTCTACTCTACACAGATCCTTCTGTAGATGGAGAACTGGTTGGCCACACACACTTCTGCAGCCCTGAGGCTACATAGCAGTCAAAGAGCAATTCCCTTGTTAATCCACAGTTTGGGGGATAGATTTCTTCCCTGTGAGTCCCATAGGGAAATCCCCTTCAAGTTATGTGCTGGTTCCAGGATACGGGCCACTGACTTCAGTACGTTTTGCCTGAATGTAAATTGTAAAGTGTCAGCACCAAGGACAAAGAGGAATTTGTTAACATCAGAAGGGAATATAACTAGGAGAAATCGGATGAAATTAAGAATGAGGAAGTATTCTGAATATCCCAGGACATTTGCCAATGGTGAGATCCTGTATCCTTGAGGAATAATATTTTGAGAGAATAGAGAAATGCCATAGCACTTGGCACATTTAAAAATATATATGGAGCAAAACGCTAGTTAGCATACAGTGGGAACAGTTACGCAATGGCATGACCTAAGCTATCTTCTCCAGCTCTAGATCCTATTAATGTTACTTTGCAAATTGGAAGCTTTTATACCAGTGCTTTTTGGGCAAGCTCCAACAGGAACGTTTCCTTTTGATTTCAGTGGGATTGGATCAGGGCTTTGATGCTGATATACCAGGTTGTGCCCTGGAACCATATCCTGTTTACCTTACAAACAGATTGCTTTCATGAGTAGGCCAGCAGAATGTGGTCCCTGGAAGTGTATTCTTAAATGGCAGTTTTCAGCGGGCTAAGTTATACAGTTGAAGACATAATTTTAACCCCCAACTTGGGATCTAGAAAAGAAGCTTGTTCTTGTAAAAGCATAATGGTATTTCTATAATTCTCCCCTTTAATGGGAGAATTATCAGCAAAGAGTTCAGATGTTCAGAATGCATCTTACTCAAAAGCCCCTTTTGCTGCTGGCGATAGTACAATAGTAGAATATACCAGCATACCTCTAAAAACTTCATCACTTTGCTGAGAACATGCCAGTGTTTGCCCCACATACGTGGCATGTTAGGCAAAGCTCAAATGATTAAAAGGAAATAGTCAAACTAAAGACTTTTAGTAGGCTATATTCTGGTTATTTATTGGATCACACTCCGTAGTGTTTGCATTTCCAGTGTCCCAACTCTAAATAGACACCACAGGGGCAGAGTGATCTGAAAACCAATTAATTTATATTTGTTATTTTTTTAATGCTTTGCTATCATCCTAGATATTGGGCATTATCAGTAATGTGTTTTATTTTCTAACTTTGCAGATTGAAAGGATACAAAATCCTTACCTGTGGCAGACTTATCAAATCAGAAAACAGTTGCTGGACAAAAAGAATGGCAACACAAAGAATGAGAATCTCCTATTCCACGGAACGCCTAGTTCCACACTGAGCACAATTAATTACAATGGTTTTAATCGTGGTTTTGCTGGAAAGAATGGTAAATTATTATTCAAAGCAAGTTAATTTCCTAAACAGGGAATGGATGAGTATGACTTGGGGTGTGAGATAATGGTGTCATATGTACAGTGCATGGTGAGGAATGAGGTCAGAGAAAGACAAAGAATTAATAAATACAGGGAATAATTCTGTATGGAGGGAAGGAAGTATTAGATGACCTATTAGACTCTTCTGTGTGTGCCTTGAGCATGAGAATGGTTCATATGTCACCATCCGTCCAGGCTCTGAAGTGCACTATTGTATTCAGTAGTTATTGAAATGTCTAGCTAATGAGTTCCGATATACCTGTGCTGATATCTTAATTACGCAGCTGTTTAGTCTTATCAGACAGACAGATCATTCCTTAAGCCAAAGGGTTTTCTTATGTTTTGGAGGGTTTATAAGTCTAGCCAGATAACATGCTTTCATTATTAGTTAATTTGCAGGCTTTTATTTTCAGTTTATATGTACTGTTTATTGTCTAAAAATTTTAAATTGTGAATAAGATCTGAGGAGTTTATCAATGTCAAGTGGTTAATCCCTTGGCCCATGCACAGGATCAGCTGCAGACTAGCACAGAGAGATCATCGTACTTCGCAAATCTAAAATCATTTAAAACTTTGGTGGCCTTTGTGAAAGTTGATATATTTTGAAATGTATTACCTAGCTCACAAAAACCGTTAATCAGAACAGTCACTGCCTGGCTTCCTTGTTGACATTCTCAGCTGAGATATCACAAAGTGAATGGACATAGAGATACAACTAATTATCTTTTATGTCTAGAAAATGGTGCCGCCTTATCAGATGAGAGACAAATTGGCTGAACAGTGTGGGGAAAGCTTCCACTGCTGCTTGTGCTGTATCTATTCTTGTGGATAATTAGATGACACCACTCAATCTGGCACTTTTCACAAGAGTTAAATTTAATATATACATTCTTCCTCTTTAACTAGTGTCATGGACAACTCTGTTAAATGTAAATCAGAGATGTTCTGCACTGGTCATACAGTTTTGGTTTGTAGCATCTAAAGACATATTTGGCGCAGAGACTATCTGAGACTCTGATTCTGCAAAGACTTGCGCCTGTACTTAGCTTTAAGCATTGAACTCAGTCAGATTACTCAGAATACATACTTCGCAGGATCAGGGATAGTATTATATATGACTTAATGAACGGATGTGATGAACAGCAAAGAGCAGACGGGGCAAGGAAGGATGAAGTCTTTAGCAATAGGATTCAATTCCCTGCATATATTTTTGACTATTTGCATTAGAAGCTTTCTCCCACTTTCAGAAAAGAGAAACAGGTCCCAGATAAAGAACCATGATTCCTCTGCCTCTGTGAAGTATAATTAGAATATTATAATTACAATTATATAATCTCATAATTAAAAATGTCTAAATGTTTGCCATATGTTAGAAAGCTACACAATGACAAATAGAGGGAGAAAGTTTAACCTCCTTCACCATAAGAAAAGGCAAAGTAAGTCTGCATGATTAGCTCAGTGATAAGTGTCATCGCAGTAAACTTATGATTGATATTTTGGTACAAGGCCCTATTCCAAGTGAGGCTGGAACGATGCTGTCAGACTCTTAATTTTAATTTGAAATGATCTTTTTTCACTGATAGTAGAAGAGAAGCTTGCACATTTTAGGGGTTACATAAGAATGAAAGTCTTCTTGTTCTTTAAAAGTTTTCAAAACTTTGTCTTTCTGATCACAGCTGCAGCAATTGGAAATGGAACCTATTTTGCTGTTGATGCCAGTTATTCTGCTAACGATGGATACTCTAGACCTGATGGAAATGGCAGAAAATACATGTACCTTGCTCGAGTTCTCACTGGAGAATATTGCACTGGAAAAGCAGGATTAGTCACTCCACCACCAAAAAACTCCACAGATCCTACTGACCTATATGATAGTGTGACTGATAACATGGGTCATCCATCAATGTTTGTCATATTTAATGACATTCAAGCTTATCCAGAATACCTTATTACTTTTAGAAGATAAGATTTATTTTTTAATAACAGTGGAAGAGGTTTTTTTGGTGCCTTTATTTTGTGAATAATACCGCAAGGATAATTTTGTAACCAGAAATTTGAAGAATGAGAAAAGTACTGGCTTTCTTATAGTTCTTTATATTTTGGTTTATTGACTCAAATGACCATTTATATATCCAAATTGCCTAAATATATATAAATAATATTAAGAAAAGAGACCAGGTTAAGTAGATTTTAGCATGCACCTTAACAGTGCTCATAATTTTGGTGTCGATGAGGGTTGTGAGAATAGTACATGCAGGCTAGGTAGATAGGGCTCATAGCAGGAAGGGCTGTTGGATGCAATTTTTTGTTGCCCACAAAAGTAAACCGAGTGTAGCAGGCTGGTGCATCAGTAAGGACGCTGTTCCCAGAACACATCATAAGGCACTGAATAGCTAAAAGAGAGTTTCTTTAAAACCCTCTGACGTGTATGACACAACAAGGGGGCCCTTGGTCTCAATTTTTTCCAAGTATACATATTAATCACTCTCAGCTAACTACTGCTTCTGGTTAGCTTAGAGTCCAAGGAAAACCCAAAAACATAGCCACAAAGCACATAATTTACATTCAGTAAATTGCCTTTGCCCCATCCTATTCATCTACACACTAGTGCTCATGTCTATATGGGGATTCTGCACATTTCTCTGCATTATCCAGATGCCTTTCTTCCCAGGTGCCTAGCTGAGTGCTGGTGCTTTTGCACTTCATTCAGCATCCTGCAGAATCAAAACGTTCAAGTACAAAATCAGCCCTTCTGGAATGTTCAAGATCATCATCATATAGAGAGGGCTGGTATTCTTTCTGCACAGTCTTGAGGCATAATACGCCCATTTTCTGTAGAATTATAACCTTGTATAGATGGTAACCTCTGGGCATGTGTTAAATTACTGAATTTGAAAATGATTGAAAAACCATCTATTGATAAACTACTTTGCTAAGCTTCATAAAGCCAGTTTTAGAATATTTGTACTTCTGAAAATTAGCTACATTCATGATGATAGTGATATTAACTTATGCTGCCACTCATACCACAGGGTCATATTTCTGGTGTCTTCAATAAAGCTGTTAATTATTCTGAATAGTTAATGGTATATTATAGGGTCATTAGTTATACAGCTGCTAGAGACACAATCAATTAAAATGAAACTTTGAGCATTTTTGTCTGCTGTGATACAAGTTATACATCGGATCACTATTACTGAAAGAGTTTAGACAAAAAATAGTCTATTCAGTTTGTTCATTTTGTGTATTTGGCAGCATTATGCATGTAGGCCCTAATTCAGCGATTCACTCAGTACAAGCTTAAATGTTTTGCTGAACAGGGATTGACTGATGTGTTGGGCCATCGACTGTTTCACCTTTGAAGAGATTAGGACAGTTTAAACCACAGGGCTCTCTTCTTTGCCACTTGGTGTTCCCTTCTGCTCTGTTGCAGAAACTCTCCATCAAAGTGAATAATGCTTCCCAGCGACCGTGGCATAGGCGCCGACTCCGTGGGTGCTCCGGGGCTGGAGCACCCACGGGGAAAAAATGGAGGCGGAACGCAGAAGCGGAGGTTAGCTGGGCCCAGGGGGGCTGGCGGGGAGCTGCCGGTGGGCATGCTGCATTTCCCCTCCCCCCTCCCTCCCAGGCTTGCAAGTGCCCGGGGGAGGAGGCGCGGGCAGGGATTTGGGGAAGGGGTGGAATGGGGGTGGGGCCGGGGCTGGAGTTGGGGCGGGGGCGGGAGGGCGCGAGCACCCACTGGTGCCGACTAAAGTCGGTGCCTATGGACCGTGGTAAATGTTTCCATGGCCATACACTAGAGATTTTATGCTGCCCTATTGTATTGGTCCTTTGAGAAACGGTTAAAATACTACATTGCGCCTTAAGATTGCTAGAGAACCAGAGATACAGATACTGCAGATACACCAGAGATTTACTCTAGTGATGAGTTAATTGCAGCACAGCCACAAGAACAACCCCACCCCACACCACAGTGGTAAGAAGGAGCAGCATGAGGGGACCATCTGGTTCAGAGTCTCCCTCTTTTCTAACACAGTAAAATAATCTTGTATTATTTATAGAGCAATGGGTACCTGGCACTTTTCCAAAAAGGAAAAGACCCGTATTGGCTGCCCTCCAGATTGCTGTGGGGGAATCCCAGTCTCTGGATCCCAGGTGTTTTACGCTTCCCTGGGTCTCAACAGGCTGCAGCACCGTTTCCTCCCTTGGCCTCTCTGGCACATTTCTTGTGCACAGACCCTCAGGCTGTTACACCTTCATGGAAATGGAAGCAGGGGAGCTGGAACAGGGGCAGGGGGCCATGGCCCTCCCACTTTTTGAAAGTGGATGAGCCTGGCCTGTCCACTTTTTGCCATGGACCCCACCCCTGCCCCTCCTCTTTCCCCTGAGACCCCACCCCCAGCCAGGCTAGCCGCTGGAGCCCAGGCAGCTGTAGGCAGCCATGGACGCTCCACCTGCCCGGGGGGGGGAAGAGCACCCCCCAGGCCTCCTGCCCAGGGCAGGTGGAGGGTCCATGGCTGCCCACCAGGAGGCTCTTACCATGGCTGAGCTGCTGCTCCGAGACCCCGTCCGTTGGCCGGAGCCGGGCTGGGGTAAGAGCCTGGGCCACGTCCCGCAGCCCCCATTGGCCGGGAACGGTGAACCGCGGCCAGTTGGGAGCCATGACCGGCCGAACCTGCCGCCGTGGCAGGTAAACAAACCCGTCCGGCGCGCAGGGGCTTTCCCTGAAGACCCGGTGGACCACAGTTGAGAACCACCGTCCTAGGTGGAGGCGCATCAAGGCGACTCCACGCACTGCCCCAGCCTGCAGGTGCCGCCCCCACAGCTCCCATTGGCTGTGGTTTCCAGGAGCTGTGGAGCCGGCACTCAGGGCGGGGGCAGCACGTGGAGCCTCCCTGGCTGCCCCTGCGCCTAGGGGCCGCAGGGACATGACGGTCACTTCTGGGAGCCACACGGAGCCAGGGCAGGCAGGGAGCCTGTCTTAGCCCCGCTGCACCCCCTACCAGACTTTTAACGGCCCGGTCAGCTGTGCTGACTGGAGCCACCAGGGTCTCTTTTCGACTTGGTGTTCCACCCCGCTCTGGTTTCCAGCTTAGCTGGGGGCCGGCCCTTGGGGGTAGATGTGGGGTAGGGGTGGAGCCCCACGGCCAGTGGAAGCTATGGGGGTGGTGTGTTCAGGCAGGGGCAGTGCACAGAGCCACCTGGCTGCTCCTGAGCCTAGGAGCTGGATATGCCGGTTGCTTCCGGGAGCCGCCCAGCCGGAGCTGAAACCCCCTCCCAGAGCCTGCATCCCAAAACCCCTCCCGCACCCCAACTCCCTCCCAGAGCCTACACCCAGAATCTGCTCCTGCACCCCAATCCTCTGCCCCAGCCCTGAGCCCCCTCCTGCACCCAAACTCCTTTCTGGAGCCCACACCCCCTTCTGCACCCCAACCCTCTACTTCAGCCCTTCCTGCATCCAAACTCCCTCCCAGAGCCTGCACCCCAACCCCCTGCCCCAGGCTCAGCCAGGAGCCCCCTCCCACACTCTGAACCCCTTGGCCCCACCCAAAGCCCTCACCCCCTCCTGCATCTCAACCAGGGATCAGCACCACCATGTTGCGTTATGGACACTTAACAAAATTACTGGACTTAGTGATGGACGCTGGCAGGGAGCGGGAGGGGGTTCCGGGCTAAGGCAGGGATGTGGGAGGGGGGTACGGGCTCTGAGCTGGGGGTGTGGGTTCCAGGTGGGGCCAGAAATGAGGGGTTCAAGGTGTGTGTGGGGGCTCCGGGCTGGAGCAGGGGGTTGGGGGGGGGGGGTGAGGGCTCCAGCAGGGGGTGCAAGCTCTGGGGTGGAACTGGGAGTGAGGGGTTTAGGGTGCTGGAGGGTGCTCCGGGCTGGGATCGAGAGGTTTGGAGGGCGGGAGGGGTGCACGCTCCGGGCTGCCTTCCTGGAAGCAGCAGCATGTCCCCCCCGCTGGCTCCTACACGGAGGCACGGCCAGGTGGATCTGCCCCGTCCACAGGCCCCAACCCCGCTGCTCCCATTGGCCATGACAATGGGCTGGGAGCCACGGGGTCAGCACTCGAGAAACGGGGACAGAGGCAGCGTGCCTGCAGAGATGCCTGGCGCCTGGCCGCGCCTCCGCCAGCAACAGCAGGGACGGGGAGCTGCTTGTGGGGAGCTGTCCGAGGTGAGCGCCCCCACAGACCTCAATTTTTTATACCACGGACACGTTGCCAACCTTTGACCCCAACCCCCTGCCCTAGCCCCGTGAAAGTGAGTGAGAGTGGGGGCGACCCACCGAGGGAGAGCAGGGCCGGCTTTAGGCCGAATCGGGCCCTGCGCCTAAGCGGCCCCCGCAACATCCGACTCTTTGGGGGTCTCCTCGACACTGTTCGCCTGGGGCCCTGCACTTCCTAAAGCCAGCCCTGATGGAGAGAGGGGGCGGGGCCTCGTGGGAGGGGCGGGGCCAGAGAGTTTGGGTTTGTGCCATTAGACATTTTGCAACCCTAGCCTGGACTACTCAGCCCAACACTGCCCGGGCCATCCACCTCAGCCCAGCCCAGCTCAGCTCAGCCTGGACTACCCAGCCCAGCCCCTTAGGGCGGCGGTTTGCTCCTGCCCCGCCCCTTGGGTGTCGCCTCTAAGAGCCAATCAGAGGCTTCTCTCGGCCGGCTCCCGCCTCCTCCTGCTCTCGGTTGGCTGCTTGGGGCGGAACGTGCTGCCACTCGCTCGCTCCATGGAGACGCGGCGGAAGATGGCGGCCGCGCCCCGCAGCCGGGGCCGGGTGACGTGGTCTCGGCCGCCGCTCTCCGCCCTCGCCGCCGCGCTGCTCCTGCTGGGCTGCAGCCCGCCCCCCGCCGCCTCCAGCTGTCACCACCGCGTTCCCAGCGGCGGGGAGGTGAGAGGGTCTCCGGGGGGCGGGCCACGGGGTTTGTGGTGATTGCGTAACATGCGGGGCCACGAGGGGGCGGGGGAGTGTGGGTGCCCTGTGTGTAATGGGCGGGGGATGGGGTAAGGAGTGGGGATGGGGTGCCCTGTGTGTAATGGGCGGGGGATGGGGTAAGGAGTGGGGATGGGGTGCCCTGTGTGTAATGGGCGGGGGATGGGGTAAGGAGTGGGGATGGGGTGCCCTGTGTGTAATGGGTTGAGAGGGGTATGGAGCGCCAGCAGGGCTTGGGGTGCCCTCTGCATACAGGGTAGGGATGGGGCAGGGAGTGGATATGAGGTGGTGCCCTCTCTGTAATGGTTGGGGAAGGGAGGGGATCAGGGGGTATCATAGAATATCAGGGTTGGAAGGGACCTTAGGAGGTCATCTAGTCCAACCCCCTGCTCAAAGCAGGACCAATCCCCAATTTTTGCCCCAGATCCCTAAATGGCCCCCTCAAGGATTGAACTCCCAACCCTGGGTTTAGCAGGCCAATGCTCAAACCACTGAGCTATGCCTCGCCTCCGCCCCCCCCCCCCCCCCCCCCCGTGTCAGATGGGGGTAAAGGGGGCATGGGGGAAGGAGGATTGGTCAAAGGGTGGGAGAAGTGGGGACCAGGCTACCATGGTATCTGGTATCAGAGGGGTAGCCGTGTTAGTCTGGATCTGTAGAAGCGACAAAGGGTCCTGTGACACCTTATAGGCTAACAGAGGTATTGGAGCATAAGCTTTTGTGGGTGAATACCCACTTCGTCGGATGCATGCAGTGGAAATGTCCAGGGGCAGGTGTAAATATGCAGGGTAGATTCAGGCTAGAGATAACGAGGTTAGTTCAATCAGGGAGGGTGAGGCCCTCTTCTAGCAGTTGAGGTGTGAACACCAAGGGAGGAGAAACTGCTTTTGTAGTTGGCTAGCCAATAGACTTTGTTTAATCCTGAGCTGATGGTGTCAGATTTGCAAATGTACTGAAGCTCTACAGGTTTCAGTGTAGTAGCCGTGTTAGTCTGTGTCAGCAAAAAGAAAATAAGAAAGAAATACTTGTGGCACCTTAGAGACTAACAAATTTATTTCAGCATAAACTTTCATGGGCTACAGCCCACTTAATCGGATGCATAGAATGGAACATACAGTGGGTCGATATTTATACATTCAGAGAAACATGAAAAGGTGGAAGTAACCATATCAACTGTAAAAGCTCTACAGTTTCTCTTTGGAGTCTGGTCCTGAAGTTTTTTTGCTGCAGGATGGCTACCTTTAAATCTGTTGTTGTGTGTCCAGGGAGATTGAAGTGTTCTCCTACAGGTATCTGGGTGGGTTTTATAGGTATCTGTGTTAGGAGTCCGGTAGTGGAAGGATGTTGAATGTAATGGTGCTCCAGTGAGAGGTGTCAGTATCTCAGTAATGGCAGAACCAGCTGCTTTGAAAAATGGCTCTGGTGAAGCTCTGCAGAATAACCTCCAACTAAAGCAAACAGATGGCAGATAATGAGATCATTCCCAAACACTCAGTTGCAAAGAAAACTGCTTATTTGATATGACATTCCAGGTTTAAATGTTTTGGTCATAATCCTGTTACTTCTAGGTCTGATCCTTGCTGAAGACATTTGAGGCAGCTTCCTGGAATTTACATCAGAAATTCAAGAGAGTAAATGTAAATAGACAATCAGGGCTTCTGCTGTAGTCAAAATTATACATTAGCCACTTCTGAAACTGTCTTTTAAAAAATTCAGACTATTTTAGTCAATATGTAACTAATACAAGTAAGAGGAGAGTGTGTGCGTATGTGGGGGGGTGTGTATGTGGAAGTAAATACGTTGACTTTTGGGATGATATCCAGAGTACTGAGTGATCTCTGATTAGGAAGGTGAGAATTATTATTATTATTATTATTATTTTATTTTAAATCAAGAGCCTTTCAATATGAAGGCATTCAGAATTTGTAACTACCTGTGAATTTAAGAAGAATAGTAAAAATAACTTGTCAAGTCAAGTTCTCTGCTCCTGTTTTTACCAGGTTGTCTATAAAGTTTATCTTAAGGAAAATCATGTTCTCAAGAGAAATGTTGATCAAAAACTGAGAATTAAGACTATATATGACAGAAGTGTCGAAGAGTAAGTATAGTGGTATTTTTCTGCAGTTTTGAAATGTAAAAATATATTACTGTATCTGTATCAAAATGTTTCCTCTTTTTTTTCTAGTTTGCTCCCTGAGAAACGACACCTTATAAAGGTATGTTGCACTTGTTTCCCCTTTCTGTTTATATGTAGGGCATTCCGCTCTCCCAAAAGCTATTCCACAATGTGCTGTACATCAGTTATCTGCTATTCTTTACTCTAAAAATATCTGGTTTCCAGTGGCACTTTGTGTATAGGTTATAAAGCACTTTGGGATCCTTCAGAGTAACTGTATATTACTGCCAATATTGCTGAGACTGCAGTGCCATACAGTGGCTTAGCTTCACTTAAGACTTCAGCAAGTCTTCATGTCATGCCATCCATTTTTCTGCTGTGCCTTCATGTTTAGCAAATGTCCTGTAATGTGTGAGTTAGTGCTCCTAGGATGCATTTGTACTTGTATTGTAACAAGGAGCTCGTTTGTATTTTTGTTTTCGTTAAATTTAGAACAAACTTTTTCCACAAGCTATTTCTTATTTGGAGAAGACTTTTCAAGTTCGCAAACCAACAGGTACTATTTCACTAAGCAGGTGAGTGAAGGTTTGTTTACTGTTGTTTGCTATGTTGATATTTAAAATAGTTTGAGTGAACTTTATATAAATGTGGAACAATGTCTTGTTTTTCCACTACAGTGTAATAGTAACCTCTTGCAAGTAATATTTCTCATACTAAAGCCTTACACAGTAATATTATAGCACCTGTTTATTTCAGTATCTTTAGCTGCCATGAATTATTTTACAGCTTGCCTTTTGCCTTTTCACTTATAAAATAATTTTGACTTTAATCTAAATTTAATTGAAGGCAATGCACAACAAACCAGTATTTAAGGAAGAAAGGTGACCCACATAGATATTGCCGAGGAGCCTGTGCAGAACACACAAGATGTGGCCCAGTTATAGTTCCTGAGGAACACTTACAGGTAGTTCAAACCAAGTGACATCTACTTAGCATTCTATGTTTGATGGTTTGTAAAGATTACTAATAAAGTTAATATTAATATGTTTGACCTTTTATATGAAGCTTTTACCTGTGGGGGGGTGATCAGGTTTGAACAATGAGACACAATACAATCTGAGGCAATAGCAAAGTTTCTCTGATTATATTATAGGGCCAAAAATCAAGTGAATTCATCCTTACAAAAATAACTGTAATTGCATTACACTGCATTGATGTGGAGCATGTGTTAAAATTATGTGATAGAAATTTTACAAATACTAAGGAAAATAGATTCAGAAAGGACATTGTTGAATATTACGCCCCAGATATTACCAGCGTTCTAAAGCCATTTCATAATACTCCTTATTCAGTGTGTCCAATTTTCTAGGATTAATTTGCCATCATAGGGTCCAGTTTTGAAGTTCTTACTCCTCTAAATCTTCCATTGAAGTCATATTGACACAATATATTTTCTCACTTGGCTTTTTCGATTCATGCTAAAATACATGATTAGCACTTCTCTTACTTGCTCTGATTATTGTAGCTTTACACACTTGATACCATTTTTCAAACGTATCGTGTAGCACTCTTACTCAGTTTATTTTTAAATTAATTGAAATTTCATTAAAGTGAATTGAGGGACACACGTGAAATACAGTCAGAACCTCTAGTGATAAGGTGTGCCTCAGTTTTTGGATGTCCAAGTTGGAGACACCATAAAAAGGTCTGACTCTGAAAGTGCTGATCGCCGGCTTTTTAGGACACTTCGTATTAGGCACCACTCAAAACGAGGAATCAAAATCACTAATCACTTTTTAAAACTTTGGCCCTAGTATATTCACCCAGTCCACAGCAGGGATTCTAATCTTTACTTGGTTTAAAAGAACAAATATTTGTGAATGGCTTTAAGATTGGCATATTACATTTCTAAGAATTTAGGATATTTAGGCTAATTATTTCATATCTTTCCCATTTTAATTGCATTATCATAGCAATGTAGGATATGTAATGAAAAACAATGGCATTGTGGACCTGCTGGCTTACCAGATCAAGAAGGAGTTCGAGATGCCGATTTTGTACTTTATGTCAGTGCTCTTACTACTGAAAGATGTGGTCAGGAAAATATTATTGCGTATGCAGCCTACTGCCAGCTGGAAGCAGAAATGGACAGGTAAAAATTCATTCCAGGCTAATTTTTACTGAGTAATAATTTTTTCAGGTCTTTGCATTTACTGCTGAACTCACTAGATATATCTGTTCTGCTGAGTGTAATGGGATGTTGGTTTACATCTTATGTTCCTAAAATCTCATGCTTTATGGCTTTAGCTGGTCACCTGCACAGGTCTAGAAGGAACTCCCCCAGTCCCCAGTGTGTTCTGGGTTTTTCCACTGAAGCATCAGAGATGGTCACATCTGGAGATGGGACACTGGATGTGGTGGGCTGGTACCCCAATGTAGCTCTGAGCATTCTCTCTCTCTCTCAGGTGTTCAGCTGGCTGATTCTTGTTCATGTGCTTATGGTCTAACTGATCACCATATGTAGGTTTGGGAAGGAATTTTCCCTCCGGTCAGATTGTCAGTGACCTTGAGGATTTGCAGTTTCCTTTGCAGCAGACGTGTGGGTCACTTGTGGGATTATCTGATTGTATATCATTTAATCAGTTCCCTGCTATTGCAGGGACCTCAGGCATTGGTTCACCTCGGTCCCTCTTATTCTCTGGCTATAGCACATACAAGTCACAGGAGACTGGACTGTTAATACTTAGGTCTAATTTTGGTTGTTGGGTTTAGTGTGTGGCTGCTGAATGATGTTGATGGCCTGTATTATACAGAAGTTCAGACTGGATCAGTGGCTCTCAACCTTTCCAGACTACGGTGCCCCTTTAGGAGTCTGATTTGTCTTGTATCTCCCCTGCCCCACCCCCCAAATCACACCTCACTTGAAATCTACTTGCTTACAAAATCAAACATAAAAACACAACGTCACAGCACACTATTACTGAACTTTCTCATTTTTACCACATAATTGTAAAATAAATCAATTGTACTTGCATTTCAGTGTATAGTATATACAGCAGTATAAACAAGTCATTGTCTATATGAAATTTTAGTTTGTACGGACTTCGCTGGTGCTTTTTATGTAGCCTGTTGTAAAACTAAGCAAATATCTAGATGAGTTGATGTACCCCCTGGAAGACCTCTGCATACCGCTGGTTGAGAACCACTGGACTAGATGACCCAGTGGTCTCTTCTGGCCTTAAACTCTATGACTCCACTTCAGTGGAACATGGTAGTGCAGACAGGTTACATGTTGAGACCCAAAACATTCATTCTCACGTCTCTCTTCTTGACGCAGAATACTTTGAGATTTTGCAAAACAATATTTTGCTTAAATATTATTTTTCAAGTACAAATTATGCTAACAGAAATATTTTCAATATTGATTAAAATACATTTCTTACTAATGCACACAAAAATCAAACTACACTAAACCCAGAGAAGCTTGGACATTCTGAGTCAAAGCTAAACCTCCTTCCTTAATACGCATACCGTATAAAGCTTCCATTGAAATGAATGACAAAACTTCTACTAATTTAAACGGGAGTAGGATTGGGCCCCTTATCTGCAGAATATGTGCACCTTGATCTTGCAGTTGTATCCATTATCACCTATGTGGAGCCTCATGGAAGTTGACCTCTGTGATGCACTTTGTCTTAAATTGTCACGCAGACAGCTAGCCTCCCACCCCTCCGCTGCTGCCTGAAGTTTTACAAGCTTAAGCAGAGTGAAAATCTCTTTATTTTAAAATAGATCATAGCAATAGGGACAAACTAACCCAGCAATAATCCCTGAATATTTGTGCAACTCAAACATCTGCAAAACTACATGGGTATGCTGACAAATTACCTTAGAGCAGGGGTTCTCAAATCGGGGGTTGTGACCTAGCAGGGGGTCGCAAGGTGGTTACATGGGGGTCGTGAGCTGTCAGCTCCATGGGGCTGACAGCCCAGAGCCCCCATTAAGTTAAATTACCCCCCTGATTCTTAATTTATGAGGTTTGATGTGTGAAAGGGGTCACCAATACATAAAGTTCGAAAACCAATGCCCTAGAGCTCCTGGGAGTGGTAGAAGAGAGGTCTATGTTGCAGCAGAAACAAGTCAATTTTTAAGAACAGATACTGGTCTTGTGGGCCATAGTTCTGCAGTGAAGCAATAGCTTGCCCTAATTTTTAATTTTCTTTCTAAATAGTGTGTAGGAGGGAGGGAATTTATTGTGGGTGGTCAAGTAAGGGAGCTGAAATAATACTCCTTACCCTGCATTTGAGGTTTTAAGAGAGAACTGGTTGTCTCTGTTTTCTCTCTCTTATTATGGCTATAAAACAGGAGGTTTGTAATGGAAACAGACTGACCGACCCTGAGCTTCAGTTGTGCAGTGTCTGCTGCTAGATTGGAATGCTTTTATTTAATGAGTTAACTCAGTGGTTTTCAAACTGTGGTCCGCAGACCCCTGTGGGTCCACAGACTGTGTCTGATTTCCAAAAGGGTCCACACCTTCATTCGAAATCTTGTAAGGGTCGGCGAATGAAAAAAAGGTTGCAAACCATTGGGTTAACTTATTGGACTCCAATAATTACACACTTTTTGTATGCTGTGTAACGTGTGTGTGTGCATTATTGCTGGTAATCTGTATAGTCAGGAAAAACATTACATGGAAGGACTTAACTTTTCACCCTCTTTTGGGGATATTTGCATTAATCAGAGGAGTGTTTTTTGGGTTTAATTTGTTACTTTCATATTTAATGTGATTTTTAAGTTCCCCAGCATTTAATCAAAATCCAATTTATAAAACAAAGCAATGTTTGTCTTCCAGGCCAGTAGCAGGATATGCTAATTTGTGTCCAAATATGATTTCTACTCAAGCTCAGGAATTTATTGGCATGCTGTCTACAGTGAAACATGAAATTATTCATGCACTGGTAAGACTTGATATTTTAACATGTCATTTCCTTATTCTCCCAGCTAGTTTATATAAAAAGGAATGCACTTAGTTTGCATCTTTCAACATCTGTGCTAATTGCCTTCAGGTATAATATTCTCAGCATATATATTGGGGGTTGTATATTGGTCTCTTAATGGCTTTTAGTATTATAGATGGATTAATATTGTCTACAAATGCTTTTTATTTACCTTTTTGAAGGGTTTCTCTGCTGGGCTGTTTGCATTTTATCATGATGATGATGGAAATCCTTTGACAGCAAGATATGAGGATGGGCTCCCACCTTTTAATGACAGGTATATTTTTAAATCCGTGAATCCTTTTGGTTTGTTAACTTGAGTGTCCTTTCGTTTTTGTAAGAATATATTCTGGCTGTCGGCCTCTTGAAAGTCAGAGTTGTTTCCTTTGCAGAAATGTTCTTTCCCTTGCCACTCAAACATTAGTTTCATTTGTTGTAGAGTTGTTTCATTTATGGCATTATGCTTTTTTGTGTTAAATATAATTTTTATCTACACACACACTCTACAAACATGTGCGGGGGGAGGGAAGGTCAGATTTAGGATGTCAATTACAGGGCTATCTGCACCTTTGCCTCCATTGGTGGTCTCTCTGGGTGCACTCCCTCAGGTGTCAGGCCTCATGCCTTCCCCTATTTCAGAGTAGAATTTTATAGTTCTCCCATTTTTAGATTGGGCACTGGGCTGCAGTACACTGTGTATTAACGATTCTTACCCCTGCAGGTTTGGCTGAATTCGGGTATCTGTTGTGCCAGTCTCTTCCCTTTGAGAGTCTGTGACCAGTGGTTCACAGTGATCGGACATCCTCCTTAAATCAAAGTATTGTTTGCTTTAGCAGTAGGAATAAAGCATTTAGAACAGCGGTCCCCAAACTGGGGCGTGACCCCAGTGCAGAGGAACATTCAGGGGGGTGGGGCCTGGGCCTGCCCGCCATGGGGGATGGGGAGGGCGTGTCACCCACCTCTGCCACAGCCATGGCTTCCAGCTGCAGCTCCACTCCCAGCCCCAGCCTTAGCCCTGACCACAGCAAGGCCATGGCTTCCACTCCCATCCCCAGCCTCGGCCCCGGTTCCAGACCCACCCTCAGCTGCAGTCCCACTTTGGCCCCTTTTCCCTTGTCCATGTCCGTGCTCCTGCCCCAACCTGGGGCCCCGCTTCCAGCTTGGTCAGGGAGCAGACGGGCAGGGGTAAGGTGGGACGCGACCGCGAACAGTTTGGGGAACACTGATTTAGAGAAAAGGGATTGTAAAACAATAAATACTCTCTAAGCAGTGGGGTGTCTGTATGTTTGTCTGGTTCCCGGGAACTACTCCCTTTTCTGATGGAGCGTTCCTTTTTAAACCAGCCAGAGTTCTTTTGACCTGCTGTGTTCCCAGCCTTTTCCTGTCCTGGGATTGTCTCTTTAACTCTCAAGTGTTTGCTGAAAAGTTGCTTATCTTGAGCCATTCTTTCTCTTCGGCTTGTGTTTCCCCACAGCCTCCCATTAAACCAAAATATTCATACTACAAACAGCCCAGTAACCAGGTTAATATACAGTATTCATAAACTATTACAGAGCAACTCCAAAGTAGTCATATAAGGTATTTTGGATCTGGCAGCATAACTTCAGCTTTATTGCCCCCATTCCTCTACTCTAAACATAATGCTAAGTAGCAGTAATGCCTACAATTAAACTGTGCTGATTTAACATTGACAGAATTCTATCAATTTTGCTTAAATTGACCACTTTACCTGCTAGCGATTCAAGGGCAATCTATTCAAATTTGGGGGTTCTGAATATATGAAATCTTCTTAGGCTGCAAAGAGTTGGAGGTCCTGTCATATTGAAATGTGACTTTGTCTTCATTTTTCAATAAGATCTCAAATTTGACCTTAACCTTTATCTGCAGTAATTCGGTCAGTTTTCATGTCTGTTCCTTAACTGGTACCACCAATAATTAACTAACTAAGGGCCTTCCTGTCATTTAAGTACTACAGTAGAATACAGTAGTTCATAACTCTGCAGTATTATTATTCTGTGTGTTCAGTAATGGACAACTACTGTCTAATACTGTAGGTTATCCTGCAGTCCTCTCAGGAACACTGGGGTCTTGCCTCTGAGGACTGCATGATCCGTCACTGTGAATCAGTTCAGTGGTGTACTTAAACATACACCTAACTTTAAGCACGTAAATAATCTTACTGAAATCCGTAGTACTACTTGTGATTAAATTTAGGCACATGCTTAAGTACCATGCTGAATCAGGGTTTATACTTCATATATATCTTATATTGAGTAAACTCAATCACAGTGATGTGTCACATGTTCATCTTCCAAGGTATTTAAATATGTAATGGCACTATGTAGGATAACTTCTGCATGCCTATAATTCTGATTTTCTATTTTAAAAAATCACAATACGCTTTCCTGTCTTTCAGATATTTTCAGTATAAACAAACTATTTTGCAACTGTTTTTTCCCTTTTAGTAGTAAAAACTCATTCTTTCATACAATTTCTGCAAGTGACAGTTCTTTGCTTTTTAGATTCTTTCCTGATACGTACAATATATTTTATTAGTGCATAATAATTTTGAAAATATCTCCTTAGTAAACTTCTTCAGTTTGGCTTATCACTAAATGAGAATTAGGCTTACAACGTGGAAGAATATTACTGAGGAGGAAAATTGCCCAGTTAAACTACTTCATTTTCAATAAGAAATTAGAGTACATATTAAGAGGATCCTGAGCACTGTTCAGTTATGGAAGGTAATGTTCAGTTTTGAAGCGTAGCCTAGGTTTATTGCGTAGATACTGGCAAAACATCTCTAATTAAAACATTCTCTTTACAGTCTAGGTTTGTATCAGTGGAGCAATAAGGTTGTTGTTAAAGCAGTGAGGTTATGGGATATACGAGGTAATAAGATGCTGCGCCATGATGTATTTCTTCTGATAACACCTCGAGTAGTTGTAAGTACTGATACACTGTGAAAGAAGTTAAAGTTAATCTGCCCTGATTACCATCAGATACTTGAACTTCAGTCATTAACATTTTCGTTATCAACAAGATGATAATTTACTGGATACTAAAAAGAAAAGAAAAGAATTCTTGACCACATAACCTGGTTTGAGTCAGACTTTAAAGAAAATCATACTCCTAGTTAATTGAGGGATGTTTAAATAAGATGGAAAACAGTTAATTGGCCTTGAGGTGTAAGGGGAGAAATAATTGAAATGCAAAGAGAAAATTTAGGGGTTGGGCAGAGATACCATGAAGGATAGAGTAGAAGATTAAAGCAGATTTTCTAGTGATTAAATGCCATCCTACTCGCATTTTATTTCCATAAAGTCTGACCCTGAGGCTTTGATCACTCACTATTGCTATTGGCTTAATGATAAGGCCCTTAATCCTGTCTCTGTTCAATATTCCTCTTTCTTTTTTTTTCCATATGGCCTGTATACGTTTTCCTTTCCCATTTAAATCTACTTGTTTCCATGTTTTCCTAATTCAGCCTATAGTGAACTGTCACGGTTGAAAAATTTCATCACACCTTTCCTCTTGTTTTAGAAATTATTCAAAAACTTTTGAGACCCTTTCTCCTCCATGCTCCCTCCAACCCACCCTCTCAGTCTTTTCTCTCAAATTTTAACTTTTATTTTTAAGGAATTTGAGGATAGAAACCAATTAATAAATGAAACAGAATGACAGGACTTTTACCCAAACATTAATTTTGGTATTGTAGACTATTGTTTGCAGAAATTCTAGTCTAACCTTTCCTTTCAAGAAATTGAAATAACTACTTGTAGCCCAACTCTTAAAGCTATATTTAAAGCTGTACTACTAACTATAGTAACGGGCTTCTGCTCATCCTGGTTACTGTCATATTGTGAGTTGGGCGCTGGGAGGGCAGGCCACAAATCTTAAACAATATTGTGATGCCTGTTGGCTAATAGTGGTATGTTTTGATTTTTTCTGATGGAAAATTCCACCAGAATCTCTCTTCTCGTGGAAATTTTGATTTTGACAAAACCCCATTTTCTAATGTGAAAATGTTTTGTTCAGTATTTCTTGAGCATACCTAATCGTGAAGGGGGAGCTATTTGATGAAAGCTTATTTTTTGTGAAGCATTGTTTTCAGATGATCCTGATATGAACTTGGAATAAGTAAGTGGTATGGTATGTTACTTATTAGTGGCTAACGGCCAGATTGCTGGATTCAGTACTGGGAGACTCACTAGCTTGTTAGAGCTTCAATAAGGAGGAGTCCTTCTGCATTCAAAGGAAAATAGACTGTGGTAAAAGGACATTAAAATAGTTCTTTAAAAAAAAATCTTAATCAAGAAGTGCATATCTGAGTTTGTTCCTCAGTATTTTGAGAATGGGGTTGTAACAACAGTTCTGTTTTGTAGGAGGAAGCTCGGAAACATTTTGACTGTCCAATTCTAGAGGGAATGGAACTTGAAAACCAAGGTGGCATGGGTACTGAGCTCAATCACTGGGAAAAGCGATTGTTGGAGGTTAGTGCTATACCTATGTTATCACTAAAGTGGATAAAAATGTAGATTTTTAATTTTTCAAGTGTATCCGTAGATCTATTGGAAACTCACCCAGTGTTAAACGTAACTGAAATACATTGCAAATAACTCTAAGTTGTGCACCTTAAACCTCTATTTATTCCCAAAGAACTCTCATACCATTCTCCAAACTCTTAATTCTCAGAGCACAAGGTTCACCAGTGCCTAGAAAGACAGTATCAAATGACAAACAATTGGAGGTTCACTTTTCTATAATTCTTCACCTATCTTCCACAACTTGCCCTGTAGAGTTTTAGTGTAATACAGCTATGCAGTGATCCTAGTTTAATTTGTTTTATGTACTTCAAGAGTGCCCTTATAAATGTCGTTTTCTTATGAAGTTGATTTTTGTTTACTAAGTGAGTGTATCTTGGGGTAGAGGGGAGTGGAACTTCCTTTGAGCCAATTTATCTTGTCATCCCCTATCCTTCTACCTTTTTGTCTCAAATCCTGGAGCATGCAGTTTAATCACTACCTTGACTTCATAAAATCATAGAAATGTAGGGCTGGAAGGCACCTTGTGAGGTCATCTAGCCCTTCCCCCTGCATTAGGGTAGGATTAAATATATCTAGACATCCCTGACAGGTGTTTGTCTAACCCAGTGGTCCCCAAACTATGGGGCGTGCCCTCCTTAAGGGAGTGCAGAGGAACATTCCCGGGGGGCACAGCTGGGCCCGAGCCAGGCCCCACAGGAGGCAGGGAGGGAGTGCTGCTCAGTCCCGTTCTGCCCCCAGCTCTACTTCAGCTGTGGCCCCACACTCAGCCTCAGTGTCAGCCCTGACCACGGCCCAGCCGTGACCCCAGCTGCCGGCCCCATTGTGGCCTGGCTGTGGCTCTGGCTCCGCCCCCTGCCATGGCCCCATCCCTGGCTCCAGCTCCAGACCCACCCCCCAGCTGTGTCCCCAGTCTCAGCTCCCTTATTCCTGTCTGCATGTCCTCACCCCCACCTCCCCTCCAGTCTGGCTTTTGCCATCTCCACTGTGCAGAAATTCCTCTGAACAAGGCAGTTAACTTTTCCCTGACTAAGACAGTGGCCATTTAGCCTATTGGATTGTTTGTGCAGCCTTGTTCCTTTTTATAGTACAAATGTTAGTGACCTTGTAGTCATGGGTAAAGCCACAATATCAAATCAATGTTGTGTGTTGCAGAGGTAAGCAATAAGGGAACAAATTTCAATTTCAAGATTTCCTAGGGATTTTGGAAAATACTTTGGTGTCTCTTAACTTGCAGTGAAATTTTATCCATATGGATAAATTACTTTTTAAAATACTTGGCAGGGAAAATGTGCTCTGAAAACACCGTGAATCACTTTTCAGAAGCTTCCTAACATTTACTGGTAATTTTCAGAATGAGGCAATGACTGGATCCCACACACAGAACAGGGTCTTCTCCCGGATTACCTTAGCATTAATGGAGGATACAGGGTAAGGGTGAAAAGACTAAATGTTGTTAGTCTTCAGTTTCAGACCTGTGTGTTTTCAAGCTATAAACAATGAAAGTACTGTGGAGTTCATGCACTTGCTTTATGTAAAAAAGTTAATCATTAAAGATACTGTATTTGGTATAGCACTATATTGTTATCTTCATTTTTCTTCAGATGTTTCTTGAATGCCATCTATCATTACTCTGTCTATAAAGACCACACCCTCATGTGTATCTGGTTTGTATAATCAAATCATGCCTTTAGCATGTAATGCTCCTTGAAAAGCCATATAGCAGATCTTCGCTGTCGTTCAGCTCTTCTTACAGGTATAGAATTTCCATGCCTGGAAGGAGGGCAGAATCAGTCAAGATCTAACCTGTGGATGTGAGAGCAGAATTTTCCCTTTATATGTGTAAGCCCTTTGGTCAATTACTCACATTTTTTTGGCATGTTTTATCCATTGTACAATGCCAGATGTGCATCTCTTGCTGAATAAATGATGACTACATTAACAAATAAGACAAGTTTTTGCTTTAATTCACTATCTGTAAAGTCAGAAGGAAATATTCATATATATAAAATATACACGCACAGAAAGGGACATAATCTCCTTGTTCATTCACTGAAAATTTTAATGTAGGTTATCAGGTTTTTTGAACTGTCTTCTGCTGATTGGTCAGAAGACCAGTTTCTCAGTTGTATTTCCATTTCAAAATACCTTTACAGCTGGTATAAAGCCAATTACAGCATGGCAGAGAAATTAGACTGGGGACGTGATAAAGGCTGTGACTTTGTGATGAAAAGCTGTAAATTTTGGATTGATCAAAAGAAAGAGAAGTAAGAACACACTTGTTTTAAACTCAGTGTTTATGTTCATCTATGTATGTTTGTCTTCACTCATATTATAAACTTTTTGAAATGTGTGGCTGTTTAGTGGTGTGAGCCTAATAGTGAGCCATAAATCCGATGAACTATCCCACTCTTCGCAACGCGTCGTAGCTTTTCAATCAGAAGAGAGTTCAATTTTAGCTGCAACAAAATTTTCAGTCTGCCTCATCATAGTGCTACAAAATCATTTGACTTGCAACAGAGGACAGATGGCCTTGAGAATAAGTATCCTCTGTATATGTTCCCTGCTTCCCTTTAGCATGTGTCAATATGATGCTTTGAAACCAGCTGAATTTGCAGTTACTGCAGGGTGCTTTGTCAGTATTCATCTACATCTTTCTCTTTTGTTGCGTAGACCATGAATTTACTTTTCTTAGGTTGTGCAAGAATAATAGTTGATTGGCTTCCATCACTAATATCCTTGTTTTTACTGTCTTTAATTTTTTTTACTTCTGATCTTGAAAAAATGGCCATTTTATTACTTTGCCTCCATTTAATTGGCAGTGCAAATGATGGTACTGTTAGAAGTCTAAATATCTGATTGCACCTGCAACAATGGAGAGTGGGTTAAGGTCCTCTTCAAAATCAGGCCTACTTTGTGTTCTAATAGTATTTTAGATATTCCTTGGCGCTCATTGCTCTGACCCATAGGGGGCATATCTCATTACACTTTGTATCAGCAGGCCTTCTCAAATTTTTAATCTTCTCACTGGCTTAAACATTTGTAAAGACAATAGCAAAATATTAGACCTAGATGAGTAAGTACATCCTAGATGAAAGACTTTGATTTAGAGAATATTGTGTTGGTAAACATATGGATTCATTTCCCATGACAGTCATGACTAATCAATTGGCAATAATGAGCTTGGCAGCCAACCAAGAGACCAGTGCCCAACACATGATGGACCATATGAGGTGGGGAAAAGAGACACCAGGCCTTCTAGAATTGCCTAGCAAAAGCAGTTGATATAAATATGATCTAATTCAGCTAAGATTTTCTTTCCTCTTTTGAAGGAGGCAATTGGTGAGCCCATACTGTGACACTCTGAGGAGTAATCCACTGCAGTTAACTTGTAGACAGGACCAAAAGGCAGTGGCAGTGTGCAATTTACAGAAATTCCCAAAGCAGTTACCTCAGGAGTATCAGGTATAATGCATCTTACTCCATGGAACAGCTCAAATTATTTTTGTTACTTAGGTCAGGGGTTCTCAAATTTCATTGCACCGTGACCCCCTTCCGACAACAAAAATTACTACACGACGCCATGAGGGGGGACCGAAGCGTGAGCCCCACTGCTCCGGATAGGGGGAGGCCAAAGCTGAAGCCCGAGCCCCGCTGCCCTGGGCAGAGGGACGAAAGCTGAAGCCTAAGGACTTCAGCCTTGGGCAGGGGCCTTATAATCTGAGCCCAGACGCCCAGGGCTGAAGCCGAAGCCTGAGCCCCGCTGCCCAGGGTTATGGGGCTTGGGTTTGGCCCCAGGCCTCAGCAAATCTAACGCCAGCCCTGGCAACCACATTAAAATGGGGTCGCAGCCCACAGTTTGAGAACCGATGACTTAGGTGGTGCAAGATGTAGTGGTGACTAAGGGTGTAGCATTCTTTCCCTCTGAGTTGGTACTGAACTAATATGTGAAGGGGATGTGTGTTGCTGAAAGTGCCCTATTTCAGAGAAGTACAAATTACATCCTGACCATTTATGGTCATTAGAAATCTCATGTTGGTCTCTTTTGAAAGAACAATGATGTTAGTCTGGCACTCCGACCAAATTCCATCGTAAATCATTGCATGCTCCTACATACATTTCCCTGGAAGATTTTCTATATATGGTATTTCTTCAATTCCTTACCTAAACTGCTGCCTGATATTGCTGTGCATTCCTAAAATAGTGTTGTTTCTCTCCAGAGGTGGCTATGATTTGGTAGCAAAAGTGATTTATCTCATGTGTGCATATATGTGTATATACGTGATGAGTTTAAAGTGTTTTGGGATCCATCTGGCTCAAAGGCATTACTTAGGCACTGGTAACAGGAATCTATGTGCAGCACCACTGATATTGGAAATTTGTAATTATGATAGGTTCAATAAAAGCTAAATATACACTTGTTGCACAAACTATTTCACTGCCTCCTTTTTTTTTTCCCCCAGTACTTTGACAGTCTTAATGGAGTACCATCAGAAGATTTGCCTTATTATGGTGGCTCAGTAGAAATTGCTGACTATTGCCCCTTTAGTCAAGAATTTAGTTGGCATTTAAGTGGTGAATTTCAACGCAGCTCAGATTGTAGAATAATGGAAAATCAGCCAGGTCAGTTTCTAGTGAAGTATATTTTCAAATGTTGTTCTTGTTGCAGTATTCACAAGGATGGTCTTATCTGGATACCCACACTTTTCCAGTTAAGAACATTCTTTAGAAAAAAAGCTTCTTTGCTGTTTTCAGTCCACTTTCTATTGTCTGGTTAGTTCAACAGACCATTTTTTCCCTTCCTTTCTCCACTCCCAACACTTTCCTTTTAGTCTCCATTTTTTTTTCCTGTACTGATGGGGTGGGGTAAATTATATTGAACAGTTACCATCTGATTCTCCTGCTGCACGCCTGCCTAATTTGATAGTCTGAATTTTTACACTGCCAGTGACTCAGTGGCCTTACTGAGATGGTAAATTAGCACTACTAGTGTATAGTTTAGCTGGCAGGCATACATTTGCAGTCAGGTGGAAGACTTATTCAGTTTAATGTTAACAGAAGTTGATTTATTCCAGTGGATGTTAAGCTGTTTCAGGTAGTATAATGTTCACAAATTGTGGAAATGGTGTCCTGGCATTTCAGTCTAACATCCTAAGAGCAGTCTGAAGAGTTAGGTTTTCTTTTTGGTATTTGTTGAAATTGTCTTAGAGATCGTTTACTACTTGAAGTGAATTTTCTTTACTAATTTACAATAGGGGCTTGCTGATATTCAGTTAAAGCTGAGTTAACTCTTCAAAAATGCGTTCCTCTTTCCTTCAGATCCTTTCAAAAACTATGGTGCAGAGAAATATGGCCCAAACTCTGTGTGTCTCATTCAGAAATCAGCATTTGTCATGGCACAGTGCAGAAAAAAGCTCAGTTACCCTGACTGGGGCAGTGGATGTTATCAGGTAAGGATGACATTTTAAATTTTTGTATAAACCATTAAAAAAAATCACACCTTTTTTTAAACAAATTCTGAGTTTTTATAAAATAGGTTAAGATTACAAGCAAGCTGTTTTTGTTAAATAATCCAATAATTTTATGCATGCTTTAAAAATAGCTTCCTAACAGGAGCATGTAACTTAAAGCATCCACTGGAAGTTTAATAAAAATAAAAAAAGATCTGGGTTAAGAACATGGCTGGAGGACAGATCTGGATGTTATATTTATCTCTACCACAGACTTCCTACGAATCATAGAATCATAGAATCTCAGGGTTGGAAGGGACCTCAGGAGGTCATCTAGTCCAACCCCCTGCTCAAAGCAGGATGACTTGTCCAAGGTCGTCTTTGTGCCTCAGTTTCCCCAGCTGTAAAATAGGAATACTTATTTTTCTCTATTTTGTAATTTATACTGGGATGTCGTCCTCACAGGATGTCTATCTTAGTTTTGTTTTGTGAGTCCCATTGCGTTTAGGTGGAAGGCACTGGACCTGCAAGTTATTTTTCATAATCATTATCATTTCGTCTGTACTACTGAAAGAATGGGTTCAAAAATATTCTTAGCACAACTTAAAATGCAGTTGTATAAAATCATTGGCAGTATGCAGATGATTATAGTAATTCTTAATTCAGTGGTTCAGTCAGTATAATTGCATAGAAGAATATTACCAAATCCTTGAAACAAATAGCAGATTAAAATAGTTAATTGTTCTAAAATTAGCAATGTGTTTCCAGTTCATTTGTGCTGTCTCCAAGCCAGTTTGTGAACAAAATATTTACTTATTAGAAGAATCTATAAACAAGTTTGGATAATAAACAGAGTGACCTATGTTTAAACATAACAGACCTAACTCGGTTTCTTTGTTTTAAGGTTTCTTGTTCTCCCAAAGGGCTGAATGTTTGGGTCAAGGACACGGCATACTTGTGCAGCCGCTCGGGTCAAGTGTTAACTGTTAGCATTCAGATGAATGGATGGGTACATGCTGGAAATCTAATTTGTCCAGCTTGTTGGGATTTTTGTGATTCCTGTCCCCCTGAACGGGATCCTCCAGCTTCTAACATAACAAGGGCACTATCAATTGGTAGGTTGCCTTATGATTTGCTTATGTGAAATAAAGATAGGTAAAACATCTGAAAACTTCAGAGGCTTTTATCAGTTGTTGGAAAATATTAAGTGCTACAGGATTTCAGCAGTGTAACTATTTTTAAATAACTTGAATGGTTTATACTTTGATTAATTAGATTGAAAATCGAAATGTGACATCTTTGTGGAAAGACTGTATTGACTGCCAAGTAAATCAAAATGGAGGGGCAAACCCTCCTTTTCCCTCTATTCCAAAGTCCTGAAAACTTTGAGGGGGAAGGGAGCAGAGCCAGAGTGGTGGTATCTTAATACTGTATGGTAATGTTCTGCTGGTCTGGGGGATGGTTGTTGGAATAAATATGGCTGGGGAACAGCCACTTCATATGGTATAATCTCTGGCCGTCCTCCCAGAGATATGTCTGCAGCCTATGGAACTTCCAGTAGACCACAAGGCACTTGTGTGTTTGGAAGGTCATGAGACTCTTGCAACCTCTATGGGCCTGGACTCCTGCTTGTAGTCCCCAGTGGGATGTTGAATTAACACTTTTGTAATTTCACCTGTAAACTTGACCTCGTGGGGATAAAATAACACAGAACATATATGACCACTGTCTAGAGAGGTGGCTGCATGAGCAGCATATGTTAATAACTGGTCTTCCTTTACTGACCTGGAGCTTTCATTTTATAATAATTTGTTTTGCCTGGCTGCTTTCTAAAATGAAAATTAACAGAAAATCACATCATTTACTTTATTCATACTAATGGTATATTACTTTCCCATAACTCCTAAAATGTTGTTTAGTCCTTAAATATGCTGACCATATTCCAGCTTGGGGAATTACATTGTCTCTGTGAATTCGCTGTCTAGTCTCAGTTGAATATGCTATTTCTTTTCTCCTTCTATCCTTAAATTTTTATGTAATTCTGTTGCAAACTGTTAAAACAGCTATTTTTGTTCCATCCCAGAAGTGACCAAATTTCCGTGGTTAGGGAAGGAACTAGTGTATAGTTTTGTAAAGTTTTTTTCTAGGATGAAAAGAATTGTATAAATATAAGGTAAATTAACTTGAGTTCTAGTATCTGCTTTATGTTTAACATAGTGTATCCTGTATTCTTTGTGTATAGAGATTATTCAGAACAGATCTCTGAAACTGCTGGTTATGTTAGTATCGCCCACCTTCTTATAAATCCGTAGAAAAACATGCAGTGTGAACTTAGAGGGATAGGTATTTTTGCAACCTCCCTCTTTCAGTTCCCCCTATTTCTTTCTTCCTGTTCTTTTCTTCACGTCAGTTCTGTGGTTTGGTTTTCAATGTTCTGCTTTTATGGCAATCCTAATCTGAATTATTCAGAAAACAAACTCTTGTGAAAGCCTGAGGCACTGTTAAAATGTTGATTCTCCCCACCCCCACTTTTACCCCTCTGCTGCTTTTCTTGCTGTGTTCAACTATTTTCTGACCGTTTTCCTAACTGCTAATCCTGAATCAGCTGTAGAAGCAACACAAAGCACTTCCTATCCTAGGAGCTAATCATGTTACTACTGCAGAGTTCCTAGCCCTGGAAGGCTAATATATTATTAACATAGTATCTCAAATGAAGTTTGTATGTTTTCATGCCTTTTTTTTTTTTAACTGAAATTCATGCTAGTTAAATTGTTCACTATTGTGTGTCTTAGGTGTGTATTTTGTAAACTGTATTATCTTTATATTTGACTTTAGATTTGTGCTCCTGTTCCTCCAGCCTGGTTGTAACTCTCTGGCTGTTGATGGCTAACTTGATCCCCTTGCTGGCAGGATTTCTTCTGTGTGTATGGAGTTAAGTGTGGGTAAAAAATGTACTTACTCCAAGACTTCACCACCATGCTGCATTCCTCGAGTCAAGAGCACTACCACAGTGCAACATCTCTGCAGGCAGCAGTCTCACACTGAACGATTGCCTTTTGGTCTATCTCACTACGGCTTGTAGCCAAGAAGGTGCTGACAACAGCAGCTAGCTTTTAAGAGGAGGCAAAGTTTACTATGTTTTTCTCAATAAGTGCCAGTATTTTCTGAATTCAGACCTTTAATTTTAACAGTAACAACTTTGAAGATCAAATGTGCTAGCTGCATTAGGCAACTGGCAACTCAATCATTAGTGATATACATGTGAAACTGTAAGAATGCTTCTTGGATTTTGTTTTCCTAAATCCTATGTGTAAGTGGTAGCAGGGTGTTGGGTTTTTTTAGCATCCTCAAACTGGAGATATACCTCAATGTTTCTTTAGTCAAAAGCCATGTAAAAAATCAGTTGCCATTGCTGCTAGGAACATAGGCTTTTACTGAGTCTTGCAATTTTAGCCACACACAGAGGGACATGCACACAAAACATTGATATGATGTTATTGCTTCCAAAATACTATTCTATACTTTAAAACTTATGAATTGATGGTATATTTTTCATAAAATTGGTTTCTTTACATTTATTCAAATATTTTAGGAATCCCACTTCAGCTTTTTGAAGCCCACTCTCATTTAATGTGTGCCAGTTGTATGAAAATTGATGCACTAAATATTTGAATCTTGCCAGGGTAACTTTAAGAAGAGGGAACACTGATAAACTTTTGATGGGATGATCAAAATATTTCACTTCACTACAGTAGTTTTTGTCCTTTACCTTCAATACCAGTGTTCAGATTGCAGGATCGGGGTGAGGTAGGTGGGTGGTGGCGGTTGTTTTTAGACACTTTATGGTGTGACAGACCCAGACAAGTGGGGTTTAGAAGTCTGGTAGAAGGCAAATATACTGGCCACTGGATAAATAGTTTTCTGTTCCCTGAGTGACCAGAGCAGGGGCTGCACTAGAGCAATCAGGAACCTGCTGGAACTAATTAAGACACCTGGAGCCAATTGAGAAGAAACTGCCAGAATCAGTTAGGACAGGCTGGCTAATCAGGGCACCTGAGTTTAAAAAGGACCTCATTTCAGTCTGTGGCGTGTGTGCGAGGAGCTGGGAGCAAGAGGCACACAAGGAGTTGAGAGTGAGAAGAGTTGGAGGACTGAAGAGTAGAAGCATCAGCAGACCATCAGGAGGAAGGTCCTGCAGTAAGCATAAAGAAGGTGTTGGGAGGATGCCTTGGGGAAGTAGCCCAGGGAGTTGTAGCTGTCATGTAGCTGATACAGGAAACCCTATAGACAACTGCAATCCACAGGGCCCTGGGCTGGAACCCGGAGTAGAGGGCGGGCCCGGGTTCCCCCCAAACCTCCCAACTCCTGGTCAGACACAGGAGGAGTTTGACTGTGGGTTCTACCAGAGGGGAAGATCTCTGAGGCGATCAAAATCTGCCAATAAGCGCAGGACTCACCAAGGTAGAGGAGGAACTTTGTCACAATGGGTGTTTAGAGCTAAACAGCAGTGAAGTAATGAAGAGTTCTATTCTGCATAGATAATGCGAACACACAACACCTGTACTCTAACTTGATTTTCCTTTGGGAGAAAAATAATAGTGATGGCAACTATAGTAAACAAAGACAATGTTGACTACTTTAGGCCAAAACAAGACAAACACACTAAGAAAACTAGAGACTGGCTCTTCTGATGGACATGCAGCTGATCTCTAAAATGATACTGGATATGTGAAGATTTAAAATATTGCTATGAAAACAGCTATTTTTTAAACCAGGGCATACTGTGCTATAAAGAAGCACAAGTTAGTGGTGGAAAAATCTACTAGATTTAGGGAAATGTGTAGAACTTCTGTCTCTACAGGATGGCTGCTCCTAGGGGCACTTAGAGATGCAAACTTGCCCATATCTGAACCCTTTTGGACTTACAAATAAGTCTTGCTTGCTCTATTCAGTCTGTCCATGCTGATCGTTCTGATTCTCAGAAAACTGTTTCCATTACAGATGTGAAGGGGCGGGAGTGCCCAGTGTTTCCAGCATATACCAAGACAAGGAGGATAAATATCATCTTCTAACCTCCCTTTAAGTTTCTATAAGGCAATGGATTTGTCAGGGACTTGCTCCCTCCTTGCAAGGAAAAAAGGGTGGAGATATGGAATAAAAATCATTTCATCACAGAAGAACTTGTCCATTAATAGGAAGACTTTCCATTACGGTTATATGCATGTTAAGGAAAAATCTCTTTATATGCCTGCTGCATTTTTTTTTTAACATTATCCTTGTGAAAATAGGGCTTTTGTAATGTGGCCAATGTCACTGAACCCCCCAATTTGCTACACAAGTTAAAACTGCCTTAAGGAATCACAACTGAGAATCCTTTGCATTGGGCTAGTTCCAAGTTATAAACACTGCTTTAAATTATACAAGGCCTAAATTTGCTTTAAATATGTGTGTTTTAAAAAAACTATAACAATTAGGGATAAAATGTTTTAAACGCATACAAATTTGGATTAGGACACACTAAAAATAATGAACAGACTGATAAATTTTAATATATACACAATTCAACAACAGTGTGAAATGGTTCCTTGAAAATGCATAATGCTTTGAGAAGATTTCTTAGGCCACAGAGGTTGATATTGTATCTTTTGTCTGTCGTGCAATAATAGAATTTAAGTAGCATCACTCAACAATGATGCTTTTTATACTTGAAAATTTTTCTTGGTTATTTTTTCTTAATGTAAAATATTTGCACTGTCTCAACTTTCTGATTAACTTTATAGCTGTTAAGCATTTTTACCAGTGTTAATTTATTGCATTTGACATTTGATATCCTGATATCCTGTCTGTACAAATGTGAAACTTGCTATCTTTGAATGAATAATCTTGTCTTCAACTGAACAGTTATCTGTCCCAATTGCTCAGTCTTTTCTCTCTGAGAATTTAGTGAAACATGTAAGGTGACTTCAAAAGTCAGTGCTTTCTTACATCTGCATTATGTACTATATAGTAAGTGAAAATGGCCATCGTGCATTGTAGAGGGAGAACTCGCCTACCTGTCAGAATGCTTCTAGGCAGACTTAACAGTACTCGCTTAGTAGTTGTTTTAATGTATCCAGTCAAGTAAAAAATATAATTGCCTTAATAATCTGAGATTTCAGTCATGATTTCTGTGAGCACATGCAGCAGTCAAGAATCCAGCTATGAATGGTAAAATTGTAGAAAAATGTATTTGAACAGGTTAAATCAAACACTTGATTTTTTTATATTAGTAAGCTAATGACAGGTAGCCCCATTGTAGTAGCAATGTGATGGCTGATAGATGTAATGAGGTCACCTTTAAGGTGAGAGTGAAGTGGTGGCTGTCAATGCACTGGAAATACCCCTTTCCATCTCAGACGGAGTAATTGAATAAAACTGCCTACCTCAGTTTTCTATACTGTCTTAGATTTGAATATTCAACATACTGTTAACTTCCACATCTCAAACTGAATAAGTAAAAACATCTCAGGTTTTTAAGAGCAGAATTAGAGTAGGAAGCATAAGCCATTTCAGAATACAGAATATAGCGCTGAAAGTCCTAGTTTAAACAATCATTTAGGTAGCCTTAAGTGTTGTATACCTAATGAAATTGTCAGTGTTATTTTTCTAAAATAACCTGCAGGAAGCTACTCTTGTTTTGTTTCCTAGTTGCACTTATTCTGTGATGTACTTATTACTGCATTGTGTGTGTATTACTTCCAGCTTTCTTCCTGGACTAGCAAATAAGTTACTTGACTTGCTTTAGCTGAATTTTCTTGATTTATATAATATATAGAATATTTATTTTGTAAAACACTACATATTTGCTTATAGGAAAAAAAAGTCTCATTTCTCAAAGGTGTTTCACAATTTTTCCCCTAGTTCTAATCTAAAATGGTAACTGGAAGTTCAGGTGACCTAGATTTGAGGAACACAATAGTGGCAGTGGTCTCAAAGAATTGCAGGGAGAGAGGGATAGTTCTTGGTCAGACAGATTGTATGCAGTGAGCAAAATTCTCCAAACCACCAGGCAGTACTGTTACTCCAGTGTGTTGTGCTCTCCTAAATGAGCTGACTCCTGGGACTTTGGCGTCTGGATCCACTGCAGGTATCTAAGGAGAATTTTGCTCCAATGTTTTACTTGACTATTGGTACAATGTAGTTTATCTTTCTGATGTGCACTAGTAAACTAGGAACAAATATCTAATCTAAAATCATGTCAGCTGCCCTTATTTGGGACAGTGCCTATTTTCAAACTTCTTCTGTCCTTAAATTTTTTCTACACTAATGTATCTCAGTGCAGCTGGAGAGGTGTATGTTCTTTCTTCTCCAAAGTTCCTATTAATGTCAAGTTGGTGAACTGTGGCTGAGCAGAATAAGGCCCTGACTCTGCAAAGTGAGTTTGATGGGATGTTGTGGGTGCAAGGGTCTGTATGCATATATCGCTTTGCAAGGTTAGGGTGCGTGTGTACACATTAAGTGGTACGTTTGTGTGGTATATAGTGTTGGGCCTATGGGTACAAATGTCACCGTTTTGAAAAATAAAACTTATTCTGAAAACAATTATTTGGATGAGAGAACTGACTGTGACCTTGAGTATGTGTTTCCTATTTTTAGTACAGAATATAAATGTAGAGTAAATTTTACATTGTTTTTGTGACTGGAATTGAGGATTAAGGGTTAACTTTTTTGTGCTGCTGTGAGTGGAAGGTTTTGTTTTAATGTGTTAGGTACTGCCACCTTAAAATAATGAAACAAATCCTTGTACATAAATAAACACTTGTCTAGAAAATTGTATCTCAGTCTTGCCCTTCTCTGAGAATGACACACACACTCTAAATTCAAACGCTAAACACAGAGTAATTTACGTATTTATTAGAATTGTTAATTATTTTAACAGTGCCTTTGAAAAATGAAATTACAGCAAATATTTATACACTTAGCAGAGTTAAATTGCTTTATACTTGATATACATTGTCTAAACCTGAAAATGCTATAATATTAAAATGACTTCAAATGGAGTTTGGCCTGACTAAAGGGAGCAAAGAAAAAGGCCCAAAACTTCAAACCCATGATCGTGCTTTCCATTTAAAAATTATGCAACATATTTACATGCAACCCCGAAAAGACCCAAGTTGAGGTTTTCAAAGTTGTGTAGGGGATTTAGGAACACACTTCCCATTGAAATGGATGGGAGTTGCGTGACTGTTTCCTGATCATTTTTAAGGCTGAGATTTTTGGGTTTCTTTCCATGGTGCTATATTTTTAATCTGAACAAATCAATGTCAAAAATGTAACAGGGTTCTTGTAAAATGGGGAAGAAAAAAAATCGAATGTAAAAATCTTACTTCAGTCTTTGTATAGAGAATTTATAAAACAGTAACTTATGCCCTAGCATGACTGCAAAATAGAGGCAATTTTGTGCAAAGAGTAGGTTACATCCTTTCTTAATGTACATATTTTTTCAGAAGGGTTGGAATACAAAAAAGTACCACAATTCATTCATAGATGGCTTTTAACCCTGGAAAACCAAGTATGCAAAGTTACCCAAATAGTTATAAAACTTCAAAAAGTTTAAATTTACAGCCTTGAAATTTGGCTGCCAACTGTAGCAAAATTAAAATATTGGTGCATGAGTCACTAAGATTCAGAAGTGATGTAGATATTTTTGAGTGTAGAATGCATGATGGAAATGGCTAGTTTAATCTTTAAGAGGAGCAGGGCTGTGGCTGCAATGTTTGCTGTCTATTGGATGATGCATGAAGTTGCACTGGCCTCTAATGGAACCTCCTATCTAGAGTTAAAATGCAGCATACTCATTCACCAGTGTCATCATATAGGAAGTCTGTGCGTTTATAGCAATTACTTTGTGCGTGTGTAGCAGTGAAACATCAAGGGCTTTAACTTCACTGGCCAAATTCTACCCCTCTTTGCATGCTTGTAACCCCATTGAAATCAAAAACATGGCATATGGTATACATCAGGGTGAAGCTTGGACCCTAATTATCAGTCTTAGATACATTTTACTATTTTGACTAATGATAATTACTAGGCATCAATTGTTGAGGAATACTGACGCTAAACACAAATGCATTTTGCAGTGTTATTTAGTCCCTCCAAAATCCTTGTACTTTAAGAAAAGAAATTAATGAAAATCCCTCACCAGGACACTTGGGAGCTTCAGAGGTAAGATTTTCATTATATTAAACTGCTTTGTTTGTGTCTACTGAACAGTCAGTCATATTTGAATAGAGTAACAATTACCCTTTTCCACAAGAGTTTTCTATTAGGAAATCAAATTGAGTAAGAAATTGGCAGCCGAGCCCTGGTACCGCTGCCCCACAGTGTGGGGATCCGGAGATCCCCATTTTGTCAGGGATATTTTCAGTAAAAGTCATGGACAGGTCATGGCTTCTGTGAATTTTTCTGTTGTGCCCATAACTTATTTGTGACTTTTACTAAAAACATTTGTGACAAAATCTTAGCCTTACTTATAACCAACAAGCAGGGGTGGCCAACCTGTGGCTCCGGAGCCACACGCGGCTCTTCGGCAGTCAATATGTGACTCCTTGTATAGGCACCGACTCTGGGGCTGGAGCTACAGGCACCAACTTTCCAATGTGCCGGGGGGTGCTCACTGGTAAACCCCCGGCTCTGCCACAGGCCCTGCCACCACTCCACCCCCTCCTCTGAGCCTGCTGTGCCCTCGCTCCTCCCACCCAGAGCCTCCTGCATGCCACAAAACAGCTGATCAGGGAGGGAGGGGGAGGCGCTGATTGGCAGGGCTGCCAGTGGAAGGGAGGCACTGGGAGCAGGGGAGGCGGGGAGATGATGGGGGAGGGGCTGTTGATGTATTACTGTGGCGCTTTGGCAATGTACATTGGTAAATTCTGGCTCTTTTTTAGGCTCAGGTTGGCCACCCTGATCAACAGGAAAGAAAATTATTTTCCTAGGGCTGATTCTGAAAAGACCAACCAAAGTCAAACCCATATTAAGGTAATTAAATCCTGTATCCATCCTACTTCCTTGGAGAGAATATTGAAATATTCAGGCTGACTGTACAAAAAAAAAAAAAGGTCTACATTGTCTTTACAAGAAGAGTTATGTGCCACATGACTTATTTGGCTGCTTTTATTTACTACCAAGTAGAGAGAAGCCCAGAAGAGAGGAATGCACACATCTGGATGAGCCACATGAAATTCTTACATGTGTTGTGGATGATTCTGTAGACAGGAGATGAATTCCTGGACCAACCTACCCTCATAGCAGATCTGGTATACAGTTGAGAACAATGGAAACCTAAAAGAAGGATGAAATAATTAAAGTGGTTTTGAAAGTTTACTTTCTGCAAACAGCTCCAATATTCTTGACACCTATGAAAATGGGGGTTGGGGAGGGGAAAGTACTGCCTTTTTCTACTTTAGGACGTAAACCAAAGTTTGAAGAGTTTTCATTCTGCTTTTCCCCCCTCCTTTCACAATTTCCTCTATCTACCTTGTGTTTTTTCAAGAGATTGTCTGGACAACTGGAGAGCTAGTTGTAGGATTAAGACATCAAGTACATCTCATCTTGGGGTAGGGAAGGTGTATGCCTATTTAACACTAATGCTTGACAAACAGGTAGGAGAAAGCTGTATGGAAAAAACTTAACAACCTGGCTTTCAATTAAGCACTTGGAAAGCTCTCCCTTTTGCTCCCTACTCCTCCCAAGAAGTCTTCCAGGAAAGACAAGATGTGATATTCCTGATATTTCTAAGGTAAAAGCATGCAGAACTGAACCTCACATGGTTTTCCTTACATAACATAAAAAAGCAAAGAATTGTTTCCTTTTGCTGGTGGCCTTTTAATAATTGTACAGTCAAGAATGAGAGAATGGAATTGATTTGAAACTAACTGTATAATTTAGAATATCATCAAAGGGTCGCTGTCTGGTCAATTAGGTTCTGTCAAAACAAGTTTTTATGAATTCTAAAACCAACAGAAGTTTTTCCATAATAATTACAATTCCAATGGACCAAGTTTTTTTAAATGCATCCTTACAGTGCTTCCACCCTAAATACTGCAGCAGTGTGCTAGTGTAAGAACCTGAAAGACTCATCTACTTTCTTTGTGCAAGCTGAAACAGAGGCAAAGGCTAATTGTAATTCAATTTTTTTCATTTGTAATCTCAAGTGCATATATAGAATCATAAAAATGTGGGGCTTGAATGGATTTTGGGGTGTCAGCAAGTCCAGCCCCTTGGGCAGAGGCAGGACCAAGTAAACCTGGACCATCTGACAGGTGTTTGTCCAACCTGTTCCCAAAAACTTGCTATGATGGGGATTCCACAGTCTCCCTTAGATGCCTATTCCAGAGCTTAACTATCTTCATGGTTAAAACATTTTTCCTAATATCTAACCTAAATCTCCCTGGATGCAGACTAAGCCCATTACTTCTTGTCCTACCTGCAGAGGACATGTAGAACAATTGATCAGTCTTCTAACAGCCCTTAACATGCCCAGTTTTTTTAACCTGTCCTCCTAAATCAGGTTTTCTTAATCTTTTATCATATTTGTTGCTCTCCTATTGACTCTGTCTCCAATTTGTCCACTTATTTCTTAGTGTGCCACCCAGAATTGGACACACTACTCCAGCTACGGCCTCACCAGTGCCAAGTATAGCAGGACAATTACCTCCCATGTCTTACATATGACTCTCCTGCTAAAATACCCCAGAATATTAGCCTTTTTTTTAAAACTGCATCACACTATTGGCTCGTACTCAATTTGTGATCCATGATAACCCCCAGATCTTTTTCACCAGTACCATACCTGCCCATTTAGTCCCCATTGTGTAGTTGCGCGTTTGCATTTTTCCTTCATATGTGAAGTCCTCTGCACTTGTCTTAATTGAATTTTATCTTCTTGATTTCAGACCAGTTCTCTAATTTGTCAGTTATTTTGAATTCTAATCCTATCCTCCAAAGTGCTTGCCCCCCCATTGTGGGTGGGGTTGCAAGCACTTTGTCATCCGCAAATATTTATAAGCACACTCTCATCTCAGTCTTCCAAGTCATTAATTAAAAAATTGAATAATTCCAGGCTCAGGACTGAGCACTGCGGGACCCCACTGGATATGCCCTTCCAGATTAACAACGAATACTTGATACTTTCAACACATTGTGCGGCCACCTCACAGTAATTTCATTTAGACCATTTTCCTCCAATTTATTTGAGAATGTCATCTGAGATTATATCAACAGCCTTACTAAAATCAAGATATTACATCCTTCCCATCTACTAGGCCAGTAACCGTGTCAAAGAAGGAGATCAGGTTGGTTTGTTGTGATTTGTTCTTAACAAATCTATGCTGGCTATTCCTTATAAACCTATTCTTCTCTAAGTGTTTACAAACTGATTGTTCTTGTATTCTGGTATCAGTGTTAATCTGACTGATCTATAATTTCCCAGGTCCTCTTTATTCCCGTTTTTAAAGATAGATACTATGTTTGTCCTGCTCCAGTCCTGTGAGACCCCACCAGTCCTCCATGAGTACTCAAAGATAATTGCCAATGGTTCCAAGATTGCTTCAGCTGGTTCATTAAGTACCCTAGGATGAATTTCATCAATCCTTGCCAACGCGAATACATCTAATTTAAATATTCGCTAACCTGTTCTTTCCCTATTTTGGACTGCTTTCCTTCCCCTTGTTAATACTGTGAGTATCTGGTCATTAACCTTTTTAGTTTAGACTGTAGTCCAATAGGCACTAAACACCTCAGCCTTCTTGATGTCATCAGTTATTAGCTCTTCTTCCCATCTAAATAGAGGACCTACACTTTCCTTCACCTTTTCTCTTGATCCTAGTGTATTTAAAGAACTTACTGCCTTTTAGGTCCCTTGCTAGATAACTCATTTTATGCCTTATCCTTTCTCATTGTCCCTACATGCTTACACTGTTCTTTTGTACTCCTCCTTAGCGTTCATCCATGTTTCCACTTTCTGTAGGATTCCTTTTTGATTTTTCAGGTCATTAAGGAAACTGTGTTTAAATGGCTCTGTACTCCAAAGTACTCTGTACTTTGTGCCACTAAAATGCTCCTAGTGAATAGAAATTTTTCAGCACACAAGCAGTCTTTGTTTAGAAAGATTATCCTGCATAGCCTATTAAGAGAAGGCACTAGTTCATATTGTAGCTAGTATCAGTGAAAGGTATAACAGTGCTAGCAGAGCATGAAATCTTATTTATCTACAGCCCAGGTCCCCAGGCTGCCCCCACCACTGCATCTCAAACTTACCTTTTTTTTCGAAAGGACCATTGCTATGTGAAGTAGTTCGTTCTGCATACCATTCAGCCTTTGGCCTGTTCTGTTGATACTGCCAGTAAGAGTGCAGGCTAATGTGAACAGTGATGGTGCCTTGAGATGTGGACACCTCTCCTTTATGGACATGGACAGACTATATACTTCTTTCATAAAGACCTTTAAACAGTTGTGAACTAGTCATAACTTTTGCTCATAACAAGTCTGTCAACTTGATATTCTAAAACCCAAACTACTTACTTATCAACCATATTTTTCTGTTTCAGCATCTTGTAGACTTCAGCTGAAGTCTGAGGACCTTGTAGCTTTTGTCCATTCAGCATCTCTTTTTCCAGCTCCTCAATTGACTAGAAGAAATGAGAGCGATCACACAAACAGAATAAAAGGAAGCTACATAACGGAACAGAGTGTTTCAAACAGAAGGCTTCTGAAAACGTTAGACAAAAGAATCCAGTAATTAAACTGCAGCCCACGCCTGCCTTGTACTTTTGTTATAGGCCAAGTGATTAATGAACAGAAGGTAGTGGGAGGCTTGAACAGATTCTTTCTCGGGTCCCTAAGCAGTGGCTGAGGCATACAGTCCATATTATATAACCTTTGCTTTTATAAGCAGAAGGAAGCAGCACTGGATGTGCTGTTCCAAGCTGGAAGAGGATTTTCACTTATTCTAGAATTGTGGGATACTATTCTCTCTCCTTCCAATTTATTTTAGTCCATCTTTGTTCAGTCCAAAGCTTTCAACTCTTGGGAAGTGCTTGGAATAAAATATGTGCTACACCATTCCCTGAAACAGTCTTTGCAGTTGACAAGGAAAGTGAGAGTCACTTCTGAACCCTCCTCTCTTAGATCATAGAACCAGTGTTATCCTTTCATCAGGAAGATGACTGTTGATGTGTGTGTAAAACATGATTAACAAATGGGCTTATGACGCCTCTAAAATGCTCCTTACTTTTCCTGTCCGCACAAAGGCTTCTGCTACTTTCCTGTTGCGTCCCCCGTAGCATGTAGTGATTAGATCAGCAACGCCGCAGCTCTCCAGAAAAGTAGCTATTGATACTGGACCCCTGCAGAACAGCTTTGCAAAGGCTACCATCTCCATGAGGCCCAAACGAATGACTGCTGCTTTAGTATTATCGCCAAAGTCCAATCCATCGCAGAATCCAGCTCCTACTGCTACTATGTTCTAAAACCAGTTTTATGGAAAAGGTGCAAAAGAGAGAAGGAAACCAAGTTAGATAAGACGTGCGGTTCTTTGGTAGTATACGCTAATTGTAAGTGAACACAGTAAGTAAACCTATATTTACCTGAGTGCTCTCAGGTATTCCAATTCCAAATAATTCTGAGTATACTTCATAGCACTTAAATGTCTAATTGCTCCTAAATGTCAAGTAGTTGGACTTCTAAGGCCTAAAATATATTCCCATTGTTATTTCCGAGTGCAAAATGAAGGGCAATGTGTTTAAAAAAATTGGCCCATATAATGCATATGGAATAATTTTTTTCCCTTGTTGCCAGGGTGGAATCTTTGCTTAGCCTGGGTTTCTACCTTTGTAAATAGGCATTGGTTGCAGTAGATCAAACTTGGCCTATGCCTACAGGAACATTTTGCTCTCTTTACAAACGTTTAAAAGAGGTTCACCGGGCATCTTAATCAAAAATATCCCACACTTTGTATTCAGACAGTGTAGTTCACGATATATTGTAGTAGGAGGTTTTAGTGTGGCTACCTTTAAGTTTGAAGTCTCAGAAATGCTCATGCCTCAGTTCTGCTCTCTGCACCGTTACTGCTGAAACTCATTTCAGTAGGAGCCAGGACTGGCCTATTTCCATACAAAAACACTCCACTGTGGCTGAAAACTGCCTGGGATACATGTTTGTGTGTATAAATAACTGATTTACTTATAGGTAAACCACACACATATTCAGTTCAAGCCAATGATGCTTTTTGTCAGAATAAGTTGGATGATAAGAATATACATGCCTATGCTGTATGCTGGAGTGCATTTTCAATGTGTTTCAAAGCAAACTATCCATCTCACTCAAGCGCGGCTTGGAACAGGCTTCAACTTCAGTATTATTTCTCATTTACACTGCAGTTTAGCAGAGGTCCCAATCAGGATTGGAGTGCCACTATTCCCGAATGTGTTACAAAACCACTGGGAGACATGGCTCCTGCCCCAAAGCGCTTACAGTCTGTTATTTCCTTGTAAGTTATTACTTGAATTTTGGAAAGAAAACATTTGCTAAAAGAGGACTATCCATCCTTTTGCCACCTCTTAAGTTAGATTTCTTTATCAAAGAGATTTTTTTTTTTAAGTTGTATGTCTAGCTGTAGTTTGAATGATTGATTATTATATTACAGGAGTGCCCTAAGCCACCAAATAAGATCAGGGTAACGTGCTAAGTGCTGCATATACACATGCTAGGAATTCCTACCACTAAGAGCTTACGATCTACCTGGACAAGGAAGTATTGAGGACCAAGTTTTGCTCTCAGAAGCATGCATGCCTACAATCAGGAAAGCATTTGTATAATTTTTTCTGAAATGCTTTACAACCAATCATTCCTCAACACACTTATGAGGTACATACATATTCCCATATGATTTGCTCAAGGCCATCTAATAACTTAGTGGGCGGAGCCAGCACTAGACCATGGAACCTTGAAATGAGACGTATGAGGGTAGAATTTGGCCCTAAAAAAAAAAAATGATTTGGTTTGGAATCACTAACTTTTAAGGCTCCGCAGATCTCCACTGTATCACAGTCATCCACCACCGTAATCCTGAAATTTGGGGTCTGCATTAATTCTTTAAAGATCTGCCCATGCTTTTCATTTTTGCACCCTGTGGAAGGAAGGACAGATGGGAGTTACACATTCTTTGTTACACAAGCTACAGGGTGGACAAAATGTGTATGTTTATAAGATACTGAAGTAGGGGGATGACTGAGGGAAGGGTTAGGTTTTGTAATCTGTATAACTAGACATTATTAAAGGGGGATTTGTGAACCAATACCAGTTCTTGCAGCTGGCAGCCAGTATAACCACACAAGTCAAAATGCATTAGCAAAACATATGTCCAATAACACTTCAAGTCGTTATGGGTAGATAGCCTCTAACACCCATCTCTGCCCAACAGGTGTGGTTATCTTGTATAATTCCAAACCTTGCCGAGTGCTGTTTTCTAGTGTATGTTTAGTCTCTTACAGTGAAAGCACCGATTTACACAAACATGCTGTCAGCTCACACAGCCCTGCCTGCCTGAGGGCTACGGCAGCCTGAGCACTGGGTTGAGTTAAACTCCTTAGCTCTAATCCTGGCTCAGCTGCTGACTCACAGTTTGGGTATGGCCAACCTACTAGCGGGGTGGTGTCGGGATCAATTTATGTTTGCACGTTGCTCTGAAAATGTAAAACGGCATCATTGCTAAGTATTGCTAATCCACTTGGACAAATGTCTCCTAACACCAAATGCATTCTCACTTTAGGAGAATCCATAGACCAAGCAAGACATTCAGTATTGCCACTGTTAGAAAAGTGTTGTTACCAGCCATACTGAGGTCATGTATCAGACTATTAAAACACTGTCCTTTCGTAGGGAGAAGGGGAGGTGGCAGTGCTACTGCGAAAGCTGTGTGGGGATCTTTGAATGAGGCTTTACCTGACTTTTAGAAAGTTATTGGCCTTTGTTTTCATAAGAGCTATGTGGTCCTGATGTTCAGTGGGCTGAGCATCAGCAATTCCCATTCCAGTGGGACTTCTGGGTGCTCGGCACCTCTGACAATCAGGCCCTATGTTGTTAAATATCAGAGCAAGCCTGAGCTGCTTCAGTCAGTGCTCTAGCTCAGAAGCCTGGTTTGGACCCCTCGCTCTCTAGATGAGTTGGCATGTGGGAATACATTGTTTCTCTGAAGTGAGGATTTCTGGCCTGTCTAGCAGAAAAGGTGGCTCTTCTAGATGCTCTTTCCCAAAGAGAAGCGGCAGAAACACTTTCAGGACGGGCACAAGAACAAAGAGGCAAACTCCTCTGAAGAGAGAACCTCAGAACCATCGTTAAAACTTAGGCAAACACAGGTGCTAAACTCACCTCCAAGCCTTCAGAAAGATCTACTGCAACAATATGGCTCAGCTAATGTCCATACTGATGTCTAATAGCCTCCTCAGAAGGAAAACGTTGCCAAGAAGGTATAGTTTTCACTATTAACATTGCACAGGAAAGGGTGGTTTGAAATTTGCACATACAATCTAAAACAGCCAATCAAGCGGCAATAAATTAAAGTTGCATTTTTAATTTTCACAACAGATTTTAAGCTGCTGTAAAAATGTAAAGGTTAGAGACACAGGACTGAAACAGTTTGTGCTCAGGTAGGCAGTGTGTGTGAGGGAGGGAGAGAATAAGAAGTGATAAAAATTCAGTTACAAAGAGGTGGAAGGGGTGAGAAATTTAAACCAGGGGTGAGGGAGGCTTTGTGGGGCTGGTTGCACTTTCCTTGCAGTATGTCAGCCGCTGAAGGACTTGACATAATCTCTTTGACGTTACTAGGAGTCTCCCATTAATTGCTGTGGGAGGAGAACTGAGCCTCATTTTTTAATGGAAGAGATTTAGCTAGTAGCTGCATCTACTCGCACCTGCAGTTGTTTGAGTCTGATCCTGTTTCCAGTGAGATTGTTGGAAATGTGGCCATTCCTTTAAGGGAAGGGGGTACCGAGCTTACCATGTGGTGTATACATAAACCTGTTCAGAAACCTTTCAAAGGTTTCCATGTTTCAATTACACCTTATACTCTGTTGTTATCTTTAGAGGCCATCCTATTCCTCTGCTAGGGATTGCTAGAAGCACAAATGAATATTTGTGGTAGAACCAATCAGAGCTCTTGACTGTAACTCTCCCTGAATGATAATTACCAATGGTGGTTTCACAGAACTTCTCATCAGCCACTTCACTGGCTATATTGGCCCCCATGAGCACGCTGACTTCTATCTTCAGTTTCTCTCGAATGATGTCTGATATGAGCTTCAAGCCTTCGGCACCCTCGTCAACCCCCTGGTTAAAAGATAATCATCAAAGTCAAGTCATTAGAAAAGAAATGAGGGTGACAGAGCATCAGTATGTGAAATGTAGGCCTCATGCAGTAGGCCCTCTGCAGGCAGTTCTCCCTATGATATTAGTGGGAAACCTTTAAATGAAAGGACTTAGACCCAGTGCCACGGTATGTCACAAGGTTTTGCTTTATGGTGAGGCTGCTTTTTCTTTATATGTTAACTTGATTATTTTACAACTATGGGAAGTTTTTCATGTAATGTGTTTTTAAATGTCCTAGGCAAGATTTAAACGTAACACATACTCTATGAAAGTGGAAACAGCACAGCCCCAGTTTTGTTTATATAAGGAAATAAGTCAAGGTGTATTATGCTTTCCCCCCTCTTATATTGCTGTTCGCAGGAGAATCTTAAAAGGGAGGGAAAAGGCAACAGCTGGAGAATTGTAGGTCTGAAATTTTAATTGTATTTCCTTCAAATCATGTTTTAAATGAGATTTTCTATAACAACTGGAAAGAAGGAGCAGTGGAATCAAAGCTGGAGGCAAACTGCAAGTTTTAAAAACCTCCTAAATTTTTTTTTTCCTTTTCAGATTACAATATCTCTGGCTTCTTTAGCTTTTTAGTATAGTCTCCTCGATTCCAATTGCAAATCATTTCAACTCTGTAAAACCAGCTATAAATGTTATTGTCCATTTTTTTGTGCTCTCAAAAACATCCCTGGAATGGGAGAGTACATGAACTAGAGCATTAAGGCTTTAGACCTGTAGCTCTTTGGCATTTCTAGCCCCAAGTTTTCCATAAAACAGCATCATTGCTAAGTATTGCTAACCCACTTGGACAAATGTCTCATAACACCAAATGCATTCCCACTTTAGGAGAATCCATAGACCAAGACATTTAGTATTGGCACTGTTAGAAAAGTGTTGTTACTGGTCATAATGCATACTTATTCCTTCACTGCATACGGATTGATTGTAGACATCACAAATTACCTTGATCAGTGAAATGCCAAATGCTCCAGGTTTTATGAGACCAACAATCTGGTCACAAATTCGTGTAATGAATTGATGGGGTATAACAAAGATGAAAATATCTGCCCCAGATGATGCTTCAACGATATCTGCTACAGCCACCTAGGACGAAAGTGAGGAAAAAAATAAATTAACCATCCTTCATACCATGAGTGAGTTAACATACTTACAAAATAATTGTACCTAATCCGTCACAGAAGGGCATTAAAATAGGAATCCATAAACTAAAAATAAAGGAATCCTTAAACTAATTAATGACAGAGTTAGCCTTTAATACAATCAGGTACTGTATTCCAGATCAAAATGTCCATGAAGGCAGCATGGACTTCTTAAACCAGTGTCCTATACTAGCCCTGTGGAGATGATCTGGGAAGTATAATACAGCTGCAGTGCCTTCTCAAGTGCCCCTCAGAGGAGGGAAGCCCCTTCACCTCTTTTAATGCTGTTCTTAAAGGCAGCCAAGTGACCCGGTAATACAGTTACGTTGGAGCCATGCTGCCAGGGTGTGGAGGCATAGGGCCTCTCCTCAGATGACTCTGGTCACCTGTGAATGCTTCAAGATCCATGGGGCTCTGCAGGGTTTGTGGGCAGACCCCATAGCTTATCACGTGTGGGTTACTCCTCTCAGCCTGATGGAATGATCAAGGAGAAACTCTGCCAGGGTTATCCTGCCCAAGCAGGATTTATTGCAGGAGATAATGATTTGGCCTAGTATTTGCAAAAAATGAACACAAACATGCCAAGGAGCTGGCAAGCCCTACCCTGTCCCAAGCGTAAACCATTCCAGCTGGAATTAACAACAAAACCAGGGCTTGTAAGGAAGCCAGCACCTGAATTTCACTCTGCCACAGCTACCAGTAGCTTTATTGATAATGAGAGAACATATTCCCCTAAGAGTGGGGCCCTTCATCTGTGCCATAGTATGAGCTGCGCAGAAATCAAACAGCACTTTCAGGACCATAGCTAGACAAACTACAGCTCTCTGCATCAGCTCCTTCAAAGCCACGGATTTGCATTCTTTTAAAATAACTTGTCTAACCCAGTTAGACCAATGTGAATGGGGAATTCCACTCTGTCATTGAGCATATTGGAGTGAAGTGAGCCATTAAAAACAGGACTGGTTTTTAAGTAATTAAAACACACCCTCCTAGCAAATTGTTCATGCACACTTCTCCCACAGCATTATCCATCTAAGATAAACTGGGAGACTTATGACCTAAGCAGTGAAGAACTACTCATTGTTTAAATTCTACAATGATGTGTGTGATACAAACCCCAGCATGTGAAGTGTCTCCAGTGGAGGTGACAGGGCCCCTGCTGCTTATAGCATCCAGCATATTATAAAAGGCACAAGATATGCAGATGGCTCCAAAACTCCTGGTGGTGGTCTTCACCTTTTGGTATAATTACCGCCGCACCTTACCCCTTGTGCAGCACTGGGACTCTTCTGTGGGGTAAATATCTGAGCTTCACCATCTACTTCACCACATACATCACTGTAACTATTCTTCCTGCAGGAGCAAAGTAGCCTGCACACACTCCTCTCCCCACAATGCAAGGAAGTCTAACACCTCCAGCCTGGACCAGCAGGCAGCATGAGACCAAAAGCAAGGAGCTGTGATTTTGGCAAAAAGGTAGCAGATAACAGGAAGAGATAATATATGCCTATCTCATAGAGCTGGAAGAACCTTGAAAGGTCATTGAGTCCAGTCCCCTGCCTTCACTAGCAGGACCAAGAACTGTTCCCTGACAGATTTTTGCCCCGGGTCCGTAAATGATCCCCTCAAGGCGTGAGCTCACAACCCTGAGTTTAGCAGACCAATGCTCAAACCACTGAGCTATCCCTTCCCCTCCCAGATGTGGCTGCAACAGCAGCCCAAGACATTTAGAAGCAAGGGTGACTTCCAGTCACTGTGACCCCTGGGCAGTGGAGTTCAAGAGTGCTGCCAGAGAATGTATGTTGTATGTATGAAGGGAATGTATGTTGCATTACGGGACTGCAAGTGGAGGACTGCTTATACCGGTACAGGTTGTGCATCGATACTGCCACTGTGCTGATAGAACTATACCAGCAGGGACTTATGCTCCTCCAAAAAGGGGAGTAACTATGCTGGAAACAGTGGAAGGTTTTGTCAATAAAAGACTAAATTAAGCATGGACACCTGCCGGGCTGTGCTGGAAAAAGGCTGGTTTAGCTGGTACAACTTTTTAGAGTAGGTCAGGTTTTAGGGTGAGTCTGCTACAGGGATAGGAATAAAAAACTGCCTTTTTTCCCTGTTATATTGTTATAAAAATAATCAAGATGGTTTATGTCTGGCTTGGTATTAGACCAAGGAGATCAAATCTACCTATGTCAATTTCAAGTCATGTGAGTGCAAACATGCTATTGCAATACTAAATTTAGAAAAATTAACTACTCTAAGCAAGGAGGCCACTCATATGCAGCATGTTAATTTCTGTTTGCACAAATTAAAAGCTACTCTGTAAAGGCTGTGCTAGTTTCTTTACTTTCCAAAACACGACCATATGGCAAGCTCCTGAACAAACAAAATGTCACCCTGCTTGCTTTCAATTTAGTAGCTATAAATAATCTAGAATGATCACATTTCTTTAAGTTTATGAAGCTGTAAATTATTTAGTATGATCACACATTTTGAATGGCTGTAAAAGTTAGTTTTTTGCTTTTGGTAGATTTTTTTGCATTACCAATTAAAGTGCCTCAGTTTTTCTATTCTGAAATGACACACATAATTACAGCAATGCTATTCATGCTGTTTGTTAGCTTTTCTATTGAACTTTTAGTTAGAAAGGAAGGGGGAGTTAAAACAACCTTAATTTTGTTTAGGGTGGACGCTATGGGCCACATACTCCGTTGGTGTAAATCAGCATAGCTCTATAAATGCTGTGGAGATGTGCTGACTTACAGCTCAGCAGGATCTGGGGCTTTGTGTTCAAGAACACAAATATAGCTGGTTTGTTTGAAGTTGTATGTCCTTTAGACGAGACATTTGTAAGTGATGCAAACAGTGAGTCAAATTCAGAAATAATGCAAATGTTAGAGTAAGTTGGGCAGAAAAGAGATGTAAGTAATCTTAATACTTGGCATGTGTACGTAGGATGAGATAGTAAATCCACAGATAAGGTTTGCAGTTAAAGCAGGATTAAAGTCCCTCTAATTCATACTTTAATGTCTAGTTGTAAATGATCCAAGCAACAGGGATTCAACAATTTGAAGAATTAAGGTCTAAACAAAGAACTTTAGCTTCCCCTGAGTCAACCTATCACCTCTCTCTAATGTTAAATCCACTTTAAGGTAGGTGTTTTTTAAAGCAAACCAGGGATTGTGAAATTCTCAGTCTGGCCCCACCATCAGTCTTAAAGCTTGGAAAGAACATTTCAGTTGTTTAGCCAACTTACCACATTTTTAGGTAACGTATGTCCTGGAAGATACTTCACGTTTTCATGCTCTTTGTTTATGATCTCTGTGAGTTTCCTCCCATTTATGATTTCTTCAAATACCCACATCTTCACAACAGGATCAAACCTGTTAGACTTCTGGATATTTTTGCCAAGAATTTTTGCAATAGCAGACCCCCTGTATAACAAAGTAAATTACTTAGAGACAGGATTCTGTATATTTGTTTTGAAACAATCTCCTTAGGAAAGTTGAGTAACCCTAGTTCCAACTGGAAGCACAAACTGCATTGAGCAAAATACTCCCACCTCACTGAAAGGCCTGCATTACCGAAACGATGGCCATGTTTATATGCTCACTAAGCCCAACCCAAGACTCTTCCCTCAGTCAAGAAAATACTCACTAGAGATATACAGAAACTGGATACCAAGTAAAATACAGCTGTGGCCAGAAATCCAAGGTTAACATAAGCATAATGTAGCATGTTACATCTTGTTTTTAATTTATAACTTTGAATAATATTTTTTGTTTCTCAGATACTTTTGTTAGCTTCTTTAAAAAAAAAAAGAAGAAGAAAAAAATAAAGTGGAGTAACCCAAGCAAGAAGATGCTGCTGAGCAATCTGGATGCACTGAAGTCTGTGCATCCTACCTGAAATGTATCAAACTTTCCCAGCAATAGCTGCACTCCAGGAGGGGCCTGCCTGAGGGGTGGCATATCTTAGTTAAAGGGACACTAGCGGGTTAAAAATCACTCTTAAAGTCTACCGGTGTGACAAACAAGACCTTAGAAAGATGGTTAAAACCTGAAACAACTGAAGTCATCTAGTTTACTTTGCATCATTCATGCTGTGCATTTACTTGCTTTTCTGTCAGCTTAGACCAGTGGTTCTCACCTGCAGCCCACCGAGCCACTTGCAGCCCAATCAGCACACAGCTGCAGCTCATGTGACATCCTCATGGCCATACAAGTAGTATATATATTGTATGGATGCGTCCCACATAACACATATGTGGCCCACAATGGTAAACAGGTTCAGAACCACTAGCATAGACAGTGAAATTAGACGAGTCATTTACCCTGATTTCATTTTCTCATGCACCAGCACAATACTGCCATGTTTGAGTTATGAACACCGCAGGAAAAATATTTAAATTAAACAAAAAACCTGATTTAACTGTAGAAGACCATGACAATACTGGTTAGTGGTCTTTATGTTTTAAGAAAGAACTTAAAATTTTGAGCCTACTTTGACTTTTAAGAACCTGTCCACACTACAAATACAACTTTTGAGTCAGAGGATCTGGTTACAATACTTTTGTCCTCTGACCAAGTTACAACACAGCTACAATTAGAAGCATGAACAGACCATAATTTGTGTGTTAGACAGTTATCGGTAATTGATCAAACCTTGGGTTTATCCAAGGGTAAGTCCAATTAGATGCTGTGCAAACAAGTCATAACTGCTTTGCAACTGGGACAGAGGGAAACCATGTTGTAACTGCCTCCCTTCACTCAAATACAGTAGTGACTTAAATCAGCTTGCACAAGGCCAATTGCTCAATAAGCAATAACAGAATAAGGGCCCCTATCTTACAGTCTTTATTCATGCAAAAGTCCCACTGAAGTCAATGGGCATTTTGCCTGAGTATTGGCCGCAGGACAGGTGCCAAGGTCAGGTGCCAGTGATACCAGGGTACCCAAAGACCATGGGAGTGTTGTGAGGCCTTGTATCATAAAGGCAATGTGTTTATTTTTTTAAGCCATTTACAAATGTAAAGTATATAAGTAAAAATTTCAGGGAGAAATCGTCATTAAAGGGGCATAAGAATTATCTTTATGAAACAGATGAGGCCTACCATATTTAATACTACATTTATACCTAATTTATAGTTCAGTTCTCAGCCCCTCCCATCAGAATGGGAGACAAAGGAGGGCAATGGTTTGTGGAAGAGCGTAGTAACTATGCATTGAGGAGAAAGGTTGCTTTGTGTTAAGGCACTGGCCTGGGACTCTGGAGATAGGGGGTTCCTGGTTCTGCCACGCACTTTCTCTGTGACCCTGGATAAATGATTTAATCTGCAAAATGAGGATAACAATGGTCTCTCCTTCCCTCCCATCCTTCATCGGTCTTGTAAACTCTTGGGAGCTGGGACTGTCTCTTACCAAATGCGTACTCAGTACCAAGTACAATACAGAGGCCCAGATCTCATCTGGAGCCTCTAGGAGCTACTGTAATATAAAAGTTGGCCTGATTTTCAAAGCTACTGAGCATCTGCAGCTCCTGTTGATTTCAATGGCAACTACAGATGCTTGGCATCTTTGCAAACCAGGCAACAAAGGCAAATCTAAAATTACTTAAGTATAAAAACATGATGGTGATTATTTCGGATACCAGCTAAGGAGCACTAAATGTTAAGAGAAACTGCTTGTTCTAGCCTTTAAGCAATTCAAGCTCATGTTTACATTGAAAGATAGGCTCCCGCACACTGTAACCTCTCTTTAAAGTTTGTAATAGCTTCCGATGGACTGGCATCTCTCAGAGAACCAGACTGCTTTTCCAGCAGAGCCTTCATAGCTGATTTGCTCAGATGCTACTGGGGCACAGTTTTGAAACTGACAAGACTGGAACACAAAGGAATCTAGGTTACTAAATAAGCAATTTTAGAAAAATCTGAGGCAGTGTTCAGCAGTCAGTAGGAAAAGATTCTCACTGTGAATTAATGGGAGACTCGCACATAGACAAAGAGTTCAAAAACTGGTGCTCTATTTTACCTAACCTATTTGAAATTCATAGTTCAGCACTAACCAGCCTTTGGAAAGAATTGCTTTATCTGTGAAACCAGTGTTTAGTAGACTATAGGAGCATGGCAGGGAAGGTTCACGTATGCAAACAAAGCCAAGGGATACTCCCACATACACAACATTTTACCTCATTTATTCTCCAAAGGTCAATTTAATAAAGATAAAAGAAGGCTGTCCTTTTTAATCAGATACCGATTAAAGGGTTGACAGAAACCCAATTTATAAAAGAATCAATAACAAATCGTTTTTCCTGCTAATTCTTAAAACAATTTCATCCGGGATAGATGAATAATAGTATTATGCTTCAAGTGCTGGCTCTCAGCATTAATGGACTGTAGAACTTTTGGAGGCAACGTTCTGGCTGAAGTCAGTGACAACTCTACCAGTAACTTCAATAGAAGCAGGGTCAGTCCCCACAGGAGCAGGGTGGCTCATTAATATTAGAGTAGTGTCTTTCTCTTTAATTTGTATTGCAGAAGCATCCAGGATTCCAGTCATGTATGAAGGTCCCATTGTGTGAGGCTTTGTACAAACAGAGAACAAAAAGACAGCTCTCTGCCCTGAGCAATTTATAATCTATAGGTTTGGCTACATGGGGAAGTGTGAGCTAGGGTTTGAACTATTATAGTTTATATAGTTATATGGGTATAACTCCCCATGTGGGTGGACGCACTTATTCTGGAATAAGTGTGTGTTTTTTATTTTAGCTGTGTCATTCTGAAAGTAGTTTACGCTAAACTGAAAAAAAGCACTCTTATTCCAGAATAAATGTGTCCAGATAGGGAGTTGTACTGGTGGAATTATAGTGGTTTAATTATACTGGTATAATTGGAACAATCTACCCAGGTTTTCTACAGGGGAGACAAGTAACATTTCAGAGAGAGAGAGAGATTGTGTGTGTGTCCCCTCTACATTAGACACTTGCTCCTCTACTAATAAATGCTCAGTCTTCTGAAGTAGTGAGCACCCCAACGCCTACTGAAGTCAATGGGAGTGGAAGGCATTCAGCATCTTGGGGGATCAAGCCCCCAGATACTGTAATTTAGAAATTAATCTGTATTTTTTAAACAAATAGCAGTACCATTACTAACTAACAAAACCTATTGCTCCTCTGGTTTGGTAGGTAATTTACATAATCAAATCAGCAATAAGGCTTCCGATACTGTTGGCATAATAAGGATCACTGTGACTCACTGAGCAGCTAGGAGAAGCTGTTGAAACATTTGTGTCATGTGTCAACTGTCTTGCTGAGGGACTCAGAAATGATCCCTGAACTGTTACCTAAATATCTAGTTTGAGAGCAACAGAAGGAATGGCGCGTCTGCTAGAGGTAAACATTCCACTGTTATGTCTGCTTTTTAAAGAAACACTGTTCCAACTTTGACAAGTTCGAAAAATACCCTTTCCCCCAAATAAAAATGATTTTTTTCTGCTTTAAAATGTGTATCCACCAGTTGCGACTACCCTAAGCCACCCAGCTCCTGTCTTAAACAATCCAAAGAACCACTGGGAGTTTTGGATCACGCACACACACACAAGTCTGCATTCCAGGCTGTTCAGTCATACTCTGCTCTTATAGACCAGAAGGAAAGCAAAATCCAAAGTCCACTAAACTCAGAGGAAAGAGACCTATTGATTTCAATAGGTTATGGATCACACCCAAAGTGCTTTCCAGAGCAATGTTCTTGCCCATTTCAACATCCTCCTGATTCACAACAATGGGGAGAGCAGAATGGTAGCACAGTATTCACTCATGATGGCAACAACCCAGGACCCATTTAAGGCTGAATGCTCACAGAAACATTAAACCGTAGCAGCACCTTTCTGGAGAACAGTGGATTCCTGGGAAAGGTGCTAAAATACTTCAAAGGAAAATGCAAATGCTGTTTTAAATCTCTGTGTGGACATCGTGTTAAACGAAGGCTGCACTGGCGTTAGCTAACCCCTTCGTGTAAGGAGCACATTCCAGGCGTACTGACCCTTTGCTCTCCTCCTGAGCCAGAAGGGGGATGAAATGAGATGGCCTGATCCTGCAAGTTGCTGAGAACCTTCAGCTCCCATTGAAGGCAAGTGGTGGTGCTCAGCTTCTCTGAGGACCAAGCCCTAAAATGCTTTGATAATACTTAGCACATTGGGATTTTCCTCTATAAATATTAGAGCGTGCTGCCAAGGTGAGTAAATATCAACAATCCCATTTTACAGGTGGATAATTGGAGGCACAGAGTGGCAAAGTGATTTGCCTGAAGCCACTAAATTCCTGGCAATGCAGAGTGCAACTGAGGCCTCCTGCCTTCCAGTCTGGTCTGGTGCAATAGACCACACTAACAAGAATTTAGAGTGATAAAGGGGCAGGGTGACACACATGCACCTATTGTATGCAATTGCAGCAAACTCAGTGTCCAGATAGTGGTTTGGGTTGCCTAGGCTGGGAGCTGGAATTTTAACACTGGGCAGCCCTCCATAGTTAGAGTTGCAACAATGTTATTCCCTTGGGATACAAGGATAGTGACGTATTAAAATGGTGAATTAGGTGTGTAGGAGCCCAAATCCTACTGATTGAAAATGGGATTTGAGCTTCTCAGTTACTTAGGCGCTTTTCAAAATCTGACTTGTCATCTCTAGGGTGAGACAGTGTTCCTTTAAAATACAGATGTTACATAATGTGTATCTTGGAGAGACATTCCTTTCCCTAATGCCCAAACTGGATATTAAGGTAATAGTTCAGAGATCTGCACTTGAATATACATGCACTGTTCTTTAGAAAACATGGTTTCAAATCCCAGTATAAACAAGACCACAGGGAAGAAACTCTGTGTTCTCTAGCAGCAGGGTGTGAGGAAGGCGGAGAAATATTTTAAAATGAGTGTACATACTAGTGAGAGGTATCAGATTTCAGACTTGGCCATAAGGGTTTGAACTGTGCCAGTATAGGGTGCTACACCTTTCAACTCTTCACTGGGGACACCATCAGTTTTTGCAGAATTTAAGCTTTTAGTTTAAAGATGGTTGTGAAGGTAATGACCAGAATGCTCATCCAATGCTGTCTTACTAAGTCTGCAGATAATTACACTCAACTCCGAAGGACTACCCTGAAATTCCATTCAGCTCAGGGTGTTTACTCTGAAACCTAATGATTTAAATTTAAAATGTAAACATTATTTCCCTGTGATCTTTTTAGCAGGAACGGCTTGGTATTCTGAGATTGCTGGGGTTTTACTAGTGTATCCCCATTTTTTCCCCACTGTGAACCATACTCTCAAATGTGTGTCCCTTTTTAGTGTAGAACTTCTTTAAATCTGTGTAAAGAACCAGTGCATTATTTTGAGCACATATTTTGGAAGGCTGAACTCCCTCACTGGGGACAGAAGGGAAAATAATCCCTTAAAGGGGCCAAATTCTGCACATATGCTGATCCAGATTCTGAAGTCAATGGAAGTATTGTGTTGTACAATAGCTGTAGAATCAGGAACCTCATGTTCTCTTCCAGTAGGAGACATAAGGATCTCTGCAATAATTCATTGAGGAATATAGCTGGAAATTACCAAAAAACAAAACAAAAAAAACCACAACAAGCTTCAACTGAGGAGAGAAAGAACTGTTTACCAAAAAGCCAAAGGGAGAGTAGAGAACCTGGCAATCCCTCTAGCAAATTGCATGCACTTGCCATTTCCAGGCAGAGGGAACAGTACTAAATATCAAAGCAGGAGAAATTTAATCTGCATTCGGTGGCAGTTCATTACGTGAAAGTTACAAAAAGAAGAGTGTACATGTGAAGGTGGGTGAGGTTATTTCACAGTCAGTCTGGGGACTGGGGCACATGTAAGACACTAGAGACTCTCCTGGAGCTCCATGGAATCCTCCTCCTCTTGCCTCTCCACCCAAGAGGTACAAGGCTCAGAGTAGTCACTTGCTACCTTTAGGTTTCAGCATGCATTTTACACGAGCAGCCACGTATCAACCATGTGCACATGCTTCCCCTCGTAGCACAGTCGAGCGGAGAGGGCATTGGATGAGGTATCAGCTGACTTGGATTCTGTTCCCAATCCTGCCGCTTACTCTGTGATCTTGGGCAAGCCATTTAAACTCTGTAGCAAACTAGTTTCTCCATCTTAAAAAATGGGGATAATCCTGATGCACCTCTGCAAAGCTTTGAGATGTATGCATGAACATGCTATTAGTTCTTACTAATAAGTACCTGGTGTTTCATATTTCTATTGTTTTTTCTCCCATTCTTAGTGGCATGTGTTCCTCTTCCATGAGCCACCAGCTTCTGTTGGGGGTGTACCCCTGATGTAGGAATTCCAAGAACTCTCATCTGGACTACCATTGGATTCTCCTAGCACCCAACTGTAAAATCCTAGGCAGTAGCGTAGCCAGGGGGGAGCAGGGGGAGCAGCCGCTCCCCCACTGAGCAGAAGCGGGGCCTTTTTTGTGCTCTGACGCCTTTTGCTCCTACGCTGCAGCCAGCCAGAGCGGAGCATTTTTTTGCTCCTGACCCTTTTTGCTCCTGGCGCCTTTTTTTTAGCTCCGCTCCCCCTGTGCTCTAAACCTGGCTACGCCACTGGTCACAGGCTTTCTATGTCCTATTGTTTATTACTATTTCACATTTGGATTATAGCAGTCCCTAGAGGCCAACCAGGTTGGGTCCCTGTTGTGCTGAACACTGTACAAGCATCTAGCAAACATCAGTCCCTGCCACAAAGAGCTTACCGTCTGAGATGAGACTTAACAGGTGGATGAGCCAAACAAGGAGGTCAGGCTGGGGGCCGGGTAGAAAGAGTAACAAAACGAATAGATGCGCAGAGCTCTTAGCCAAGCATGACCAATGATCTTGTACTGTTCATTTGGAATGTTTTAGGACCACAGGTTCCTGGCTTTGTAACTGGAACCGTTTAGTTACCATCACTTTTTCTGGCATTTACAGCCCAATCCTACGATTGCTTATGCTCCAATACGTCTGTTAGTCTATAAGGTGCCACAGAACTCTTTGTCGCTTCTACAGATCCAGACTAACACGGCTACCCCGCTGATACTTGAGCCCAATCCTAGATTCCTTTTTGTTTTCAACCCGAATATTTCACTGACTTCAAGGGCCCCGGGGCTCAAGGCTGGGAGATGCTAAGAACCTGTTGTAAAGTCCTGAGTGCCCCCTTCACTCGCTGACTCTAGTAGCTATTAGAAGTGCTCAGCGCCTCTCAAGATGAACTCAGCCTGTCAAAGGATCAGGCGGCCCCTGAGTGTGTTATGTGCCTCTTTCCAACCAATCCTCAGCTTATGTGCAGCCCTCAATGTCATCTCAACACCCAGGTAGAAAATCCCCCATTGCCTCACAGTATAACTGGTAGTTTGGAGACTTAAAGACACCCAAATTCGGCTCTGCTGCGGGCTTCTGCTTCGGGACTAGCTGCACTGACTTCAGTGGCGTTAATCCGGACTCAGATGAGCATGGGGGCAGTACGTGGCTTTGCAAAGGCAGAAACTGCTTAAAGGTGCTGCCGGCTCATACACCTCAATAAAACCCTCTCGGGTGCCACTTTTTTTTTTTTTGGTGGCGACTAAGTTGCTAGGTTTTGTGTAAACACCATCAGTCGCTTCTGCTCCGTGAGAAGGGGAGGCAGGAGCTGGCTGGGGATTGCCTGGGAGAAGGGGCTGAGCTCGCTGCAGCGATGCAGCCTGGCTCTAACGGACCGAGCTCTCCTTTTCCCGGGCCCCCACACGCTCTCCTGCCGCTGAAGGAGTCTCAAGGATTGACGTCTCCGCTCCCGGAGGAAGAGAGAGGGGCGCTCCCCGGTGCCCGTGTGCGCTGCAATCCCCGCTCCCGTCCGACCCCAGGAGACAGACCAGCTGCCCAGCAGCTGAGCGCCACAGAAAGCCCCGAGATCTCCGCGCAAACCCGCGCGGCAGGGGCCGGTGCCGCACTCACCAGTTTCCCGAGCCGACGATGCAGACTTTCAGGGGCGGCATGGTGCTGGCTCCCTCCCGGGGCTTGTCTCCGAGGGCACCGCACAGAAAACCGGTTGCGCAGCGGCCGCCGCCTGGTGCCTCCACCACGTCGCTCAGTCTTCCGCCCGTCAGTGAGTGTGGCCGGGGGCGGGAGGTCTGAACACTCCCCCACCTGCAAGCCCCGCCTGCGCCCCGAGATCCCGCTCGCTGGCTGCGCCCCCGGGTGTCGGCAGAAGGAGGCTGCCCCTGGAGACCAATGGGAGAGAGCAGGTGCCGATGAGTGGCGGGGGGGTGCTGCTGAGGTGGCGCCTACCTTTGTCCCGGGGCTGGGCCGGGAGAGGCAGGGGCTGAGTGGAGGCAAATGCCACAAGTTCCAAACGCCCCTGTGCAAAGCAGGTGCCTTGTGCTACCCACCGGGGGGGGGGAACCTCCCTGCTTAACCCCTTCGTTGCTGAACATCTTCGCTCCCCCAGCCACAATGTGCCACCAAACTCCAGGATTAAAGTCCACGCGTAACTCCGCCTCCCCGAGCCCCGTTATGTGCAGGCGCCGGAGCGATCACCCGAAGTTGCATAGACAGGACAAGAGGCGCTGTGAAGCGAAGGGCAGGAGACAGGGTTTGTAATAGCCTGGGACCAACAGGGCTGCGAAGTGTTTAACCCTCATTCTTTGCGTGCCTATAGCCTCTCTTAGGCAGGGGGCACAAAGCCCTCCAGAAGAGCCGGCCCTTAAGATAGGCCTTGTCTGAACAGGAAGGGCCCACCCCTATGGTTATACATGGATAGCTATATCCCTATAGCCCCCCCGTGGGGACATGCTCCTGGATAAGAGTGACTTCTTTAGCTTTTGTATAAATCCCTTCCCAAGCAAGGTAAGGGAAACCAAGAAACGCCACTGTTATATTGGACTAAGACCACCCACTGGTATAACGGTTTAAATTCATGCCTTAAATTATGCCAGAAAACTTTCCCATGTAAACAGCGCCTTAGTCTTGTAACCCCCATTATACAGTAGCTCAGTGTCATCTCCATTTTCTAGGTAGGGAAACTGAGGCACATAATGATTCAGTGACTTGGCAAAGATTGGGCATGCTGAGGCAGTGGCAGAGCGCTGGAATCCAGAACAAGTCCCCATGTCTACCCAATAGACAACTCTGTTCCCCAATTTCACCCTGTCTGGTTTTGCATTTGCAGGTGACTGAGCCACCCAGATTTTAATGGAAACTGCAACCCTAAAACCTCCATGGAGAAGTTCCTGTTAGGAATGCTGTGTTAGATTCTGTGATTCTCCTGTGACAGCACTACCTGATGTGATATTCAGGATTTCTGCATGGCAGTGGGCGAATATGACAACAGACAAACTTCATAAGAGCTGCGGACTTAAACTGTGGGCTCAATAAGAAGCCTGCGGTAGGTTACATCTCTTCCTGGCCAGACTGGAGGACTTGCTCACAGCTTTAATTCTGTCAAGAACTCATGATCTGTTTCCTTTCTCATGCAGGTAAAAGGCAGTTTCTGTGTTTGGAGGGCTGGGTTCAGCTGATAACATCTCTGTCTAGGACACATCACTGCACAGGCACTGTTCCTATTCTTTGGGCTAAATAGGGGAACTAAAAGGGTTATTTGGGAATACAAACCAATGTCCTGACTTGATATTTCTTTAGTGCCTTTATTGTCATGACCACCTGTGACTTTGCCTAAAATTGCCACACAAGTTACCTCTCAAACCTCCTGCACCCACCTGTCTCCCCCTCATGTGCTTTGTCATTCGCTTACTCCTGCAAGCTCTCTACTTCATTCTCTCTCTCTCTCTCTCTCATCTCCATGACTTCTCATATTTCCCAGTGTTCTGCCACAATCCTGTGCTTCCCTGTAGTGCAGGGAACCACAGTCTTGCTCACTATGTGACAGCAGATGTTGCCTTTGCAGCAGTGTCCTGAGTCAGTGAGTTTCTGGCTCTGTGTGCTGAGGAGGGCTGCCACAATAACTCAGAGGGAAGACAGGCTGCCAACATTTGACAGGCCTGTGGGTGGTCTGTGAGGTACACATCTGCTCAGCCAGCCCTGCTGTCAGTGTCACTAGTTCAAATGGCTGGTGCCTCCTTCAGGTGACCTGCGTCTGTTTGGGGTTACGCAAACCAGGACAAACTCTAGATTTTGCAAAACTGACCAGGGTGTGTCCCTGATGCGTAACCACCAGGGACACATGACCACCCTTTCATATACACAGGTGTGTAACACTATTATCACTGTATTGTCAAGGCCCCATGAATGTTCTTAGTTCTGGGCTGACTGGGAATACATCTACACAGCACCTGGGAGGTGTAATTCCCAGCGCAGGCAGCCACACGTGCGCCAGCTCTGCTTGCGCTAGCACCCAACAATAGCCGTGTGGCCACAGCAGCACAGGCAGTGGCTCAGGCCAGCTGCCCAAGTATGTACCCAGGGGTTGGGTGGGATTGTACTTGGGTGGCTAGTCCAAGCCGTTGCCTGTGCTGCCACAGCCACATGGCTATTCTTGGCCCAGGGCTACACTAGGGGAGGGGGTCGATCTACGATACGCAACTTCAGCTACGGGAATAGCGTAGCTGAAGTCGGCGTATCGTAATCGACTTACCTGGCCATGAGGACGGCGGCGAGTCGATCGCTGCCGCTCCCCCGTCGACTCCGCTTCCGCCTTTCGATGAGGTGGATTGCCGGCGCCGACGGGGAGCGTGATCGGGGATCGATTAATCGCGTCTTAACGAGACGCGAAAAATCGATCCCCGATAGATCGATTGCTACCTGCCGATCCAGCAGGTAGTGAAGACCTGCCCTTAGGCACTAGCTTGAGCAGTGACTACCCATGCTAGGAATTACATCTCCCTCCCAGCTACTGGTGTGTAGACATACCCTAGATGTTTGCTCCAACTCCCTCCTGCCCCCTGCCTTTCAGTCTCTTCACCTTTACTCCATGCCAGCAGCTCCTATCTTTCTCCCCTCCCTCCTCTCACTTGCCCTGTCTCCTTCATCTTTCTCTCTTCCCTTGTCTTTCTGTTTAGTTTATCCCCTCCTAACTAACCCACATACCCCAACAAATTGTGGACCTAAATATTTGCTGCCATCACGTTGTTCACTCTGCTTGTGTGTTCCCTTTCCCCACCCTGTATCTATCATGTCTATAGACTCCATGGCCTTCAGGGCAGGGACTGCCTACTACTCTGTGTTTGCAGTTGCTAGCACAATGGGGCCCTGATTTGGGTTGATCCCCAGGCACTAAGATGATAAAAAATAATAGCATTCTCTGTAACAAGCTGGATCTAAACTGTGCAACTGTTAGCAAACATTAATCTTTCATTATTCTTTTTATATGAAACTCTCATGATTACTTGACCAAAAACCCCAGAATCATTTCTGTCAGCCAAAGGTTCTGGCTAAACTCTGAAGAGGGTTTTCTTTGGATACATGAATGTCTTTGTCCTAGTAAGCCTGTTCGTTATTATCCACTCTGTACTCTGAACTTTAGCTAACCCTAGTGTGTTATGAATAAGCTGAACTTTAGCTGGAGTATAGCGTGTTATTAAATAATGGACTGCGTGTCTTTTGTACTCTAAACTCTTGATCCTTTGGGAAATGCCCAGATGTCCAGAAAGGAACTACTTATAACTGATATGGGGAAGGTGCTTTCTGTAACCAGTAAGATAATAATCTATTGAAGGATGTTTTTAGCTTATCTGTAACTACTCTACCAGATGATTTCTGTCATAGTGACTTGGTTATAGATATCTTTTGCAATTGATAAAATAGTGGATGGTTGAACTGATGTCTGTAGCTTATCAATTATGTAAAACAGATACCATGAAGAGAAGTCCTCAGTCAGTAGTTCATGTTCTTGGTCTCTTTTCTGTGAACATACATAGTATATAAAGAGATGCCTGTTATTATAGATGTATGCTGTAATGGACAAAATGGTGTAATTGAAAAGGGATGTTCATAAGTGCTCTGTGATTGATAAACTTAGTAATTGACAAAATAGGCTAGGAGATGTGGTATAGCAAGTGTGTTCTGTAATCATTGTCTCAGCAGAACATTAAGGTATGGATTAATGTCTAAGCATTAAGAGCTAACTGTGGTCCTAGCAGTGATAAAATAATTACAATTATCATTGGCTTATTGATTCAAAATAAGATCAAACATGAGAGGGCTTTTCTTTGTTCTGAACAATCTACAAGAGGTGAGTTTCAGAGTTTGTCTGAAGTGAACTCATGTAGGCTGCCTCACTTCTCTACTCTCAGATTTGGTATGTATGTTTCCTTTGCTATATTCTGTATAGTACTGCATTAAGTATTGCTTGATGGTCTGTCTTAACTAACTCAGTTGAAGTTTTATTTATTTGACATCATGACTTATTAAATCGAAACCTGCAACATAACTAGTTTCTGTGGCACTCTGGTGCAGCAAACTGGAAATTCTGTGATAGCTTCATTTAAATTAAAAAGGTGGCCGCTTTGAATTAACTATAAAAATGAATGATTCAATCAGTCCAGTAGCTTCTGTGTTTATGCTGCTCTACATTTCAGTTTTCAATATGCTGCTGATTCAGCAGATTCATGGGAACTGTCAGGGAGGAAGCTGGAGGTTTTGACAGCTAGGTAGGGGACAACTGGATCTTCTAGCACCTGGGAAGACATGGGGTGGCAGTCTGGGATTGGGGGGTAAGAACATTAGTTGCATGCTACTGCTGAAGTGATCATAGAATCATAGAACTAGAAGGGACCTCGAGAGGTCATCTAGTCCAGTCCCCTGCCCTCATGGCAGGACTAATTATCTAGACCATTCCTGACAGGTGTTTGTCCAACCTGCTCTTAAAAATCCCCAATGATGGAGATTCCACAACCTCCTTAGGCAATTTATTCAGTGCTTAACTACCCTGACAGCTAGGAAATTTTTCCTAATGTCCAACCTAAACCGCCCTTGCTGCAATTTAAGCCCATTGCTTCTTGTCCTATCCTCAGAGGTTAAGAACAATTTTTCTCCCTCCTCCTTGTAACAACATTTTATGTACTTGAAAACTGTTATGTCCCCTCTCAATCTTCTCTTCTCCAGACTAAACAAACCCAATTTTTTCAATCTTCCCTCATATATCATCATTTCTAGACCTTTAATCATTGTTGTAGTTCTTCTCTGGACTTTCTCCAATTTGTCCACATCTTTCCTGAAATGTGGCACCCAGAACTGGACACAATACTTCAGTTGAGGCCTAATCAACGTGGAGTAGAGCGGAAGAATTACCTCTTGTGTCTTGCTTACAATATTCCTGCTAATACATCGCAGAATGATATTTGCTTTTTTTGCAACAGTGTTACACTGTTCACTCATATTTAGCTTGTGATCCACTCTGACCCCCAGATCCCTTTCCGCAGTACTCCTTCCTAGGCAGTCATTTCCCATTTTGTATGTGTGCAACTGATTGTTTCTTCCTAAGTGAAGTACTTTGCATTTGTCCTTATTGAATTTTATCCTATTTACTTCAGACCATTTCTTCAGTCTGTCCAGATCATTTTGAATTTTAATCCTATTCTCCAAAGCACTTGCAAGCACCTCCCAGCTCGGTATTGTCCGCAAACTTTATAAGTGTACTGTCTGTGCCATTATCTAAATCATTGATGAAGATATTGAACAGAACCAGACCCACAATTGATCCCTGCAGGACCCCCCTCGTTATGCCCTTCCAGCATGACTGTGAACCACTGATAACTACTCTCTGGGAATGATTTTCCAACCAGTTATGCACCCACCTTATAGTAGCTCAATCTAGGTTGTATTTTCCTAGTTTGTTTATGAGAAGGTCATGTGAGACAGTATCAAAAGCCTTACTAAAGTCAAGATATACCACAGCTACCACTTCCCCCCATCCACAAGGCTTGTTACCCTGTCAAAGAAAGCTATCAGGTTGGTTTGACATGATTTGTTCTTGACAAATCCATGCTGATTGTTGCTTATCACCTCATTGTCTTCTAGGTGTTTGCAAATTGATTTCTTAATTATTTGCTCCATTATTTTTCTGGGTACAGAAGTTAAGCTGACTGGTCTGTAATTCCCTGGGTTCTCCTTATTTTCCTTTTTATAGATTGGCACTATATTTTTGAATTGGCATTGTCAATAGTTTGGTTTTTTTTAAACCAAGAAACCACAACAAATTACATTCAAAATGAACATTTTCATTTTGATACTTCCAGGGGGTGGTGGTGAAATCAACATTTTCCATCAGAATTGACATTTTCCCTAGAAAAAAAATTCAGTTTTAATTAAACCATGTTTTGGGTAGGTAAATTTCTGCACTAAAAGTTTTGGCCAGCTCTACTTGAAATGTTATTTTAAATAAAATTGAAATGCACGCTTCCTCCGAAGGCCCCTATAGGAGAGGGTGAAGGTGCATGAAGGATCTACAACTTGATTCTGCTCTAACAGTTAGATCTGATTTAAAATTATTATTAAATATTTGTATTGTGGTGGTGTCTAAAGGCTGCAATCACATAGAGGCCCCATTGTGATAGGCACACTGCAAATACAGAATAAATGATAGCTCTTGTTGCCATGGAGCTTACATTCTAAAATGTTTGTAACTTTATTAAAAAAGCCCCAAGTCTGAAGATTTTAGCTTCACTCATTTTAGTTGGTTAGGTGCTCAATTTTTGATTGAAACATATGGTTCAAAGACTGTTTATCTGATTTTCTTCAGGGTTCCCCAAAAATGTATCTAGAGAAGACCAAGCATGGAACATTTCAGAAATTTTCCATGAGAAAATTATAAGCAATCCAAAAAGTGAGAGTAGAATGGACGCTGGAGTTCCACCTGCTATTTTCAGGACAAGTAACGTTCATGATCAATATTACTGCACTGTTGCAGAACTAGACAAATATTTAGAAAATAACCGTAGCGGACTTGAGGATGGGAAAGTAACCAAAGTTAATTCTTAATTCGAAACAGAATTCTGTACAAATAAAAAAGGAGTATTATGGCGTGTCAAGGAAAATGTCCTGTCTGAGGGCAAGGCATTCAGCACTTGTGAATGAAAAGCTGAAGAAACATTTGATCTGATTAGGACAGATCTGCAAAGACTCCCCAAAATCTGAGCAGCTCGTAGGCAGCACCAGTCATGATGAGACTGAGGAGATGACCGTGGAAGTTATGATGCAGTTACAACTTCAATTGATCAAGGTAAAGGAGAAGAAATAGAGCATAGCAGCAAGCTCCCTTAAACGGGGCTGATCCAACAACATATCAATCGAGCACAAACAAGCATGAAACACAGGTTTGCCTACCAAAAATACGAATGGGTTTTGGCTGATTTTCCAAACTGACCTGGCTGTTGTGATGTACCTAGAAATTGCACTTGAACACAGATGACATAGAGATAAACGTGATAATGGGAGATGTACAGCAAATGGACAGATACCAACATTGCCATAGGAACCACTCTGCAAAAGTGTGTAGGAGTGCAGCAAGGCATGAAAAGCTTTTAGGAAGGAAAGGGGATCGTGACTGAGGCAGCTGAATTCACTCAGTGACTGGTAAATTTAATCTAGATATTAATAAAAATGCATTAACTTTCAAAGAGATTGAGAAACCGAATGCAAAACAGAAAAGGTCTTTGTCTTTTATTGCTCCTCTGTGACTTAGTAAGCAGCCTCATAAAGTGGCTCGCCCCCAACCCCATTTCCTATAGAGGCACCCATGAGAGGTGGGAGGGTGCACAGCGGATACAGGGCTGCATTTTGCTGTAACTGGGAGGAGAACCAGGCCCTCAGTGTTTGACCTGTGAAGTTCCGACTGCATTCCCCTTGCAAGGTGTCTGGTGTTCTTCAGACCAATGCAAGGAGAGTTTGTGTTACATACGTTTTTACACTTAACTTTACATCCCCTTCACAGTGCACAATCCCAATGCAGCACTATGCAGGAGAGTTAAGTGGGGGGAGGGGGCACATGAACTGCTGCTTCCTGGCTGTCCACAGGAAGGCGGCGTGGGGGAGGGGAGAGGAGGGGTGGAAGCCTCTGCAGGGGTCCAGCACCTGCAGCTCAGGCTACCAACAGCTGCCTCTAGTGGTAGAGGCCACTGAAGCATCCACTGTAGTTCAGCCAAAAATGCTGAGCTGTCAGGCACTTCCTGAGCCCAGGGCTACACTAGAGGGGGGGGTCGATCTACGATACGCAACTTCAGCTACGTGAATACCGTAGCTGAAGTCGGCGTATCGTTGATCGACTTACCTGGCCGTGAGGATGGCGGCGAGTCGATCGCTGCCGCTCCCACGTCGACTCTGCTTCCGCCTTTCACGGAGGTGGATTTCCGGAGTCGAGGAGCGCTTTCGGGGATCGATTAATCGCGTCTAAATGAGACGTGAAAAATCGATCCCCGATAGATCGATTGCTACCCACCGATCCGGAGTGAGATTTTTCCTGTAATCGGTGTCTTAATGTATTAGGCTTAGACTTGCGTATTTTTGCTTTATTTTGCTTGGTGATTTACTTTGTTCTATCTGTTATTACTTGAAACCACTTAAATCCTACTTTTTATACTTAATGAAATCACTTTTGTTTATTAATTAACCCAGAGTAAGTCATTAATATCTGGGGGAGCAAACAGCTGTGCATATCTCTCTATCAGTGTTATAGAGGGTGGACAATTTATGAGTTTACCCTGTATAAGCTTTATACAGAGTAAAACGGATTTATTTGGGGTTTGGATCCCACTGGGAACTGGGTGTCTGGTTGCTGAAGATAGGTGACCTGCTAAGCAGTTTTTGGTTAAAGTCTGCAGCTTTGGGGGCATGGACCAGACCTGGGTCTGTGTTGCAGCACGCTAGTGTGTCTGGCTCAACAAGGAAGGGTTCTGGAGTCCCAAGCTGGCAGGGAAAACGGTCTCAGAGGTAACTTCAGCACGTCAGGTGACAGTTCTAAGGGGGTCTCTGTGACCGAACCCGTGACAGAGATCTACAGCAGCAAAGCATTGTGAGGCACCCCAGGTTGCAGGGCAAGTGGTGACAGAACTCCTCAATGGTCATGACTACATCCTGGAATGTGATGACAACCCTCCTGTTAGGGTGCTAAATGTTATTATCCCCATGTTGCAAGTGGGAGAATTAAGGAAGACTTTGGGCTTGATCCCGCAAGGTACCCCCAGCGATGCTGAGCAGCCTCCACTCTCACTACAGACAAACTTTGCCTCTCCATTGATTTCAATGGGAGCTGAGAGCATTCAGTACCTTGCAGGATCAGACCAAAGTCACTATGGCTCATATTTTCAAGGGATACTTCTTAGCCTGGCCATCTCAGTTTTAGAGGGCTCAACTTTAGACACCAATGGCCTTATTTGCAGAAGTGCTGCCTTTGCCAGCTCTTGCAGATGGGGGTGCTCAGCACTGCTGAAAAGTGACTGTCTCAAAGCCGTTTGATACATTAGTGGCAGAGCCAGGAGTAGAACTTAGCAGCAGCTGGCTCTAGTCCCTCTGCTCACGGCCTGCCTCCCTGTCAAAGCATTTTACAGAGTTTACGATCATAGAAGAAAGTGATCCCTTTTGCCTCAACAGAAACAGCCATTTCATGAGCTGCAAAGTTCAGGAGGAAGGCTGCAGCAAATTCCTTAGCTTGTTCAAAATTAGCAAATTCAAGTGACATGCTTCAGTCACACGCTCACATTGTGCAAGAGTGGCTTGGCCTTTCCACACAAAGGGAGACTTGGGAAACCCCCATCCGCCAATGTATGCATATGCATAAGTGAAAAGGGCAGGGGAGGGTTCCTGTATGACTGGAGCACGCGGAGGCTGGAAGCCAACAGGAAGGCTCTGTACACACAGTCAGCTGTTAACAACAGCACTGACACACTGCCAATTTAAAAACTGGGCTTGCTTCCAAAATCGCTGCTGGCCTCTGGGGAGGTGCTTTGCCAATAGCAGGAGTCACAACTAAGTGACTACATCAGACTATGTGGGAGGCCTCATCTAGACTGGCTACAACAGCGTCCAGGGACCTGGCCACAACACAGTTGGCCCCAACCCAGGGACAACACGGTTAAAGGCTGTAGGGTAAATAGTACCTAACTGTGGTTCTGTAACCAGGTTGTAGTTAGGGCAGAGGGGGCCTAAAAGTCATCCTGAAATCCTGCCTCCACAAGACATAAGATGCAGTGGGACTGTGAGGTTCTGCTGCGTAGGTGTAGGGGCATAATTCTGACAGCCCATGCAGGGGTGCAGGAGGATTGTATGCATTTCACATGCTGGGCAACTGAGTTTGGCAAGCTACATCCATGAGAGCACATATAGAGGGTTTGTGATAGGAAGGGACATGATCAGCTAATCTGTAACTATGTGGGTGACTTTCCTCGGGGCAACGCCATCTGCCACTGAAGGCATCTGCAGGTTGTGCATGGCAGAACGCTCTCCAAATATGGTGGGTAGCTTTGATATAAGCAGGGAAACCTGTTGAATAAGGAGGTACAGACAGTCTGACAGCAGTGCCAATAGTGCACGGTGGAGGTGCTGCTGCCCTTATAAAATGCCACAGATGCCCTAAGATGTTACTGGACATGGCGAATGTAGGCTATCATCAAATAAGCCGGCAGCCAATTACAACCTATAGGGCAGTGGTGGGCAACCTGCAGCCCGCGGGCCACATGCGGCCCATCAGGGTAATCTGATTGCGAGCCACAAGACATTTTGCTGATGTTGACCGTCTGCAACCACGCCCCCCCCTCCCCCGCAGCTCTCAGTGGCCGCGGTTTGACGTTCCCGGCCAATGGGAGCTGCGGGAAGCAGCAGGCCGCAGGTTGCCCACACTGCTATCGGGACATGTAATTGCCCCTCCAGAAATAACTCTGGAAATATGGAGGAACTATGAGGGCTTAATGGCAGTCGCTAAGAGAAGGAATTCTGAACTTCCATCTGCACCCGTGTTTGTCATCCTACTCATTGCAATTTCTGCACCAGTATGGCATGTGGCTTGCATGGATGAGAGAGTGGGACTGGAACTGCACCCATCTTTTCCACTATAATCCAATCACCGTACAGGTAATTCAGCAACGTAAGGCTGACTCAGCAACCTCTTAATCTAAGTGCTGCGGTGATGGGGACAGGCAAGGGATGTTATGGCAGCTCCCGAGTCACAATCCTGCACATAGGTGGCCTGGGGGGTGATGGTCATTTGTCATAGACTGAAGCAGATGCCACATCCATATCTGTCCTGTGTGTCAGAGCAGCCCTATCTAGGGACAGTGCTGCTCTCCTCAACTGGGAAAGGGGATGGAAAAAGATCTCTAAAAACACTCGTTCCACCCAAATCTGTAAGAGTTCCGAATCTGTCTGCTGCAGTCTAAATATCAAGAAAACGCAAATAAATTTTGAAACTTGGAATTTTTTCATGTGCCTCGACAGAGGCAATGGACCTGGGCGTAGTTGGGTACACTACAACATAGCTATTGGCTTCACTCAGTGCGCTGAGACTTGCTGGCGAGTCACAGCTAGGAGTGAGTTCTCGTTACACCTTTTACTAGATTACAAATCTGAGGCTGAATGCAGCTGCTGTGGTGTGCGATTTGCCATTGGCTCTTCAATAGCCTTCAAACCTGCCTGTGTCACTGCCGAAGGGTGTTAATGACAAACTTATGCTCATTTGTATAGGCCTTGTTAAAGGTTGTTATGCTTCTGTCATCAGTGTATACGCACTGACAATGATCCATCCAGGTGAGGATAAGGACGACGTCTATCAAACCCTTGGTAGTATCATCAGGTTGGTCCCATGTAATGATAAGATTATAATTTTCGGTGATTTCAATGCCACGGTTGGTCATCACTATCCATCCTGAGGCAATGTGATAGGTCGTCACAGAATAGGTAATATGTACTCTAACTGCTTGCTATTACTTTCCAAATGTACTGAATACAATCTAGTTATCACCAACAAGTATAAGATGACCTGGATGCTCCCTGGTTCAAAACACTGGCATATGATCTGCAGGTGAAGAGATCTCAGGGACATCTGGCTCACTCACATCATGAGAGGCCTGACTGCTAGTCAGAACCATAGACTCGTGAGAAGTCAAATATTTCTCTGTATTGCTCTCAAGCAGCATAGATAGTGACTCAAGCTTGTGAAGAAAATCAATTTTTCAGCCTGGAAAACTGACACACAATCTGAGATCCAACAGTAACTCATAGAAGCATTTTCCTCAATTACAGAAGCCTCAGTGGTTGCTGAGACAGCTTGGAAACGTTTTTGGTACACAACATATAATATGGCTGCTGAAGTTCTTGGTTTCATTCAGAGGAAACATCAGGATGGGTTTGATGAGAATGGCCCTGAAATATATCAGCTCTTGAACTCACAGCATGTTATCCCTAGAACTTACATAGAGGACAAGGATTCAGCAGCTAGAAAAACTGCTTATCATTGAGCCAAAAAGATGGTTGAGATCAGACGTTGGGAAATGAAAAACCAGTGGTGGGAAAAGAAAGTATAGAGCTACAACTGGCAGCAGACCACAAAGATACCAAAAACTCTTTTGCTGGCCTCTGTGCTGTCTATGGCCCCACATGCAATCGGATAACCCCTGTGTGGTCACTGGATGAAAATTGACTCAACTAACAAAAAAGAAATACTTGAGTGACGGATGGAACATTTCAGTTCCCTTCTCAATCTCCCTTCCAACATTTCTGAGGAAGTAATTAATGCTCTTCCGCAACTTCCATTAAAAGAAGCGCTTGCACTAGCCCCCAGCTTATATGAGACTATCACAGCAATCAAGCAAATGTCAAAAAGGAAAGCACATGAACCAGATGGCATTCCAGCAGAGATCTATAGGCAAGGTGGCTACCACACTACAAGATACTTCACGTGGCTCTTTGTATTATCTGGGAGCAAGAGACGGTGCCATAGGATTTCAAGGATGTGCACCTCTATAAACGTAAGAGTGGTAGCGTAAACTGTGATAATCATTGTGGTGTTTTCCTGGGAAAATTCTTGCACAGGTCATATGGAATAGATTTAACACTATCTTGTGGAAATCATCCTCCTTGAGTCTCAGTATGGATTTTGGTCTGGATGGGGGCACTATGGTGATCTGCACATCCCGTCAGCTTCAGGAAAAGTGCTAGAAGCAAAACCGTGGTCTTTATACAGTGTTTGTTGACTTAGCTAAAGCTTTTGACTCTGAAAATCATGAGGGACTTTGGAAACTTTTTGTTCATCTTTGGATGTCCTTCTAAGTTAATTTCTGTCATTCGGTACTTCCATGATGGGATGAGGGCCAGAGTGGTAGAAAATGGCAAGGTATCACACTCTTTTCTGGTCATTAATCGCACCAAATAAGGTTGTGTGCTGGCTCCCACAGTCTTCTCCATTCCTTTTTTTCAGCTATGCTTATGGATGCATTTCATGACTTTGACAGAGAAGTATTTATCCAGTTGTACACTGATGGGAAGTTGTATAGTCTGCAATGCTTCCATGCACATGAAAGTGACAGATTTACTCATTAAGAAGCCTTTATTTGCTGATGACTGTGCACTGGTAGCTCACTCGATAACAATCAGTTTTTAACTGATCACTTTGCTCTTGCAGTCAGCCATTTTGGTTTAAGAAATAGCTTAAAGAAAACTGAAGTACTATACCAACCGGTGCTGGGGGATGTGCATGTCTACCCAATTATTAAGATCAACAATGCTCCTTGCAAGTCAATGGAATAGTTTTTCTAGCTAGGGAGTATGTTGTCACAGAATACCACAACTGATGATGGAATAGAATGATAGGGGCATCAAACCTATGGAATAATAGCTATGGAATGATAGGGGCATCAAAATAAGCATTACGCTAAATGTCTATTGGGCAGTCATGCTTACAACAGTTCTATATAGTTGTGAGATGCGGACAACATACTGCCACCACATTAGGAAACTTGACCAGTTCCATATGTGCTGTCTTCAGTCTGTTTGCAGAGTCAAATGGTGGGACAGGATTCCCAAAATCTAAATCCTTAATTGTTGTCGGACGTCTGCCATTCAAAGCATAAAAGCTCAGCTGCTTTGGCCTGGGCATCTCATTGGTATAGCCAACTCAAGAATACCCAAGGCCATATTTTATGGACAGTTAAAGCAACCCATTCTCATCAGGGCCAATACAAACGATAAAAAGATAAACTGAAGTCAAACTTGAAGCATTTCAGGTTGACCCCAGCAACTGGGAAGCAACAGCCCATGACAAAGCTAGGTGGCGGCAGATTTGTCATGTTGCCATTAGCCACTTTGAAGGAAAGCGCATTAACACCTTATGTGAAAAACATAAACAGCCTACAATGATCATGGATGGTCTTGTTTGTCCCACCTGCACCGTGTTCGTAGTTCTCACTTTTGTCTGACCTTGCATATAGATATTCACCTATCGTATTTTCTGAATCCTCATACGTTAACATCAATGTGAGACCCCATCATCATGTAGTTCCAGCAGCAAATCTCCTCCCCAAACAAATACACACATGGTGGGAATTCAGTTACCTCAGAAGTGCCAATAGCAGCTATGAAGTAGCTGTTCCATAAGTTAGAGGAAGGATTTATTTTACCCTCAGTCTCTGCTTAATACCCTTGGGCACAGGCACAGCCCATTTGCTTAGACTGTGCTTTTTTTGTGAGGAGAGCTACTTAAGTCGCCAAGCATGAAATCCTACAGAAGGACTGGCTTCAGTGCCAAGGCTTCCCAACATATTGAATAAGTCCCGTTTATATTTTCATGCAAGGCTCACATGCTAATGCTGTGGTGCATGTACACAGAGTGGCAATGAGTAATGCTAAGCAGAAGTGGAAATATTGCAGAACTTGAGTTTGAAGGAGGTGAAAGGGGAATGGGGAAAAAGAGGGAAGTTTCATACACAGAGTGAACTGCTGCCAAATTCTGGACAAATTCTGCCATGGCACTCAGTTACATAATCAGTTGAGCGACTGACTCTATATTTACACCAGTGTAATTGGGAGCAGCATTTGGCCCTACGTCTATATGACTACGGTTGAGTTTAATAAAGAGAAAAGTGAGGAAATTATGAGAAAATTGGCAACTACTAAACATCACAAATAACTTACAAAAGGTGCTGGGCTATTAAAGCTACAGGGGGAATTAGCAGTATCCAATAAAGCCAAGCCCCTTAGCCTTTATATCACATAGAGCAGTGTTTGACATGCATGCTATATTGCAGGAGAGCCCCAAACCCATTTCAGCAATTTAAAATACTATAGGCCAAATTCTGCTCTGTGTTACACTGACTTGGCTACTTTTATAATGGAGGCAGGGAATACCAGTTGGTATGCAGGTTATTTTAGGAGGCAAGGCTGTTCTTTTAATTATATTTTCCCTTAGATTTTGTGCTATTGCTCTGAATAATACCCCTTTCTACTTTATTATGGCCATCAGCTAGAGAGTCTCAAGAAGCAAGAAAAGTGTTTCCCAGACTATTAATAGACCAAATGTCAGTTGCTCTGAGTAAGTGATTAACCTTAATAGTCAGTCATTGGTCAATCATTGCAAAGATTACAAACACAGGCATTGAGCACTACTAACAATGATATCTTGCCATCCATTTTCTCATCAATGAGTAACTATCCAATTCACTAGTACTCATAGGGAAAAAATTCAGTGTGGGGAAGCTGGAGGATTGACTGCACCAAAGCATAGGTCTCTACCATTATCATCTGTGTGGATCAGCTACTGGAGGGGAACACAATGCAATTAGCCAGGGTGTTTAAACTTGGCCTCAGCCAAAGGTAATTTGTTCAGCTGTTGTGGGTGGATGGGGAAAATATCTTGCCTGCTGGTTTTTTTTTGTTTTGTTTGTTTTTTCCAATAAGACTTTTGGGGGTACAAATAACTAAAACTCAGCTGATTTTTGAAACTTCAAACTTTGAATGTGGCTAGTCCCCAATGAGGTGTAGGGAAAGCTGATTCAGAGAGGTGTGGAGCACGAGCACTCACAACTCCTACTCCTTTCAGATGAAATCAGTGGTAGCTGTGGGTGATCAGGATCAGGTCTGGGTAATTTTTGTAATGACCAGGTTACAGATGATTGCAAATTTGGTTTCATGTGCCTGACAACAGAAGATCACTGTTTGCTATTTTAGTTATGTTATTGCCTGCACTGCTATGGGATTGTGTGTCTCTTTAATGCCACATTATGGAACTCCACGGTACTGCAAGTAATGACATAAGTAAACACCTTAACTAGTTTTTTTAATTGACCATTTATGAAAGCAAATCTATACTTATTTATATTCTTGTTACCCAGGGCCTGCTCCTGAGAGCTCCTGGATACCCATACGAGGAAGCAACTGCCTTGCTCTTGTGTTGTAACAGATGGCAGGCAGAATTAGCATCCCAGTGCAGGTGCAGCAGCAGTTACAAAGGGCCTAGTGGAAAGAGGTGAAAAGTTATTGTGTTCCTCTCAGTAACAGCTGCCCACAACAGAAGGAAATAAATCAGGGACATGAAATTTCTGACTTAGGTCTTGTGTTTCATGTTGTGGAAAATTTGCTGGGTATGTGCATGTGTTAAAATACAGGTTTTTCCTTAGAATGAATGCAGGGCCAGAGAGAGGGCAGAGAATTTCTTCAGCAAAAATTCTGTGGCCCCCAGCCCAATCTTGCATGGGATCACAAAGCCAAAAAAGCAGTATAGCCAGCCTGGTTCTGCTGTAGTGAGGGGTGAGGCTGCAGAAAGACAAAAACAAGGGAATTTTGCTTCTCTGCCTGCCACAATGGGCTCAGCTCTGGGGGAGGAATCACACCCCCAGTTACTATGGTGAGCCCTCACATAGGGTCCTTTCATTCAGGCTGTTGGTGAGGGAAAAGAATTTGGCCCTAAAATAAAGTTCTAGAACTTCACTTTTAATACTGGATGCTAGTGAAGGTCCAGCCTCACTCTATTGCCTCATTAGGCAAGGATGTTAGGAATATCACCGACATCTCATGGCCCAAGACTGCCTTTGTGTGCTATAAAGCCAACTGCTAGTGGTAAGTGTCTTTCAGTTCTAAAGGGATAGAATTGTGTACTGAGCTTTTTTTTAAAATTATTATTTGGGATAAATGCTCCCACAATATCCTTAGTCCTGGGTAGCCTATGCAGCCATGTGTTTCAAGTATTTTAAACATTTATAACATGCACATAGAGTGCCATAGGAGTTCTGAGTTAGACCTATTTTTAGGGGTGGGTATGGTTGCTACTTTTTTACAGGAAGATGTCTGTTGCCAGGGATTTTTTGTCCTGTGGAGAAAAACTGAGTCTCTTAATGGTCTGGTATTGCTTTTTCATTCTGACACCACTTAATAAGCTCTCTGTTTTTGTAAGGAGAACTGACCCTGTTATTTCACTATTATCAGCCTTGGGTTTGAGGTGTAGTACTTGATTTGAAATCCAATTTTCTTCATCATTCACTAGAGGGCACCAACTGATCAACAAAAACAATAGCTTTTCCCCAGGCAAACGGTTTCCCCCGAAAAGAGAATACAGGTCATAGCCAGAGCTAGAAGAGTGTTCTATAAAGGGTTGCAATCTGGTGAGGCCCATTACTAAACTGATGTGGAAAGAGTGACTTTGACAGATACCAGGGAAAGATATCTAGTTTAAAGAAATGTCATCCTTTGAACTCGAGATCTGAAACAATATTGAGCTCTTCATCCAAGTAAGAACAACACTTAATTTTAGCTTTTTTGTTGGCAGGGTTAAAGGATTGCATATTCCTGTCTAATTTTCCTATCTATGTAGAGTCTCCTAAACCATACAAGAAAAGATTAATTTTCACAAACAAACAGCAGCAAGAAACCTGAAAGGGAAATAATGTAAACAACAACCAATCAGAATGCTGTTGCCAGGCTGAAGAATGTAATAACTGATAGCCTGTATTTAATCTGTCCTCACAATACACTTTGGATCTTTTTTTATTTGAGGGTCAAATAATTTAAACACTTGCTGCCCACATGTTGACCTTTATTTTAACCTACTGTAGCTCTGAAAGAATTTCAGACACTTATCTCCTGGAAATATTGGGTAGCATCACATTTTTGCTATTGTTCATATTGCAGAAGTACCTAAAGACACTGTATTAGAGTCAGGGCCTCCTTGTGCTAGCTACTGTATATAAATGGAACCAGTGGCGTAGCCAGGTTTAGAGCACAGGGGGAGCGGCGCTAAAAAAAGGTGCCGGGAGCAAAAAAAGGCCCCAGAAGCAAAAAAAAAAAAAAAAGCTCCGCTCTGGCTGCAGCATAGGAGCAAAAAGCGCTGGGAGCAAAAAAAGGTGCCAGGAGCAAAAAAAATGCTCTGCAGCAAAAGGCGTCAGGAGCAAAAAAAAGGCACCGCTTCTGCTCAGTGGGGGAGCGGCCGCTCCCCGTGCTCCCCCCCGGCTACGCTACTGAATGGAACCCGGTCCCAAGGGTTTACAGTCTCTTCCTGTATTGTATTACTTAAGGTGTTCGTTCTAACAGCATTACCAGGACATACCAACAGGATGGGGAAAAAGAAAAAGACTAGTTAAAAAAGGCTTAGAAAAAACAAGTAGCTAAAAATGTTATTAAAAAGATTGGGAAAGGATACAAGAATTCCATTTGGCTAATTGTGAGAAAAGAGTAATTTTGTTTTTAAAAAACTGTTCAGGTGCTTCTTTTGCATTCATAAAATTAAAATAGCGTAACACATTTGTAGACATTTAGGATTGTCACTGTGCTACATAGCATGGCCATTTGGGACTTCACAGTGATGCAACTCAGAACCTCCTACTACAAAAGAACAGACCTTACCAACAGAGCTAAAGGAGAATCTCTATTAGTTGTTGGCAGAATATGACAGTTAAGTAGTTTTTCTATTTATTAGAGGAGTTGTACATGTACATACTAGCTAGTCCATTACTGTTGTACTGTTGTAGTGCCTAGAGGTCCAAACCTAGCGTGCTAGAAGTGTGTATACACCCAAATATGGTCACTGTCCCAAAGAACGTATGCTCTAAGTATAAGAACAGAAGCAACAATTAGATACAACAAACATGAGGGGAGAGCACATATTCTCCTCTTTAGACAGAAGCTGCCTTTGAATGTCTAGGGTTCAGAGGAGTTCAAATCTCAGTGCTCACACCAGTGTAACAAATCTGTGGCCATTTAAGGCTTCATGGTTGTTACTATCCTGTATACCATGGCTATTCCCAACTTTACAGCAGCAACAGGGACAGAAACCTTTGCTACATAAGCACAAGCTCCTACTAATTGAACTAAGGGAGACTGTCCTTTAACCCTTAGCATTACAAGGCCTGTAACAGAGTGGAGCTGTTTGGATTCTATTCCGGGGTCAGAGTGGATTATACATACATACATACATAATAGCTAGCTTAGTTATAAAACCTCAAATTTTACTTAATCCTTGGGAATCCATATGCCTCTCAGCTTTTTGAATTAATTTGAATCAGAACTGTATTTGAAAAATGCCATACTATGTTCAGTAAAAAATCTACACTTAGGGTTCATGCAGTGCTCCAGATACATGGACCTTCACATCTCAGCTCATTCAGAGGTGGTGAACCAGATTAAGAACCTGTGTGTCACTGTTGAACAAACCTTTTTTGTGGGAAGCCATGTGTTGATTTGATTAGAAGATGTGGGGTTTGTTCCCCAGTTATACCATTTGAGTAAACTGCATCCTTATTTGTGCTACGGCAGCCTTGGAACACAAATATGAACAAAACACCTGCTATCATGTCTGTGAGGTTTGGTTGTTACAATGCCCTCTCAAATAATGCTCCCTACCCCACGATGGTTTTCCATCACGTGCGGCTTATTCAGAATATGGCAGCATTTTAGTATGACATTTTTTATTAATATTAATTAGTATGCATAGACCCTCCACCTTATCATGTTTCTCTGACTGTATAAATATCTGTCTACTGTATGTTTCATTCCATGCGTCCGATGAAGTGGGTACTAACCCACGAAAGCTTATGCTGAAATAAATTTGTTAGTCTCTAAGGTGCTACAAGTTTTTCTTTCTTATTTTCGTTTTATAGATAGGATTGCCACCCTTAGCAGACTGACGGTGCAGGTTAAACTTGTTTGTGTTGGAACCGCCATCATGACCCGGGGAAAATCTTGCGTGTTTCCAGAGGGCTGGCTTCCAGACTCCCTCCCACAAGCAGGTTTCCACGCTGGGGTGGCAGCCTGAATGCAGGAGTGTCTCAGGGCGGGACGGAAACACACCCTGCAAAGCTCTCGCCAACCCCTTGCGTGTCAAACTGCTCCCCACAGAGGTGGCTCCTGTCCCAGGATGGGATCGTCCCCCCTTTGCCCCAAGGAGCGGCTGTGAAGGAGGGAGGCACCAGGGTGCGGGGGCAGTATCAGGACATAGGTGCTGGAACTGGGGGTGCTGGGACTGATGCCACCCGCTGGCTTGACGTGGTTTCCATGGCAGAGGGCTTAGAAGTTTGGGTCAGTGGGTCTCTTTCACCCCAGGATACACATTGTTCCAGGCGCACCCCGGGGTGGAGGCGCTGCTGTGACGGAGGGAGTCACCCCTTTCTCCGGGGGAGGGCGGGACGGGGAGCTGTGGAGGAGGGAGGTGCCCCTTGGGGGTGGCGGGACGGGGGGGCAGCAGTGACGGAGGGAGGCGCCCCGCCTGGGGAGCGGTCAGCAGGTCTCTGCCTCTCTCCCTCCCCCCGAGCCGAGCAGGTCCCTGCCCGTGACAAAGATGGCAGCCGAGTCCCCGCTCCCCGCCGCCAGGCGGCTGACCCGGAAGGGGAGGCGGCGCTGGCGCTCTCCGTGGGCAGGGAGGACGGCGGCGGGCCCGGCCCAGCCGAGCGGGGCGGGCTCTGTGTCTCCGTCCGCCGCACGCGGAGGCCGGACCCCGGTGGGTGGGGAGTAGGAGGCGGGCGGGGCGGGACCGGGAGCCCGCAGGAGGCGGGCGCGGCCGAGCCCCACTGCCGGAGCAGCGGCCTGGGGTGGGCGGTGACTCAGGCGCGGCCGGGGAGCGGAGCCTGTGCCACGGGGACCCAGCGCCGGGCGGCAGGGAGCGAGGAGGCCGAGAGGAGAGGGGGGGGAGCAGCCCCGCGCCGTCTCCCCGCTGTGCACCAGCCGGTGCCTCTGCCCCGGTGCGGCTACACCCCGGGGCCTACACCGCCCCCTTGCCCAGTGTCTCCCGCCCCCGGGGCCGCTGGCTTCCCGCGGAGACCCGCTGCTCCCTGCGGGGTGCTGCGGCGGCGGCGCCTGGGGCGTAGGGCCCTTCGGAGCCCTCCTGGGTCGGGTGGCTTCAAAACGGCGCCATGCAAAGTGGGGAGTCGGCCTCGGCCGCAGCCATGAGGGTGTCCGAGGGCGAAGCGAAGCTGGAAATCCCGCTCCTGGCCCAGAACAGCGGCAGGAGCCCCGGCAGCCGAGGCGGCAGCAGCACCAAGGGCTGGCAATACAGGTAGGTCCCGCTTTCATGGCCTGGGGACCATCCCCTACGGAAAGGGGGTGAACGGGATCCCCTGTGGGAGCTATTTACGGGGCTCCTGCTTTCCCAGGTGTATCTCCCTTGGGGCAAAAGCCTGCCTCCAGCCTCCGACTGCCCTGTGATGGAATAAATACTGTAACCCCAGAGGGGACAAAACGTGGGGGGAACCAGCCTTCCTTTGGGGGGAGGATAGTCCCCAGGACCTCATAGGCCTTTCCTGTCTCAAAGGTCGGAGACACAGAGCTGAACAGGAGAGAAAGGGAGGCTGGAGAGAGGAGACAGAATGGGGAGTCAAAAGCAAAGATTCTCCAGTAAATCTGTCTGACCTACATACTTATTCATTTATCATCTCATTTTAGGACAATATGTTTACTTTTACTCCATGTAAATCCGTTGTTGTAACTTAGCATAATTAAAAAACTCAAGACGTTGAAGTTATAGAGACTACTATGAGAGAGATGGAAATGAATCCCAAATCATTTTAGCTTCTTACATTTTTAATTATTTGAGTTGTTTCAGATCTTACCCTGACATTTAGGGTTTACAAGGTAACTCTGTGGTTAGTGGACCTGTCTAATCAGTTCCTTGTTTCTACTAAGTGAATTAATTTTCTTGGACTAGAAGTCACCTTTGTGAAATCTGTGTATCTTGCTCAGAGAAAACACTTGGTTTATTTGTGCTGTTGTGAAATTTTATACATCTGTTTCATTGCAACAACATGTCATCTGTAACATTTGTCTGTTGCAACTGGAAACCAAGGATACTGCTGGTTTCCACTTGTAAAGCTTCTTTTGATCTGAAGAAAATGATCTTTACATATGTTCTGATACTCTGTAAAATGGTTGTCAACAGTACTGTAATATCTATGAAGAGTGAGATAAAATCACACCTAATCATTCCATTTGCATGGAATAACATGGCCATGGATTTAATTATATTGCGTCTGTATTTTATTTAGGCTTGTCTTAATATTGATGCTTAGTGCAAAGCCTGTTAGAAATATGAACCTATATTAACTATATTAGCTATAGTATTAAAGCTATAATATTCTCAGAGTAAAATTATTTTTTTAAATCAACTATTCAGTGTTTATGCTGTTCACTTTTTGTCTTAACTTTTGAAAAAGGTTGTTTCTCCTCACTTCCTCCCAAAACTTAAACTGTAGTCCAAATTTGACCAGGCAGTGTCTTTCAGAGTTTTACTAGAACCCTTATAATTTATATTGAAACAGCATACTTTTCACTGACTGATGATAGGTGGAAACTATTCCTTCTTCCCCCTTCAAAATGCAGAGACTTTTCTCAAATGTTGAGACCTTTGATGTAATTAATATTCAGTTGAACAGTAAGTGTATGCCATTTTTAAAATAAAGGAAAAACAGTGTTATCAATGTGCCTGACAAATTAAACTGTAAAAGGTAAATTCAGTGGTTGTGGAGGCAGGGCGGGAAAAAATCTTTTTTTTTATTCAGTAGACAATATCAAGTTGAAATCTGGTCAATTAAAAACAAAATAACTAAATAAAAATAGACCTGGGTGCTACATTTGCCGTGGAATCCCCCTGCTTTTTTTGTTTGTTTGTTTTGCATTTATATTCCCCTTTCTGCCATTTAATATCTCCCTCCCCCCCCCCCCCCCAATGTAGATTATGAGCTCTCTGGGATAGGGACCATCTTTGTTACACATGTGTATAGTAAGTCCTTGATGCTTGACTGGCGTTCCTACACACTATTGTAATAAAAATTCTAAATAACAATAATGCTGTTTGTAAGACTTTCACAAACTGAGAAAGTGACTAAATGTAAAGTCCATTTAAACGGTCAAAATATTAAAAGTATTACATTTAAATATTAGTCAAAATAGATTAGATCTTATATCCACCTTTTTTTTATACAGAACAGTATTTGATTATAATGGGTTATATATTGTAAACTTACTGTACTGACCTTGACATGGGGATTGCTTCTATCATGAGCAGATGTGCAGGCATTAAGGACATGGAATAACTTATGGCTGAAAGGTAAAGAAATATATATTCCTCATTTTAAAATGCACACTGACTGCAGTCTTTTAGAGGAATATTGCAGGAAGTGAATTCTAAAGGCAATGGACACAGCAAACAAAAGCCTTGCTCTCAGATGACTTGGAGTAACATTTTGAGGAGCTTAAAAAGTTCGACATTCTTGCATTTCAAGCTATGAGTAGGAAGAAAACTGTGTAAGGCAGTGAAAGACCATGAAATACATTAAAAAACATCTTTAATCAGATCTAAAATTAACTAACAACTAAGGCATATATTTTGAAATTGAGGTGATTTGCCTCTTGGGTTTGACTTTGATAAGAATCCTTCCTAGTGAAGTTTGGGGTGAGTTGGAGTTAATCTGAAAGATCAGAGGTCCTTGGGGCTGGGGAGGCTATCTATGTAATATCTGTAGGTTCTTATAACATGCCCATCATCAGAGTATCTGAGCCCTCAAAATGCCAATTTTTAAGCCGACTGGTCTGCCTTTTAAGTCTGTAAATTAAACCAGTGAAACCAAGTAAACTCAGTTATTGCAGCGCACATAGTATTTGAGAGCACTGGTTGGTTATTCTCTAACCTCTGCAGTAGGATGACCCTTAATTCCCAGATCTGATTTTCTTTATTTTTGTTATATACTTATGTCAACATTATAACTAAGTTTTAGCTGTGCAGTGCATCAGAATTGTATAGTTAGTAGCAACGGATTTTATTAAGATTGGATTTTTGAGAATAAGCCAGAGCTTCCATTAAAGTCAAGGTCCCTAGTATTGTGATGAGTAAGGAAGTTTAGATGCATCAGTTTTAGTGGCCAATGTTGTTACGCCACTTCTTTGCAACTTCCACTCTATCTCTTCCTGTCCCTACCTGTTCTCTCTCTCATCATCTTCTCTGCTCTGTTCTATTTAAAAGTAAAACTTCTTAGACTCCTTATCTGTGGAATTTTTTTTTTGGTGGTGATTTCAAATTATTATTCTAAACCTCTTTTGCTTTGCTGCAGCCAGCCCACAGAGCCTTTCAGAGAGAGAGAGACAAAATGACAGATTATGAGCTAAGATGTGAAAACATTCCCTTGATCTGGCCTGTTGGCTAAGATCAAGCGTAGTACCTGTTCTTATCAGTTTATTACCTGATAAGTCTGTCTTAGAGCTGGCATGCTTGCATCTCCGCTGTCCCCTTCTTACTTTTCTTCTTCTCCCTCCCTGAGTTTCTCTGCTACTGATGTCCTTTAAAAACTCATAGTTGGGTGCTAGAATTGTGACATCAGAAGTAAGTCACCAATTGGCATCACCCTCTCTCTCCTTCCACCTTTACCTTTCCTGTGTTTTCATACTGCTTTCCTATTGGTTAAATGCCTTAGCTCTAAAGTTTCAAATGATTAGGAATTTGGATGCTTCAATTTTTACGTGTTCAGCTTAACACATCTTAAAGATGCCTGGCTTTCAGAAAGTGCTGAGCCCCCAACCCTTTGAAAATTGGGACCCTTTAAGGTGACTCAAGTTGGGTACCAAAAACTTGAGGCATCCAAATTGTCATTTGAAAACTTGGGCCTTAATTCTTAATGTGTGTGGCTTTTAAAAATCCTTTATTATTAAAGTTAAAATTAGTATGTGCTCTGTCCTGTTTAAAGCTAGTCTTTCTCCTTCCCTTTCCATTTTTTGCTTTCCTTTTCCTGTATAGTGCCTGCTCTTCAGTTCCCCCCTAGTCTCTTCCCATTTTCAACTCTGTACCTTTTTTTCATGTCACCCCTATGCCTGCTACAGCCTCGCTCTTCCTATGTATCCAGTGACCTCCGTCTCCTTGGAATCTCTGAGAGTTGCTTCTTTCATGACTGATCTCCTCTATGGCACAATATACTCATGCCCTGGATAATGCAAAAGTTAATAAATCTTTTATTTAAAAAACCCATATAAAACAAATTCAAAGTGAAGGCAAATTAATTTACCCACTTACAAAGTAATACACTCAAGCAGTCTGTAAAGCACAGTGTGCACCTGTGATTAGTAGATAATAAATAATTACATGCCAGCATGGAATTACAGCATCACTGTTCAAACATTGTCTGTTGGGAGCTGCATTGGTAAGCCTTGGTCATGGGGATCTGCACTGGCATGCAGTCACTCGTGATTTGTCAGTGGGGATGGCTGAAAAGACTTAGTGCTTGATGCTGTTTATCTTAATTTTGGACTTCACTGTACTGAGAGATTGCACCATGTTATAGGGCTGTCAATTAATGGCAGTAAACTCATGCGATTAACTAAAAAAAATTAACCGTGATTAAAAAATTAATCGTGATTAATCGCACTGTTAAACAATAGAATGCCAATTGAAATTTATTACATATTTTTGGATGTTTTTCTACTTTTTCAAATATAATCGATTTCAATTACAACACAATACAAAGTGTACAGTGCTCACTTTGTATTTTTGATTATCATTTTTACAGTGCAAATATTGGTAAACAAAAGAAATAGTATTTTTCAATTCACCTCATACAAGTACGGTAGTGCAGTCTCTTTCTCATGAATGTGCATCTTACAAATGTAGGTTTTTTGGTTACATAACTGCACTCAAAACAATGTAAAACTTTACAGTCTACATGTCCACTCAGTCCTCCTACTTGTTCAGCCAGTCGCTAAGACAAACAAGTTTGTTTACATTAATGGGAGAGAATGCTGCCCACTTCTTAATTACAATGTACCTGAAAGTGAGAACAGGCGTTTGCATGGCACCGTTGTAGCTGGTGTCGCAAATTATTTACTGCCAGATGCGCTAAAGAATCATATGCCTCTTCATGCTTTGGCCATCGTTCCAGAGGACATGTTTCCATGCTGATGACGCTCGTTAAAAAATAATGCGTTAATTACATTTGTGACTGAACTCCTTGGGGGAGAATTGCATGTCTCCTGCTCTGTTTTACCCATATTCTGCCATATATTTCATGTTATAGCAGTCTCAGATGATGATCCACTTAAGAACATTTTCAGTGCAAATTTGACAAAATGCAAAGAAGATACCAATGTGAAATTTCTAAAGATAGCTACAGTACTCAACCCAAGATTTAAAAATCTGAAGTGCCTTCCAAAATCTGAGAGGGATAAGATTTGGAGCATGCTTTCAGAAGTCTTAAAAGAGCAACACTGTCATGTGGAAATTATAGAATCCAACCCACCAAAAAAGAAAATCAGCCTTCTGCAGGTGACATCTGGCTCAGATGATGAAAAGAACATGTGTTGGTCCACACTGCTTTGGATCATTATCGAGCAGAACCCGTCATCAGCATGGACACGTCCTCTGGAATGGTGGTTGAAGCATCAAGGGACATATGAATCTTTAGCGCATCTGGCATGTAAATATCTTACAACGCCGGCTACAACAGTGCCATGCAAATGCCTGTTCTCACTTTCAGGTGACATTGTAAACAAGAAGCGGGCAGCATTATCATCCGGAAATGTAAACAAACTTGTTTGTCTGAGCGACTGGCTGAACAAGAAGTTCGACTGATTGGACTTGTAGGCTCTAAAGTTTTACATTGTTTTATTTTTGAATGCAGGTTTTTCTGGTACATAATTCTACATTTGTAAGTTCAACTTTCATGATGGAGATTGGACTACAGTACTTGTATTAGGTTAATTGAAAAATACTATTTCTTTGGTTTTTTTACAGTGCAAATATTTGCAATCAAAAATAAATATAAAGTGAGCACTATACACTTCGTATTCTGTGTTGTAACTGAAATCAATAAATTTGAAAAGGTAGAAAACATCCAAAAATATTTAAATAAATGGTAAATAAATGTTTAATAGCACAATTAATAGTGTTAACATTTAATCTTTTTTTTTTAATTGCTGCGATTAATCGCTTGGCAGCCCTAGTTATAATAGCATATTAACAAAGGAGTTAAGCACAACTTAGCACTCAATATAGACAAGGACTGTCGAGTTTAAAATTCAGCTGGTTGTGGTTAACCCATCCTGGGTTCACAATTATTAATATGATGAGATGTGATTTTAAAACACAACCATTCTTGTTTACCTTGAGTGTTTAACACTGTGTTAACAAATGTTATAACAGAAAGCATTTTCCCAGTGTAGGCAAGTCCTTCATGTTTACGCATGAACTAAAGCATAAACTGGGTGGAACAAATTGGAACAAAGGGAAGGTCACACAGGATGTTGATGTATGAGCAGTGAACCTGGCTGGTGTTAAAGAAGTAGACAGGATTAGGAAAGAATGGCTAACTGAGTTAGGACAGACACTCAGAGGTGCAACTCCTATGGTTAGCTGTCTGCTACAAAGAAAAAAAAATACCTGGGCCCAATTACACATGAAGTGGGCCAATGGGGAGGGAGTGCTGAATGTTCCTCTCCACTGGCTTGTCAGGGCTGATGAGTGGTTGCTAAAAGAGTGTTATCCAGGTCTTGCTGCCATTGAGTGTCTTCATCATGTAGGACCCTGAAAGTGAAGGCCGTAGAACCCATGGAGGCAGGAATGCGCAAAAGCCTCTATTGACTATATCATAGCAGAATATTTGTCTTAGTGATTTGACCCCAGATGTACATCTAGATATTAAAACTAAATGGAGTGTACAGGGGAAATGTCTTTAACATGTCGTTCTGAGAAATCAAATCATTTGTGCTGTTGATGGCTCCCTGTGGAATGAATTTCCATGGGAACCAAGGACCATCACAAATCTCGTTACCTTTCACTACAAGTGCAAGATCTTCAACCTTGTCTTCTCTAATGTAAACACATAACTACATGTATATTAAAAGAGTAAAAATCCTACCAAAACAAAACATTCCACTACACACAACATAAAATTCTCTCCTTGGGGAGAACAGTCCGTGCATGGCAGATGTTTGTCATGTCACTTAATGTACTACAGGAAAGCACTTGCATATTACAGTTGTGTACAGTATAAGAACATATAAAGAATAGAATAGTTCTCTGAAAAATAGGGAATGTATACAGGACTCTTACTTATCCTGAGCATTCTATCATGACACAGGTTCCTCTCATTTGCAATTACTGACTCATTTGATTATAGGTGCAGCTGGTAGCATTGCCTATCATTAAGGTTGCCTAACACTTCCCATTATAAGACCCTGTTTTTAGTTGCTTGTAACTTTGCCAAACTTTAACCATTTGGGCTGAAATTTTCCGTGCTGGGTGGCTGCCTGAGGCAGATTTGTTGGGGAGAAGTTCAGCCGTTTGAGAATGGAGCAAAGCCTTGAAATTTGGCAGGTGGTGACCTTTGTATACTATCTCTGTGAAAATATGCCCAAATTTGGCCAAGTTATATGCCTTTGTGAAATTGCAGTGTGCACATGCTCTGTAGAAACACCTTAGATTTTAGCAGCTAGATACCCCAAACACTGCATCTACACTGGGTGTGCTCCATCTCTGTTTTTGCCACAGAGCTCCTGTGTGATGCTAGTCATCGCTTAAACCAAACTTTTCACTTGTGGTTGCTAATTGTGTGTTCCTTATTTTCTGGATGCTTGACTTGAGATTTTGAGGCTTCGGTTTTCAGAAGTTCTGAGCACTTACAGCTGAAACTGAAGTCAATGGGAGCTATGTTTTGAACATATAAAATGCTATATAATGCTATGTTCAGTGAAAAATCAGGTCTTGGACATCTCAAATTGGGCATCCAAAATTAGTGGATAATTTTGACCCTGATCTCTTGGTGCCTTGGTTCTCCATCTGTGAAATGGGGATAATACCTCTCATCTCACAAGGGTGTTGTGAAAATAATGTTTGTGAAGCACTTAGATACTACAGTGATGCACACTATAGAAAAGCCATGGGGAACTTAATAATTCGGTCTTCAGAGCAAGGTTTGAATAATGTACAGCAAATAAGGCATGGGGCCACACTGAGTACGGAGGAGAAAACACAATATTGAATAGCTGTTAAATGAGCACAGTCTATTCTGTGCTCTGAATGAGGTATGGCCAAAAAAAAAAAATCATAAAATTAAACACTATCATAAAGGTATACACATAGAGGCCAAATTAAAATTGCAAAGGCAACCTTAATTCTGGAATTTCCTAGCTTTTGAGTGCTTGAATTTGCAACCTTAATGTTCTTTTAACTTTTAATTTTGTGGTGCATATGTGTAGTATTTGAAACGGAGAGTATCCACTGAGTCCACCGAGTATCCGAACAAATTGCAGTTTGTTGTAAAATGAATTTAGCATTGTTAGGTGCTTTTCAGCTGACATGCACAGAGAATAAAACCAATGAATCTGAGAGTCTTGATTTTGAACCATTTCTGAGATGTCGCACTTAACAGTTAATTATCTTTCTTCCAAGATTCTTCCAAAGGTGATTTAGGGGGTAATGAAAGGACTTAAAAGCGGATGTCAATCAGTTGCATAATTGATAAGATGTAGGTCATTCAGATGTCTTATGATTTGATGTTTGTTTCAAAGTCTATAACAGCCATGTAGAGTATCAATACGATTCCGGATACTGTAGTTTTACAGTTACAAGAAAATCCTCTCATGTTTCTTGGTAGGCTGGGACCTACTACATACTATTGTTTAGCAATTAGTACTAAGCAAAAAATGCAGTTGTGAAGACTTAGGAGCTGCAGAGCAAACCATTGTTCTGGGCCATGCTTGTGGTAACCTAGATATGCTTTATAGAGATTTGTTTTTATTTTGCCTATTTCTGTGCATAATTATTGTTTAGGGTCCATTACTCTAAAAGTGAAATCCTTTTTATTTGGCTTCAGGAATAAGCCTGACATTTAATCCAAACAAAATGCATAGAAGCAAATTTTGTGTTGTAATGTAACTCTGAGTAGAGCAGCTTTGATTCACCTACTGAACTTAATGAAACTGATGTCAGGAGACTAGCAAGTGCATGTTCTGTTGATATTTATCAGAAATTGCAGTTACTAAGTGAAGTAGTGCATTGCTTAATTTGTGGTACCAGACTCAAAGGGAAATTTGCTGATGATATAAAAATTATGATCGAGTTATATCTATGCAGACAGTAACAATTTCTGTGCTCCACTGTGTAACATAACTATACTATTGAAATGTTGGCGCCTTGGGAAATTTGACACATCCATCTCCAAAACCTTGCAGTTCATTTTATCTAGATGTACACGCCAGACTGTATTAATGATACTTTTAATGGTGGTCTTCAGAAGCAAGATAATCCAACCATAGGATTTTCAAAAATGGCTAGTGATTTTGCATGTCTCCATTTTTAGGTGCTCAATTTGAGATATTTTAAAGGGTCCTGTTTTTCAGAAAGTGCTGAGGATATACCCTATGAAAATCAGACCGCTTTAAAATGTCTCAAATTGAGCATTAATTATTGAGGCTTCTGAAATCACCAGTACTGATGATACTGTAAGCCAGTGTCACCCATAGATTTATTTTAGATTTCATTTTGAATTGATGTATGTAGTTGTGTATGTGGGAGGAGTCTTTGCTAAATTTAGACATATTTACAGAGTAGTTTCAGTATTAATGTAAGCAGAAGTTAAATTGCTTGTTTAAACACCCACTTCAGTTGGTTTGTATGGCAGATTCATTTTGAGTGCTAAAGATCCTTCTAAATAGCAGTGCAGTTAAACCGGCCATTTTGCAGCTGACCAAGGAGAGCAGTGTTTTGCTTTTTATTCATTAGGTGTAGGGTCTTTGCTCTGTTTGCTAATTTCTGCCCTGCACCAGAGTTAGAGTGGTCGCTTCAGCAGTTTCATTAATATAATGGACAGTAGGCATTACTATGCATCCTTTTCCCCCCTTTCTCGCAAGTTCAGGCAGAATGGTATTCCAAACACTTAAGGTTGATTTAAAGTTCCTGCTGACAATAAGTTTTCAGGGGGAATAACTCTTTTCTCCCAGTGCATACTGGCACTTTCAGTGGGTACAGAAATATTCATATCTTATAATATATTAGGATTTGAGCCTTGCTACAAAAGCTGAGCATTGTTATTGGCCCAGGATCTAATAGCAAATCCTCTCTGTTTGAACTTTGAACGAAGAGGAATGATCTCTTGTAGGTCATAGGTTATATCATGAAACATTTATATATGGAAAGGGGTAAGCAGTGTGTTTCACTGAAATAAGTGTCTTGGAGCACTTCTAGAGGCATACTTTGTGTTCTCAAATTATTGGTGTCTTTGTCTTACAGGATTATAGAAATGTAAGGGAGGGCCCTTGAGAGGCTGGGCAAACTTTTTGGCCCGAGGGCCACATCTGGGTATAGAAATTGTATGGCAGGCCATGAATGCTCATGAAATTGGGTTTGGGGTACGGGCTCTGGGGTGGGGCCAGAAATGAAGAGTTCAGTGTGCGGGAGGGCTAGGGCAGGGGTGTGGGGGGGTGTGAGGGCTTCGGCTGGGTGTGCAGGCTCTGGGGTGGGGCTGGGGATGAGGGTTTTGGGGTGCAGGAGGGTGCTCTAGGCTGGGACCGAGGGGCTGGGTGGGCGGGGGGGGGGGAAGGATCAGGGCTGGGGCAGAGGGTTGGGGTGCGGGGGGGGTGGCTCAGGGTGCAGGCTCCAGGTGGCACTTACCTCAAGCGGCTCCCGGAAGCAGTGGCATGTCCTGCGTAGGACCCAGAGCGGGAAGCATGGCCAGGCGGCTCTGCTGCACGCTGCCCCGTCCACAGACGCTTCCTCTGCAGTTCCCATTGGCAGCGATTCCCGGCCAATGGGAGCGGCGCTTGGGGTGGGGGCAGCGTGTGGAGCGAAGCCCCCTGGCTGCCCCTACGCGTAGGAGCCCGAGGGGGGACATCCCACTGCTTCCAGGAACCGCGCAGAGTGGCTCCCGACCCTGCTCCCTGGCTGGAGTGTGGGAGTGAGGTAAACCCCAGACCCCGCTCCCCAGCTGGAGCTTGAGGGCCGGATTAAAACGGCTGGCAGGCCATAGTTTGCCTCCCCCTGGGTTATCAAGTCCAGTCCCCCGTCTTGAGGCAGGACCAAATAAAGCTAAAGCATTAATGACAGGTGTCTATCCAATCTGTTCTTAAAAAGGTTAAGTGATGAGGATTTCACAAACTCTCTTCGAAGCCTTTTCCAGATCTTAACTACTCCTGGATATTACCTAATATCTAACCTAGATCTCCCTTGCTGCAGATTAAGCCCATTACTTCTTGTCCTATCTTCAGTGGACATGGAGAATGACTGATCATTGTCCTCTTTATAACAGTCTTCAAACCCATTAAGGGCTATCAGCAGATTTTTTTTTTTTCCCCTCAAGTTCTTTTCTCAAGACTAACCATGTCCAATTTTTTAACTTTTTTTTTACTCTGTGCTCAGAGGTCAGGTTTTCTAAACGTTATCATTTTTGTTGCTGTCTGCTAGATTCTCTCCATTTGCCCACATCTTACCTAAAGTGTGGTGCCCAGAATTGGACACAGTACTCAGTACAGTACACAGAATTGGACACAGCGAGGCCTCACCGGTGCCAAGCAGAGTGGGACAGTTACATCCCATGTCTTACATATGAAACTCCTGTTAATATACTTCAGTGATGATATTAGCCTTTTTCATGACTGCATCATGTTGTTGACTCGTATTCAGTTTGTGATCCACTATAACCTCCAGCTCCTTTTCAGCAGTGCTACTGCCTAGCTAGTGATTGTCCATTTTGTAGTTGTATTTTTGATTTTTCCTTCCTATGTGAAGTACTTTTCACTTGTCTTTATTGAATGTCAGCTTCTTAATTGCAGACCAACTCTTCAATTTGTCAAGATCATTTTGAATTCTTATCCTGCCCTCCAAAGTGCTTGCAACACTTCCCAGTTTGGTGTCCTCAGCAAATTTTATAAGCTTACTCTCCACTCCATTATCCAAGTCATTAATGAAAATATGGAATAGTGCCAGACCCAGTACTGACTCCTGCTGGACTCCATTAGATACACCCTCCCAGTTTGATAGAGAATCATTGATAACTACTCTCTGAGTATGGTCTTTCAACAGGTTGTGCACCCACCTTATGGTAATTTCATCTAGGCCACATTTCCCTAGTTTGCTTATGAGACTGTCATGTGGGACTGTGTCAAAAACCTTACTAAAATCAAGATATATTTTGTCTACGGCTTCCCACCCTCTCCTGGCCCTCATACATTAGGCCAGTAACCTGGTCAAAGAAGGAAATGAGGCTGATTTAACATGATTGCTGGCTATTCCTTATAACCCTCTTATCATCTAGGTCAGTGGTTCCCAAACTTTAACAACCTGCGAACCCCTTTCACTAAAATGTCAAGTCTCATGAACCCCCTCCTAAAAATGAATATTTCCAGGGATTTTCTCTTTTTACCCGAGTATAAAATATAAAAGCCATGATCTTGGAAATATAAAAGTTGTTTTTGACATGTTTATTACACACTATTATTAATTATTTATCATTACAGTATTTTTATTACATTATGAAAACAGCAACACTCTTCCAAGATCTCACTTTTGTAGCTTGTATCACTTTGAATTATCCTGTTATAAGACAAGGCTCCTATGTTTCATCAAGGAGTATCAGATGTGAAACAGCATGAAGGTATTTAAGAAGCCAACTCAAAGAGTTCCTTCTACACAAGCATTCAGGTCTTGAGCAGTCCAGGCAAACAATGCATGTTACAACAATGCTTAAACTTGTTCTTCATGATAATTTTAAAAACAATACTAGCTGCCTATTTAATTTTAAAAACTGCAAAAAATGTCCACCTCCCTTTCCATTTCTTATAAGGAGTCTTGAAGTATAAATCTCCTCAGTGTGATAGATATGCTTGCTTTGATCTGCTTAGCTCTTGAAAGTCCAGGGGCTCAGGGCTGCTGGCCCTATGTTGCCCGGGGTCTCTAGGGACAGCTCTGTCTGCCATGAGGGAATTTTTTCCTGAAACCCCCTTGTAACATTTCACGAACCCCTAAGGGTTCACGAACCCCAGTCTGGGAACCACTGATCTAGGTGCTTACAAATTGTTCAGTAATTTGTTCCAGTATCTTTCCAGGTGTTGAAGTTACCCTGATTGATGGTCTGTCATTTGTTCCCGCATTTAAAGACAGGTACTATGTTTACCCATTTCCAGTCCTCTGGGATCTCCTTTGTCCTCCATGAGTTCTTGAAATAATTGCTAATGGTTTTGAGATTGCTTCAGCTAGTTCCTTAAGTGCCCTAGAGCAGTGGCTCTCAACCTTTTTAGTCTACTGTAACCCTTTCAGGAATCTGATTTACCTTCTGTACTCCCAAATTTAATCTCACTTAAAAACTACTTGCTTACAAAATCAGACATAAAAATACAAAAGTGTCACAACACATTGAAAAATTGCTTATTTTCTTATTTTTACCATATAATTATACATCAATTGGAATATAAATATTGCACGTACATTTCAGTGTATAGTATGTAGAGCAGTATAAACAAGTAATTGTCTGTATGAAATTTTAGTTTGTACTGACTTTGCTAGTGCTTTTTATGTAGCCTGTTGTAAAACTAAGCAAATATCTAGATGAGTTGGTGTAAACCCTGGAAGACCTCTGTGTACCCCCAGGGGTACACATACCCCCTGGTTGAGAACCACTGCCCTAAAGGAACTTGTTTCCTAGATTTGCTTGCTCTGTATTTGACTGAATGAATGCAGGAGAATGTGCTGATTGACACAGAAACCAGTAAGTGTGAAAAATACAACTTCTTCTACCACAAGTCTAAATGATGGATCAGGAACCACTGCTTCTGGTTTGCAGTTGACTATTGAAATGCTGGTGAATTGCACAGTGAATCTTCCTATTTTTTTCTCAAAAGCTGTTTAGAAGAAAAAAAATAAGTACGTCCGAGTATATGCTCTTTAAATGATCAAGCGACTTCGGCCCTCTCTCACTTGATGCCTAGAGGGTCCCACCCATGCCGAAAAGACAGCAGTAGGAAAGTAGAACTCTTGGGATTTTGGTGGTTTCCCAGTACTTCATGGGCGGGGCACCACAGTTCTAGGGACCTATCATCAGAGGAGGTAGTGGAAGTAGTTTTGTTCCCCTTTAAAAAGAAGAAGGAAAAAAAAAGAGAGCGAGAACTAATAATGCTGTGTAGATCGGGGTGGGTAAACTACAGCCTGTGGGCCAGATCTGGCCCACCAGGGCTTTGGATCCGGCCCTCAGGATTGCCACCCCTGTGGCACCGCGGGCCTTGCGCTGCTCCCGGAAGCAGCCGGCACCACGTCCCTGCAGCCCCTGTGGGAGGGGGAGGGAGGGCAGAGGGCTCTGTGTGTTGCCCTTGCCTGCAGGCATCGCTGCCCACAGCTCCCATTGGCTGGGAACGGGGAACCGCGGCCAATGGGAGCTTTGGGGGAGGTACCCGCAGGCGAGGGCAGTGTGCGGAGCCCTCTGTCCCTCCCTCTCCCCCAGGCCACAGGGATGTGGTGCTGACTGCTTCTGGGAGCGGTACGGGTCCAGGGCAGGCAGGCAGGCAGCCTGCCTGCACGCCTCTGCCACCCTGGAGCCACTCCAGGTAAGCGGCGCTGGGCCGCATCCCTCACCCCAGCCCCCTGCCCTGAGCCCCCTGCTGCACTCCGCACCCCTTCTGCACCTCAACCCCCTACCCTGAGTCCCCTCGTACACCCAGCACCCCTCCTCCACCCCAACCCCTTGCCCTGAGCCCCTTCCTGCACACTGCACCCCTCCCACACCCCACACTCCTTCCCACACCCCAACCCCCTGCTCCAGCCCTACATTCATGGCCCTGCATACAGTTTCCCCACCCAGATGTGGCCCTCGGGCCAAAAAGTTTGCACACCCCTGATGTAGATGGAAAGTTTTGGATAGTTCATATATAAGGGGAATAAACTAATATAGGCAGCAAGTCCATGCACACTTTTCCTGAGTTTTTTAGATGAGCAAATGTTAAGTGAGATTGGGGTATTACCTTTCAATTAGGAATTTTTAAAACAGTAACTTAGTTTAAATTTTTTAAAAACATACAGTTGTGCATGCTATTAGCTACGTATACCCTCCTCTTCTCTCCCTTTTCCTGCTTTTTGTTTGTTTTACTCACTTTGTTACAATCAAATTAAAGGCAACATCTAAGTTCTTAGTGGATGAGACTCTGGTTTCCCGTGTTCGTACATAGCTGAGTACAATGGGGCCCTGATCCTGGAGGTGCCTTCATGCACTATCCGGTAATAAATAAAAATGTTGTGATGGGAGTCGCCAGACCTTGCTGTTAGTCTTCAAGTTTTCTCTTAGTATGCATGCACTTCTCAGTCTGCTGAAATGTTGCATCATTGTTAATTTTTTTAGTAGATCCTTTTTTTTGTGTGGAGAGCCCTCGCAAGCAGCTTGGGAGTTTGCTCTCTGCTTTAATCTGTTTTTTTAGAGTCAGGTTTTGAAGCATATTTTCTCCTTGGAACTGGGCACTTGTGTTTTGGCTGAGTTTCTTGAATGAGGGGGCTGCCTGCATGCCTTTTGTGACCACCTGTTCAAGCACTGCTATATATAGTGTGAAGTAAACAAGTTGCACAAAGAATATATCCTGGTTTAGCATCACTGATTTCTCTAACAACAGGAAGCTGGCCTGCAAAGCTTTGACATCTGCTGTCACTTGACAGAGGGCCAACTGTAATAATACAAATGGCCTAATAATAGTAAGGTGTGGAAAAAATAGTTTTAAATTTTAATGGTGCTTGGACATAACTGTGTTTAGGTATCTAAAATCTGTCTCTTGAAAAACATCTAAGGCTCCCCCCCCCCCTTTTTTTTTTCTTCAAGGGAGTGTATGGGCTTTGAAGGAATCTAGCTTGTTAGGAAAAGGTACTTCAGTGGTATAGTTCGCCTATCAGTAAAATGGAGATAATTCCTACCTATTTCAGAGGGGTGTTTGTAAAGGAGTTGGAAGGTGGAAAGTGCTGTATATAAGGAACTGCCTAACTTTAGCAGCCTGGAGTGCTTCCAAGGGAAGGATGGTTTTGTGGCTAAGGCACTGGACTATGGCTCAGATTTGCTCTGTTTTTTCTCTACCACAAACATCCTGTGTGATGTTGGGCAAGTAACTCAGTCTTTCTGTTCTACAGTTCTCCAAGTGTAAGATGGGGGTAATATTACCCTTACTTAGAATGGTGCTGTGAATGGTCTGACATGAGCAGGTACTGTGGTGGGGTGTTCTTGCAAAGTTTATAAATAAATTAGATTAGCTAACGATGATCAAAGATCAACATTTCCATGTAAATACTGTATACAAGTTTGGGCCTGAAGCTTGTTTATCAAGGGAATGCATAAGGGTTCAATCTTGATATGATATATGGACATATTTTGTAAAAGCAGTTACTGCACACCGAGGAATATCAAAAAGCAAAATAAAGGATTCATAGAGGAATGCAAAATGTGTTCTTATTGGATTTCTCTAAAATAGGTGTAAGGATTTCATTGAAACACATGTCTACCTGTCTAATATATTTGACAAGTATTATAATAAAAGTGGCAGACTACTCTCCTGTAGTAGTTGTAGTAAATGAGGCTAAGATTTTGGCACAAAAAGTTTTAGTAAATTTCACGGCAGAGGTGCAGAAAAAAAACGAACAGTCACAGAAAGGTTACCAGCATTCCTGGTAGGCGCAGTGTGGTTTTGATTTTATGCAGATTAGCCATGTACTTCTCATTCAAGGCATTCCACAGAAAAGACATTTCATGTCCTTGGTGGCCTAAATATAGTCAGTGAAATCTTGGAAAAAGCTGGGTGGGGGGAGGGTTGGAGAGCAAGTTGACCCTGCAGCAGCAGGTCCTGGACCCAGCTCTGTTTTGGCCCATCTGCCCTTCCTCCTCCAGCTACAAGAGAGGTGGATACTGATAACCTGAGTGATGCCAGATAGCAACACCTGGAGCAGAAGCTGAGCCTAGCTCTGCAGCTGGAGCACTCTCCTCTTCTTCCCCCAGCCATTTCCAGAATTTAACTAATTTTATTTAGATTCATAATTTCTGTGACCTCTGTGCCAAAATCATACATAGCCTTAGTAGTAAATATTTATACTGTGGTAGTATCCAAAGGCCCCAGTTGGAATTGGGCCCAGTTGGACTTGTCCTGTTCCCAATATATCCTATTTTGGGGTGAAGCGTCTACACAGTGTTCTTGCTGTAATTCTGCTAATACTTCCTTTTACTGTCTACATAACTCATCTTTTGTAATACAGTGGAAACAATTGTATTAATATTCTTGAAAATATAGTCTTCTAGATTAAACGATTGTTGGGACATGTGTTGTCTTAATTTTGTTATTTATAGGCCTGAGAATATTGTCAGGATTTAGAAATACTTACATCCAAGTGTATTTACTCCTGAAAGTTAGATACATTGTGAACGGGTTGTAACAATTTCAAGTTACTATCCACTTAATAGGATAGTGTAAAGTTCATATTACTGGTACTCAAAATCCTTTCCCAAGTCTGTTTGAACAGTTCAGTTATGTTTTCACTGTTACAAATAACTGAATCAAATATCGGAGTGTATTGTGCAAGACGGTCATTATTTTTATATATTTTTTATATGTAATACAATAAAGATGGCATGTTAATATTGATCCATGAAGTGCCCTGATAAAGACTTTAAGGACAACCCTATTTTTTCTGATGTTTTACTGCCTATTTTCCATTACTCAGTTAATCTGTGAACCAAGCTAATGCCTGAATTTCCAGACCAAATTCTAGAATATTAAAAGCATTCTGTAGATCCCTGAAAAGAGCATAAGTATTGTCGTTATGTTCCACCGGATGAAATAGTGCTGTATCTTTTTTTTTTTTAAGCCCAGATTTTCTGAAGTGCTGAACACTCATAAAACTCACTGCGAGTTATAGGCGCTTAGCACTTTTGAAAATAGGCCACAATAATTTTAAATCTGCATATTGTGATAGAATCAAATGGCTATCAAGGAGAAATTGACAGAATAAGAATATGTAAATAAATATGCAATTTGTTAGTCAGAGTATGTACCAAAGGTAGATGTGTAATTTTTTTATGGCATTTTTGTTTACAGTTTTAAATAAATTGTAGTACCAGCTGATATTTATAGTAAGATTTCAGTTTTAAATGCTTGCATAGACATACCCTTAGTGGCTCCATACTACCCACTGGATCGGCAGGTAGCGATCGATCCAGTGGGGGTCAATATATCGCATCTAGTGTAGACCAAGGCTGAGTTAGAATCCAGAACATTTTCTGTTTGTTTTGTTGTTTTTTGTTTTTTCTCCAGTTCTTAGAGGAACAGTGGCATTTTAATGCCTTTGGTAACTATTTATTACTTATATTGCACTGTAAATATTTATGGCACCTTGCAGCACAGATAAATATAAATACTTGTCCCAAAGAATGTACAGTCTGAGCCCCCAATTCTGCAAAAGGTATGCACATGCATAAGTCTCTGCCTGTGTGGAACCTTTTGCAGGATTTGGATTTAAATTATAAATAGATTTACAAGAGAAATAAAGTTGTCTATTTTTAATAGAAATATTTATGTGCAGGCATTAGATCAAGTTTTGAAAATTCCACTAATTCCAGACAATACGAATTGTTCCCAGTCAAGTGTCATCAACGTCTGAAAAATCTAAGCTTTCTTGCTAATTTTCTTTAAAGTTTGTAGCCCTTTTGGCTGCAAAGAAAACATTCCAGCATGAGGCAGGAGTAAACTGATAGAATTGTTGTCGTCTTAGTCTACAAGCAGACTAGCCTTGTGCCTCTGCTGTTGTGCAGAGGTTTCCCAAGGCGTAGTAGAGTGAAAACTAATTAGCCTTGTTAGTTTTCTCTGCTACTTTTGGACATTAGTAAACTAACAAGAATTGTGTCAGTTTCACACAAACTAGATGAAAATTAAAGGGTGGGGGAGGGTAAATTAGCAGAGACCTCTCCTCCCCCCCGGGAGTTAAAGATGGGTGGTGGTGGGAGAACCAAAGGGAGAATATACTTCTTCCTCCCAACAAATAGAGTGGGGCAGAGATTAAATTACCTATTAGTCAGAGACTACAAAAAGATGGAACTACTGAGCCAGGTCCCAGGTAAGAATCCCAGCATCCTCCTCTTTCCCAGCCACTGGGCAAGGATGGGTCTTGGCTCCTGACCTGGGCATTGCCCCTGGTCAGTGGGGTCTCCCATCTTTATTTAATCCTATAGCTATCAGGTGTTTGGTAAATTTTTCTGACCCTTTGTGTGGGAGGGCTAGGGGGTGTGTGAGAGATACCAGAGGTGGTGGTGGTTTTTTTAGCTCATTTGTGCATACTGGTTGCTTTGTGTAAGTTAGGTACCTGCCTGGTATAAGTGGCAGTCAAAATGAGGAAGCTACAAGTTAGAGAGCAGTGGAAGGGAAAGGGAGATTGATTTCAGTGCAAAGGTTGGAGGAAGGGGTAGGGGGCACAGAGGGAGACAGCAAATATAAGGGCAAAGGTGACGGACATAACATGGGGAAGAGAGAATGGAGGCGCAAGCAGAGAAGGAAAAGAAGAAACACTGAAAACATGGGGAACAATACTCTGTGGATTCCTCTGCTACTGGATTGAAATAAGAGAAAATGAAATGAAGCTAAAAATGGGAAGAGTATAACTAAGCAAGAGATGTTCTATTTTGCATTTTAAAAATGCTATACTATATACAAAGTTGATTAACAGTGTTTCCATGATAGTACAGAATGAAATGTGCACACACACTTTTTTTTAAAGAGGGCATGATTTTGGAGTGGCAACACAAGCAGTTTTAAACCTGGTGAGGACGCTTAGTCATGGGGCTGATATGTGTTGGGTAAACTTTTTCCACCCATACTTTAATTATTTCCTTAACTGTGTATCTTACTGGGTGTATCTCCATGAGGGAGAGGATGGTTCATTGGTTAGCTTGGGAGACCGAGGTAGAATTTCCTGCTCTGCCACAAACTTTGTGTCTGACCTTGGGCAAGTTATTTAATCTCTGTAAAATGGGAATAATAGCACTTCTCTACCTCACAGGGGTGCTGTAAGGATAATTATATTAAAGACTGTGAGGTGCTCAGATACTAAGGTGACTGGGACTACGTTGCGCCTACTGTACTTGGGAAATGCAGTCTGCTGGCATAGTTTGTGGAAAGTGCTGCTCAGTGCAGGTGAATGTATGGGAGGCTGGAGACTCCATGTGGGGTTAAGGTAAATAGCACTGTTGTTACTTACTAGAAATTAACTTAATTCCACTGTGAAAGTCTGAGGATATGTTTATAGTACCCACCGGATTGGCGGGCAGCAATCGATCCAGCGGGGGTCGATTTATTGCATCTAGTCCAGACGCGATAAATTGATGCCTGAGCTCTCTCCCATCGACTCCTGTACTCCAGTGCCACCAGAGGCGCAGGTGAAGCAGCTGCAGTCAACTCACTGCAGTGAGGTCTAAGTCTAAGTACGTTGACTTCAGCTACGTTATTCATGTAGCTGAAGTTCTGTAACTTAGATCGATTTTCCCTCCTCCCCTCAATGTAGACCAGGCCTGAGTCACTTCCCTTATGTATTAATCTGCTGAGCTGCACTTCCCTATGTTTCAGTCAGTGTCCTCAGACTGGGAAGATCACAGCTCTCTATTTCATTATTACTTACATATTTTCATTACATTTTTAAACCATCTGATTCACCATCATCATAATCCAATCAGGTGATTGCCATATTCCTTTACTGGTTGATTTCCTTTCCTCATCTTGAGGTGTTGCTTGCAGAAGCTACCACTCTGAATTTCCTCACTATTTATTTTATTTTACAGCATAAGCATGATTTAGATTGTGGTGTCATGAAGCATGGTGGTTCTTCCGTTTTGCTGAGTGTGCAGTGTTTTAAGGGATGTGTAAATGAAGGGCAGGGCTTGATTTATGTTCTGCAGTTGGTTTCATACAGTGAAAAAGTGGGTGAGTGAATCCAATCAAAGGAGATTAGAGACAGGTTTCAGACCAAACTTTTTAAAATTGAACTTCATAAATGTTTACAAGCAAGCTTTTCCTTTAAAATTTCAAAACACTTTTTTTCTGTTCAAAGTTGTTAAAACTTCGCCGAAGTTTAGGTAGCTCTAAATGAGTGCAGCTGATTCAAATTGATAGTTTTTGTTCCGTGTATACCAATAATATGGTGGTAGTTCTGAAGCATTTTCAGACAGTTTATTCCGTTACTGTTTCTCCCTTAAAAAAAAAAATTTCTGTTTTCAGAATATATAAGCCCCTTGGTTTTCAGTTTAAACTGTTTTTTATCGAAAAAATCCTGGGTTTCACAAAAAGTATTTTGTGTTTTTCCAACTTTCACCCTGCTTTTGTATCCTTCAAATATATAAAAAATAACTTGTTTTATTAGGGAAAATACAATACATTGCATGAGATATATGTATTACGATAATACACTAGTCTGTGTGTATATGTAAAGCTGCCTGTTGAACTAAGGCTATGTCTTAATCTAGGACAGGCCTGCACAACTCGTAAAGCGGTGAGGGCCATATTACTCCAAAGAAAACAGCTGAGGACTGAAACCCCCTGGCCCCGCAGAAACACCACCCCCCTCCCTCAGCGCCGCCCGCCCCACGGAAACAACCCCTCCTTCCCCAGCGCTGGGGTGTGGAAGCCTGTAGAGGGGGAAAGAAACAGCATGCATAGGGTGACCAGATCACAGCAGTAAAATAGGACCCACCCCCTCCCTGCTCGGCCCCACCATCACACCCCTCTTCACACCCCCCCCCCCCCGGGGTCACTATATTACTGCACACAACAGTCAATCAATGCAGTTGTAGATAAATCTCTGCATTATGCATTTTTGTATAACTTTTATATGACTTTGTATTGAACCTTGGTAATATGTTATAGCAGGCCCCTAAGGTAGTATAATTAAGGTAAAAGAAAAATGTCTTTTTGCTAGAAGTAGAATAAGATCTTCCCCCCCACTTTGTATTCAATTGCCCTGTTGACTGAATGAGGTGTGAATGCGGAAGGCGTGGAAGGCAGGCACCTCCAGACAGCTGCAATCCTTGGAGAGGGGATGGGAACCAGACCAAGGACAATCAAACTTGTCAAGTGGGCTGACTAGAGAAGAGCAGACATACTGACGGCCTCAGGGGTTAGAAGCAAGCACCTTCCTTTGGGAACACCCTCTTTGGAGCATTGGGACAACCCCCAGCCCAGAGACAAGCAGCAAAAAGGACTAATGGACACAGTCCCAGATTTTGGGCCGCACAGTGAGCCCACCTACTCACCCCCCCACGCGGGCCGCACAGTGAGCCCATGCGGGCCGCATGTTGTGCAGGCCTGATCTAGGAGATGCATGCCTGTTTGTTGTGTGTAAGTTCTAAATGTGCTGATGAATCTTGCACCCACTACGTACACATTCACACTCTTAGCAGATAATGATTTAAAGATCTGACACACTAAAATGGAAAGAAAATGAAAATCTGTATCAGAATACATTTCAGACCACAAGGAAGTACCGTATATACTCGTTCATAAGCCGAATATTTTTGGTAAAAAAGTGACACAGCAAAGAACGGGGGTCGGCTTATAAACGGGTCTACACCAAAATTTGATGATTTTAAACTCTCTGGAATTATTGAATTGAATATCTAATACATTGTTGTTTTGTTTACCTGAAGTGCCCGCAGGCATGGAGCCCCTCAGCTCCCTGTGGCCGCGGTTCGCCGTCCCCAGCCAATGGGAGCTGCGGGAAGTGGCAGCCGCTTCCCACAGCTCCCATTGGCAGGGAACGGCAAACTGCGGCCACAGGGAGCTGAGGGACTCCATGCCTGCGGGCGCTCCAGGTAAACAAAACGTTCCAACCCGCCAGCAGCTTACCCTGACAGGCCAGGAGCCAAAGTTTGCCAACCCCTGAAATATAGGGTTGGCTTATGAAAGGGTCATACAATTTTTTTCTCTTTTTACCTATCCATCTTGGGGGGGTTGGCTTATAAATGAACGGGCTAATGAACGAGTTTATATGGTAATTGAAAGTTTAAAAAAAAACAAACAGAAAAGCATGAAGTTGAGTGTATGTGCTGCTGCAAATGGTGAGGCCCAATTATTAAAGATAAATATTTATAGTGTGAGAAGATGGCCGATATTAATATGGTGGGTTCTGCGCTTTTCTTGGTGGGGGAGCTAAGATGCCACTTGCCCCTGCTCTTGGGGTGCCGAGGGCCCTGCTAGAAGCCCAGGAAGGTGGTAAAGGAGGGAAGCAGGGGAGGGGTCTGGGTTTGCTCCTCACTCTGAGTCCCAGCTCCTCTCACCCCCTGTGGGTTCTTGCCCTCTTCCCCCTTGGGTGAGGTACCTTCAGTCCTTAGATGCTGGGAAAGGGTCTCCCTTACTTCAGTTTTCTGGTATCTCAAATCTCACAGCACACTTGCAAACTCCAGTCCTCTCTCTCCTTCCTCCTCCTCCCTGTCTGCCTGAAGCAGGGGGTTTTATTAGGTTCCTGAGAGGGCCTTAATTGACTTCAGGTGCTCCAATTAACCTGTAGCCACCCTCCCTAGTCTCCAGGGAACCACGCCTTAATTAGCCTTGGGCTTATATATTTCCCCTCTCACACTCTACTACTGCACCCTGGTCCTTCTATATTACAATAGGCTAATAGTAAGTCTACAACAATAAACTGTTTATTCAAATGAAAAGTTTTATTTGGGGATTAGAGATGTATTGTTTTCTTAAACTCAGAGGTGGCACTGTGTTTTGAGTTTGTTTTAGTTCTGCAGCAAACCATATTGCATTCAATTAATCAAAGTATTACTCTACTGAATACTTTTCCCCCCGTCCTTCCGTCCACCAAAATAACTCCCCCCATATTTACCCAGTAAATTATTAATAGTTTTTTCTAGTGATTTTCATCTGTTTTTGTTGTCGTCGTAATAAACACCAATAAATTCTAGGGGGAAAAATAAAATAAAAACAGAAAATGAAGGGCCCTAAGAATATGACTGCACGATTCCGTTTCACAAATGGCTTTGTTTTAGACCTGTAGTACTGTTTGAGCAACTATAAATAGTCTGCTATCTTTCTGGGGATTCTTTGTTGAAATGTTATTTTAATGCTGACTGCCACATAGAAGAAAATGGTAATTCTGCTGGTATCAGCCGGATATGAACTATTAAGCTCTGTTTTTAAATGCGGAGCAGCGGAAAGAGTGGAAGAGATTGTTGTGCTCTAATTAGAGCACGCCCAACCCACTCTGTTCTGTTTTGATCTTGTCTGCAGATATTGCTACTAAAATGTTTTTTAGTTATAGCTTAGAATGAATCATGGACTAATTTTTATATTTGGGGCATGTTTCCTCATGATTAAAGTGAGGAATTTCTCAGAGGCTGAGTGAACTGCTTCTAAATAGAGTATATGGGGGAGGGGCAATGGAATTTGGTGAAGTCAGTCCAGTGCTCTACACAGGCACTAAAGTCCCGTTTATCCACACAAGCAGGAACGGCAGTTGCGGTAGTATCACGAGGTTCCTCCTACCAGCCTCACCCCGCTACTTCATCCCAGTCTGGAGGAAATACAGAAGTGGGAACATAAATAACCTGTCTAAGCACTGTAATTCTTCTAATGGCTTCTGGCATGTTTGTGTCATACGGACTTCTACCCATTAGGCACTAGACTGAGACAACCAAATTGATTTCTATAATATGGACTGCCGAACAGCAATTAGTCTTCAGTGCAATCCTATGCTGCCTGTACCCATGCGGCAGTGACCGCTTCAGCAGCTCAGAGCACTTACCTACTGGCTGTGTGCAGGCTCAAGAGCAAGAGAGGCAGTACTCAGCAGGTCTGAGCTCTTCCCATTGCTTCCTCCACCCTCCAGGTTCAGGGCAGCAGCGGAGGAGGTCACAACTGTGTAATGAAAAATACATCTTCAGTAACATTTTCTAAAACATGTAGACCTTGTCCACAGGGATTCTCTTGCTATATAGAAAGGACATAAGCAGTGGTCGGTTACGTGTCTGGCACATACCTCAATGCACTTTACTGGAAATTGTCATGACAGTCAGTTCACTGCCCGAGCAGCATCTCTGTACTCCTGAGCAGTTTAAAATAGAAAACACAAAAGGATCATTAGTTAGAGGTTACATAGTCAGGCAATCTGCTCTTCTACTTAACTCGTGTATATGTACTTAACTCTCCCTGGTTCTCCAGCACCTATTTTTCTCCTCACTCCTCTAACAAGAGTGATTCATCCTCAGGATCCTTTACGGCATTACCTGGGGAAGGGAAGATGAGGAACCTACTATAGGCCATAATGAGGCACCTAAAAATATGTCTTCCCTCCAGACCTAGAGCATACCTGTCTCTCCCTCCTAGAAGAAAACACTGGTGAATGGAATTGTTGTTGCAGCTATGAAAGAAGAGAGGGGGGGGGGGGGACAGGAAATAATCAGTTTTAAACTTGAAAAGATTGAATAAATGAACACACACAGAAAAAATCCTCAAGCAGCATCACCCAAAGACAGTGGAACTCATACTATATACCAGGCCTTCAAGTCTGGAACTGGTGTGGCAGGAATTGCTGGACCTCCTCCACCGTGGCATCTTCCAGCGTCAGGATGGGGTGTGGCATAGCCCCTGTGCCTTATGACTCATGTAGATCCTCAAATGTAGGACAGAACCATTCAAAACATCCACTGGACAAACCAAAAACATGAAAAGTTGTTAATAGACACATATCATGGAGGTTATTAGCTAGGTCCAAGGCACGCTGTTCATGGAATTGTGGGCTGGGGGAACAATTCTGAGGCCGTATGATATGTAAACGGAGGGCTGTGTGTAGACTTGGTGCACTGTTTGAAACAGGATGGAGCTAATGTGCTCACACTCCCCTGTTGCAACTTGCATTGGTTCTGTCACACCTGTTTAAGTTGCTGTGCTGCGATTGTTTCTGTGCAGAACTGATGGAGTTGGGAAAGGAGCCAGCCACTGGGTTTCTATAGAATACTTTTTGACATGAGAAATGTTGGTAGATTTCAATATTGTTAGGCAATTCCCTTTCTAATGTTCTCTCTCTAAGATGAATGTTTCAGTCCTTTATGTTTTGTCAGTTATTTACATGCTCTCTGGGCATAGTTTTAAAAGGAAAGAACTTTGATGAAGACTGGCAAAGGGGAAAAATAGGTCAGCACATTTATCAAAAGTTGCAGTCATATATGTCATCCGATAGAACTAATTGTCCAGCTGCTTTAGCAAAATCATGATGCCTTTAGGAAAGAGATTGTCTGGTAGACTAGGAGCCTCTCCTCAGCCCTATGTAGACCTAGTTTTGTATTGCTTTATGGCCGTATGCAACTGTAGCCACTTATGGTTTATAGGTCACAAGCCAGTTGCCACATAAAATTAAGCTGCCTTACTTTTTTTTCTTTAAAGCTCTGTGCTTCAGATGTGCCATTTTTATGTATTATAATTGGGTGAAAGAATTAGTGCCACTTGTTTTGATTTCCTCTGCAAAAAAATAAAAAATTAAAAATTAGAGTATTCTTCATAAACGGAATACTTTCATAGAGACAAAGTCAGCAAGACCTCTTACTGGGATAATGATTTAGCATGTTACTTTGGATTGTCCTATTAAGTATGTCATAAAAAAGACTTTAAGATGTAATTGGGTGTAATTTTTCTGCATAGTGTTTAAATAGTAAGAATTTCACATATATTTAACATTGTCATGTTAGTGAAACCTTTTGTAAACAAAACGTAGGCAACAGATTGATTTGTGCATACAGACAAAGATTTTCCACTATGCCTGGTATTTACTGGCTCTAGCAGTCTTTGTTAATGAATGGATTTTACATTAATCCCTTGACTTCAGTAGCCATATTTTGCCAGCATATGTTCTTTTAGTAAAGATGAAAAACTTGTTTACCTTTCAGTAAGTTACCTAGGTAAGGTGTTCACATATATTCTGAATTCCAGGAAATGTAAGAACCATCAACTACTATAATAAGGCAGAGATTTAATTTGAGGTTTAACTATGAAGAAAATATTTATAGAGAATTATCTTTATAATTCTCTATAATAGTAAACAATTGTCATTACAGCCAATGATTGCAGTCTTATGAGATCTGGGTTCAGTTCCTGGTTCTGCTGCATATTTCCACTGTGATGGTAGGCAAGTCACTTAATCTTTCTGTGCCTCAATTCCCCCATTGTAAAATTGAGAACTTTCTTCCACCCTTTGTCTTGTCTATTCGTATTGTAACCTCTTCCGGGCAGTGACTATATTTCACTATGTGTGCATAGTGCCCAGCACAGTGGGGCCTCCAGGAACTACTGTAATACAACTCTGAGCTGGTCTCATAAGAAGACTTTCCCTAACCAGTAAATTCAGAATGAGTTACTATTTTGGCAAATATTTACTAATTGAAAATATATACTAATAGTTCTGTATTAGTTCAGTGCCTCTTGTCTTCACTGGGAGATAGTGCTGAGCTTCTTACAGATTTGGGCCAAATTGTTATAAAACAAATGGAGAAGACATTTTAATACTTTAAAGTATTTCTTAATGTGATCTGAAGCTATCTCTTGGGCTTCTCAGAGCATCTTCTCTATTTGCAATATGGCAGTTTTAGTGTAGTTGATGGTTCTGGAAATTCAGCATAAATAGAACTTTATTTACTTAATTAGTAGTGTCTAATGACAGATTTCTTTTCAATTACTGAGATTAATAAGGGTCTTTTTTGAGGTGGTGAAAATTAATTTTGTGTAGAAACTCAAAACTACCCCCTTGGAGAGATGGGGGGTGAGTAGGCAGAAGTCATAAATAGGATATTGACTACTTAATATTGAAGCATCATAAATGTGTCCAGAAGTGTCTATTTTATATTACAGATCCAGACTATCTTTTATTGCTTCAACAATATTGAAAATTTTCATTCTTTAGTTTTACCGACAGTCCAATAAGTCTGCTTAAGTTCTTTATTCTGCAGTAAGCCTGCAAAAAAACATTCAAACAAATTCTCCTTCTTAAAATAAATTTTGAGCAGTTTGCTGAAAGTGGACTTTAGACTGCATAAATGAAGATCTAGATCTTCTACTTTAAGGTTTTAATTGTCAGTTGATTTGGTCTTATTTTTTTTTTGTCTTGTTTTTCTAACAGTGACCACATGGAAAATATTTATGGCTATTTAATGAAATATACCAATCTCGTCACTGGCTGGCAATATCGGTAAGTCTAATTTTTGTTTTTTTGTAGGATTTTTTTTTAACAAGGTTGATTGACATTATCTAAATCAATATGTTTTTCACACCATTTTTTTCCTGCTAAGCAATTAACATAATGGAAAAAACTTTTGTGTATTTTTTGGATTTAATATGAATTAAACCAACAAGTAAATAAGAGATGGACCTGCTATATCCATATTAGGGATAACGTTTTGTTTTAGTATATGACTAAGAGATTAATGAAAAGCAGAGGAGGACTACTAAGCATTTAAATGGCCTTTTGTTGTTGTTGTGATGTCTGAGTGTAAGGGGAGTATACAGCAACACTTTCTCAAACTTTATATGGCACCACAACAATACAACCAACGTTGTGGTTGGAAGCACAAGCTGTCTAACGCAGTATGTTGCACAACTGTAGTGGCAGAGAGTTTAGCTAAGGACACCTGTTGAAATGCCTTCTATTGTGCGCTGCATAAGTTGTGAGTATGTCTGTTCCTAACTAGCATTGGTCCAGTGATGTAAATTACACTCCTTTATCTTTGTGGCTGGTATTGCTTTGTCTTAAAGTTTCTCATATGCACAGTACTAAGTCTCCCAAGAGTGCATTCATGAAGTATCATAAATATACTTTTAATTTAGTTAGTGACGGTTCATGTACACCATGCAAAGGTTTGATATTTAAAGAATCTTTGTATGGGTCTAATCTTGTGCAATTTTAAGCTATAGTTAGTGTGTTTGGTGAGGTTGTGTTGGCAAATTGTGGTATCTGCATAAACCCATTTGATGTCTCATGGTCTGATTAAAACAAAAACTAATTCTCCCCAACTTATGTGGAGATCGTCTTAGTTGGGTGATTATTTATATTAAAAAGGCGTGCATTAGTTTTATTTTATAAATGGACTTTTTATCACAATCACAGATTTTTTGTTTTAAACAATGAAGCTGGCCTACTGGAGTACTTCGTGAATGAACAGTCTAGAAATCAAAAGCCCAGAGGTACCTTGCAGCTAGCTGGAGCTGTAATTTCACCCAGCGATGAAGACTCTCATACCTTCACCGTTAATGCTGCTAGTGGAGAGCAGTATAAACTAAGAGGTATGACTTAAGTTCTTGGACAGAAGATTTTTCCACTAGAGGATACTCCTGCCTCCTATATGTGGTAGTAGTTTTGTGTTTGGTTGTCTCTTTGTTTGCTTTAGAAACATATGAACAAAACTGCACACACACACAGAGTATAATATCCTAATTTTTTTTGTGTGTGGCCCTAAAATCTATGGGATTGTGATTTTTCCAAGACAATACATTTGATTTGGGGAGGAACCTCAATAGACAGTCCCTTAAATTCTATATTTCAGTGTTTCATAACTTACGTTGGGTAACTTTTGCTGGTGGGAAGAGAGCCAGCCAATAATTCTAATGAAAAAAAGCTTCAAGTATCAGTACTTGGGGACCACTGCTCTACAGGCATCTTAGTATAGAACCAGGGAAAAGACTTTTATGGAAATTTGGGCTAATGTCTTTCTGTTACTGATCCCTTGAGGCTCACCATTGCATTCTTCCTGACCTGTGTATGTTTCCTTGTATCATGTGTAGATTTACCAAAGAGGAAATTGTACATTCCTTCTGAAGCACAGTACAACCAGGATATGATATTTGTTCCATGCACTATAAATCGTTTTATTTGGTTTCTCTCTTTACCCAGAGAGAGGGGGAAAAAAGCCTATTGTGTACTAGTGCTACATTAGTGTTAATTTTTCTTATTCCTTTAAAGTATCTGTACTCTTGTCTATGCTTTAATTTTTGTTCTTGTAAGAAATTTTTTGTTTGCTTTTTATCAGCCACCGATGCTAAAGAACGACAGCATTGGGTTAGCAGACTCCAGATATGCACACAGCATCACACGGAAGCAATTGGAAAGGTACTGCATGATTTTAATGTGTTCTTGAATAAAAACGTGTGAAAAAATATTCATATACTTGAACAGTTAGGGTCTGTGGTAAAAGTAATTGAAAACTGATATATTCTATTAATCCATGAGCCAGATAAGCTGGAAATTAAGGTAGAAATCTGAAAAGTTCCCAAGACTTAAAGAGGAAACATGAGAATGTGGCTGAGTATACTTGACGTATATAGTCTGTAATAGAAATGGTCTTTTCCTAAAATATGTAATATGGTATTATGAAATGGTGGAGGTACTTCAGCCTGTGAAGGGTTAATGGTCATGTGGCTGATAGTACAGAGTATAAAAGGAAGAGTCAGCTGAAGCCCCTGGGGGTTTTAAAGATGAGTGTTTTTCATTGTTTGCTTTTGTTTTGTGGGTAACCCCACAAGCCCTGAGGAAAGGGCCATAAAAGGACTAATGGTTGGAGCTTGATTTCTCCTTCATTGGTTGTCTGTATCAGGTATATTTTACAGGTACATTTTAGGATGAAACTTAAAGTTTAGTTTAAGTTTAGTCCTAACCTCAAATGTACAATAAAATTGTCCTAGCAACATGATATAAATCATCTGTTATTTTATTTTAATTTTCAGTGGTGTTAAAAACAATATTTTACGCTTAAGGAATTTCTAGAAATGTTATTTAAAAAAAAAAGAAAAAGTCAGTGTTTCTTTTTATTTTGTTTTAAGTTTTGTAAAATAATTCCTGTATTGACCTGCTGACTAGTCGGGGAGTAGCATAGTAAACTTCTGATGAAAAGATGTTGTTCACTGTGTCATGCCATTCCTAATTTTAGCAGGTCCATTTTAAAGATATTCCCCTGAGTGCATTGAGGGTGAGGGAATAAGGTTCCAGGAGTTAATTTATGGCAGTGATACAATGCAGATATTCATCAAGGAGGTCATGTTCTTTTATTTAACAAGGATATCGTGCTACAGTAAGGGTGACTGTTATCTCGTAACACAAGAAGTCCGCTCCACCATATTATTATACTTAAGGCTCTTTTTGTATTTGCCCCCACAATACATTTCTACTAAAGTTTTGCTATCTGGATAGCTTTTCAATACTTAGCCATACTCCCTGAGTTTTTCATCTTGAATACAGCTTTTGGTCCTGAATTTGAGTTTTGAATTGTAGCTCAGATTTCCAGTTGTAATTTTCATTTTTTGCTTGGCTTGTTTAAAAAGAAAATTTGTCCATATTAATTCGCCTGAGTAAGATTTCTTCTTTTAAAAGGCTCCTCCATAAATCAGTGTTCCTTGAGAGAAGTTTCTAGCAAGCCTGAAGATTAAGGCCTGCTAGCTCCTTTCACAAACCATTTTCAACACTTTGTTAATTTAGTGTATACGTGTACTGTATGTTATAGAAGTATATTCTTAAATTTTTGCCTAAAATCTGGAGAAAAAAAAATCCAAAACTCTAAGGTTCTTCTAAAACAGGATTAACTCCCGTGACTCCTCTATCATCAAGAGATTGTGCCCTGGTCTGCGTTACAAACCTATGTCGTTGTAACTATGGTATAAAATCCACACCCCTGAGTGACATAGTTATACCGACCTAACTCCCGGTGTAGACAGAGGGAGGGATTCTCCCGTCAACATAGCTACCAACTCTCCAGAAGGTTGAGTACCTACGCCGATGGGAGAAACTTTCCTGGCAGTGTAGGTAGCGTTTTTGCTAAGTGCTGCAGCGCTGTAAGTGTAGACAAGTCCTGCATGTGTCTCACTTTGTCTTCTAAATGGTTGTAAATGAAATTCTTCTCTATTAAATGTCAGGTTCACTCCTGTGTAGTCTGTTGCCTCTCAGTTTACATGTTAATCTTCCTGCAGAGCTCAAACCTGAATAGAAGGGCCTACTTCCTAATCATATAAAGTGATGCATATTGTTTCATCTCAACTCCTGGGTTACATGTAAGCAAACACAAGCTGACTGTAAGCAGTGGAGCAAGACTATTATCAGGAAATAGCGCAAAGGAACAGAAACTTCCTCACTTATCACTTAACACTTTGTGCACATTAATTACCAGAGTAGTTTAAAAACAGTGAGTTAAGCTAGCTTGCCCTCACTTTATTTAATTCTTGATTTTATATTCTGATTTATGTGCCTAATGAAATGTTTGTTGGGTATTAGGAATTTTACATTTCTTTATATGCTTGTTTATTCACTAGAACAATCCTCCACTGAAATCTCGCAGCTTCTCTCTTGCATCCCAAGGAAGTGGCAACTCTCCTGGTGTTCAGAGGAGACCCAGCCAAAATCCAGTTTCTTTTTTTAATGTTGGACATCACAAGTTGCCAGCAGGAAAGAGAGTTCCTATTCTGCAGCCAGACCACCTAGTAGATGTTAGAGAGGTTTGTATGAATCAAAATTTAAATAAATTACTTTGAGAATGAGAGAGAACCAACATATTATTGTCCTTACTACTTTGGATGACACAGAAACCCTGATAATTTGTTGGATATAGTATTCCTAAATTGGCCTAAACTGCTAGTGTGTTGCTGTGTGAGGTTACAAGAGCTGCAGTGTTCCCACCCCAGAGCTGGCAGTATTTCAGTGGTGGTGGAAGTGATCAGAATGTATTTTCTGTCTCACTTTAAATATGTAAAGTGCTTTGGCATAAATGTCGTATTTATTTATTTACATTGTTGAGTGGAAGGTGACTTCGGTGCTGTTACCGGTTATAACATCCTGATACTGAAGATTGAGTATCATATATTCCTGTCCCTGCTAGTCCTAGCATTACAGCTCAAGAAGAGGTCATATCACATACTTCTTCCTTTCTTCCCCCTATCAAGCCTTGGAAGAGTTGACTTCTTTAAGGGCTGAACTTTTTTTTCCATGAGCTTTATAGGATGGAGGAGGAATCAGTTTGGTTCATATCAGAAAACTTTGCTAATACTGTAATATACAAAAAGTAATGTTACAAAGTTTTATGGCTAAAACCTCAAAGTGTGATTGAGAGTGGAAAGCAAAGAAGAGGATGCAGGCTAGCAATATGATTCCACTGAATACTAAATCTGGATGAATGGTATACTTTGGTAAAAGGGGTGAGCACTAAAGTGCATGACAATCCTTTTTTGTATCCTTCCATCCCTGTTGCCAATATAAAAAGTTGCAAATATTTAAAAAAATTTCATGAACATATATCACTTACATCTAACATGTCTCTAAAAGGAAAACTTGTTGCACCATTCACCAGTATCAAGTTCTATTGTTCTCCTTATGTGGCATCTCTATTACTGGAGGTTTGCAACCGTGGTAGCCTGTTCTGTATGATCCTCTGCTAATCTCTTGTGGTTGAATAGTCCTTTTGATCCATCCCAGGATACCACATTGTCCATCCAAGATCTTTTTCTGCCTCGTATTGTTCTGCCATCAACTTTCCCTTCCAGTGCCAATCAACATGTGTTGCCCACTGAAACTCTTAGAACGATTCAACTTGCAGAGCACATTTTTTCTTTTCATAAGATCTCTTAACTAGAGTTGGCCTATTACTAGTATTGTCAATATTAGTATTATCATGACGAATAATAGTTTAATGCAATGTAATCAGCACAATACATTACAACAAAAGATGTGTAACACAAACAGACTCCGGTCATTGGTGGATGAGGTCGAACCTGGGACTTCTGGAGCTAAATGCATGAGCCTCTACTGCATGAGCTAAAAGCCATGTGGCCCTTAGCTAAGGCTGTAGAGCAGATTCATTAATCTCTCTCTCCAAGTGGTCTCGGTGCCACTAGATGGGACAGAACACACACCCAGGCATGTGGGTTACAGATGTTTTTAGCCACTATAAGGTAGATGTACAGAAAATGGGATGTACTGGGGAATCAATAGGTGAGCAAGAGTTAATTAGTTTTTCTTTCCCCTTTTAATTATAAGATTCTTGTAGACCTTGCAGTAGAGGCAAGTTTATAAAAGGGACATGATGAATGTGAGCCTTGGCAAGCTGTCATAGACAGGGCATTCCACAGTTGCAAATATCAGATTTCTTTGTTAAAGAATTCTGGAAGAGCCTTGGCCATCAACATACCGTAGCAAGAAGGTATCTTGCTAAAGTGGTGGAGAGATGACTGAGATATTGAAGAGCCAGTGACTAGACTGCCAATATGAGGACCAACACTAATTGCATGGCTCTTAGAAAATATATTACAAGGGAAATCAGTCTTGAAAGTGCATCCTACCCCCTTAATCTGCGTACAGATCCTGAGCCCACGAATATCTTGAAACAAAAACATTGGCAGTATTCATGAAATGGATCCAGATATTTCATCACTTACTGTGATGTTTCTCTGTAAAAATAAAAAATTCCACATTGCATCATTCAAAATTATTGTTTTAGATGTGGTATAAAATTCAGAAAAATACAGCTACAGAATTCATGGAATCTACTTTTACCCTTCCTTACAGCTGGTTAGGAGTGGATCAGCTCATGTTGGTCTGGAAAAACACTGCAAGATGTAGACACGCTGGGCACATCTACACTGCATTTAATAATAATGATAAAAAAAGAACTCTCTCCCTCTCCCTCTCTGGCATTACAGGACTACAAATGCTGGTGTAGATGGTCCCACGTGGGCTGGAATCCAGGCTCTTCACTGCTGTGGCCAGGGGACGGGGTGCCCCGTGAGCCTGAGTTAGTTGACCCGAGACTTGCTGCCGTGGGGGTTTATTTGCAGTGTACACTTACCTACTTCCACTTAAAACATCTTTCCAGCGCCACCAGATGAAAAAGGCTTCTACTTTCCATATGTAAATAGAGGTCTTCTGACCAATTATGTATTCCTATAATCTACAGACTAATCAATCTGCACGGTTCGTTTTTTTAATTTTTTCTTCTCAGCAACTTTGCTGGCCGGAGAGGGTTGGTTTTTTTTTTTGTTTTTTTTTTTTTGGCTCAACAACTTTTCTCGCATCTGGTCACCCTAGTTTCGGCCCTCGGCTGTTTTCTTTGGAGTAATATGGCCCTCACTGCTTTACGAGTTGTGCAGGCCTTCTTTAGGTGCTTGCATTTGGACAAGGATCTCTCCTTGTAACTGAAGTTTTCTCTGTCGTAGCACATCCTGAAACATGAAAATTGCCTACCAGTAATGTATCCTTTCTCTTAGGGCATGCACTACGTTCTTTAGCCCATAGAACTGAGAGAAAACTTGGGATATTTGTAAAGAATTCTTGCTTTACGAGATGAAAATATAAGGAATGTGATAGAAATGGCAGGGGTTGGTCTCTTTAAATCCCTGCATTCTATTTGGTTGCTAAGAGGCTCAGCAGTTCCTGTAAGCATCATGAAACACTGGAGTTTTGAGAGCAGGGAACAAATTCTGAAGGGAGAAGGTTCTGACTCCTAGACAGTTATGGTCCATGAATGAACATCTATCCTCCTGTTTACTTTCTAATAGAAGGTAGGGATAATGTAATGTATGGAATGTTGCTGTGTAATGGACTCTGAGATCTTTGTATTAAAAGAGCTAACTGTTATTTTATCTTTGGTCTTTTCATATTGTTAGAGTAGGGTTAAATAATGTATACGTAGCTTTCTTTTGTTTTAGGCTATTGCAAGTTAGCCTTATGTAAGGAAGAGGAAGGTAAGGCTGGTGAATGTAAAACGTCATAATTTTGCCATTGAATAAATGGGCCTGACTTCGATTGATTTAAGTGCATGTGTATCTGAGGGAAGAATGTGGTCCCCAGTATTGCCTAAAGTGAAGCTTAAGATAGCTGTATTCCTTGCACCATATCAATGAATTGGGTGTCTGGTCCGAGCAGGGTGACCAGACAGCAAGTGTAAAAAATCTGGATGGGGGTGGGGGTAATAGTGCCTATATAAGACAAAGCTCCAAATATCAGGACTGTCCCTGTAAAATTGGGACATCTGGTCACCCTAGGTAAGAGGTGTCTCTGGAGTAAAGTTGCCAGCTTTGCTTCTGAAGTAGCTGCTTCTGCAGGCAGCAGATCTTCAGTAGCTCACCAGAGGAGAGTCCCAAACCACAAACAGGTGGTCCATCAGTTTGGGATTGCCAGCAGGGAGGCTGGAGGGCATAGCTAGGGACAGTGTGGGCATTTGTGGTGATGGAGGAAAATAAGAGGGACCACGGATTGGGAAGATTGTTAGGGTGAGTGGACACTGCCCACAATCTCTCTTTGCTCCTGACTCTCTGTGGTAAGCACAGCCTCAATCAGGGAGGCAGGCTGAGAGTGTCGGAGGGTTTTTTGTACAACTCTTACATTCCATACCAGACGGAATCTGTTAAACGTTAAGTTTGCAAAATCAAGCCCTCAGAAATTAGGAAATGTGAGAATTCAGGTTGTATGAGATTGGAGCTAAGGTGCCTCTGAGTGTGCTGGAGAGGAATTTGGTATGTGTGATGGTTGGTTATATGTTGGAACTATAAGGGAAGTTTACCATGGAGCCATGGAGTCTGTGTGTTTGGGTTTTATGGGGATTGGGTAGTAAGGCAAGCAAGCTGAGATTGATGTGGAGGAGAATCCTGATTTAACTGGGTATTGTTTGAATAGAAAATGCATTTAAGCATCCTTTAGCTGTCAGTTACCAGATTTCTTTAGTGTGGAAATTGCCTTGACATGAACAATCCCTGTGCCCCTCATCTCCCTCATGCCTTTCTTAGCCCCATCCTCTCCCACATCTCTACCAGTCCCTCATGCCTCCCACATCGCCTTCCCCACCAGTTCTAATACCTCATTCTGCTTTAAAATGCTGTGGACAAGTGTGGGTCAGAGAAGTGAGGCTGAAGAGAAGTTTCTTGTCATGAGCTGCCTGTGGGTTATCACAGTGGAGCTTGTCTTCAGCTACATGTCTCCCCTGAAGGTGAAACCTTTCCCATCTTTTCCTCTCCCTATACTATGTGTCCTAGACAGTGTGGTCGACCCCCTCATAGCCTCTACATAGCCCTGCTCAACTGCCTATTCTCCCCCACAAGCCTCCTCAGACTTCAGTGCCCAAAATGGCTACGGACTTGTCCAGCATGCCAGGCAGCCCTTACGGTGGTAGGCCTGAATCAACACCTATCTGTCTCTAGTTTCAGGTGTTATATTCAAAACTATGTTAGGTAGTGAGTGTGTTAATTTAGTAGATACATGCTCTCTTTAAAACACACCTTGTAAGTGAGAGCCCAGTAGCTGTTTTGTGTTTGCAGTTTTAAGTTAGTTTTAGGTCAGCTTGCACACATGGTGGGTTTGGTGCACATAAGAGAGACCTTTCCACCTCTCCCCTTTCACAGAAAAGAATTAAGGAAAAGATAATTTAACCTCATAAATACCCTCCCCCTCAAAAAAAAAAAAAAGGGGGGGGGGAGTAGAAAAGGAAGGAAGGAGCTGTTATGAAAGAGATGAGAATAGTATAAGTTATAGGTAGAGTAAAGCGTGACTCAAAGGGACCTGTATTTCGCACATCTTATGGTATCAGTTTACACCAGACAGGTGTCACTTACAAACTAGGACAACAAATATGGAGGGCCATCAATGTGATTTATAAAGTTTGCTTGTAAAATACAAAAAGCAAAAGAAAGATGTGGAGAAAAGATAAAAAAAAAAAGCCACCATTTTAAAGATGAGAGTTTTAAAATAAAACATTTCCAAAAGTGGAAAGTAAACTTTTGCACATTGTGTCCCCAGTAAGATGTTTTTACAGTGATTTTGGAAAAAAAATAACTGCCACTGTCATACTATATTCTTCTTGTAATAGCAGGGTTAAACAACTGCTAACATTAAGACATGAAGTGCCCTCAGATGCCTAGAAAAACCTTAATCTGCATTCCTGTGGTTTCTGCTGTTTTAAGAGCTTGTTAAACCACTTTATCCTTTAGTCTGAAAACTCTTGTTACTTCAGTATATCAGAAATGCCCTTCCTTTCAAGAGATGGATTTGACATTGGTAGAGCTAATGTAGCATACAGTAAATTTGGATGCTACCTGCTTTTTTACCTCATGTCACATAAGAATAGAAAACATCAGGAAGAGCAGAAGAGAAAATAAATGACACTGATACTAGTCTTCATGTAAAAGAGTTGTATTAGCAATTTATCCTTCTGTATATTGCTATTTTGCTGTGCTTGAACAGTAATTTTCTTTTGGCTGAGGAGACTTTGAAGAAGATTTTGGTTAAGCTTCCAGGTGGTGTATGGCATTTCTTAAGTATGAGACTTCACTCTGCAAGAAGAGAGGACCTGAATGGGAGTGATGTGATGAAGGCATAGATTGAGTCCCCTTTTACGCATGAACAGCAGTAGAGGCTCTGGAAGCATAAAGTCAAGGGATCACCAGTGTCGGTTATTAATCTAGATGTGTTAAGCATACTGCTTTTCTTTTCCTCAGTGTGTTGTTGCGTGGTTGATAGGCATGTCTAAAAGTTCTCTGTCAGAATTTATAATATAGAATTTACCAATTTATGAAGTATAAGGCCTTCATTGTGATCATCTAGTCTGACTTCTTGTATAACAAAGGCCTTAGAAATTCCCAAAAATAATTCCTAGAACATATCTTTTAGAAAAGCATCTGAGTTTGATTTAAAAATTGTGAATGATGGTTACTCCACCATGACCCTTGGTAAATTGTTCCAGTGGTTAATTATTCTGACCATTTTAAAAAAAAACAAACACCTTATTTGCAGTCTGAATTTGTGTAGTGTCAGCTTCCATCTTTTGGATTGTTAACCTTTCTCTGCTAGATTGGAGAGCCCTATATTAAACGTTTGTTCCCCAGGTAGATACTTATAGACTAATCAAGTTACCCCTTAACCTTCTCTAACCTTATATAAACTTATATATGTTCATTTTCGAATGCTATACTTTGATATACCATGGCTTGACTAGTTGCAGTCTCAGTTCAAGAGTCTGTGGACGAACCAGTCTTTCTAAATGCTCAATGCACAATCCTCCTTTAAATTGTATAATCTGCACATAATCAGACCAAAAATAACCCCAAACTGCACAAAACGTCAATTTCCTGAAATTCTTGGCTCTTAAGTGAATCTGTATGTTGTATTGGTGCTTTGGAAACCTTGAGATAGTTGCTTGCACTACAAAGCAAGAGGTCTAAGAGAAGAGACCACTTTACTCTGAGCAGCAGTACTTCTGGATGTGCTCTTTTGCTAGGAAATATATTTCCTATATTTCTATATATGGTCAATAGTTGTGAACTGAGTGGGGACTGTTGTTGTATATGAACCTGGTTGTGCGAGGGAAACTTTTAGAATCCTTGAAAGAATGCGTTTTTTTGTTTTTGTTTGTTTTTTATTTGTTTTTTTTAAATACTTTTTAAGAGTGGATATGTCTGGGTGATTTAAGTACTCTCCTGTGAATGCTTTCACTGAGTTGAGTGCAGCTGTTCTCACTCTGCTTGCATGGCGACAGGAGAGGTTTCATGATTGGCTGGCTATTTTGTGTATGCTTCTTCATCCCATTGAGTTAATGGGGAAGTTGGGTGGCATAAGCTAGAATAGACTAATAAAGGATGAGAGGCATAACCTAAAGCTATCCTGTGACTTTTTCCCCAGCTTTGCAAACTGTGAATCTCTTTGAGGCAGGGATGGTCTCTTTCTATGTGTTTGTACAGTACCTAGCACAAATGGGACCCTAGTCCTAGCTTGGGGTCTTTAGGTAGTACTACAGTGCAAATAGCTAATGAGGAAGACTCCCAGAAGAGCGTATGTGTATATGTGTTGTTTGTTGGTTAAGCACCTCGATGGCATGATTGATCCTGAAATCCAGTTTGCAGCATTACTTTGCACAGTTTTCAGGACAATTGAAGAGTTCACATGTAAGACGAGAATACTGTGACAAGAAGAGGTGGATTTGACATGTATATTGTAGAGTATCTGGTGGTAACTAGTCTGTTGTTGGCAAAAGACATAGTAATATAATGTTACCAAATACTGTGAGCTTGTCAAACAATCTTTGTGATTTGCTGATGTACAATATTGTTTGAATATTTCGTTGAAATCTAAAAACAGTTGCCTAGTAGAGACTGCATATTATGAGACTGATAGAAAACAGAGTGAAAGGATACTGTCAAAGTGGGTAAACTGAAAATCTAACCAACCAGTTTGAAATCAGACACATGCATGAATGTGACATGAGCGCATGCAAGAAACTCTCTCCTTTTCCTGTCAGTTCTATTTTTCTGTTCACGCTGTTAACAGAAAGTTGTAAGAATCCGGAGAGCAGCAGGATTCTTCTTTGCCCTGGTCTACACTACGAGTTTAGGTCGAATTTATTAGTGTTATTTCGATTGATCCGTGCACCCGTCCACACGACGAAGCCCTTAACATCGACTTCTAGGGCTCTTAAAATCGATCTCGCCACTCCACCCCCAACGAGGGGATTAGCGCTTAAAGCGATATTGCCGAATCGATGTAGGCTTAGTGAGGACGCAATTCGACGGTATTGGCCTCCTGGATCTATCCCACAGTGCAACATTTGACCGCTCTGGACAGCAGTCTGAGCTCCAATGCTCCGCCCAGGTAGACAGGAAAAGCCCCGCGAACTTTTGAATTTCATTTCCTGTTTGGCCAGCGTGGTGAGCTGCAGGTGAGCACAGATCTCATCAGCAGAGGTGACCATGATGGAGTCCCAGAACCGAAGACGAGCTCCAGCATGGACCGAGCGTGAGGTACGCGATCTGATCGCTGTATGGGGAGACGAAACCGTGCTAGCAGAGCTACGGTCCAAAAGAAGAAACGCCAATACATATGCCAAAGTCTCCAAGGGCATGCAGGACAGAGGCTACAACAGGGACGCGCAACAGTGCCGCGTGAAAATTAAGGAGCTCAGGCAAGCCTACCAAAAAACCAGAGATGCAAACAAACGCTCTGGGTCAGAGCCCCAGACATGCCGCTTCTATGATGAGCTGCATGCCATTCTAGGGGGTGCACCCAGCACTGACCCACCCATGTGGTATGACTCCGTATGTGGATCATCAGAAACCACAGAGGAGCATGATGATGATAATGATGCTGAAAATAGCGCCCAGACACAGCAAGGAAGCGGAGAAGCCCTTTTCCCCGACAGCCAGGAACTCTTTGTCACCCCGGAGCCAGTACCCTACGAACCCACCCAAGTCGTGCTCGATGCAGGAGAAGGGACCTCTGGTGAGTGTACCTCTGTTAATTAATACATGTTTTATAAGCAAGCGTGTTTAATGATTAATTCGCGGCCAGTACAGCTACAGCTACTGGAAAAGTCTGTTAACATGTTCGGGGATGGAGCAGAAATCCTCCGGGGACATCTCCAGAAAGATCTCCTGGATGTACTCCCAAAGCCTGTGCAAAAGGTTTCTGGGGAGGGCAGCCTTATTCTGTGCTCCGTGGTAACACACTCTACCACGCCAGGCCAGTAGCACGTAGTCTGGAATCATTGCTTTGCAAAGCATGGCGGCGTATGGTCCCGGTGTTTGCTGGCATTCAAGCAACATCCGTTCTTTATCTGTCTGTGTTATCCTCAGAAGAGTGATATCATTCATGGTCACCTGGTTGAAATAGGGGAATTTTATTAAGGGGGTATTCAGAGGGGCTCCGTCCCTGCTGGGCTGTTTGCCTGTGGCTGAACGGAAATCTTCCCCGCTGTGACCCACGCGGTGGGGGGAGGGGGAACAGCGAACATCTTGGATGTGTGTCTGTGTGTGTGGGGGGGGTGTCGATTAGGTTCGCGCTGCACGTTAACCCGAAAACCGCCGCCCCTCCCTTTTCAATTGCCAACCAGTTTTAAATTGCCAGCCCAAAGGCTGTTTGTTATGGGAAATGAGGGGGTTGCTGTTTGAAAACATTCCCACATGTTATGAAGGTTAAAGAAGCCTATAGACTGTGGCTTACCATGGCTGCCTGCAAGCCGAATTCTGTTGCCCGCCGGACCTGCTTGTGTGATCTCTCACACCAAACCGGCAGACCCTCAATATAACAGGCAAAGTGCAACCTTGGACCAAATGCACATGTGATATGTAATGTTTGGAGCATTGTTCTCTAATATGTGTCTTTTAAAGTACTCCTCTCCCGTTTGTTTCCTCCCGCAGCTGCAAATGTTTCAACGCCACCCCTTTCATCACCGTCCCAGAGGCTAGCGAAGATTAGAAGTAAAAAAAAAAAGGAATCGAGACGATATGTTCTCAGAACTCGTGGAATCCTCCCACACTGAAGCTGCCCAGCAGAATGCGTGGAGGCAGACACTGTCGGAGTCCAGGAAGGCAGAATTTGATCGTGCGGACAGGTGGCGTGCTGAAGACAATGACTGGCGGGATGAAGAGAGACAGCGGCGGGATGAAGAGAGTAGGTGGCGTCAGCGTGCAGAGAGAAGGCAGGATGCAATTCTGAGGCTACTGGAGGATCAAACGGAAATCCTCCGGCTTATGGCTGAGGAAAGGCGTAGGGTTCAGGAAAGGCCGCCTGAGCCCAGACCGCCGCTACAGCCCCTGTGTAACCAACAGCCCTCCTTCCCGAGTCCTATAACCTCATCCCCGAGATGCCCAAGAACGCGTTTGGGCGGCCTCCGTGCACCCAACCACTCAAGTCAAGAGAACAGTCCAAGCAAGAAAGGGCTGGCATTCAATAAGTTTTAAAGTGCTGTGTGTCCTTGTTCTTCCCTCATCCCCTCCTCCACCACCCATCCTGGTGCTTCCCTTCCTCCACCAGCTATCCCGGGAGACTGTGGCAGTTACCCCCATAGTTCCCCCTCTTTGTTTTACGAATTAATAAAGAATGCATGATTTTTAAGCAACAATGACTTTATTTCCTCTGCGAGCGGTGATCGAGGGGGGGAGGGCAGGGCGGTTTGGGTAAAGGGAAGTAGAGTGAATGAAGGGGCGGGGCTTTTCATTACAGGGGAAAAACAGAACTTTCACACAGCATCCTGGCCATTCATGAAACTGGTTTTCAAAGCTTCCCTGATGCGCAACGCACCCTGCTGTACTCTTGTAATAGCCCTGGTGTCTGGCTGCGCATAACCAGTGGCCAGGCGATTTGCCTCAACCTCCCACCCCGCCATAAACGTCTCCCCCTTACTCTCACAGATATTGTGGAGCGCACAGCAAGCAGTAATAATAATGGGAATATTGTTTTCGCTGAGATCTAACCTAGTCAATAAACTTCGCCAGCGAGCTTTTAAACGACCAAATGCACATTCCACCACCATTCTGCACTTGCTCAGCCTATAGTTGAAAAGGTCCTGACTACTGTCCAGGCTACCTGTGTATGGCTTCATGAGCCATGGCATTAAGGGGTAGGCTGGGTCCCCAAGGATAACTATAGGCATCTCAACATCCCCAACGGTTATTTTGTGGTCTGGGAAGAAAGTCCCTTGCTGCAGCAGCCGAAACAGACCAGAGTTCCTGAAGATGCGAGCGTCATGTACCTTTCCCGGCCATCCCACGTTGATGTTGGTGAAACGTCCCTTGTGATCCACCAGTGCTTGCAGCACTATTGAAAAGTAACCCTTTCGGTTTATGTACTCGCTGGCTTGGTGGTCCGGTGCCAAGATAGGGATATGGGTTCCGTCTATCGCCCCACCACAGTTCGGGAACCCCATTGCTGCAAAGCCATCCAGTATGAGCTGCACATTTCCCAGACTCACAACCCTTGGTACCAGCAGCTTGGTGATCGCCCTGGCTACTTCCATCACAACAGCCCCCACTGTAGATTTTCCCACTCCGAATTGATTTGCGACTGACCGGTAGCTGTCTGGCGTTGCAAGCTTCCACAGGGCTATCGCCAGTCGCTTCTCTACTGTGAGGGCTGCTCTCATCTTGGTGTTCTTGCGCTTCAGGGCAGGGGAAAGCAACTCACAAAGTTCCATGAAAGTGCCCTTACGCATGCGAAAGTTTCGCAGCCACTGGGATTCATCCCAGACCTGCAGCACTATGTGGTCCCACCAGTCTGTGCTTGTTTCCCGGGCCCAGAATCGGCGTTCCACTGTATCAACAAGCCCCATTACCACCATGATGTCCACCTTGCGGGGGGGCCTTTTTTGAGAGAGGTCTGTGTCCATGTCCTCATCACTGTCCTCAGGGCGCTGCTGTCACCTCCTCGCCTGCTGTAGCTCTAGCAGCTCCTGGTTCTCGTTCTGCATATACTCCTGGACAATGCGCGTGGTGTTCATAACGGCGAGAACAGCCGCGGTGATCTGATCGTGCTCCATGCTTTCCCTGGTATGCTGTTTGCAGGACAGCAGAGTGGCAGCAGAAGCGGCGGGTGGATAACAATGGAGTCAGCAATATGGCGCCCATATGAAAAAAGGCGCGAAAGGATTTTTTGCTCCCCCCCAGTTGCTTTCACGGAGGGAGGGGGGAGCAAGGGTTAGGCTCATTTCCTTCTAGCAGCAGATGGTACAATATGCGGTGAGCAAGGGTTAGGCGCCTTCCCTTCTAGCAGCAGATGGTACAATATGCTTGATATCCATCATCATCTCCTGGTCCCCTCAAGGATTGAACTCGCAACCCCGGGTTTAGCGGGCCAACGCTCAGACCGCTGAGCTATCCCTCCGCCCGTGTTCCAGGCAGTACTGAATCTCCCTTAAACAAAACGTAAAAAAGAGAATGACCAGAGTCACTCTAGTCATTCCCATTTATGTCCAAGCGCCCCCGGCCAGCCACACCATAGGCCGCCGGCCAGGAGCACACGAATTTCAATCATATTGTATGTTAAGGAAGTATGGGCTGGATGAATGGACGGTAAGGTGGATAGAAAACTGGCTGGATGGTCGTGCTCAACGGGTAGTGATCAATGGCTCCATGTCTAGTTGGCAGCCGGTATCAAGTGGAGTGCCCCAAGGGTCGGTGCTGGGGCCGGTTTTGTTCAATATCTTCATCAACGATCTGGAGGATGGTGTGGACTGCACCCTTAGCAAGTTTGCAGATGACACTAAACTGGGAGGAGTGGTTGATACGCTGGAGGGTAGGGACAGGATACAGAGGGACCTAGACAAATTAGAGGATTGGGCCAAAAGAAATCTGATGAGGTTCAACAAGGACAAGTGCAGAGTCCTGCACTTAGGACGGAAGAATCCCATGCACTGCTACAGACTAGGGACCGAATGGCTGGGCAGCAGTTCTGCAGAAAAGGACCTAGGGGTTACAGTGGACGAAAAGCTGAATATGAGTCAACAATGTGCCCTTGTTGCCAAGAAGGCTAACGGCATTTTGGGCTGCATAAGTAGGGGCATTTCCAGCAGATCGAGGGACGTGATTATTCCCCTCTATTCGGCACTGGTGAGGCCTCATTTGGAGTACTGTGTCCAGTTTTGGGCCCCACACTACAAGAAGGATGTGGATAGATTGGAAAGGGTCCAACGGAGGGCAACAAAAATGATTAGGGGGCTGGAGCACATGACTTATGAGGAGAGGCTGAAGGAACTGGGATTGTTTAGCCTGCAGAAGAGAAGAATGAGGGGGGATTTGATAGCTGCTTTCAACTACCTAAAAGGGGGTTCCAAAGAGGATGGATCTAGACTGTTCTCAGTGGTAGAAGATGACAGAACAAGGAGTAATGGTCTCAAGTTGCAGAGGGGGAGGTTTAGGTTGGATATTAGGAAAAACTTTTTCACTAGTAGGGTGGTGAAGCACTGGAATGGGTTACCTAGGGAGGTGGTGGAATCTCCTTCCTTAGATGTTTTTAAGGTCAGGCTTGACAAAGCCCTGGCTGGGATGATTTAGTTGGGTTTGGTCCTGCTTTGAGCAGGGGGTTGGACTAGATGACCTCCTGAGGTCCCTTCCAACCCTGAGATTCTATGATTCTATGATCTGCAGCTAGAAGGCAAGGAGCTTCTGCTGTATGGTCCCGCGACCACAACCATTTATGGCATATTGCACCATCTGCAGCTAGAAGGCAAGGAGCTTCTGCTGTGTAGTCCCGCGACTACCAGCCTCAGGTGGAATGGCCCCCTCAAGGATTGAACTCGCAACCCCAGGTTTAGCGGGCCAACGCTCAGAACGCTGAGCTATCCCTCTGCCCGTATTATAGTGTGACTGAATCCCCACTAGACCTAATGTCCAGGCGTACGGTGGAGATGTACGGTAATTGTGAGCTGAGCAGGCGCGAAAAAGATTGCTTTCACGGAGGGAGGGAGGGACGTTTGATGGCTTGACGACATGTACCCAGAACCACCAGCGACAATGTTTTCTGCCCCATCAGGCTTTGGGATCGCAACCCAGAATTCCAATGGGCGGCGGAGACTGCGGGAACTGTGGGATAGCTACCCGCAATGCAACGCTCCGAAAGTCGGCGCTAGCCCCGCTACTGTGGACACAGTCCGTCGACCTCATGGTGTTAATGCTCTTTAGTGGGGGGACACACAATCGATTCCATAAATTCGGGTTTTAAAATATCGACTTCTATAATTTCGACCTAATTCTGTAGTGTAGACGTACCCTTAGTATTCAATTTGTTGCCTCTACCCAGGAAAAGACAGGTAAAATACAAAAAGAGGTTATAGATATTACCTGTCTTAGTGATTTTTTTTTTTTAACCTACAAATTGTTTAGTTTTCCCAACACTATACTGTGTATGAATGCATGTGCCTTTCTTTTAGGCTTCACTGCAAAATATAGGACTGATAATTAGTCAATGTTGTAGCTTCACTAATGGTAACAATGGTGCAGGCTGTAGAGTTGACAATGTTGTCTAACCTTGCTCTGGGGGAAGGAGCAGCATGGGAAGAATGGGGGAGGGAAGAGGGAGGAAATCCACTGACTATAGGAAGGCTTGTTTTTCAACCTGTCATGCATATTTTACATATGTATATTATGATGTAAGTTTGAGCCAAACTATCTCTGTGTAAGTTAGGGCCTGACCCTTTAAGGCTCTGAATACAGCCTGTCCTGTAAGGTACTGAACACCCTTACCCATCCCATTGATTCCACAAGATAGACTGTGTCAGCCTCCATGTTCTGTATAGCCGTGAGCTTGCTACTGTGTTCTATATAAAGCATGGTTTTCAGTATTGTATGTACCTATCAAAGCATGGAGAGCACTCAGCACTTAATAAGGTTGTTAATATGTTCAGATTTCTTTTTCACTTTGTAAAATCTTCTTGGTACATTATCTCACTATGTAACTATAATACAATAAATGCCATGGACTGCATGGGACTTGTGGCATGCATTTTGTGGAGGGTGTAGTGGGGGTATTCAGCACAGAAATGTGTGTAATTTATATTTTTCTTTTGTGGTTTATCTTTAACCATACATTTTAAGTGACAAGATGATACTTTTATTTTTGATACATATAAAACTAATTCTTATTAATTCTTTGGGACTTATATTAAGTTTATAATATTCTTCAGGGTCGTCTCTTTGTGGAGCACTTCAGTATAGCTGTATACCATAAAGATGTCTATCATCTTCTCTGACACCAGCACTGTTTTCTTTGATAGATGATGTCTCAGGCTGAGGGACAACAGAGAGATTTGATCAGAAACATAGAATGCCTTCCTGCCTCTGGTCACCTTACATCCTTGGATCCAGACCTGTTAATGCTGAAAGCAACTTCCATGGCAACTATGAATTGCTTAAATGACTGCTTCCATATTCTCCAACTACAACATGCATCTCAGCAAAAGGGATCCTTACCAGCAGGTGGGTCATGGATTAAGGTAAAGGTCTACATTCTGTGTGACAGAAGCATAAAGCCTAGAATTTATTGATTTTAATTGAAATGCTTATTCTACTGAATTTATCTTCCTGTGGGTTGGTTATCCCAAAACTGCCTACTGCAAGTTTCTTTCACCTTCCTCTGAAGCAGCCTCTGTTAGAGACTTGATATTGGGTTAGTTGGACCATGGGTCTGATTCAGTATGGCAGTTATGTTCCTGCATGATTACTTTTTTTAGGCCAGATTGTCTCTAGTCCTGATGCAGTCGCATTGGAGAATTACACTTCCCACCATCTATCTTTGTGACCACAGTAGTGCTGTCAGGACTCTCCCTTCTTATGTGATTATTGGGGTGGAGAGCAGGCAAAGGCGTAGCCGGGGGCAGAGCGGGGGTCGAGCACCCACGGGAAAGGGGGGGAAGTCGGCACCTATGGGTGTGGCTGGAACCAATATGTGCATAGCGTGCTTGACAGCAATTATGGTGGAGACAAAATTGTATGAGCTTGCAAATTTTTTGGGGCATGAACTGTCAGGGGTTTTGAAAAACATAATTTTCTTGTTTGGATTAAAAAAAAATTGCTCTGGTGAATTCTATCACAGTTCTATTTTAGAACTTTAGTGTCACTCTAAAGTAGTGACATGAACATAGTCTATATTTTAAAATGTTACAGTACAAACATTAAGTTCTAATTCTAGGCCTTGTCTATGCACAGACTTTCACCATTCAAGTTTGTATGTGGATACTCCTACTTTGATGTAGCTTAATCCAGTTTTTACAGGAGTAGTAGATAAGGGATGTTAAGCTATGTTCCGTTTTGAGGCAGAAATCATCTTATAGGAAACTTCAAATTGGGTTGCATATAAAATTACCCTCTCTCTCAAATTAGAAAAGATAATTTCTCCGAGTAGTAATCATTATGGAACAATATGCTGTGCCTGTGCATGCAGAGCGTGTGTTTCTGTCTCTAATTGTTCATTTTCATACAAACAGATGTTTACCAGAACTGTTTTCACTTAATTTGTTTATAAAGTGCACATTTGAATATGTGCCTTTTCCCTTTGTGAGTCTCTTTATACATTAATATGGTAATTTTAGTTTATGTATTGGGTGTTTTTGTTTTAGTAAAAGCTTTTAAGGAAGCAAATGATTTCTACTGAATTGCTACAATTATACCAGCCTCTTGATAATTATTGTAATAAACTGTCTAGTGAAGTTACTTACATGATGGGAATATATTAAAGGTATTGTAGTATGTTTTGCGTTATATATATTTTGAGATTCCCAGCTATGTTGAACTGTGTTTTGCAACAAGAACGGATGAATTGTACAGTAATAATTATTTTTAGCTCTCTTTAAACAAAAATTAGCCCATGTGGTTTTAAACAACTAAATTGTAGGGTAAACCATCTTTGTGCCTTTGTAACTTCAAGGCTTAATTTTTAAGATGAAAATTTGAAAGGTGCTTGCCCAAAACTTTGACTCTTTTTGTGGCTTTAACTTACAACCAACTAAAAAACCCACTGGAGCTGGGAAAATTGTTTCCTGTTAAAAAGCAGCTTCTGCATGCAGATTAACTACTTGAATAAAAAATAAGATTTTTAATGTAAGGGGCTGGAGATACTGATTAAACCTTCAAGTGCAGATTGGCCAAAGAGCAGAAAGGCTTTCTCTTAGTTCTTAATCTTGTATACTGCTAATGTTAGAAAGTTTGGAGCTGTTACAGTTCCGGGGGAGATCTGAGAGAAGTGTAGTCCCATTTGGACCACTTTAATGACAGCATTTTATATGCATTTTTGTGGAGAAGTTGTAATCTGTGAATTTTTTTTGGGGGGGGGGGGGTTGGTTAAAATCATTGAACAGAAAAAGGTTGAACAAATATTTAGTTGTGACATAGGTTGGTGTGCATGTTTTTTCCCCATTAAAAATATCATTCAGAACTTTCATGGTATACTACCTATCGGGTGTCAAGGCTAACAATGCCACGATAAGGGTAGCAAATCTTAAAGAATTCTAGTGACTTTTCATTGATTATAGTTTGTATGGAAACAAACACTGCCCAAGAGAACCATAAGTAATCATGAAATATTTTAGGAGCTCGTGGGAAGAACTGAAGATAGGAGCAATGCATGTGTGTTTTCTCAGAAAATCAAGAAAGAAGGAAAAGACTGGTAGTGGGTACAAAACAATGCCTGTATTGCAGGTATAGAGAAAAAGGGTTGCAATTCATTAACCATTGGAATGTTGTCTTTGATGAAAGCCTATTTGGATTAGATGACCTCCACTTAACTAAGAGGGGTACTGACCTGAATTGCAGAGTCTTTAGGCAAGCTTTAAAACTTGGTTATGGAAGGATAAGGATTTCTTGCTTAACCCAAATGATCTGTTATGGACTTTTGACATACAAATTAAGGTGAGGATGAAGTTCCTAAATAAAAGACGGAAAGATTTAGAAAATAATAAAAGCTTTAGAAAGATGGGCTGGATGATCTAATAGGCCATTGCCTACTCTAACTTCTTTGATTCCATAAAGAAGACTAAATGTGTCAGCATATGTCTAATGCTAGAAGTGCGGGATATAACAAACTAAAACTAGAAGTGATACTAAATAGACGAAGTCCCACTGGGTGTGCATAACTGAGTAGTTTCTCAAGGATAAGAGGAGGAAATGTACTATTTTCTTAATAAACGGAAGGAACAGTGATCTTGGCAATTAACATGCCAAAAGTATAATTTCTAACACTTATAAAAAGATTGACAACCTGATGAGAGATTACTGTTTATCTAGATGCTAATGCAAGCAATGGTAATATTCTTCTTGTTTCTATGAAGATTTAATCTTGCCACACGAAGTTGAGTTTTACTACTGAGTCCAGGCAAAGATGTTTAGTTAAGATGTTTTAAGACAACTCTATCACACAAACAGTGGTGTTGGAACAGGTTTTCTAGTGGGGGTGCCGAAAGCCATTGAACAAAACTGTAAATGATGGAAACCTCTTCAAGCGAAGGGGTGCTCCCGCACCCCTAGTTCCAGCACCCATGCACATAAATTGCCCTCACAAAATGGCTACTCCATTTTTCTAATCCTCCTTTACATGAAACCCATGTTATCTGAAGCAGATAAGTGTTCCCAGCTTAAGTCGGGACATGACCTTGTTTCTGATAAGGGAAATTTGGGTAATTGAGGTTATAGTGTATAAGGATAGAAATGTCCAACATGCTGTTTTTTTTCTGAATGTCCCTAATTTCTTTTAATTTACCTAAATGCAGAATACTGAATTATGGACAGAAAATTCCAAGTTACTAATAATTCTTATGCTTCTGGGTTCGTGTTATAGCCAGAATGTTTGTCTCATAGCATTTGTGTGCGTTTTTAATAGAACTTTGTTGGTGTCTACTGTACATTAGCCTTTGAAATAAAATGGAACATTTTCATTATTGATGAGGAATTGTATCCATTGTGATAGACTAGCTGAGAGTAACTAGACACTTGAATCATTAAATTAGTGGGTGACAGCTTTCCAGGTGCTGCTGCTATCTCTTTGAGCAGCTATTATTTATTCAACATAGCATGTTGTTCCTTCAACTGAGAAAAGACAAGTACTTTTTCCAGAGAAAACAATGTCAAAATATTGTTTTGTTTTAGCCTCGATTTCTGAAACTGACAGAAGTTTGAGAATGAGCTGTTGCTACCATTTCTTTAATTGGTGCAAAAATTTATCCAAGGGGTTACATAACATTCCAGTTAGATTGGGTTCTTTTTCTAGTGTCTGATTATTCCTTTTGTAACATGATCTTATTCTCCAATACAAGTTGTATATATTACAGCTGCCCAATCACAGTGCTCATGCTAATGATCAAAGAAGGTGTTGTCCTGGTGCACTCACCTTGTTTTTTGTGGCTGCTGAACAAGATTAACTGCTTGCAGCTCTTTGAAAAAGTGCTTACTCAAAAACATCTTTTGTTGAACTCAGAGTATGAATAAGTTTCAGCGCAAACTTTCTTTTGCTTCAGGGACAACGATCAGTTGGTTGGAACCAAAGATATCTTTGTCAAACCATTTCAAAAATGGAGCAGCTCAGAATTTTTCATCAGAGTCAAACAAGCCAGCATCTGTCATAGAGGAGCAGTCTATGCCAGAGCCCTGCCATCTAACAAGGGTAAGGTAATGTGACAGCCCCCGTTCTGTGAGGAATATTTTTGCTTACAGGATTATCTGGAGATATTTAGCAATTTTTGTATATAATGTAGGAAAATTATGGTGGTTCTCCCCCCAGTACAGACATTTGAATAGAATAAGGAGGAGCACTTCTGAGTTAAATGTTTTGTTGCCTTGTAGCAAGTCTTACTTTTTCTAGTAAACAGCTGCAGGGTAAAATATGAATAAAATGTGTTAAGAGGTATGGGGAAGGTGCAAATTAAAGCATCAGTTTTAAATATTTAAATGCTCACAAATTATTCCAGTTAGTGTCATTTTAATATTAGAAATCAATGTGCGGTGAATAAATTAGATTTTTCCAAGTATTCACAGTATAAACTACTTTTTGAAAATTGCTCAGCAGAGGGTAGATGAGGGAAACTAGTTAGAAGTATTTTATAACTTATTTTGTTAGATATTATTGCATTTTTCTTTTTCAATCTTTAGATTGAAAAAAACTAATCACTTGATTTCATAGAATCATAGAATCATAGAATCTCAGGGTTGGAAGGGACCTCAGGAGGTCATCTAGTCCAACCCCCTGCTCAAAGCAGGACCAAACCCAATTAGATCATCCCAGCCAGGGCTTTGTCAAGCCTGACCTTAAAAACCTCTAAGGAAGGAGATTCCACCACCTCCCTAGGTAACCCATTCCAGTGCTTCACCACCCTACTAGTGAAAAAGTTTTTCCTAATATCCAACCTAAACCTCCCCCTCTGCAACTTGAGACCATTACTCCTTGTTCTGTCATCTTCTACCACTGAGAACAGTCTAGATCCATCCTCTTTGGAACCCCCTTTTAGGTAGTTGAAAGCAGCTATCAAATCCCCCCTCATTCTTCTCTTCTGCAGGCTAAACAATCCCAGTTCCCTCAGCCTCTCCTCATAAGTCATGTGCTCGAGCCCCCTAATCATTTTTGTTGCCCTCCGTTGGACTCTTTCCAATTTATCCACATCCTTCTTGTAGCGTGGGGCCCAAAACTGGACACACTACTCCAAATGAGGCCTCACCAGTGCCGAATAGAGGGGAATAATCACGTCCCTCGATCTGCTGGAAATGCCCCTACTTATACAGCCCAAAATGCCGTTAGCCTTCTTGGCAACAAGGGCACACTGTTGACTCATATTCAGCTTTTCGTCCACCGTAACCCCTAGGTCCTTTTCTGCAGAACTGCTGCCCAGCCATTCGGTCCCTAGTCTGTAGCAGTGCATGGGATTCTTCCGTCCTAAGTGCAGGACTCTGCACTTGTCCTTGTTGAACCTCATCAGATTTCTTTTGGCCCAATCCTCTAATTTGTCTAGGTCCCTCTGTATCCTGTCCCTACCCTCCAGCGTATCAACCACTCCTCCCAGTTTAGTGTCATCTGCAAACTTGCTAAGGGTGCAGTCCACACCATCCTCCAGATCGTTGATGAAGATATTGAACAAAACCGGCCCCAGCACCGACCCTTGGGGCACTCCACTTGATACCGGCTGCCAACTAGACATGGAGCCATTGATCACTACCCGTTGAGCACGACCATCCAGCCAGTTTTCTATCCACCTTACCGTGCATTCATCCAGCCCATACTTCCTTAACTTGCTAGCAAGAACACTGTGGGAGACTGTATCAAAAGCTTTGCTAAAGTCAAGAAATAGCACATCCACTGCTTTCCCCTCATCCACAGAGCCAGTTATCTCATCATAGAAGGCAATTAGGTTAGTCAGACTTGCCCTTGGTGAATCCATGCTGACTGTTCCTGATCACTTTCCCCTCCTTTAAGTGGTTCAGAATTGATTCCTTGAGGACCTGTTCCATGATTTTTCCAGGGACTGAGGTGAGACTGACTGGCCTGTAGTTCCCCGGATCTTCCTTCTTCCCTTTTTTAAAGATGGGCACTACATTAGCTTTTTTCCAGTCGTCCGGGACCTCCCCCGATTGCCATGATTTGTCAAAGATAATGGCCAATGGCTCTGCAATCACATCGGCCAACTCCTTTAGCACCCTCGGATGCAGTGCATCCGACCCCATGAACTTGTGTTCGTCCAGCTTTTCTAAATAGTCCCGAACTACTTCTTTCTCCACAGAGGGCTGGTCACCTCCTCCCCATACCGTGCTGCGGAGTGCAGCCGCCTGGGAGCTGACCTTGTCTGTGAAGACAGAGGCAAAAAAAGCATTGAGTACACTAGCTTTCTCCACATCCTCTGTCACTAGGTTCCCTCCCTCATTCAGCAAGGGGCCCACACTTTCCTTGACTTTCTTCTTGTTGCTCACATACCTGAAGAAACCCTTCTTGTTACTCCTAACATCTCTGGCTAGCTGCAACTCCAAGTGTGATTTGGCCTTCCTAATTTCACTCCTGCATGCCTGAACAATATTTATATACTCCTCCCTGGTCATTTGTCCAATCTTCCACTTCTTGTAAGCTGCTTTTTTGTGTTTAAGACGAGCAAGGATTTCACTGTTAAGCCAAGCTGGTCGCCTGCCATATTTACTTTTCTTTCTACACATCGGGATGGTTTGTTCCTGCAACCTCAATAAGGATTCTTTAAAATACAGCCAGCTTTCCTCGACTCCTTTCCCCCTCATGTTATTCTCCCAGGGGACCTTGCCCATCAGTTCCCTGAGGGAGTCAAAGTCTGCTTTTCTGAAGTCCAGGGTCTCTGTTCTACTGCTCTCCTTTCTTCCTTGTGTCAGGATCCTGAACTCAACCATCTCATGGTCACTGCCTCCCAGGTTCCCATCCACTATTGCTTCCTCTACTATTTCCTCCCTGTTTGTGAGCAGCAGGTCAAGAAGAGCTTTTCCCCTAGTTGGTTCCTCCAGCACTTGCACCAGGAAATTGTCCCCTACACTTTCCAAAAACTTCCTGGATTGTCTGTGGACCGCTGTATTGCTCTCCCAGCAGATATCGGGGTGATTAAAGTCACCCATGAGAACCAGGGCCTGTGATCTAGTAACTTCTGTTAGTTGCTGGAAGAAAGCCTCATCCACCTCATCCCCCTGGTCTGGTGGTCTGTAGCAGACTCCCACCACGACATTACCCTTGTTGCTCCCACTTCTAAATTGAATCCAGAGACTCTCAGGTTTTTCTGCAGTTTCATACTGGAGCTCTGAGCAGTCATACTGCTCTCTTACATACAACGCAACTCCCCCACCTTTTCTGCCCTGCCTATCCTTCCTGAACAGTTTATATCCATCCATGACAGTACTCCAATCATGTGAGTTATCCCACCAAGTCTCTGTTATTCCAATTACATCATAATTCCTTGACTGTGCCAGGACTTCCAGTTCTCCCTGCTTGTTCCCCAGGCTTCTTGCATTTGTGTATAGGCATTTAAGATAACTCACCGATCGTCCTGCTGTCCCAGTGTGGGGCAGGAGCCCTCCCCTCTTGCACTCACCTACTTGTGCTTCCTCCCGGTATCCCACTTCCCCACTTACCTCGGGGCTTTGGTCTCCTTCCCCCGGTGAACCTAGTTTAAAGCCCTCCTCACTAGGTTAGCCAGCCTGCTTCCAAAGATGCTCTTCCCTCTCTTCGTCAGGTGGAGCCCATCTCTGCCTAGCACTCCTTCTTCTTGGAACACCATCCCATGGTCAAAGAATCCGAACCCTTCTCTCCGACACCATCTGCGTAGCCATTCGTTGACTTCCACGATTCGACGGTCTCTACCCCGGCCTTTTCCTGCCACAGGGAGAATGGACGAGAACACCACTTGCGCCTCAAACTCCTTTATCCTTCTTCCCAGAGCCACGTAGTCTGCAGTAATACGCTCAAGGTCATTCTTGGCAGTATTATTGGTGCCCACGTGGAGAAGCAGGAAGGGGTAGCGATCTGAGGGTTTGATGAGTCTCGGCAGTCTCTCCGTCACATCACGAATCCTAGCCCCTGGCAAGCAGCACACCTCTCGGTTTTCCCGGTCAGGGCGGCAGATAGATGACTCAGTCCCCCTGAGGAGAGAGTCCCCGACCACCACCACCCTCCTCCTCCTCTTGGGAGTGGTGGTCGTGGAACCCCCATCTCTAGGACTGTGCATCTCATGCCTTCCAGTCAGTGGAGTCTCCTTCTGCTCTGTTCCCTCAGATGTATCATTCACTCCACTCTCTGCACTAGTACCTGTGGAGAGAACACGAAAACGGTTGCTCATCTGAATATGCGTTTCTGGTACATGGACTTGTCTCATACTCTTTCCTCTTCTGGAGGTCACATGCCGCCAATGGTCCTCACTGGCCTTCTGTCCCCGCTGCGTAGCCTGCTCTGAATCCTCAGAACACTGTGCCCGCTGAAGCCGATCCTGACGTCTATCCAGGAACTCCTCATTTTCTTTTATGGAACGCAGGGTTGATACTCGTTTCTCCAGACCTTGAATCTTCTCTTCCAATATGGAGATCAGCTTGCACTTTGTACAGACAAAGTCTCTTCTATCCTGTGGAAGAAAGACAAACATGGCACATCCTGTGCAGGTCACGACAGCGGATCGCTCAGCATCCATAGTCCCTTCCTTTGAAGAGTTTCCTCACTCAGCTGGTTCACAGCTGACTGACTGTCTTCTTAGAAGAGCCTGGAACAAAGCACTCCCAAATCACACTATTCAAACAGGAAATCAAACACGGTCAAACTGCCAATCTGTCCCCACAACAGATACTCACTCCCCCGTCTGCAGCCCCTTGGTAGCTCTGCCTCTGCCTTTAGTTTGGGTTAAAGGAGTTAGGAATGGCAAGGATAGCTTGCCCCCTTCGCACTCCCCTTCCCAACTCCCTCTCAAACTCCCCTGTTTGCAGCCCTGTTCGCAAAGCTCCCTGGTCGCTTGCTCACTGCTTTATAAAGCCCTGGCCTGCCTGATTGATTAGCCCCGCCCCCTGGTGTAGAAGCTCACAGCTTCCAACTGCCAGCCACAGCACACGGTCCTGCAAACAAACAAACGAATGAACAGACAGACAGACACAAGTACCCCCAAACACACACTACAGACAGCCACTTACCCCAAGGGTCCTGTATTTGCTCCTGCTTTACCTGGAGCAATTCCTCTCAAACTCCCCTGTTTGCAGCCCTGTTCGCAAAGGGGCAGTTAAAAAGATGTTGAATTCTGTTGTATTTTTAATACTCTAAACTATCAATAATTTTGAAGTGCAAAAACATTCTTGTAAAATACAAGAATAATGAAGTTCGTGAAATGGGTTTTTAGTTGCGGTTGTAGGCAACTTGGTTTCTGAGAATTGTGTGTGTATGACGCTAAACAACTCTTTGGGGCAGATTATATGTTTAGGGTAATTTATTATTCTATATGCGTGTAACAATATCTTGTCTCACTTTTGTGTTTTATAACATATTTCAGTAGAGTTTGAATAAGAAACCTAAAAGTATAGACTAGGTTGAAATTAAGTATTTAATTCACGTAGACATTTCTTTCCGTAATACAGACAGATAGCAACCCCTATAGGCCAAGAAGCAGAATAACCCTTAAGATGAATAACTCCTTACCTTTACAAAGTTCATTCTAGGTTCATTTGTCTCACCAAAGGATTTAAATGTAGGGCAAGTATGTAAGAAGTGTTTTGATTACTACATTGTCTGTGATTGGAATATAATTATTCTCAGTGACTTCTTAGATTTATAGGATAATAGAAACATAGGGCTGAAAGGGACCTCAAAGACGTCATCAACTCCAGCCTCCTGCACTGAGGCAGGACTAAGTAAACCTAGACCATTGGCAGGTGTGTGTTCAACCTGTTCTTAAAAACCTCTACACTGTCTTTCATTTGTGAGTACAGCATGGTGTAGCATCAGCGGAAAGAAAAGTGGAACACTTGTGGTAATATAGGGGTCTGGTTTTCTGTGGAAACTCATTTGAGACTATTACCCGTCTGATAGATTTCTTTGTTTTTTAGACTTGCTTCTCCTGCCCCATGAGGCACAGGCTAAGCTTCACCTTTTTAGTCCATTAGGTCTTTGAAATGACTCTTATGACTGTGGATTTCTCACACCAGGAACCTGAAGAAATAAACCCAGATGAGGAGCTGGAGGATACATGTGTTAACAAAGAGGATGACCTTGGAGCAGTGGAAGAACAGCGCAGTGTTATCTTACATCTCCTATCTCAGCTGAAACTTGGCATGGATTTAACAAGAGTAAGTAACCAAGGTGTAGAAGTGAAGTGACACCTAACCTTTGTCCATCCAAATGCCATATGACAATTTGCTAGGAACTTGCGGAAACACACCTATTTTGTGTAAAATAGAATAGATAGTAGCTATTTCTGTATAGAGTTTCAGCCTGCAGAGACTTCAGATCCCAACTTCAGGCTGATCCGCAGGACTTGAAACATGTATTTGTTGCCTGATAGATAGATAGATAGATAACATAAGAATGGCTGTACTGGGTCAGACCAAGGTCCATCCAGCCAAGTATCCTGTCTACCGACAGTGGCCAATGCCAGGTGCCCCGGAGTGAGTGAACCTAACAGGTAATGATCAAGTGATCTCTCTCCTGCCATCCATCACTCTCCTTTGACAAACAGAGGCTAGGGACACCATTCCTTATCCATCCTGGCTAATGGCCATTAATGGATTTAACCTCCATGAATTTATCCAGTTCTCTTTTAAACCCTGTTATATTCCTAGCCTTCACAACCTCCTCAGGCAAGAGGTTCCACAGGTTGACTGTGCGCTGTGTGAAGAAGAACTTCCTTTTATTTGTTTTAAACCTGCTGCCCATTAATTTCATTTGGTGGCCCCTAGTTCTTATATTATGGGAACAAGTAAATAACTTCCTTATTCACTTTCTCCACACCACTTATGATATTATATGCCTCTATCATATTCCCCCTTAGTCTCCTTTTTTCCAAGCTGAAAAGTCCTAGCCTCTTTAATCTCTCCTCATATGGGACCTGTTCCAAACCCCTAATCATTTTAGTAGCCCTTCTCTGAACCTTTTCTAATGCCAGCATATCCTTTTTGAGATGAGGAGACCACAATTTTACGCAGTATTCATGATGTGGGCGCACCATGGATTTATATAAGGGCAATAAGATATTCTCCGTCTTATTTGCTATCCCTTTTTTAATGATTCCTAACATCCAGTTTGCTTTTTTGACTGCCGCTGCACACTGCGTGGATGTCTTCAGAGAACTATCCACGATGACTCCAAGATCTCTTTCCTGATTAAATGTTGCTAAATTAGCCTCCATCATATTATATGTATAGTTGGGGTTATTTTTTCCTGTGTGCATTTATTTATATAAATATATTTATATATTTGTGGATATATTTATCCACATTCAGTAGTTATTAAATAGATATTAAGTAGAGATATACATATAAAATATAGCTTACCATACCACCCTAAAGCCACCTCCCCTACAATTTAAAGAAACAGCTGTATGCTGTAACTGTGTGTGTGTGTGTGTAAAGAGAGAGAGAAAATTCTTTCTCTTCATCCCCTTTCTCTCCTTCTTTGCAGCTCTTTCTCTCCCTACTTTGTTTTTCTTTACTTCTCTACAATATTTTCTCTTCCTCTCCCTCCACTTCTGACATATCTCCATACCACTCTCACACATCCCCTCACCACCACGCCCTCACACAAAGGGGTTGGAGGTTTTACCAGATTCGTAGTAACTGGAGGGCTCAAGCTAACGACCAATACAAAAGGAGGAGTCCAGGAGCAACCTCCTCCCCAACTGCTGGGAGAGAGGAAGGGGCTGACTCTAGAACCTGCTTTGTGTATATATCTTTAGCAGTCTCTGGCTAGCAAGTCCTATAAATACAAGTTCCCTTTTTCTCCAGCCCTCATCTGGCTGTTAGAAAGGAGAATGAATGTTCTTTCTTTCAGTTCCCAGCCCCAGAGCATCCTGTCATTCACAAGCAGTGGAGTTCTGCTACTCTTTCACTCTGTTTTCTGTTTGCTGCTGGGAAGTAAACTATCCTGACCCTCTTCCACCCACAGTTTTGCTGCTGCTCAGAACTTTATCTAAAGGCAGCAGAATGAAATTGACTTCTTCTTCTGGTCAGTTTTACTGCTGCCCTCAGGGATCCCAGTAGCAGCAGTGAAAACTTGACCGAACTAATTAGTTGTCCCTCTGCATGGCTTGGGGAAGCATGGTACAGAAGCAGAGACACGTGAACTGTATTTTGCAGATCTGGGACGATTAGGCCACCACTGATTTATTCTTAGTTTACACGTGGAAGATGGGGAGATTTTCTTTGCAACTAGACTAGAAACTTTTTTAAAATTAAAGCTTAGACTCTGCAGAAGTTGAGGATATTTGGCTAGAAAAGCTTTCTCCTCACCATAGAAGATTGGGTTTTTCAAGTTTCTCTGATCTGAGTGGTGGTCTGCTTGAATCAATATGGATAATTGCATGGTGGAGCTTGCATTCCTGCATTAAAGATGAAGGCACCTGTAGGCCACATTTTTACTACCACTGCTCAATCAGGGTTCAGTTTAGTTCTCCCCATAACTTGGTCCTTACTGCCATTGATAATAAGGTAGTTAAGTTCAGGTTTGTTTTTATTCTTCTCCTTTTCCTCATAACAAATCATCAGTCATGTTTTCCCTTCCTTTATGGCTGTTTCCCATTTTTGAGTAAGTTCTCTTAGGTTTTTGTGTTTACTCCACCATAAGTTTTTTGCGTTGCTTTTTGTTTTAAGTCTTTCATTAAAAATAATTTTAAAACTTCCTTTTTCATGCCATTCCCATTATCCTGAGAACATTTTGCTTATTGGTGCCAGAATGGACTTTGCATCTCTGTTAAAAGTATTGTATGCCGATTTCCCATTCTCTTTACACTGTGATTACTTCAAGAATTTGTTCATAAATATATAGTCTACTTATTTTTAAGTTGTTATAGTTTTTTGTCTTTATTTCAGGTGGTTCTTCCCACTTTTATTTTAGAGAAACGTTCTTTGCTGGAGATGTATGCAGACTTCATGTCTCACCCGGACCTCTTCATTGCAATCACAAATGGAGCAACCCCGGAGGAGAGGATGATCCGCTTTGTTGAATATTATCTCACTTCATTTCACGAAGGTCGCAAAGGAGCAATTGCTAAGAAACCATACAATCCAATCATCGGAGAAACGTTTCACTGCTCTTGGAGGATGGCTAAGGGCGAAGTAGCCTCTGACTCAGATAGTAACTCTTCATCCCACTCCCTCTCAGAGCAAGCCACGCTTTCACAAGAGCCAGAGGGGCAAGTGGAGCCAGACTACTATACAGTCAGATTTGTAGCTGAGCAAGTGTCCCATCATCCTCCCGTCTCAGGGTTTTACGCTGAATGTGTAGAGAAGAAGATGTGTGTAAATGCTCATGTCTGGACAAAAAGTAAATTCTTGGGAATGTCAATAGGAGTAACAATGGTTGGTGAAGGTGAGTAATTTATTCACTGCAGAAATGGAAGGTGGTTAAAAATATCAATGAGATAAATATTAAATTAAGTTCTGTGAACTCCAGTGTCAGAATAACAAATGAATTTTGCTCAGTAGTTTCATCTGTAGGATTTTCAAAAGAATTCATTGGCAGGGTTGTTTATAGGCTATTTTAAGGTTTTGTTTTGTTTTTTTTACAAAATAGCCCTGGGTCTCCTCCATTTACCTTGAGAAAGAGATTCTGAGAAACCTTAAAGTCCTGTTATTAGATTACATATTTATTTATTATGGAGTACAGAAGATGCCACATGTGCATGGAAGAAACAATCAAAAAATTGCATAAGATCACAAACCTCCACAGGGCAATAGTATTGCAGAAAAAGCAAGACCGTGTCTAGAAACACATGAGGTTTTGAAGCAAAAGTACAATTTGTACAACCTAAACTATCTTTTTTTTAATTATATCTCCAAAGCACAAAACAAATTAGAATGTACAGCATAAAATACTTAACATAAATGTTAATTTTTCCATTGCCCTATCTAAACATATTTTACACTTTACTATTCAATTCTTTAAATTTGCTTTACATTTAATAATGGGATCCCTTTAATAAGAATGATGCTCATTATCCCAGGATTCCATTTTCCCTTAATATAACTTGCCAGTTTGCTGGTTTTGAACTTGAGATGCCATCTCAGCTCTTTTTATCCTTCATGTTTGTGTTGCCCAATTACTCCGACTCACAGATGTTTGAATATAATCTGCACTCCTGATAAAATGAGGATAGGCAAGGAACGCGTAAATCAGTGCTTTGAGTCTAAGGAAGGCAACTCCTGGAGGTGAAGTCTCCTTCCAGACAGATTCACAGACCATGTGAGCACCTCTGCACTGCTGTTCTTCAAAGATCTGAAGTTTGCCCTAAGGTAGTTTCTTTAAAACATAATGCCTCTCTCATCTGCCCATGAGGTGAGAGGAATTGTGCCTAGCTTACATAGGGGGTGTGATCCCTCAACATTATGGAGGTGAAAAGCTGCCTTCTTAAGGGTCTGTGTCCGCTGCTGAGAGGGCATGGATGGAACAGAAGACAGTGATGACAGTTAAGATTTAACTGGTGAACCTGAAAAAGACAGGATACAAGAGAAATGGTGGAAAATCAAATGTAAGACGAAATAGTGACCTATGGCTACAGGAGGCATCAGCTGGCATATGCACAGCACAAAATCACTTTCCTCTCACTTTTTTTTTTTTAAAGAGACAGAATCAGAGGTAGATGGATCTGATTCCTGAGGAAATGTCAAGAAAATTTGAATGTTATCACTTTAAAATTAATTGTAACGACTGTTGCATGAACAGCAGTCAGGAGATAGTTGTGTTTATCTATAAGTCAGTAACGAAAAAGGAAGTGACAGGAAGGAGGACTAAGGCTGCTACACCCCTTCACGAAAGGTGGAATGTACCATCTACTCATGGGGGAAGGAGGTAAAATGTGAACATCAACCTCCAAATTCTCTGGCTTCGGTAATTCATTGCGCATGTCATGCTTGTAGCACGGCTCTCTTACCATTATAGCAGTAAAACTGGTACAGGTGAACAGTTAGCTGCTAATATGCCTATACAGCACCAAGCTTTTAGGATCATGGTTTTGAACCTGTAACATGAGGAATGTGGGTTTTCAAGGCTAACAGCAAATGTCTGTACTTGTCTGTTGTAAAACCTAACTAATGGCACTGTGGGGTTAACAAAATTCTTTTTGTATCTGGAATCTGTAGTAATTGTGATCATTTTAGTGAGAGTGTTAGATGTGTTTCCTTCAACAATCACATCACGTTCCCCAGTACTATAAATTAAAAACATTTTGATGACACTCTTATTTTTGCATGCAGGACTCTTGAGTCTTTTGGAATATGGAGAGGAATACACGTTTTCTCTACCGTGCGCATATGCTCGGTCAATTTTAACTGTTCCTTGGGTAGAACTGGGAGGAAAGGTCAATGTTAATTGTGCAAAAACTGGGTATTCTGCAAGCATTACTTTCCATACCAAACCATTCTATGGTGGCAAACTGCACCGGTAAGTACACTCAGTTATATTTTACTGAACTCCCTATATTGTATTATTCAAATTCTGTAAATGAATACCTTGCCTATGGTTTTTGTCAAAATCTGTTTGCATGCTGAGTAGCCTTGTGCTAAGAAAACTGTATTCAGTGATGCATTTTTTTTTCTATTCTTGAAACTGTTGAGGGGTTGTGGAGTTGAGGCAGTATTGCATGGCCCAGCCACACAAACTTCACAAAGGACTGTTTCATTGCTAATTAGTCAAATAAATTTGAGGCTGCAAGTGTGTGCGTGCGTGCGCGCATGCGCGCGCGCCCATGCACCCAGTTCAGGTGATCAGTAGACCGGACTTCTAGGTTTTCATTCCTGGCATTGCCAATGAGTTGCTCGTGACTGGGCAAGCTATTTAACCTTGCTCTGTCTTGTTTTACTCGTATATGAAACAGGGATGACATATCTGCCTCAAAAGGATGGTGTGAAGTTTAATGTTTGTAAAGCACATTGTATTTATATTGCACTTTCTATCTGAGTTATCAAAATACCATTACTGTTCTGATGAAAGAATCTCCAACTTGCAGTAAAAAACAAAATAAAAACAAAAAACAAAACCCTGTAAGGTTATCATCATTGGCACCCCACTCTCCTCAGGTTAAGTTTTAACTGAAAGCATGTCTCCTAACCAGGAATATATAGTATAGAAACATTTACAGGCTTCTGTAATATTGAATAAAATATGAATGAAATTTAATTAAATACAGAAATAGGGTGAATACAATACAAGAGCTATAATCAGTGTAACTATTAGTAACACTAAATTATCCAAGAAAAACAAACAAAAAACAACCATTGTGGTCATTGCTATTCCATCCCAAAGGCTTTACTAGACACTGACGATGTGATGTACTGCATGCTGTGTAGTGTTGGGGGTTGGATTCTCTCCCCATAGTCTCTGTTCTGTTTCCCACACGCTTACTCAGGCTTTGTGTGTGATGGAGGTAAAGGCCAGGAATGAGTTTCACACTAACACATTTGGATTCAAGGGAAGAGACAAGTTAGATGGCTTTGGGGCCCATTAACACTGATATCATCTGTTTTAAGACATAGTGTAGTAAGATCAAGTGATCTTGAGCACTCCCATACAAAGATGCAGACACTCAAATGATGGAAGAAGGAAAAAAATAAAAATAAAGGAGGCCTGTAGTGAAATAGTTCTGGCACTTACTGTGCTCTATTATCTGACATCAGGACATTCATCTTTCAACCATCCACTGAACACAGTGCTTGTGTTAAAACCCTTACTTAAATATTTCATAATTTTTCCATGTTTAGTCTGAACAATAGAGGCTTTTAAGTGTAATTTGCTTTGACAGTTTATTGTGACTCTGCAATTTGCTATTGCAGAGAAACAGTTTAGAGAGGCTATCTTAATAAAATGTAAAAAGCATCAAAAATTTGAGGACCCATGGTGCCAGGATAGTACCCTGGTGGGCGCAGAAATCTGCAGGCAGGTGCATATGTCAGATAGCATCAAGTGGATTTCCCCCTCCCCCCTTCTGCTAGGAGCAATTAATACAGATAGATAGCTGGGTTTATAAAACATTTTTGTCCCTAAATCCCAAGATTCATATGGAAAATGAAAATCTAATTCTATTGACAGGTTTCATATGTCCTCCAGGGCATTATGATGATTGAAGTTTACCTGTTCTTTTTGTTTGTCATAATTTTTTTAAATTACTTAAATAGCATATTTGCTTTTTATTCATACCATATGTATTGTGTCTTCAACGTTGTAATCATTTTGTTACGGCATTTTCTTTACCTCGTGTGTGTGTGTGTTTAACAAAAGAGCATGGAATTTTTTTGTTGTAATGGTTAGTGATTTGGGAGGAATGGTTTCTGTGATATACGGTGGTGATTATATGGTGTAGTATATTGCTACATAAAATTAGGAGTTCTTACAAAGAGGGTCTATTTGGTGTCACATTTTATCATTGATATAGCCCAGTGGTTCCCAAACTTTAACAACCTGTGAACCCCTTTCACTAAAATGTCAAGTCTCGCGAACCTCCTCTTAAAAATGAATATTTCCAGGGATTTTCTCCTTTACCTGAGTATAAATTATAAAAGCATTGATCTTGGAAATATAAAATTTGTTTTTATGACATGCTTATTACACACTATTTATGAATAATTATTATGTATCATTACAGTACTTTTATTACATTATGAAAACGGCAACACTATTCCAAGATCTCACTTTTGTAGTTTGTATCACTTTGAATAAGCTTGTTATAAGACAAGGCTCCTATGTTTCATCAAGGAGCATCAGATGTGAAGGTATTGAAGAAGCCAGTTCAAATCGTTCCTCCTACACAAGCATTCAGGTCTGGAGCAGTCCATGTGAACAATGCACGTTGCAACAAAGCTTAAACTTCTTGTTCATAATAATGTTAAAAACAATACTAGCTGCCTATTTAATTTTAAAAACAGCAAAAAAATATCCACCTCCCTTTCCATTTCTTATAAGGAGTCTTGACATTTAAATCTCCTCAGTGTGATAGATATGCTTTCTTTGATCTACTTAGCTCTTAGAAGTCCAGGGGCTCTGGGCTGCTGGCCCCGTGCTGCCCCGGGTCCCTAGGGACAGCTCTGTCTGCCATTAGGGAATTTTTTTCCCAAGAACCCCCTGTAACATTTTGCAAACCCCCAGGGGTTCACGAACCCCAGTTTGGGAACCACTGATATAGCCACAGTTGCTTGAACATATTTTCAATGAAATTTTGAAATTATGGTATTTGGACATTACCCAAAGCAATCTCCCTATGAGACCAAGTAGCAGCGTTGTTATAGTGACATGGGCCGTTAGTGAATGTTGCTGTGACAGCAACCATTATAGATTTGGTTTTCGTGACCCTTGCTGTAAGACATCAGTTGGATATCTTTTTGTAAGCCCTGTGCCAGATAAGATTGCACTGTACCCAGCTGAATTGCTGAGGATAATATTCAACAGAGTAATATGAATGCCATCTAGATGAATAAAAAACCCAGTATCAAGACATACGTGGTATTCTTTGCTGAAACTTGTTCTGCCGTAGGCTGCATGATATACAGGACTGGGAATGGTTGTGCAGTGCAAGGTAATGCTTATAGGAAGAAATTTAGGTCATAATGATCACTAACAGTGAGACAGAATATCACTCACTTACAACCCATGATTGAGCTAAAATCCCAGTTAGCTTTACCGTTAAGTCAAGCAAAGATACTGATTTGTGATTGACACTGTGATGTCTCAAATTGTACAAGCATCCAGTGTCAGTTTAACTGTATTACAGTTTAAATATGAAGCTAGTAAACACATGAAATGTGTAAACACATATACTGGCTGTCTTAGTCTGTAATTCACTCAGAATGCACCAGTCTGTTTAGAGATATAATTGAAATAAATGAGAATTTCATAATGTAGAATAGCTTCAGTGATGTGTGAAAGTCACAGAGGATACAAAAACAGCATAAAATCAATGGACTTATAGGTTACTGCCTAGTCTTGATAGTTGTTTACAAAAACTGTTTAACCCACTTTATCTCTACACCGTAGGGAGAGCCATGCTAACTGGTAAAACAAACCTTCACATGGATATATGATTTTCAAGTTTAGTGTTCGTCTGACTCTTGTGTTGTGTTCTTCTCAACTACAAATGCATCAATTCTGTTCAGTCTAATATTCTGGTAACTACTCCAAAAAATTTTAATATGGGTAAAATCAAACTTATTGTTCAAACATTTGTAAAGACTTGTAAAACTCTGCAATATTCCCACAAGTAAAACACCGAGGGCCAGATTCTCTCGTGTGCTGAGATCTACTTAGTGTGGGAGAGAGGGGTGGGCTGCCAGGCAGCCACTGTCTGCCCTGCACAGCTCCAGCCACAGTCCCGGTGAAGATTAGGGCAAACATGGGGATGTTGTTTTAATCTGCGTCAGCTGGCATCAGCCCCCACAGGACTACCTATCACCTGAGAATTGCTGGAGTGCAGTTGTGCTCAGCTCAGCCCTGGCATGTCACCTACACTTGGGCCAGGAGAGGTGTACGGGCTATATTAGCATTGTGCCAGCAACTGAGAGCTTTCCATCCCATGGGGAAGTCTCATCTAGTCATATATGTCCAGGAGCCAGCCCCTTTGTGCTCTGTAAGTGGCACCTGGTTTCCTCTCCTTGCTCCTGGTGGTTCAGAGTACCATATATGTAACAGAAGTTACTGGTATGGTAATTTCACACACTGAGCCCCACAGAATGTTGATGTGGCTGGGGACCAATGGCTGCGTCACCACTGAACAAACCTCATTTCCAGTGGGAAGGAGAACCTGGGGAGTAACATGGTGTAGATCCATTCTGTACAGATCACTGGAGATACGTAAGTTAGGGGCTGGCATCCCCAGTGAAGCTTTGAACTCCACGCAGCTGAGAGACTACTTGTCTTGTCTGCATTGCTAGCAAACCCTCACTCTTTCCCCCTCATAGGGGAGAATGAATCTTCACTGCATGAAAGGGTGGGGAAATTTGGCTACTTGTTGCTAAGTCTGACTGGGTCAATCAAGCTTTCGAGTCTCCCTCTCCAGTGTCACTTCATTGTAGATCCATCGTCATGCGTTCTTTGGGCATGTGTTTTTTTCCCCCCACACAAGTATGCACTCATGGGAGTGATGATGATAATGTGTATATAGCACCTTCTATCTGAAGGTCTCAAATGTTGTACGAAGCATGAATCCATCTCTGCTCTTAGTCATCCAGGAAGTCTCTGGCAGAGCCAGGAATGGAACACAGATCTCCGAGTCTGACTCCTTAGTTTTGTACTTATCTTCCCCTCTGTTCTTGCCTCATTGTCTCTTTTACTGTGATACTTGCATTTTAAGCTTAAAATAAAGAGCAAGTGACCTACAGGGCCAGCAGGTGAAGATAACTGTTCTACAGAGAGAGTTAGCTTGTTAACAGGTAAATAAATATCAAACTTGATATCCAGGAGAAAAATATTAAGTGTAGTAACCCATATGTCAGTTTCTTTTCAGCTCAGTTCTCCTGTGAAAAGGCTTGCAAGTTTTAAGTTAAGGCCAAAAAGCTGAGTTCTGTTGGGTAATATCACAAGAATGATAGAAAAGTGACTTTTTCATTATTCCCCCTCCCAGCTTCTCCATGCAAATGCACAGTTTAAGTAACTGACTTAAAAATGTAGAATGTGTGAAAGACTAGCTTGCAGTTTCTTTCAAAATGAAATGTAAATGACCAGGCAGTCAGAATAGGCCCTAGCAGTCTATTCTCAGTTGAGGTCTTTTTTTTTTTTTTTTTAAATTGTTTTCCAGAGTCACAGGTGAAGTAAAGCAGAATGCAACAAACACTGTAGTCTGCAGAGTGCAAGGTGAATGGAATAGCGTGCTTGAATTCACCTACAGCAACGGAGAGACCAAGTACGTGGACTTGACAAAACTGTCAGTGACAAGAAAACGAGTACGGCCCCTGGAGAAGCAAGGGCCATTTGAGTCAAGGTAAGAAACGATATTTACATCTGTTTAATTGTTTTATAAAATTTATGGAATTCTTCAATTTACAAACCAGGCTGGCTAGGAGAAATCTACAGACTTAAATATCCAAACTATGGGTAATGTGTGGGACCAGTAGAGCCAAAGTGATCTTGAATATTTAGGAATGGATAACACTGCTTAGAGCTAGACATAGTGCAGGCAAGTGCTATTTAAACTGCATATTCAGGGCACAGATGATTACTGTCTTACGAGTATGTACAGTGCCTGCTATAGGGAGACCTCAGTCTTAAGCCTTTGGACAGTACTCAGTACAAATAATAATCCTCTATGCAGCCCAGCAGTTCTTTACGGGATTATCCTCAGCAGAAACAAAACTTGTGTTGCAGCTTTCAGATGCATACAAATGTCCATTTGGGATTAGGCTGAAATTTCCTAAACCTTTTCATTTATGTGCCAGTCTAGCATTGCAGTCGAGCAGTTTAATGCAAGCCTAGAGATGGAAAACTAAATTATGAGCTCCTTTTTTCTTGTGCCTCTCAATCCTGCTCTATTTTACATCAATTTGTCATGCCCGAGAAGAGGTTGGAGTATAATTGTGAAATAATGTCACCTGCTGTACACCAGTTCTGTAAATCAAGTGACTGCAATCTAGGAAACCACTGAAAAATGTGAAATCAATTAAAGCTTCTGATTAGGGCTCTGTGTCTGTCATGGAGGTCGCAGAAGTCACGAATTCCATGACTTTCCGCGACCTCCGGGACTTCTGCAGTGGCCAGTGTGGCTGACCCAGGGGCCCCCAATCAGCTGGCTCTGGGGCCAGCTGCTCAGGTGGCCCCGGGGACAGCCAGACTGGCCTCTGCTGGAGCAGCTCTACAGCCAGCCCCTTGGGCGACCCTACAGCCAGCTGCACCGGCTGCTGCTCGGGTGGCCCCGGGCAGCTGGCCCTCGGGACCACCGGAGCAGCGGCTGGTGTGGCTGGCCCTGGGACGGCCCTGGGACTGCCCAAGCAGCCGCTGCTCCGGCAACCCCTGGCAGCTGATGCTGATGGCCTTGCCCCCTTTCCCACTCCCCTCCGCAGGAGTGGCCCCCCCCAAGATTTAGTCATGGGTATTTATAGTATACGACATGGACAGGTCATGGGCCATGAATTTTTGTTTATTGCCCATGACCTGTCCATGACTTTTACTAAAAACACCTGTGACTGAATCGTAGCTTTACTTCTGATTTGTAGGCGACTGTGGCAACATGTAACAGAGTCTCTGAAGGATGGAAACATCGATAAAGCAACAGAGCATAAGCGAGCCCTTGAGGAACGGCAGAGAAATGAAGAGAGACTTCGTGCTGAAACAGAGGCACCGTGGAGCACAAAATACTTTGTTAAAGAAGTAAGTAACTATGGTGTGTGAGTAAAATGTATGTATTGTAAATGCACATATGAGCATGTATATTAACGTACAGGTCGTGAGCCTATAGAGGCTATTCTAGGGAATGCTGATGACAGCATGCCATAGGGCCTCGGTTCATATAATACATTTAATGAAATATCAGTCAATGCATTCCTATACAAGGCTATTCTTACGTTATGATTTTTCCATTCCGCATTGGGTGACTCTAAAGCTAAATGGCTGTTGGTAAAGAACTTCTGTGCATGAAACGTAAGTGTTAAGGACCTAGCTCCTTGCCCATAAATAATAAAAATAAAAATGGGAACAGTAGCTTTTGATATGTTTATATAAAGGCATAAAAATATACAGTGACTCTATTTCCAGAGCACTAATGTATTTTTCACCCAGAGTAACCAGCACTAGAAAAATAGTAGTCTTCTGTAGTAACTTACCAAGTGGTTTAAGACATCAGATGACCTGAATGGGGTATTTATTACCTCTAACCCTCTCAGGAGGTCCCAAGAACTTGGTTATTATGTATCTAACTTGAAAAATCCCTTTAGTGACCTGAGGGGAGCTCCCTCTTCCTTTCTCTGCATCTTGGTTCTCTGTCATTCTTGATGTGGGATATATAGATACACACACTTCTCATTTTGCTAGCTGTTATAAGAACTTATATCCACAGTGTTTGTAAGAGGGACCTGAAGACTGTTCAAATCGACATCAACAGCTGGGAAGAGCTCGCCCAGGACAGATGCAGATAGAGACACGCTCTGACCACTGGATTGAAAACTGGCGAAGACAAGCTGCGGCAGCTTGCCGAGGAAAAGCGGGTTCAACGAAAAAGGAAGCAGCGGCTCCAACCCACAGCTGACACCGCCTTCAAATGCAGCAAATGCAATCGAGACTGCCACTCCTGTGTGGGGCTCCACAGCCACGCCAGACGCTGCACAGCCATCAACTAAACATTCCCCATGGGCGCATATCCATCGTCTCTCGAGACTAACGGACGCCAACAACAACATCCACAATATCAATCCTAGTGCTAGTTGCTGTTCAGTCTGAGTCTCCTGTCAGGGTAAAGTACTTGGCCTTTTGCTTCGGAGTTCATCTTTTGGGGAATCTGGATTATTGCCTTGTAAAACAGCCGGATGGTTTAAGAGTACCCAAACCCCTAGCATGCAGGAGAGCATCATCTACTAGCTCACAGCACAGCCTGGTTTTGCAGTTATGACCCCACAGCTGCAAGTGTTTCTTTGTGTGACTTCACTTTCTTCAAAAGTAAACAACTTTTACAATTCAGTTGAGACACATGGAAGCTGTGATGTGGTTTAAAAGTGGACTGAAGCCAATGAATACCTGAGCAAAACGCAAGGGAAGCTGTTGGAGCTGATTGCATCGTGTGCATATAAAACAAAAACATCATTGTGACTACCAGTAAGAAATGTCAGAATAGTCTCTCTACCTCAGCTCTTCATCAGCTTGTTTTCATTAATGTAGATTTCAGGTTTTCATGCAGCTTGTCCATTCAATGGTTGGAGCATGATCAAGCTGTTATCCTGGTTATCTGTAAAAGGTGCCCCAAAAGACTAGGAATTTCTGGTATGACAGCTTTAGAGCAGATTTTCCTTTCTATGTGAAAACCAGTAGCTGCTAGGTAGGCAGCCTGGCGCTCTCTGTGGAGGGAATAGAGGTATATATTTCAGCTGTGCTGTGGTGATTCAGATCCATATTGTGACAAATTCATGTGATCACAAATGCAACAGTACAGTAAAATATGAAAAGCAAAAAACTATCTCCAATTCAGCAGAAGGTTTAAAATATTCCGAACTAGATATGGTTTTGAACCACAAACTTCAGGGTATTCTAAAGCTAAATCAAAGGGACCACTGCAGAGTATTCCCTTTGTCCCAGGATATGTCTACACAGCTGACTCGAGCTAAGGGGCTGTTTAATTGTGATGTAGACATTCAGGCTGCAGCCCAATCTCTAAGACCCTGCAAGGTGGGAAAGTCCCTGAGCCTGAATGTCCACACCACAGTTAAAAAGACCCTTAGCTGGAACCCAAGTCAGATGGCATGGGGCAGCCGTGGGTGTCTAATTGCATTGTAGACATACTCTCAGTAACAAATCCCCATCTCTTATGGTTCAGAAACGTTGCTTAAGTAGCCTCTTTGATCTCAGAGCGTTATCTAAAAATCTAAATAAACTTTGACATTTGGTTTCTGAAAACTTTCGCTGATGTCTATTTATCTGTGGCAAAGTAAGCAAAGAGAGAGAATGACTTAACTAGATCAAATTTTAAATTTGGGAGAGCATATCACTCTTGCATACTAAGATTTTTGCCACACAAGGAAACTGCTACCTTTTAATTAACTTGTGAATGCAAGAACTAAATATTTCAGATTAAGAATGTTTTTTAATCAAGTAGTTTGTTCTAATTGCATCCCTGAGTGACTGTTGACAGGAGAAATGCGGGTTGTGTGGTTTTAAAAAATAACATTGTTTTCAGATGTTCTATTTGAAAGCAGAATAGCAGAATTTGAGCTACTGGGTGGCTCAGAGAAGGGTAAATAAGATCCAGAACCATTTCATCTCTAGATCACCAGTTCAAATGTAGCCCAAATTGCTTGTGAGCACTAGCCATTTCTCTCTGGCTGTTTGCTTAGCCTTTGCAAAATAAGTTGCTGGTCTCAATCCAGACCACAGAGTGCCAGAGTTCCATCACCATATCTATATCAGTTAGTGCTGACTGCCATTGTTGTTGTTTAGTCCCAGCAGAAACACTTTACTTGACCAAGATGAGCATGATTTCTTAGGGCTTGTCTACATGGTCAGTTACTGTATGACAAGCCAGGGTCTGTAAATCTACAGTGCGTTAACTTCCTGTGTGCTAACTGGCCACGTGGACACTGCTATCACACCCTGAAAGTTCCGTAGAGCACTTTGGCATATTCTGTTTAAAACAGCCAGATGTCAAGGTGCACTACAGACCTTCTAGTGCGTGATAGTAGGGCTCATACTGTGACTTAGTGTGTGGCAGACGAGTGCACTGTAGATTTATATCCTAGCTTGTCCACACTCAGACATGGCGTGTGCCAAGCCCTTAGATATCCTCATCTCTAGAGATGGTCTCTCCAGAGCAAAGTTAAGACACCTTGGCAGGAGACTGTGGGGAAGCTTGCACTGCTGATATCTATGGTATACATAAGCTGTGTACCTCTAGTTTCCAGTGCTGTCAGGCCGACGCCTAGCATCACAAAATACTTTTCTATGTGAATTCTTTTATAATTATTCTGTGTAACTTTTTTTCCATTTGAATTGCAGGGAGATGGCTGGGTGTATTATAACCCCCTTTGGAAAACAGCCCCCACCCTACAGACTCAGCAAATGGACACTAACTAGATAAGACTCTTCAGGATGAGTTCCTCTGTTTATCTAATCTCTGTCACTCTCAAAACGCAGTAAATAACACTGTGTATCCTGTTTTTATAATTGCACAAATTCAAATGAGCATAAAGGAATAAAATACTAGGGCACTTTAAAGGTTACACATAATCAAAGGTGTAGAGACCACCTTGCCAGGTATGTTCACCAACTTGTTTTTGTATGATCCAAAAGATTTTATCTGAATTATGTAGTGTGTTCTTTTAAGCAGGTCCTACTGCAAGCTGCCTAAGATATAAACCATTTGACTTCCCCCTGAACAGCAGAAGTCAGATGACATGTTGCCTCAATGGCTTTAACTTTGGAGTGACATGTGAACCTTTTTTGAGAATCTGTGCACTGAGCTCTGTTTAATAACTGTGAAATACTCAGTACCCATGTAAACACAAAAAAGTGTTTGCTGCTTGTATACCCAGTGATTAACCTCCTGACAGAAAACTGGAGGAGGTTTCAGAAGTTGCACGTGGAATCAGTGTTAAGAATCATCTGGATTTGACGAGACTTTTTTCCTTCAGAAAGAATGTGCGCTCGCATCAGAGGGATATGGAAGCTAAGTAGAGACTACCTTTTTTTTTTTTTTTTAAAAAGGATTTATAAAATTGATTGGAATTGTAACCATGGAGACATTTTTCCTCTGAAACGTTTTAGTATACTTGAAAGAATTGAATTGGAAGAATAATTCAGAACACTTTTCAGCTCCTAATTTTATTAAATCTCACTTTCCGAGTGACTGTTTAAGATTTATTCACATTGCAAATGTAAGGAAGTTTAGCTTTTTCCCCCCAAGGACTAAGGCTTTCAGACTGAACAGCAACCATAAAACAACTGTTGTATTAATTTCTTCATCTCAGTGCATGTGATCATCTTGGAGGTGAAGTGCCAGTGTTACATGCTGTCCATTGGATTGGTCTGATTTTTCTCCTTTGTATATTTGTTCAGAACAAAAAAACAATGCAGTTAAATGTGACCATTGAACACATGGACTGTGGTTTGGTTTTTTCATACTACATGAAAAGGCTTATTTTGCTGGAGACTGTGTTTTAATATACATACAATCAGATATCAGGAAACTGTATTCAGGTACAAACATCCTTCATTTTTTATAGTGTAAGTATTTTATTGAAGTCTAAGAATTGCTGGCAATTAAGAATAGTACTGATTGTCTTTCATTATTGTTACTACAAGCTACCTTAATTTTCCAAGAGTGGTGCCTTACTCTGTTTTTTCTTCTGATGTAATCTTCCAATCAGTGTATATAACATTATCTGCCACTCACCCGCCGTTGTAAATGGCTTGACCTGTTCCATCATCGTGAGAACTCATAACTGTGTGATCTGGTAAGATGTTTTCCATTGAAGGCATAAGAATGTAAGAAGGCAACAAAGAACATTTTAATAACCATGTTAACATTCAACAAAAAACTGAAAATTGTGCAAAAAAAAAAAAAGAGAGAAAAAAGTTTGGGTTTATGCACAACTACTTTGATTCACTTGTACGTTTTGCTGTGAAATGCACTGGGGTCTGAATATAAGTCATAGTCCATGTGTGAGGAAAAATGGGGGAAAAAATAAAACTACAAATCGATTAGCTTGTTTTGTCTGTTTTCCCAGAGTCCAGGTGATTAGGATGAATATTGTACGTACATCAGTCTTTCATGTCTGTCTCTCCATATGTCCACGGCCTCCCCAAGCTGTAGTATCCGACCACCAGTACCTGTAAGAGTAACTTTCTTCTGAAGCAGCGCGTGCAGTTTAGGCCCTGTGTAAACTGTATGCTTCTAACTTTTGTATAGAATGCCCTCTATTTTTCCTTACAAATTTTGAAATTGTTTAGCGTATCTTAAATTCAGAGCACGAGTAACGTTAAAAACTGAAACTACTGGCTTAGTTCCCTGTAGTGCCCTTGTGTTTGAAAAATAAATCCTAATTTATTTTAAAGGCAATCTTGCTATAATTTTGACTAATTGTTACTATAAAAACGAACACTTTATACTAGCCAAGATATTAAGATGTAAAAAAACAGAATATCTGTTGGTGTTAATGCTTTTTTTTAACGGTTCGCTCAGGATTTTCGATTGACAGGCTGTGCTTATTGTCAGTGTACACTCTTACTGCTCCATTTATGAATGCATCTTAAAGGAATATATAGAGAGTCTATTAATAACAGGCTTAAATGACATGTTAATGGTGTGCAGGGGTCTGTTTTTTAAATCCACTGCAGCAAAGACATTGGAGTGAACGCTGAAACTTTATCCTTTACCCAACTGCATTGTCCCCAGCTATTTGAGGTCTATCCAAATGTTTATGTATATGCTAATAGCACTACACTGCTAACTCTGTCACTGCCAGTGCTCAGTTAGGGCAATCCAAGACCTTGGGATGGTGGTGGCAGGGGCTCCCTATGAAAAAGCCATCTGAAATGTGGGGTCTCCCCCCTCCCTTCTTTGGCTGGGTTGGGAGGTGTCCAGGAGAAGGAGGGAGGCTTCAGCCCCTAGTAGCGAAGTAAGTGGCAAGGGATAATGGTACCGAGGGGTCTGCTGTGGTGGTAGGAAACTTGGTCTCCTGCTATAGCACATGCAGATAAAGCAAGTTACAGTCCCCTACTTACAAATGTGATCTGGAGCCACCTCTGGATACCTGTTTATAAAGGGGGTGAGTTCAGGTGACATTTCAATCGTAACCTTGATTGTTTTTCTTATTTTCTGGTTTTTAGTCAGATTTCCCCCACCTTGTCTGACTGGTTTCACATTAATAACACTGTAGCTAATATTGATAGTGTACCAAATGGAACAACATTGATTGCTACAGGAATTGTCTTTTTAATATGCAAGGCAAGACTCGTTCAACGGGAAGGTGTTGAAAAGGCCTCCTAGGAATTTCCTCTGTTGTTCAGGAGATCATCATCCATAGCTGGAAAAGGTTTAATGTTCTGGATTTTAATACCTGTCTTAAAGCTAGTATCCTGGGACCAACATGGCTATAGCTACAGTTTGCTAAAGCAGTTTGTCAGTTCTGCTGGGGAGATAAAGGATGTAATGGAAAATGGCCAACAATTACCATAATTCTTACCATTGAATATCAGATTCAAACAATATGAATTTTAAGTCACTCCTTTAAGAATCTTAATCAAATCATAAGATACAATTTTCTATCTAGGTTGATAGATTTTAGGAGGATTAGATGAGAGGGACCACTACGACCATCTGATCTGACCTCCTGCAGAACATAGGCCACAGAATTCCGCCCTGTAATTCCTGCAGCGGAGGGAAGTATTTGTTGCTACTTTGTAAGCAAACCTTCAAGCCCTGTCTGTAGTTCTGATCCTACAATTCCATACAGTGGAGCTCTGTGGGGGCCCAGCACAGTGCAAGATTTGGGCCTATGTTCCTTTCTCCCTCTGTCTGGTGGGGCTCGATCTTGCACTTGTTTAAGTCAATGGCAAAATTCCCATTGACTTAATGTGTCAGTGTTTCTTTCCTGGACCATTAGAAGTATTTCAGTGAAACATTTGGACAAAATCAATAGAAACAATCACTTTCAATCTGAAAGGAGACACAGCAATATAACTAAACACAAATGTTTAGTTTCAACTACTCTTGGACAGTTGGGACCAAATAGAAAGTGACAGTCACAACTTTCTTAAATAGCCAGTGAAATATCAGTGGAATGGTAATCTTCAAAGGCAACTTACTGATCAGAAGTACAAACTCACTAGATAATTGGCCAAGGAGAATAGATGCCCCCTAAGCAAGTACGGATGTATAGAAACAATACATTGTGTGATTGTTGAACAAATGGCTGTAAATGGGGCAAAGATAGAATGTAGCACTGAAATTAAAGTGTCTTAATCTTGGCTGTATCAAGCATGGTGACTTTACATGAGGATCCCTGGGGACTCTTTTCCCCCAGTGTATGTAAAATACTAACTTTTCCTAAGCTGCTTCTGTGCCTAAATATGGATTTGAGCGCTTAAATAAGTGACCTTGTTTTCAGAGGTGCTGAGTGCCCACAACTCATTAACTCGGTGAAAGCGCTGGGTGCTGAGCATTCCACTTTACTCAAATGCCTGACTTTAGGCACCTAAGCTGGAAAACTTTGGTTTCACTTCTTTCTTTCCTGTTTGTTTTCAAGAAAACAATGTGGCATATAAATAGCAGAGTTCCTGTTTTCAGGCAAAATTCCCGCCCCTTCCCCCAACATGCTCTTTACCGTGTCTCCCATAGACTACGTATACTCCCTTTACAAATGAATTGGACTTCAACCCTAGGATACAATAAGTAGGCTTTACTCTTGGTTACAATGTTCTGCTTCCCCTAACACTTTGATGGATACAGCTCCTCTTGTGAGAGAGAGTTCAGGATGCCTTTGAAAGCATCTTAAGTTTATACTTACTCTGTGAGTTGCACTGTTTGTTCAGCTTAGTGTCAGTTTCAGACTTGGTACTGCAAAACCTAATGCAGAATTCACGTTAGCCACCTGCAGCCCTTAGCTGTGGGAGTGGCAGTTTCACCTTTTCTTTCCTGTGTGTAAGCTGTAGATGGCTGTCTTGCTCTTTCTGTATAATCAGTGGTAAGAGAGGAAGTGGGTTACGTCAGAGTTGTGATTAGTGGCTGAAAGAAGTGAGGTGCGGGGGTGGCAGGGGGAAAGGGAGGATGCTCCTGGTAAATGGGAGAAGGGAAGCTGTTCCAAGTGCAGAGAGCCGCTTGAAAAAGGGCCCCAAGTCCCAAGCAGCAGGAGGAGGCAGAGAGCAGTTGGGAGAGGATTGAAGCACAGCGTGTGGCCAGGGGCTACATGATGGAGGTTTAAAATAGGTGCCCACCAGAATACCTTGCAAACCTTTTCAATAAAAAACTTTCCCTAGAATTGATGCTTCTGTAACACCCACATGTATACTCACACAGTCCCTCTCCTCTGCCCCATGTAACAACCTGAGAGAGAGAGATGGAAACACATCTGGGAGGATCTAGGAAGAGAAGCTGTTTTAAGTTAGGTCACATTCCACTGAAGCGGTGCAAATCCAGAGTCAGGAGGCTTTATACGGAATCCCTCCCAATATCAAAGATTGCAAAATTCTGCACAGCCATTGTGCTGCGCTCTCCCACCCTTCCCCTTACCTGTACGGTAGATCCATGCAGTTGCAGACTTACGGGCAACGTGCCCCTCCGAATGCCACCCCACACACTGCCTTTGTGGAGATGACTTTATCGTGCAGGAGCTTGCAGGCTTCCTTGCACAGCAGAGCCACACTCTTCTCATTGCCTTTCAGTCCTAGCTGGGCGTGGGAGTGTGTGTGGGAGAGGAGCAGGGTTTGGGTCAATGAAGAGGTTTGGAAGTGGGGCGTGACTTACCTTCTCTTCTGCCATTCAGCTAAGAGCCTTTCCAGTAGAGGGGAGGAGCCCAACACAGTATTGCTGTAATTGGAAAGAGAGGTCCAAGCCCCACCCAACCTTCATGTCATTTGCCACTTGACTCTTAGATTGTTTCCATCTCCACCTTCTGTGAGCTATGTGATGAACTAGACCTTCTCCCCTGTCATCTTGCCAATATCGCTGTTAAAGTGCACGTGCTGTTACAATATAGCTTCATTAGTTTGATTTAGAAGATAGCTCGGAGTCAGGAGACGTGACTTGAAATTAATACTTAGCTGACATTCCGCATAAGTGCTATTGAGAGTGGAACCACATTCTCTGAATTGGTCATGGTCTTTTTTTAGCCAGTAACTTTGTACTCTTAACACACAGCTGGAAAAGTCAAGCATTCCCAGGAATACATTGGAAAAAGAAACGTGTAGGTGTTAAAGCCAATCAGGCTTTTGCTAATCTAATTTCAGGGGTCTTGTTGCACTACGAAAAGGGCTGGCTGATCTATGAATGGTTAATCAGAGATGATGCCGGTTTTAATGAGCTGTCTAACATCTGAGGTTTATAGGCTAGAAAATTAGGGGTGAAGCTCAGTGGTTCAAGAATGAACGTGAATAAACTAAACTTAAAGGAATAGAGGTGGAATCCAGGTGCTTATTAATAAAGGTTAAACATTAATTTTAAAATAATAAAGAAAATGTATTAACATTGTACACTTAAGTACAAAATAATCAATTTCTATACAATGTGGCACTTTAGCCAAAGTACTGATCCCACGGCTCTTTGCATTGTACTTATGGGGTGAAAAGTGTGATAAATAAGTTATAAACTAGCTCTTAGTTCATTTTAGGAAAATGAATTGAGGTCTTTTATTTATTTTTTTAGAGCCACATGTTTGTCTTTTATCTCCTTGTTTCTCTTTGATATGAGGCTTTCGTTTCTTCCTGTCACTGGGTATTTCTATTCCCATCACTGACTTGATGTTCCCCACTTAGATGGGCTGTTTTGCTGCCTTCATTGTCTGTATTGTTGTTGAGGATGTCATCACAGTCCATTTGTGCCATCAGATTGAACCGCTCTGCCACACAATGGGCTGTAAGGCGAGCCTCGGGGTCATGGTCCCAACACTCTGTGATGGTGTCGCACAGAAAGTGCATTCCCTGAAACGAGATGACCTGAGATTAGGTTTGGAGGGTCAGGAGAGAGAGGCATGAGAAATCAGCATTTTGAAGTCCTAGGGTTACAGTGCTTTCGGTGATGAATTGTCTCAATGTTACTGCGGTTATTTCCCATTCTAAGTACACGGGGAAACAGCGGTATCACGGATACTACTAGGTCATCTCTGGTGGTAAATGCTGCCATTCTAATAATTACTTAATATTTTGTATTACAAGAACACCTAGAGCCCCCAGCTGAGATGGGGCCACTCACTGTGCTAGGCATTGTCTAGACTCATAGCAAAACTGACTCAAAGTTTATAACCCAAGAGTGAGATTTTTAAAGTTAGGTGCTCAACTCCCTTAGTCCCCTTCCATCTGCTTTGTCTAGGGGAGTTGGAGCCTTCAAAAGGTAGCAGAATAGGCTCAGAGAGGTGAAGTGACTTGCCCAAGGTCATACAGCACTTCAGCTGCAGAGCTCAGACTATAGAACCCAGGTCTCCTGACACGCATTCCTGTACCGCATCCCCTGGAGCACGATGCCTCTCTGTGCAGAGACGAAATAACTTTACCAGAACAGTTCATCTTCCCTAAACTTTCCCATTTTAAAATGTGGTGTGCTGTACTGCTGCTTTCTCCCCCAGGAAATCACGCCAAAGAACCATAGTGATACACAAGCAAAGGTTTGTTTACTGACCACCAGAGGAAATACTGTTTCACCCAGGCTTGTCAGTGCACTCTCTAGCACATTAGTCTTTCCGTTATAATAGCCAAAGCTCTGTACAGTCAATTACTTTTTATCCTATAGTGCTTTAAAAAGAGACCAAAACTGTCGGGTGTAGAAATAAAATGGCAGTTGTCTGGCCAATAATTATTTGTGTGAGCTAACAACTGCACAGAAGCTGTGTCTAACCTTCCTTTCACCCCACAATTCCTAATTTGTGCTACTGCATTTTACATCATCATGTTAAATTTGCAACAGACACTATTGGAAAGATAAATTCTTCTAAATAAAACATTTTCATAGTTTTCAGTGGATTTGTGTATTGTGTGCATTCACAATTAAAATATCACTAAAAGCCTCCAGGACCCTAATGCTAAAGATAAATATTATATCTTGAAGTATTTCTCCAATACTCGATACCCTTTTCTGACCCCTCACACACATCTCAGATAAGTCTCTCTTCCAATTAAAGAGCATGCTAGTGTAGCCCTAAGGATTAAATTTGCTTTTAGCTTTAACATACAGATTTTTGGTTAGTAGGCCTTCTTGTGTTACAGCCAAACTCATTTTAATATAAATTTATTACAATACATTAAATACTTATAAACTAAACTTCCTCTGCAAAAGGTAAAAAACGGAAACAGCCAAAGGCGAGGTCCTGTGTCTTGCAGCACCAAGTTATCAAAACAGGGTGTAAGTATATTAACCAAAGTCTTGCAAAACACATTATTATTTGTATTTTAAATAACAGTAATACCATTGTAACATTGTAACTTTAAATATTTTACCATTTACTTACTATTTCATTAATTTTAATAAAAGGTCTTTATAACTATATCTGTCTCAGTGTAAGCGTCCTGTTTCCATACCCCGAGGGTCCTTTTATAAACTCGGTGAAGCCTAATTCAGGACAAAAACTTGATCTTCTCATCAGATTGGCGAGCCTAAACCCATACTATTAATATTAATACATAATTATTAGAATATTAATATTAAAATTAAACTAATAAACCAAATCAATATTAACACATCCTCAATCAAGCGACACTAGATACATTAGGATGACAAAAGTTAGAGAATGGAGTTGTCTACTTAAAGTGATAGAGACTGCATTTTAATACCTTCTAAAATAATTCATGTATTTGCCTTATTGAAAAGATTTAGATTCACTTAGCAATGAACAAATTTCAACATAATCTTTTAATAAAAGTTTCCACAGATAGAACACAGCTTTGCCATCTGTCCTGGTTTTATTGATTAAGCAGTAGATTGTCTACCACTCTCCCAAATAATGTCTTATTTTCGCCTGAAATAAACATTTTTGCTTTAAAAAAAAGTTAGTTTAGAAATAAATGAGATCCTTTAAAACAAATGACTTCTAGGTTAAGATGACAAGAAGCAAGCTGAAAAAAAGTTTCTTCTTTTCAAATAGCACAAATAGATTTGTTTTTAATTCAACCTGATTTTACATTTGAGTCATGTCATATTTACAATATAGGGTAGTAAATGTGTCTGGTTGTTTTAACAGCTTTAGGTTAAAGTTGGAATTTCCAACAGTCTAAGGGAGTTAGGCACCAGATCTGGGTGGCTAACTCACGTAGGTACCTTTGACAATCTCAGCCTAAAACAGTCAGGACAAATGGAGCTGGCATTTTGAGCAGTGCATTGAACTTAGAGCCTGTTCTCATTTATTCTTCGTGGGAGGGTTGTGTGTAACTCCCATTAAAATGAGTAACTTGGGCCAGTCTCTCAGTATCAAACGGATAATGCACCTCTAAGTAGTAAGGACCTTTGGTGGTAGTGGGGTGGGAAATAGTTGTAGAATAAATAAACACATGTTCTGTTTTCCTCCCAGCAGATGGCCGTCACACACTGCATTTTAGGAGAACTAACTCTGATGTGCCAGGGGAAGATAAGGATCATGATCAGAAACGCAACACTTTTTCAGCTTAATAAAAATCAACCGAGGTAGAGCTGGGCCCTTGAAATCTAGCTTGGCATAGCCTCAAATAGGTGCATATTTTATCTGCAGTTCCAGATTTTACCTAAAAGCAGGTAAGGTTCAGATCTGAAGCCTATGTTCAGAAATTTAAAGAATATAGTAGTTGTGAGATTTGAGGGCTAATAACTGCTTTCAAATGCAAGTTATAACAGCTGAGTGAACATTGCCAAAAATGTGCTCACAAACTTTCTTCCAGCTAGAAACCACAGATTCATTTTGACACTGTTTGCAGCCTGGTTCTTTCGATTCCTACGAGCGTTTATACAAATATTGTTTTGTTACAGAGAGGCTCATGCAAAGTGTAGCAAATGCAGGGATCAGATTTTATTCTGCAAGTGTTGTGTGTGTGGCCATCTTGAAAGCTCTTTGTGGGTTTAGAGGACCTCCATTTAGGAAACAGAAACCAACATCCTGTGAATTAAGTAAGCCATTGCACAGTGACAATAGGTGATTCGCTCTAAGCTATAGGTTTTGGCTCCTGACATCTAGTCTGTCTTTCAAATGAGCTCAGTTGCAGAATAGGGGTGGGATTTTTCAAAAGTGCTTATGTGATTTAGGAGCTCCTAAGTCACCTAGGCCATTATGAAACACCCCCCTTCTCCAGTGTCTTTGTGATTCAGGTGATTTGGACCATAGATGTATTGATATTGTCATTCAAGGATAATCATGTCCATTGCAAGACAGGACAATGAATAGATGACTTGGCTTGCTATAGTCTTTTCTTTGATTTACTATTTACCTGATGCACCAGCCAGTTGCAAGGTATCTCTGGGCGCCCTCTGCCGTGCAGCACAATGTCTCTCATGGTATCCACACAGGGTTGCTCCTGGACTTTTGACCCAAAAGGTAGCTCGTAACTTTTTACCTCTAGGTGATAAATCAAAGCAGCATTATCGGACGTCTTTCATGGTTTGGTAGTACGCGCGTGTTTGCTGAGCTGTCTGCTGTCTGTGGCATTGAACCGGAAAGAGTGTGATTTTTGTAGACCAGGTCTATAGCCACAAAGTTTGGATGCAGAGCTTAGTGTCCTCAAAGGCCAGGAGTGTTGGGGAGCAGGGTTTTGGTTCAGGCTCATCACTAAGTTAAAATGGCCCCTCCCCCCACTGAGTTTAAATGTTCAAAAACATGACGGCAGCCCCTGCTGTACATGATATCAATGGAGTTGCAAATGAAAAGGCAGGAGGAGGAAACACTGATTCTTAATAAAAAAACATTTTTAAACATTTCCGAATCTTTTCATTGGAAAGGATTTTTTTGCTTTTGGCCTCCTGCCTCCTTGTGACAGCACTATTTCATCACAGGTTTGGTAAATGTTTTCAGAGAGTGACTTCGGGAGCTGAGACCTGCTCGCAGACTGGACATGTGCTCTCTTGAGAGCAGGAGACTGGGAAGTGTTTCCGATGGAGACTCCGGAGCTGTGGAAATCGCTCCCCCTTGTGGCATGGGGGAGTTGAGAGCCTTACCCTTCAGAATATGGTGCAAAACTCTTCTCGCCAACTAAGCTTTTGTCAGGAAGGGTCTAAGGTACAGTGACTCTCTTCAGCCTCTAATTTCCAGATTTTTGAGGTGCTTTTATGAGTCTGTATCAAGTTAAAAAGGTGAATGGTGTAAGGTTTCTAGATGTCACAGCAATTGTAAGTCAGGCTCGTCTTCCCTTTTTTATGCGAGCCTTGTGAACCTTTTCCTCTCTCGCTCTTTGGTGTAGCAGAGGGGAGGGCTCTCGGGCAGCTTTCATGGCAAAGAATGGCATTTCTTGGTTTGGGTAGGGATTGCTGAGAGCAGAGCTCCTGAAAGAGGAGGGTATGCTCTCCATTGCTTTTCCCCATCCCAGATCCTAGTAATGGTCCTCTTTTTCAGTGTGTGAGTCTCCTCTGTTCCAGGAACCATTCCATCTTCATGGCCCCAGGGCAGGGCAGGGGAAAGGGGAGTGGAGTGAATTGTGGGGGCATAAAAGGAGGCCAGCGGAGCAGGAGAGCTCAGAGAATGCAGGAAGGTGTGGGGATGGATGGCAGGAAGGTGTGGGGATGGATGGCAGGAAGAGAGGGCTGAGGTGAATGGGAAGATTTGGATGGGGGGAGGGGAGTTAATCATAAGGAAAACAGGAGAAAGCTGAAAGCCTGAAGGAAAGAGACGGGGAGAAGGAAGAGGAGAAAACTTAGGAATCAGTCAATTGTTGCACAGAAAGATTGGTGCCAGGACATTACAATGAAATAGACACTGAAATGTCATGGGGACATGACTGGGTAGGTTGCCAGAGCTTGTGAACTGCTTGGGGATGGGAGGTAGATGAGCTTCATGGTGTTGTCTAAAAGGACGGGGAGCCTGCTTTGGTTCTTAATATATATATATCTTTTTCATTGTTGTTAATGCAGTTTGCAATGTTTTTATGTGCCTAGCTGATGGGAAATGTGTATATTCAGGGCCTGGTGGCTTTGATACATGTTTGTTGATTATTTTAATAGAACATAACTTGCCTCTGGTGAGCAAGTTAATTCCCAGGCTAGCTTACTGTGTGCACTCACATGCATATAATCTGCCATCTGAAATGCAGAAGTCTTCACTGGATGCTTCACATTTTTGGGAGGTGAGAGCCCCTAGGGTCCCATCAGTCTCTAGTCTCAATCGTGGCATTTTTAGGAAGTGGGAGGAGCACCAGGAATGTGCCCCTGCAGGGCTCCACTCTGTGCACGCAGGTATGTTTACTTGGCTGGCTATGGGCCTGCTTGGAGGCGGGGGATAAAATCCTGGCTCCACTGAAGTCAATTAGGGAAACTCCCATTGATTTCAATGGGGCTAGGATTCACCCATGAGCTCTTCTTAGACCCACCTTTTTCTCTTGTTCCCATTCCCTCCCCTTTGTAGTATTCCATCACCATGGACAACAGCCTCCAAAACCAGGGAACTAATGTAAAGATGCTGCTCTTTTCTCCATCTGTATTTATCCTGCACACCATCATGGCTTCTGAGAACCTATGCCTGAAGACCATTCTGCAGCAGGAATGTAACAAGCAGGGAATGCTTAGCAGATTGCAGGCCTGATCCTACGAGGTGCTGGAGAATCTAACTTCCATTGGTGCTCGGCACCCCTCAGGAGCTGCTGAGCATGCAAGACCGAGCTGTATGTGAGATGTGCAGCAGGATTGTATCAGTGGAAGATGTAATGGACTGATTGTTGCTTGGTGGGAAGAGAGCATGAAAACTGTTGGGTCTGAGTGTGGTTCATTTACAAAAATGCAGGGACTAGCTAGCATTGCCTTTGGTTCTAGAAAGAAGGGAATACATAGGACTATGTTGCAGTTTTCCTACCTCCTACAACCTCACACCTGGAGGCCATTTCCCATAAAACCAAGGCCATGGAGTAGACGTCCATTTGTTTGAAGGACTCCAGGTCTTCCAGATTCACTCTAGACTCTAGAACCTCAGGAGCCATGTACCTGGCAGTGCCAACCTAGCCAGAAAAAGAACAGAGATTAGCAAATATATCTAAGAGCAGCTGCAGCATGGTACGTTCCTTCCACATTACAACTGAGGTGAGTAGGTGGAAAACACTGAAACATCTTCATGACCTGATTGTTCTTGCTCAGGAGCAAACTAACACCAACTGCCAAGCACTAGGAGTATGTAAGATGGTTTCCCATCCCCCCTTCCTCCTGTTCAGCTTCATTATGAGCAGCCACTGGGAGTTCAATGACCACACACTGTCTGCCTAATCACTCTCCAGGTGGGCCCATCGCCATGGTATCCGAGTCTCACTCCTGCACCAGCTCTTCTAGAAAAGCTAAAGTAGAGACTATAGTTTATTTGCTTTATCGTCAGCATTAAACATTACTATGCACTGAAATGTCTAAACTCCCTTCTTGGGCCTGAACTAGATCAGTGACTGTTCTAGGTTTGTGTGTCATTTTAAAGATAGCATCATGGTTTGCAGGTATGCTTAAGTGCATCCCGGTCCAATACTGAGCACATTTATCAGATGGGCAACTCTAGTTTGTTAGATTTCAGCTTTAAATCTAAGGGGCATGTCGGCAAATTCATAAAGTTCTCATACTTCCCACTCTCCCCACACACCCCTTCTCATTCCACCATGGCCGCCGCCTTGCATTTGGCAGCATGTGGTTTTCGGCTTATCGCATACTTGGGATGTATTGCTAAGTGACGCCAAGAATTTCTGTAAAGTTAAGCCAATGACCCAGCTTTGGCTTCACTCACCTGCCCGCTGTTAGCAAAGTCATCTGCTGTTAAGGACGGGTCTAGCTTTAGAGCAATGCCGAAATCACAGATCACGCACTCCCACTCGCTCTTCACCAGGACGTTGCTGCTTTTGATATCCCGGTGAGCGATTGGGATCTTTGGCCTGCCGCAGGCAGTGTAGTCGCTGTGCAGATGGGCCACGCCGTTCACGAGGGAGCTGGCCATTTTTTGTAAGTCCATCCAGCTCAGGATGTGTCGGGACAGATAGTCCTTCAGGTTGCCCCTGCTGTGGTAGGCAGTGATGATCCAGTATTCCTTCCGGGGCCCAGACCCCCTGTCCTCTGCGCTAAGGAATTGAAGGACGCTCTCGTGCTTGAGGCTGGCATCTGTAAAGATCTGGCTTTCATTTTTCCAAGAGGAATATTCCTCGCACGGGAAAATCTTAACAGCGACTGTCTCATATTGCCCCGAAGTGGTGTGGTTCAGCTTGGCCCTCCAGACCTTGGCAAACTGGCCTTTCCCAACTACCTCATCCAGCTCAATGGGCAGCAGCTCAGTGTTATGGTTGATGCTGTTGGCGCAGGTGAAGCTCATGCTGGAGTGATTGTCGTCTGTCATCACCGATAATTTCTCATCCTCCTCGGCAGCTTTTCCTGGCTCGGGCAAAGCCTGGTGCTGCGTATGCTTCTGGCCCCAGTCCTTGGCTCGCTTTCTCTGCTTCTGGGTGCGGCAGAGGTAAAATATCACCGTTATCATGACCGCCACGAGCAGAGGGGGGAGCAGGCTTATTGCTGCTACAGGAATGACCTCTTTACTCTGCAGCATGGAGTATCCTGCAGAAAGGAAAGTGAATAAGAATGTGCTGCTATAAAATACCGGCAACAGCTAGTTTTGGTAGTGCCTGGGGAGAAAAACGGGAGCTAGTTAACTAAGTATTGCCAAGGACATGACATACACACTGCCCATATCTCTGAGGGTAAGAATTCACCTGTCTCTGATTATTAAAGGGACACTGTCAGCTAATTTTAGGCCTTACATTTAGCTTGTGCAACACAGTGCGGGTTCCAAAAATTAGTATTTTTGCGCACTAACTTAGTGAGTGTGTGTGCCCCACTGCCCTCTACTGGATGGAATCAGAACTGCTCAACTGTCTGCCAGAGGTCTTGTAAGCCTACAAATTCTGTCTTACATGGGTGCTGGAACAATGTATATCGTGGGGATGCTGAGAGCCATTGAACCAAGCTGTAAACCCTGTATATAATGGAAACCACTTCAAGCCAGGAGATGATGCAGCAGCACCCCTAGTTCCAGTACCTATGCTGTCTTAGCTCAAATGGTAGAGGTTTCTTGCAAGATGATGATGATGTTGAGTTCTTATATAGCACTTTTCATCAGTAGACCTCAAAGCACTTTACAAAGGAGGTGAGTATCGTTATCCCCAATAGGGAAACTGAGGTACAGAGAGGTGAAGTGACAAAGTTAATCAGCAGGCCAGTGGCAGCACCAGGAATAGCACTCAGGGCACCTGGGTCCCAGTCCACTGTTCTATCTACTAGGCTACACTTGCTCCCCAAATTTCAACGTATGAGAACATTCATCTTCGCTGTAACAGACGAGGTGGGATTCAACCTGTGACTATTTGCACACAAAGCACAGCATATTTCTACTGCTCCACTAACCAAGAGAAGAGTTTTGCTTCTATCCCTGCTGTCCCCATGAAGTCCCAAGTGGCCATGATATGCAGCATCCCCACAGAGGTCATGTCAGGAAATCTTGTTGGTTGGTCCACCTACATCCTTTGTTTATGAAACATGCACACCACCTAGGTGTGTATTAGTTCCTCAACATCTTGGAGCTATTAAAACTGATCTTATAAACTATGTGCACAAACCTTCCAGTGATCTGAAAGCCAGTGATGAAACAAAGCTGAAAAGTCTGGATTGGCATTTTGAACACTGCAAAGATTGGGATAGTTTGGATCTGGGGATCTGGTTCATAACCAGAAGACCTTTGCAAAACAGTCAAAACCAGTGGTGGTATAATCAAATGTAAATTGTTAATGGAGATAAAGCTGTGGATTAAGGTGGAATGGAGAACCAGACTCTTCCGTCAGTGCATTAGATGCAGTCTTATATAGGGCTAATTCTGCCAGTATTAACTGAGGAGTACCTTACTCCACAGTATTCCTATTGAATTCGGTGAATCTACTCTTGTAGCAGGGCGCTATTCAGAATGAGAAAAGATATCTGAATCAGAATGATAATAGAGAGAGAGAAAGTTCCTTGCATTATTGCTAGTGTGAATGAATATAACTTGAGTCATGTGGCTGAGGGCCTGATTGCCCTTAGAAAACTTTTTTTAGAAAAGTTTTTTTTGTTTTTCACATTTTGTTAAACACCTTTCACCCACATATTGACCAAGAATGTTTTTTAAAAAATCCCTGTCAGCCTTCTGATCACTTGAAGAAGACCCTCACACAACATATAATTCGCTGATCCTTTGATGTTTGCAATTCCTAGAGTAAAAATGCTGACTTCAGTAGAGATATTCAAGTAAAATCTTACTCAGATATTTTTCTGCCAAGTACAATAACTGAGGGGAAGGAGTATAAGACACATTCCTTAAGCAAAATCCCCTGCTGTTTGACCTCAGTGTGTACAGTTTATAATTCAGGTTCTGGAAAAACGGACCACTTAGCTGTTTTACTTGGCAAATTCCAAAAAAATCTGCTGCAGCTAATTTCTGCAAAGCTGTGAAAGTATTTCTAAAATAGGCATCCAGTTCAAACCACAAGATTAACCCAAACGGCTATAAATCAGTAACTAACCCAGGAATATGTTTGTTTTGGAAAGTACTAGACGTGGGTATCACCTACTGCTCTGAAGGATTTACCCAGTGGATATGATCACCTCTTTGAAAAGCTGAAGTTCAACGGAGTGAGAGTAAAGAATTTTCAGGGTATTTTTAGGGAATTACATGCATGAATCTTGCTAACAAATAGAGTTGTGAGCATAACTTTTGCCGATTACTTAACGATGAAGTTCCTCCATGCTACAAAATCCCCAGATATGAGTGGAGCCATTAAATGTGTAGATCTTTTCTGCTTTTTCTGAAAACAAGTGCAGCACGTTGAAAAACAAATATTGCAGTGTGTTACTGGCCGTTTAATTCAATCCCTGTCAGATGTGAATTCGAACTTCTAGGCCAAGCTCCATCAGCACAACCTTTGAGACGCCACCTCAATATTTAACAAGAAATGGCATCTTCTGAATGCATCATTTCAATTTCCACCACCAGTGCCTGGCTTCTTAGGCTGGGGTTCTCAAGCATAGCTTGAAAGAGGGGGGGGGAGAGGAAATGACACATCTGCACATGTAATGGGATCACTGATGAGTTCCAATGTAGACATGTTGCATTTGTGTAGCTTAGTCCCAGTGAATTACCAGAGTAAATCATTCCACTGCAAATTTTCTTCTACACCAGTGCAGTGTCAACATTGGACATCCCAAATTTCCTTAATGAAGGCTGGGCCTAAGACTGTACATAAATGGAAATTTGCTTTGGAAAAATGCTTATCTGCTTTAGTCATTTCCTTCGTAATCATTTGTCTTTAATCAGATTTTGTGTCTATAATAATTAAGGTTAAAGTTTTAAAAAACAAAACAAAATGCAAACAATCTTCGTTTATATCTTATATTATTTTAAATCTGTAAGGAGATGCATCAAGTCTGGGTCTTGCAAAGTTGTCATTGGCAAGGTGGTTCAGATAATAAAAGCAGAAGAGCGATTACCTGATTGCCTTCTATGATGAGATAATTGGCTCTGTGGATATGGGGAAAGTGGTGGACGCGATATATCTTGACTTTACCAGAGCTTTTGATACGGTCTCCCACAGTATTCTTGCCAGCAAGTTAAAAACCTATGGATTGGATGAATGGACTATAAGGTGGACAGAAAGCTGGCTAGATTGTCGGGCTCAATGGGTAGTGATCAACGGTTTGATGTCTAGTTGGCAGCCGGTATCAAGCGGAGTGCCTCATGGGTCTGTCCTGGGGCTGGTTTTGTTCAACATCTTTATTAATGATCTGGATGATGGGATGGATTGCACCCTCAGCAAGTTTGCAGATTACACTAAGATGGGGGGAAGAAGTAGATACACTGGAGGGTAGGGATAGGGTCCAGAGTGACCTAGACAAATTGGAGGATTGGGCCAAAAGAAACCTGATGGGGTTCAACAAGGACAAGTGCAGAGTCCTGCACTTAGGACAGAAGAATCCCATGCACTGCTACAGGGTGGGGACCGACTGGCTAAGCGGCAGTTCTGCAGAAAAGGACCTGAGGGTTACAGTGGACGAGAAGCTGGATATGAGTCAACAGTGCGCCCTTGTTGCCAAGAAGGCTAACAGCATTTTGGGCTGTATAAGTAGGAGCATTGCTAGCAGTTCGAGGGACATGATCATTCCCCTCTATTCGACATTGGCGAGGCCTCATCTGGACTACTGTGTCCAGTTTTGGGCCCCACATTACAAGAAGGATGTGGAAAAATAGGAAAGAGTCCAGCAGAGGGCAACAAAAATGATTAGGGGTCTGGGGCACAGGATTTCTGAGGAGAGGCTGAGGGAACTGGGCTTATTTAGTCTGCAGAAGTGAGGGGGAATTTGATAGCAACCTTCATCCTCTTTGGAACCTCCCTTCGGATAGTTGGAGCTTGGCTGTTCTCAGTGGTGGCAGATGTAGAACAAGGAGCAATGGTCTCAAGTTGCAGTAGGGGAGGTTGGTATTAGGAAACACTATTTCACTAGGAGGGTGGTGAAGCACTGGAATGGGTTACCTAGGGAGGTGGTGGAATCTCCATCCTTGGAGGTTTTTAAAGCCCAGCTTGACAAAGCCCTGGCTGGGATCATTTAGTTGGGGTTGGTCCTACTTTGAGCAGGGGGTTGGACTAGATGACCTCCTGAGGTCTCTTCCAACCCTAATCTTCTATGATTCTATGACTAACTGAGGCCTGAAACCTTATTGTTTCAAATTATAACATTTTTATATATTGTTTGGCAACACAATATGTTTTGTGAAAATATTTGGCGGCAGTGGCATTTTCGAAGAGCCAGTCATCATTTTTGTGTAAAATTATATACATAGATGTCACCATTTGGACTTCACATTCTCTCTCTCTCTCTCTCCTCCCTTCACTCCCCCGCTGTACCCCCCGCAGAAGTGCATGTAACTGTTATATTTGGCTTTGGAAACCGTAAAGACCTGCAAATTTAGCATCATTTATATTCATAAAAATGATTTGCTTACTCTGAAAATTCATAATTAGTGTTATTTAGAGATTTCCTCTATTAAGGCTCACCTGTAAGCTTTCCACTCTCAGGTGGATAACTGTTCTGTTTTTCTAATGATATGACAATTAGATTCCTTAAAGGACTGGAAAGATTGTACCCTCAACTAAGGGAACCCGTTTCCCCTTGGGACTTGAACTTAGTTTTGTCTAAACTTTATGGGGCCACCAATTGAGCCTCTAGCAACATGCTCCTTACTACACCTTTGCTGGAAGGTGGTTTTCCTAATTGCTATCACTTCTGCTAGAAGAGTCTCCGAACTGCATTCTCTTACATCTGAACCACCATACAGTGTCTCCTGTGAATATAAGGTGTACTTATGCTTTCACTTGAAGTTTCTCTCTAAGGTAGTTTCAAATTTTCATATCAATAAATCAATTTACTTTCCTGCATTTTACCCCAAACCACATGCAAATAGGGAGGAGCAACAGCTATATACATTAGGTGTAAGACAAGCACTGGCATTCTACATAGTCAGGACCAAACCATTTTGGCGGCCCACCCAACTGTTCGTCGCCATAGTGGACAGAATTGAAAGGTCTTTCAATCTCCACACAGAGATTTTAATTTTGGATAACTTCTTGTATCCACATGTATTATGATCTGGCAGGTGTGTCTCCTCCAGACAAGCTGACTGCCCACTCTGCAAGATACCAAGCATCCTGAACACCATTCCTAGTGCAGATCTGTATCCTGGACATTAGCAAAGCAGCAACCTGGTCATCGGTGCACACTTTCTCCCATTGCGCCATCATTCAGTATTCAAGAGATGATGCCAAATTTGGTGGAGCTGTATTGCAGTCTTTGTGACCATGAACTCTGATTCTTCTAACTGCTTGGCAGTCACCAAGAGTGGAATACACATGTACAATCACTTGAAGAAGCAAAAACGGTTACTAACCTTTCGTAATTGTTGTTCTGCGAAATGTGTTGCACATGTCCATTCTATGACCCCTACCCTTCGGCACTGGAGTTTCTGGAAAGAAGGAACTGAGGGGGTCAAGGATCAGCTGGGCCCTTTATACCATCCCCAGCATCGCATGGCAGCAGAAGGTGTTTGAGCTGCCCCCACAGGTACCACTGAGGGAAAAAAATTCCAGCAACTGCACGGAGCACGTGCACACCGAGTGGAGTGGACATATGCAATACATCTCAAAGAACAACAGTTATGAAAGGTTAGTAACTTTTTTTTTTCTGCTCTCGTTTACACCTGTGCAATTCCTCTGAGGCTTTGCCCCCAAAAGGTGAACTAATGTGTGTGAGCGATCCTGCTCTAAAATCCTAGCGGCGACAAGGCTCTATAGTTGTACCATGAAGTAAACTGGGTGAGGCGAACTGTAGTCAGGGGTCTAGTGTCGACCTCCCCTAGCTACCTTACAGTAAAAACTACAATGTCTTGTCTCCACTGGGATTTTAGAAAGGGATAAGTCACACACGTTAGTTATCCTGTGATTTTTTTTTTTAAAAAAAAACCTACCTTTTTTGAAGTGAAGACACACCCTGACATCTGTCATGGGTGTATCTGGGTAGAACTTGCTCTAGAATTTTCATGATTTATTGTAGCTAAAATTTTCATAAGTGTTGACTAAGTGTGGGTGCCTCAGACTTTCAGTTTCTAATCTGAGCCCCTTGTGCCACAGGAAACACAGGCCAATGGTGGATTCTCCATCTCTTGATGTCTTCAGATCAACACTGGATGCCTTTCTGGAAGATCTATTTTAGTCAAGTGCAAGTTATTGGACTCAATGCAGGGATAACGGCATGACACTTTATAGCTTGTGACATTCAGGAGGTCAGGGTAGAAGATGTAATGGTCCCCTCTGGCCTTAATACCTATTAATCTGGTTTTCAGAAGTCCTGAGGGCTGCAGCTTCCAATGGGAGTTGTGCATCTTTAAAGCGACATGCCATCATTTAAATAATAATAAATACTCACCATTGGTGTGGTTTTCAAATATAAGTTTATCGTTGCATTCCTGTTCATCCACACAACCACAGATGTAAAATATTGCTTCCTCACTAGACTGATGGGTCATGATGCACCGTGAGGTGTTGTAATTTGGAACCATCACATTTTCTACTGGGAGCTGTGGGTTATGGCACAGAGTGCTGATCTTAATGCTGTCATTGTCTTGCTTCCTGAAAATATGCAAGGAGTCAACAATGCATCAGGCCAAAATCTCTGCATCCAAAAAAATATACAGTAGCCCTGTATGATAAAATCATCTCAAACCTGGGCTCCTTGTTAGTTTGATACCATGTGGTGTATGGATTGTTTGCAATGGGGATGGTGTAGAGCAATAGCTCTCAACCGTTCCAGACTACTGTACCTCTTTCAGGAGTCTGATTTGTCTTGCACACCCCCAAGTTTCACTTCACTTAAACTACTCGCTTACAAAATCAGACATGAAAATGCAAAGGTGTCATAGCACACTATTACTGAGAAATTGCTTACTGTCTCAGTTTTACCATATCCCTGTAAAATAAATCAATTGGAATATAAATATTGTACTTGTATTTCAGTGGTATCCTACTGTTAATTGAATTGTCTCGTTAGACTGACCTCCCACTTGGAAAGGCAACTCCCATCTTTTCATGTGCTGTGTATCTATACCTGCTACTGTATTTTCCACTCCATGCATCTGATGAAGTGGGTTCTAGCCCACGAAAGCTTATGCCCAAATAAACTGGTTAGTCTCTAAGGTGCCATAAGGATTCCTCGTTGTTTTTGCTGATACAGACTAACACGGCTACCATGAGGAAATGGTAAGAGAGAACATATGGTTGTGTAGGCCCTTGGATGCTTGGTGCATGTGTCTTGGTGGTAACGAAGTGTTACTTTTTGAAATAATTTAATTTAATAATCAGAGACTATAGGAATGTAACGCTCCTTGAGAAGTGAGTTCGGAGAAGTGTTTTAGGAGGAGGATGCATGGGCTCAGAAACTAGGTAGATAAACATTGTATGAGAACCTATATAGATTAGAATGACGGAGAGGGACAGGAGTCTGTCTTCGTACATGGCCTCCATCGCTGTAGTATCTGATTAGGACGCTATGATCAGGTAGTCACTTGGGCCAGGATCCTCAAAGGTAATCAGTAGAAATTAGAAGTCTAGATACCTTTTGAGGATCTGGGACTTGGAAGCTAGTGTGTGGCATTATTCTTGGGAAATCAGTCAGAACAAAATAAGGTATGAAGGTGGATGTGGGCAAAAAATACAAAGGAGGATCCCCGGAGAAGCAACTTGGGCTAAGTGAAAAGGTGATCAGGGTAAGAGCAGAGAGGTCAGAGGGGGAGCAACTTTGTGAAGATCTTTGAAGACGAGGGGCTTGATACTGCTCTGAGAGGGAACAGTATGAATTTGTGCATATACTAGTATTCATTATAAGGGGCAGAAAAATGGCCTTGGGGCTGAGACACAGGAATGGGGGTCAGGAGACCAGAACAATATTCTTGGCTCTGCCACAGACTCCCTGTGTGATCTGGATACTTAAAGTCTCTGTATGTCTGTACTTCATCTCTTCTCACAGGTACTGTGAACTAAATGTCAGTAAAGCACCCTGAGATCCTCTGACAACGGGTGCTCTCAAAGCGCAAAATAGCGTCCTTTGTATAGCACCACAGATGTACACAGTGCTGGATGGTGAGTAACATGAATGGCAATAGTAGCCCCTCTCCATGGCTGTACCATGTTGTATGGTTATTACAGCTGGAGTGCCTCATAAGGCCTCAGACTTTTTTTTTTTTTTTTTAAGGAGAAGAGGGTGGGAGCTTGGCAGCTATTAACTGGGAGATTGTTCCAGCTCTAATGGGTGGCGCATGTGTATGTGCTGTATCGAGCCATATCTATTTAACAGCTAATAGAATGATTTCCTGTTAGTAACTGTGAAAGCAGCATTCCGGAATTAGATGCGTGTCCCTGGCGCTTTGCAGAGAGCACTGACAATGGTCTCCAGGGGGAAGAGCTTAACCACAAAACTGAGTCGTCGTCATTTTCTTTGGGTTCTTGAGTTTTTCTTTCAAAAACAGCTTTTATCAGCATTTCAAGAACACAGATTTGGAAGGAAATGAAAAGCCAATGCAAAGCCAGCCCCAGAGAGTGACTGAGGTAACCGTGCCACAATCACCAGAGAAAACAGGCGCTTTTATCGTGTCACATTTACTGCTGCTAGGACTGTGAACATGTAACTCTTCCAGACAGGCCTCTGCCATGCTCAGCACCAAGAGTGACAAAGAAATCCTGCAATGGGCAAGCTGACAGCTGGTGCTTTCCCCACTCGTGGTGGGGTGAAGACTGAAGGTGCCCACCACAAGTCTCTCCAGAGTGGGTGAATGCAGTGTGCTTCTAAGAGACCGAATGCCTATTCCGAAACCCATTTGCTTCAGTGGGGTTGGGCTGGGCTGCTGCTCAGTGGCAATCTGTGTTTACTAACAAACAGATTTCAGGCATCAAGGCATTGGAGACCATATGGAGACCTTGAAAAAACGAGGCTAGGTCATGCATCCTGGGAGTTCCTGTGCATAAGGAAACTATAAACATAATTGCCTTTGCCCTCATGATGTTCTGCATTCACTAGCATCTCCCATCCTGGGATCGCCAAGTGGGGTAAGTGAGGTACACCGAGGTTCCATGACTTGTTCAACGTTGCTCAGAAAGTCAGTGGTCGAGCCAGGGATAGAACCCAGATCTGCTCTTCTTTAACCACTAGCCTATGTGGAAAACTGAACTACAATCCTGAAACCTGAATGCCAAAGGACACCTGACCTAGCACATCAAGGGGGCCCCCAATAACCTTGAGGGAAATAATTCTGAAAGTTACAATAATGATCTCCCTTCTGGGTCACTGAGAACAAGATTGTATTTTGGGGGTGAACTTGTCACTTAACCTGGAGCATACAGGAGAAAAAACTATTGATGTAAAGCTGGGTACCAAACAAAAGATGAGGAAAAGTCACTTAAATGTGACTTTGTCAACAGAAGATGGGATCTAAAGCCCACTCTACTCAGAAGTCTGTATTGACTTCAATTGATTGATCTCTCAGGGGCCAATGTCTTTCGGGGGGGTCTTCACACAGGAAATCTGAGTTTCACAAAACAGAACAAGCTGTATCCTCTGTGGCAGACTGCCTACTAACAGCCGCCCAGGGCAGGATAAGATAAAGTGCTAACAAGCTCCTGGCAAGTGAAGATGCTGAGGAAGAGGAGGAAAGAGAGGCGATGCTGTGTGGTGACAGGCTTTCATACCACTGACTCTTTCACAGCTCACAGAAACATACCTGCCTCTTCCTTAGTGATTTATTAATAAGGATCTGTTATCCTGTGGCCACCAGGTCACTTCCTCACCAGATGGGGTGAGTGATTTGCTATAATGATTTACGGTTCGATTCCATGTGAGACGATTAATGCTGCTGTTTTGGTTTCTCTGGCAACTGTGGGCATTTGCTGATAGAGCCAATGAAAGGTCTCGGGGTTACTATCCCCCAGAGAGAGATTAAGTTTTGTTTTCAGACTCTAAGGCCTTGTCTTCACTTAGAAAAAAGGTGTGTTTACCTCGTGTTAGCTAACACATGGTAACTAACTCAAGGGAAAACCATAGTGAAGACAAAGCAATTTGCAGCTTTGACACTAATGAGCAGGTCGAGGTGAAGACTATGGGGAGCCTAGAATTTATCTCAACCTGCTAGCTAATATGAAACTACAAATTGCCTGGCCCAGCCAATCACAGCATCTCCCTATATCGTGAATAGGAGATTCACAGGTTCCAAGGTCAGAAGGTACCATTGGGATCCTCTGTTTGGGTGCAGGGCTACGATTTCTGCTGAGTTTTATGGCACTGGCTCCATACACTTTTACATTCTCTTATGTGAAGTCTGGATCTGTCCATATAGCCATCAAACGTGGAATACCTGACCATGTAGTAGGGCATAGAGGTTTGATTGGTATGAGTTTGTGATGGCTGCATTATTCCAAGTGCTAAAGCCATGAGTGAATTATTTAGTGTCTTCTAATGTGAACGAAGACTGCCCACAAAAGAGGCTGTGAGGAAGGATTTGAGGATCTGGCCCCCTGGAACTCGCTTGCAAGGTTAAATTCATGGGAGCTCGGCTGGAGTAGGGTTGCAGGATTTGGCCAATAGTAAACTTGAATGTGAAGTTTCATATATAGTGCATTTGAAAGTCTCAAATTGTATCAGTGCAAATTGTGAATACAATGGAATGAATCTGGGGGGGTGGGAGGGGAAAGAAGATTAATGGAGATTGTGTCTTGTGCTTGTGTATATAATGTGCATATGTGTAGCATGCTAAAAAGCCATCATTTCACACTGGTCCTTTTTTTGCTCTGTAAATAATTCAGATACTTCTTACCATTCTGTCCCGGAGTCACCGGGCCAATGCTCTGGAACTGCTCCGTGGGAAGCCAGCCAGGACTCTGGGGGAGCATGCCTCCTCTCTCTGAGCACACTGTCACTGGGCCAAGAGGCTTACACAGCTTTGACCTTCCTGGGTCTGACCTCAGAGCATGCAGCAGCCCTTTCCACACCATGCGCTTCCTGCAGCGAGTCCGCCCATGCGGGGCTCCTGGGGAAGCCAGAGGGCCCTGCACCCCAACTCCGCAGTCAGACGTGACCCTCAACCAGCGTAAACTGGAAGGTTTATTAGGCGATAGCAACACAGCGTAGAACAGAGCTTGTTAGCACAGAAATCAGTGACTTTCAGCCAAGGTCATCTTGGGGGACCCCGGGCCAGACGCTCTGGACTCCCCCTCTTCCAGTCCCCCTAAGCAGACTGCCTGGGTTCCAGCGACCTGACCTCTGACCCGTCTGATGCTTCCGACCTCTGACACGCCTGATGCTTCTCCTCCTGGTCTTTGTTTCGCTTCCCAGGCAAAGTGTCACCTGGTCGCATCCCCCTTCTGGGTCTCAGGTTACAAAGGGCATCAGCCATTGCAACTGGAGCAGCATCAGCTGCTCCTGAGGTACTCAGCCAAAGTCATACACCCTTATCCCACCACCTACGCATTGGTGCAATACACAGGGAAACTGAGGTACACACAGTATTCATGCAAAACAGTAAAACTCACATAGGCTCAACAGTAAGACTCTCATACAATCTAACGAGGGAAAATCCCCACTTCATCACACATACAGAAAGCACATTGGTAATAGGATTGTTGCTTACCATATGGCCACACAGATTTCATATGGACTCTCACAATAGGAGTTCAAATTACAGTTGCTGTAGCACACCTTTTCCTCACACACTGGGGAGGTGGAGTCACACCATTTACACAAGTTGGTCTTCAGATTTCTTCGTGCCCCGGCAGACCAAGCTGCAAATAGAAACAAAGCCTTTGAATTATTGATTTTCTTTGTTGCTCTTGTCTCGAGTCTTAGCTGGCACTGAGTTTGCCTGTGAAAAAAATGTGCGATTCACAGAACCACAGGAGGAGAGAGGGAAGCCTGCGCACCAGCCCAAGCTGACTCTGCTGGTTGTAAGTGCACTTGCTTATCTTGTTCCTTTGCTGAACTCTTCGGTCAAATGTATTAGGCCAGAATTCACGGCCAGCAGCTGCAGCTACGTGAGTGAGTGCCAAGGAAGCAGGTCCTGCTGGAGAGCGCTTATTTCGAAGCTGAAAATTCGGAGCTACCAGAGGTAGTGTGGTCCAGGGGATAGTGCACTGGACTGGGAGTCAGGAGACCTGGGTTCTATTCCTGGCTCTGCCACTGACCCACTAGGCAGTGGGGGAGGGGCATAGCTTTAGTGGGGGTTCCTGGATTCCAGTACACCCACAGAAATCGGAAAACCAGGGTGCAAAAACACCCGGGGAGGGGGGGGAACGAGCAGCTTAATTTGCTCCTTTGCACGAGAAGCTGCACGTGGCTCCATAGCCCAGGCCATGGTGGCACTACTCCTGGCCACGTTGCTGCATAATGATGTCAGAGTCTCTACAGAGGCCCAAAGGGCAAAATCTGCCAGAGGGCGCGCCAGGGGAGAGGCAATACCTCGGTGTGTCCCAGGCAGCAGGGATGCGGGGCAGGGCACTGGGCTCATGGCAGGGAGTTTCTGAGCAGCTGGGAACAGATGCTGGGGGACGTGGCTCGACTCATCTCATCTCGGGTGGGGTGTCTCTCACTGCCGTGCGTAACCAGGCTGGCCTTGCAGAGCCTGGCCTGGGTCCACCCCCCGCACTCTCATTGTGTCCTCCTCTCTTTGTATTTACTGTTTTCACACAGCGGTTACACTGGATTTAGTATAATGCACCGATTTAATTGGGATGCTACGTCGGCCCCTGCTACTGTGAGACCTTGACCGTGACCACTTCACCTCTGTTTCTCCCTCTGTAAAATGGAGATGAAGAAAATGACTTTATAAAATGCTTTGAGATCTGCAGAGGCGAAGCGCTGTATCGGAGCTAACGATTAGTGGTGTTTTCCCTTTGATGGGTGTTGAGAGAGGAGAGTGAACCACAACCTTTCTTCCAAATGCCTCTGAACTTAGGGGCGGGATGAGGCGGTTGGAAATGTTGGTCTGAATCTGAAGTTAGCTCGTGCCTCTGACCCTTCTAATGGGCCAGCCCAAAACCTCTTTTCTGAACAATGCTGAGCTTTGGTGGGGGAGGGCTTTCCGGATTTCGCTCTGGACCCAGAGTTTTCAAGGGGAGGGCCCCACTCTATTGAAAGCCTTTCATTTGTTTGGGTAGTACTTTCTGCAGTGCAGGATACTGTTGTGTACAGAGACCTTATTCTAAACACACACCACGATGAAGAAATAATTTCAGCACGCATGCAGTCGCTGCCGTGTACATGGCATGGGGACAAATTCATATTTATTTTTGTACCAGAGCCGAAGGAACTATTTTAGGTTAAGGAATAAATCTCAGCTAAATTTAAACTTCCTGTTGGAAAGCTGCTTATTTTGATTTAAAAAGGGCAAACAAAAGAGCTGTCAAAGAAGTGTTTTAAAAAAAAATGGCCAAATGTAGGCACCGAATTAACGCAGCCTGATTTTCAAAGGCGCTGAGTATCTAAAATCCTCATTGATTTCAATAAGAGCTGTCGGCTCTCTCCACTTCACAATGAGATTTTCAAAACTACCAAAGAGATTTGGACACCCAATTCCCATTAAAACCCCACTGCGCCTGGTTCTGCTGTGACTGATTGGTTTTACATCCTTAATAGTAACATCCCATTAATTTTAATGGGAAATGGGTTTCCAAATCCCCTATGTGACTCTGAAAATCTTAGCCTTTGAAAGTCAGGACACACTAATTTAGGAGCCTAACTTTAGGCACCAAGATTTGAAAACTTTAGCCATGTGTTTACGTGTTTATTGTTCCAAAAGGCTAGTCTGAGACTTAATTTTCAAAATAAAGCCCCAAGCCTGCAAACTCCATTCACCTAGCTAGTCCCTACTTACATGAGCCGCCCCACTGATCTCAAAGGCACCTCTTGCCTAAGTTGCCTAACTCCTCACAGGAGTACGGCTTTTCAGGATCAGGTCTTTGAATGCCAAGTGTCAGTGAATGAAGAACTTTGTAGCAACAATTTCAGGAACTCTTTAAAAGAAGCACCGACACTACCAGCCCTTCGGTATGTTAGTGGGGGACACCGCAGTTGTACTCAGGAGGATGTTGTGCCTTATTTTGCTGTGGCAGAGAAAGGATTCCTTTAATCTTATCACATATGGTGAAGAATCTAGTAGCAGATGACCATAGCAAATTAAAAGGCCAGTTAATATATACAGAGTCCTAATTTTCGGTTGCTCGGGTTGTCTATATTCAAGTATAATATTTAAGTACCCCAGGCAGAATGTGCTTTGTATCCAGATTTCCTCAAAGGGCTCGTATTGAGGCACCTGCATGAACTGACCAGGTACTCAACTGTGCTGATCACCCTGCAGCCGCCACTGTTCTCAGTAAAGCAATCCTCTATGCAGTCCCTATCAATGTGACCTTCTAGCTGCTGAGCACTTTGGGCAGCCGACCTTTTCCCTTCAGTGCCTAACTCTGAGCTCCTGAAAATGTGGCCCCAAGTATCTGAGGGCTGGTCTACACTGGGGCAGGGGATCGATCTAGGAAACGCAACTTCAGCTACGAGAATAGCGTAGCTGAAGTCGACGTTTCCTAGATCGAACTAAGTTTACTGCAGGTCCAGATGAGACGCGATAAATCAATCCCAGAAGATCGATCTCTACCCGCCGAATCGGGCGGGTAGTGTGGACCTAGCCTTAGTTACTGTTACTTTATATTTTGGATAGCAGTGCTAAAGATCCAGTGTAATAACATTCTCTCTAGGAATTGATAGCACACCCATCTGCTTGTGACAGATATGGCAATTCCCCACAATATCCCTGAAAGACTTAATTGTAACCAAGGGGAAAACCCACTTGTTGGGTTTTGAAGGACTAAAGCCTAGCAGAGTCTGAAGCTGGAGTTAGAGGTGACCTAGCATACTTTTTAGCATGCCTTTTGTTTTAGCATGTTTTCTCTGTCATGCTTTTATTTTAAGAATAAATGTGCTCGCTTAAAAGGGGCTATGTCGTAACTTATAGTTGTGGGCGATCCACTGGTCATAGCCCTTGGAATGAAAGCCGGGCACAAACACTGGCCTTTTAGGTAGTCTGGCTTGCTGGGGATTACACAGGGTAAGGCAGGGAGCTGTGTGGCCTTCAAATCCATGGTCAGGAGGAAGTGAGATGAGGTTCTCTGCCCAGCAGAGGTGATGTCTGGAAGCCTGAAGTTGTTGCCCTTGGTGGACCGCAGAGGGGGAATACAGGTGCGGTTGCTCTGAAATTGTGTCATTGCTCATTATGTGTGTGCTTGGAAACAATGTTTTGTGACTGTAAATACTGGAATGGAATAGTGAATGAACTACGTGCAATTGTAATGGTTGCTGGTGTGTGTGTGTGTGTATGTATGTATGTATGCACGAGCATACCACATTCTATAAAGAATGGTTTGGTTGGTTTGTTTATGCCCCTGTCCTGCAAAACACCACATGCAGTCAGACCCTGCACATTCATACCGATTTGCAGGCTCAGGGCCTCAGTTTGTTTAACCAGACAATATTGTACCAGTGCCTGTGGAGGAACTAGTGATTTAGCAGTGTCATTTGTACTGCAAAATGAAGAAATCAATGCAAATATCCATTTTTAAAAAAAAGGCTAATATAATTATGTAAATAAGATCTAGAAATAATGTTACAACGCATCAAAATTCTGTGGAGATTACCCTAAACTATGTTTTGCATGGATTCCATTATCTTTTCTGAGAGAGATTATGGCAGGAACACCTTCTCTTTTTTAACAAATAAAAATAAGTGTAAGAAACCCACCAAAAGTTCCTTCAGAACTTTGTGTCCCTGAACAATTAGCTCGTAGGCACAATTTAGCTGCCACATCACTCAGAGTAGTCGTAATTAGACCCAGATGAACACTTTCAATATTAATACTCAGATGATTTAATAAAGCTGCACAAGCAGTAAAAGTAACAATACGCTTCCATAAAGGGGTTCCAGATGTTGCTGAGGCAAATGCTAAACATCAAAATAAAAACTTCAAAAAAAAAAAAAAAAAAAAAAAGCTGGATAAGCAAAACTTGGAACGAACTATAAACTAATTAAATGTGGAGTGAGTTTTCCAAAAAATAAATTGAAGCCATAAGGACATGATGTGAGCCAATAAAATAATAGTTAGTCAAAGTTACTGTGAAACAACAGTTTGGAAGGGTGGTCTGAAGTCACCAATAGGTGGGTTACTTTGTGCTTCGTCTCTTCCTCCACAGCAATTTTTTGTGTCCTTATGTATGGGAACAGGTTCATGCCTTTTGGTGTCGGTTGTTATGAATCAGGAGCTGTTCCAGAAAGGATAAGAGCTGACTCTTAGCATTTGAACACAGACACGAACCACAAAAAAATGTTGGGGTTTCTCTTACTGGAGCAGCAAAATTGATACCACAGCCAAGGGGCTTTAAAGTTTGCTTTTCAGTTGCTTTAAGGGGCCCATGTTCTACCTGTATAGAAGAGAGTTCTTCCAGTAGCTTTGAGAGGCCCATGTTCTACCCTGTTGCCTGTGTGCTATTGCTCACCTCAGCCCAGAGGGGCCATGTTCTACCAATTTTGCACTTACATTTGTCCCTGTGACAGGGTACTGTTAACAGCTTCAAATTGGGCTCTCTGGAAGCCAGCACCCTGGTCACTTAGGACACCCAGGGCATTGGGTGTGTTTAAGATGGAAGGGAGCATTTACACTTGCTGGTAGTCTGATGAGTTAATGAGATAATTAGCTCACCAGCTGGAGAGCCCAGGTAGGAAAGCAGGAAGTATAAAAGGCTAACCCTGGGAGCAGGAAAGGGACGCCTCATAACTGATACTCACAGCCTCAGACTTTAAGGCCATAAAGGAGCATGATCATCTAGTCTGACCTCCTGCACATCGCAGGCTACAGAACCTCATCCCCCACCCCCACTCCTGTAATAGACCCCCTAGCCTCTGGCTGAGTTACTGAAGTCTGCAAATATGATGTAAAGACTTCAAGTTACAGAGAATTCACCATTTACACTAGTTTAAACCTGCAAGTGACCCATGTCCCATGCTGCAGAGGAAGGCGAAAAATCCCCAAGGTCTCTGCCAATTTGACCTAGGGGAAAATTCCTTCCTGACCCCAAATATGACGATCAGTTAGACTCTGGGCATGTGGGCAAGACCCACCAGCCAGACACATGGGAAATAATTCTGTTACTGTGTGGTTGTAGTTTGTACTGGAGTTTATGAAGGAGATAAACAATAAACACACATGGTGACGGTACTTTGACATACCTGTGTGCTGCTTAATTCACCAAAAGGTCTTATCAGCCAGGCTTTTCCTGGAGTGGAAGAGGGAACCCATTCACAGTCCCCTTTAAGATGCTTGTTTTCTACACACGAGGCACCATATTCTTCCTGTTTATATGGTGACCTAAAATCGCTTTCCCAGCAGCTCTCTGCACCAGTCTTGTGCACCTCAGCAGACTTAATTCAGTCCCTGAAACATCGGGCTCCCAGTGGATAAACTGAATGCACTAGGGGGAGGTGCTCGGATAACACAGTGACGGTTGAAGTCACTGGGAACACACGAGGGAGCAATCATCTTCTACAGCATATCTCAAACGGGTCCCATATCACAGTTTGGCTACATATCATATAACGTCTGTGCTGGGCCTTCTGTAAAGTCACACTATCATTGACCCCAAATGATGACCAGTAAGGATGGCAAGGAATTTGCAGTACGTAGCATATGTGCCAGTCAAGCAAAAGGCGTCTTCCAGCTGAAACAATGATATGTACCATGGAATTAATTTCACATGTGCCTACTTTTGAAAACTGGGCTCTCTGTATGGCACTGAAGTACCAAGTGGAGCTTTATACATCCGTTAGAAGGTGTTGATGAGTGTGAGCCATTTATTGATGAATAGAGACAAAATGCCCCGGAGAGTGTCCCAAAGCCACATGGTGTCCCGAAGGGCTGGATTTCATGTTTGGGCCTTTGCTTTAACTGACAGCTGTGTCAAATGACACGTCAGCAAGGCAGCTCCTTACTGAATATGCTTTGGAGGAGACTTGTACACATTGTTTATTTCCTCATGTGTATACAGTAATTTCCACTCAGCATATTTGTTCCTAATATGCCTGTCTGAGACAATAGGCAATGAATAACTGGGATGCAAAGCTAAGGCCTCTCACGTGGGGTCAAACCACATCAGATTGGAACCCAGTCAGACACAGACGAGGAAGACGCACACAAGTTTAATGGCACTGGGATCATACAGAGCTGCTGCTTAATGCACAGGATTCCCTGCACCTCTCAAAAGCACAGATTGAGGCCCTTTTTCGTGAGGCGTATGTGTGTATCTGAGCTCAGAATTGGATTTCATCCTGTGACTAATGGCACAGCTATATAATAAGAGCTACTCATAAAATTATTCTGAGAATGACAAAATTCTTTCCCTGTTATACACCGTATTTGTTTCTCAATCTTGAAAAAAAAAGCCAGTGGGATCTAGCTTCCCTTTGATCCATGTGAGAAAGCTAGAAACTTTCCCCATCGGCAAGTTTTTCCATAACTGCCTACTGCAGGGTTCCTTTCATGATGTCCAGTGTCAGAGACAAGATACTGGACTAGATCCAGTGTGACAATTCCTATATTCCTGATCCCCAATAGATTTGTACATTGATAGATTACAAGGCCAGAAGGGACCATTGTTACCCTCTAGTCTGATTTTCCTGTATAATACAGGCCATAGGGCTTCCCTGAATTAATTCCAATTAGAACTAGAGTAAATCTTTTAGAAAAACATCCCATCTTGATTTAAAAATGGTCAGTGATGGGGAATCAACCACACGCTTGGTAAATTGTTCTAATGGCTGTCACCCTCATTGTTAAAAATGTGTGCCTTTTATCTAGTCTGCATTTGTCTAGCTTCAACTTCCAGCCATTGGATCTTGTTATTCCTTTGTCTGCTAGACTGAAGAGCCCATTATTTTCAAATGTCTGTTCCTCACGTAGATACTTTCAGACTCTATTATATACACATGGGTATCAAGGGGAGGACAGACCAAATTATTTGAGCTGGAGACATTCAGTAGCAAATTTTCCAGGATATCCCAGGATGCACAAAGCACATCTCCTATTAGACTCTCAGGGGCGCTGGAACAATGTATATCATGGGGGTGCTGAGAGCCACTGAACCAAACTGTAAACCCTGGATATAATGGAAACCACTTCAAGCCAGGGGGTGCAGCTGCCCCTACCCCTGCACCCTTAATTCCAGCACCTATGGTGTTGCTTGCACTTCATTTGGTTCATACAACTGAATCCTGCCCTCACGTTGCCCTATACAATAAACTACTGCACTTGCGAAGGCTGGAGTGAGTCCATAATGTATCCTGGTGAATTATAAAGGGTCAATTTTGATTGCATTGGACACGGTGCTTCCTGAGGCCAAGTCAGACGTGCAGTATACCCTTTGTGGACTAGCTGGACCTTTTTCAAAGGTAGAATAGTAACTGACTTATTCTGTCATTTACGTTTTGTTCTTAAAAGTATCTTCTTTAAATGAGTGTTTTGTAAGTAATGCTTAGGAAGGCAGCCCACCTAGGAGAAGGAAAACTCTGATTTAAAACCTCTGCTGCCTTGTGGCAATACCCACTCATGGGAAAGGCTAAGGGAGTCAACCCTGAAACCAAATCCGGTGTCGGAGTCCCGATGGCGGTCTGACATTGTCCTCAACGTCATTCCGGCAACTCCTGCGACGCCACTGGTGCCAAGTTGTATCGACATTGTCTTTCCCTTGGATCCATCAGTTGCGTGGAGAGGGGGGTTCTGCTGCATGGGCAACAGCTGTTCCTCCATATCACCCTGCCCTGGCTTGCGCCCTGGAGAGGACACTCCAGCTTCGCCTCACAGCGTCAACACGGGAAGCAACAGTTTACCGGTACTGCCACTCTCGTGTGGGGCTCTATAGCCACAATAGATGCTGCACAACCAACAATTAAACATTCCCCATGGGCACATATCCATCGTCTCTCGAGACTAACGGACGCCAACAATTACAAAGTAAATGCTGTAGTGCATGGGCTAGACCAGGAAAGTTCTCAAGACTGCAGTAAAATAGGAATAATGGAGATCTGTAGAATAATATTTCCACTGCTTGCATCCGAAGAAGTGGGTATTCACCCACGAAAGCTTATGCTTCAATACCTCTGTTAGTCTATAAGGTGCCACAGGACGCTTTGTCGCTTCTACAGATCCAGACTAACATGGCTACCCCTCTGATACTTGTAGAATAATATGTCTCTCCTGTCTGGCTGTCTAATCACTAATGTCTAAGTGCCATTCAGGGCCTGCTCTACCTTTTTGCTGACCCAAGCAGCGAAGCAAAAAAAAAACCCCAAAACCTGCAGAGTGCCGCCAAAGCAAAGAAAATAAAAAAGCTGCCGCAGCAGTGCCGCCAAAGAAGAAGAAAAAAAGCCGGAGTGCTGCCCCAAGAACGGTCGGATTTGCTGCCCCAGGCACCTGCTTCCTTAGCTGGTGCTTAGAGCCGGCCCTGGTGCCATTGTAATTACTGGGCTTTGCATGCGGCATTTGCCTCATGACAGTTTATTGGTATATGATGAAGTTTAATACAGTAACATATGGGTGCAATGTCACAAAACAAACATCATGCCATACGTGCGATTTCTGCAGTCAGTACCAGCGAGTCAATGGTATCATTCTAACTAACAGAAAGCAGGAGTGAGCCCAGAATGATATGCAAGGATTATCTTATGTTTCACTTCAATTTCTTTGGCTCATGCAGTTGTTCTCCAGCTCTTCAAATCACAGGAGCATAGAAATTAAAGATAGAAAAGATGTATTATCTAATCTGTCTGTCTATGGTATTCTTTAATGTCTCCTCAACATTATATCTAGTTGCTGTTACTGCATGTCATCTAGCCGATCCTCAGTGCACCATTCCTGCATTACAACCTATTTTTACATCCTATTTTTTAGTGCTTTGCCCAGTCTGATGTTAAGTTTCCCAAGCAATGGAGTTTCCACTTCTTCCTTAGGAGATTATTCCATTGTTAGGAATGCTGATATTAAGTCTAAATTTTAATATTCTGAATTTCATCCCATTGCTTCTAGTCTTTCCCCCTTGTCCCACCTGGAATACAATAGAACCTCAGACTTACGAACACCAGAATTGCAAACTGACCAGTCAACCACACACCTCATTTGGAACCGGAATTACACAATCAGGCAGCAGCAGAGACCAAAAAAACCAAAACAAAACAGTACTGTGTTAAATGTACACTACTAAAAAATAAAGGGAAAGTCTCAAAATCTTTTTTGACAAGGTAAGGAAATTGTTTCTGTGCTTGTTTCATTTAAATTAAGATGGTTAAAAGCAGCATTTTTCTTCTGCATAGTAAAGTTTCAAAACGTTATTGAGTCAATGTTCAGTTGTAAACTTTTGAAAGAACAACCATAACGTTTTGTTCAGAGTTATGAGCATTTCAGAGTTGTGAACAACCTCCATTCTCTGAGGTTCTTCTGAAGTTATTCCCTCTTTGGAACATGTGCAGGCAATTATCATATCCCTTCTCCCTTAGTTGTCATATAGCCAGCTATCCATATTTAAAAGCCTGATCCTGGAAAATTCTTGATCACATAAATAGTCCCTTTAATTCTTGCGTGAGAGAGGGCTGCAGGATACACAATGCTAAGTTCTTTCAGTCTTTCCATTCAAGCCAATCTCACCAGCCCCCTTAATCACAGATGTTCTTTTTCTGAACTCCCACTAGTGTGTCTCCCTCTTCCTGGTAATAAGGTGCCCAGTACTGAATATAGAATTCCTGGGGGCAGTCTCACCAGAGTGCCGCTGCATTAGATGACAGGTTTGTTGCAGCACCGTGGTTCTGATAAATATTTTCCATATTGTGCGCCCTCCTTTTTTGTTTGAAAACAACAACAGTGCAGATTGACTCATTGAGCTTACAGCCTCTGAGTCATTTTTTTATTTCTGGATTCCACCGTTCCACCCTTTGCAGTGCAATGAATAGCACATACACACACATACAACGTGCAGATAGAGTTCACATTTTTCCAGTAATAATGAAGCAATTGCCATACCATTGAAGAGAAATGATTGCACTTTGCATGCTCTGGCTTTTATTTTCCATCGTATAAACACCTCACATGAAATAAGGATGGTTGTAAACTAAAACTTGTTGTTGTTTTCACTCGGCTTGCCTGCAAGCTAGCGTTAGGAGTCATGTAGACAGTCAGCTTGAACTTTGAAAGTATAGAAATTGACCCTTTCTCACACCCCCTGCATTTTCTCTCCGGCTGCTTAGCAGCAGGAATCATGGCAGATGGGCACTTCCTGAGCAGGTGGGATGAGTCGTGATATCCGTGCGAGGAAGTCCCAAATGGTCACATCGAACAACCAGGGACCATTGGTGGAAGAGATGTAATGGGGAGCAGAAGAGGCAGGCAGGTGAGTGGGGTGAACCCCCATAGTGAGTGCTGAAAACTAGGCGGGAAGCAGGGGCTGGTGAACAGGTGGTCAAGGGAGGGGAAGCAACAGTTTCCCTAGGCAGGTGCTCAGTAGCAGAAGGGATAAGTGAGTGGGCCTGGGTGGTGGCTGACCAGTCCTCAGGAGGGGCTTGCGTATTGTAGGATGGGGAGGGGGGCTACGTGGTGGCAGGCTGGGGGAGAGGAAAGGGAGGTGGCCCTGGGAGGGCTAGGAGGAGCTATGACCCAACACCTGCCAGCCATTAAGCATAGACTCTGCACTGCAGCCCTTTGATCAGACCTGCACTGCAGCCCTGTTTCTTGAGTTTATGTTCGACAGAGCTCAGTGTGTTGGCTACAGATCAGAATTTGCACAGGTGGCTGGGACTGAAGAGTAAAGGTAACTGCATGCTGCATTCTCTCTGACGGACAGAGCCATCTTCATAGCACTGTCACCAGCTCCTCTTGTCCTGCTGTCATCTCCTGCAGCGAGGCCCTTAGCTAACCGGCGGGCATTGGGAATAACCCAGACGAAACCAACACAACCAGTAGTTGGTTTTGCTGATTCAGGGGCTGGTTCTGGTGCTTGTTGCAGTGGTATCGAAGGGCCATATGGGTGCTGCAAAGAGTTGAGGAAGAATACCCTCAGAGCAGGAGAAAATGTAATTAACATTATATTGCCCCTCCCTGCCGCAGTAGGGTGCGTGCCCATAGCGCTGAGCACTATGGGGGATTCCAGGTGGCAGTGTAGCCCATAGGCAGCTCTGGGGAGGCTACCATAAGTTAGAGCAGCCTCTGGGGTGCCATTTTGCCCACACAGCAGCCCAGAATCCAGACCCAAAGCTGCTGCTGTTCTCTCTCTCCTAGGGCTGCCCCTTCTGTATTGTGCCCTCCCCACTTTATGGGATCCTTGAACACAACTTCCTACCTGTCCTCCTCAGCTTTATACGTACACGCAAGATGTAATGAACGACTCCAGCCAAGTCCTTCCTGCACAGAGTCTGGGGTCATGCAAACCTCGTAGGGGGTGGCGGGGAGGAGTATTAAACAGGAGCAGCGTGCACAAGGTGCTGCCTTGCTTGGTAACCACCTCTAGTCTCCCTTGTGTGTCGCAGGCTCGCAGCACTTCCAGCATAGAATCATAGAACATCAGGAGGTCATCTAGTCCAACCCCCTGCTCAAAGCAGGACCAATCCCCAACTAAATCATCCCAGCCAGGGCTTTGTCAAGCCTGACCTTAAAAACCTCTAAGGAAGGAGATTCCACCACCTCCCTAGGTAACCCATTCCAGTGCTTCACCACCCTCCTAGTGAAATAGTGTTTCCTAATATCCAACCTAGACCTCCCCCACTGCAAGTTGAGACCATTGCTCCTTGTTCTGTCATCTGCCACCACTGAGAACAGTCTAGATCCATCCTCTTTGGAACCCCCTTTCAGGTGGTTGAAAGCAGCTATCAAATCCCCCCTCATTCTTCTCTTCTGCAGACTAAATAATCCCAGTTGCCTCAGCCTCTCCTCATAAATCATGTGCTCCAGCCCCCTAATAATTTTTGTTGCCCTCTGCTGGACTCTTTCCTATTTTTCCACATCCTTCTTGTAACGTGGGGCCCAAAACTGGACACAGTACTCCAGATGAGGCCTCGCCAATGTCGAATAGAGGGGAATGATCACGTCCCTCGATCTGCTAGCAACGCTCCTACTTATACAGCCCAAAATGCTGTTAGCCTTGGCAACAAGGGCACACTGTTGACTCATATCCAGCTTCTCGTCCACTGTAACCCTCAGGTCCTTTTCTGCAGAACTGCTGCTGAGCCACTCGGTCCCTAGCCTGTAGCAGTGCATGGTATCCTTCCTTCCTAAGGGCAGGACTCTGCACTTGTCCTTGTTGAACCTCATCAGATTTCTTTTGGCCCAATCCTCTAATTTGTCTAGGTCCCTCTGTATCCTATCCCTACCCTCCAGCGTATCTACCACTCCTCCCAATTTAGTGTCCTCTGCAAACTTGCTGAGGGTGCAATCCACACCATCCTCCAGATGGTTAGTGAAGATATTGAACAAAACCAGCCCCAGGACCAACCCCTGAGACACTCTGCTTGATATCAGTTGCCAACTAGACATGGAGCCATTGATCACTACCCGTTGAGCCTGACGATCTACCCAGCTTTCTATCCACCTTATAGTCCATTCATCCAGCCCATACTTCTTTAACTTGCTGGCAAGAATACTGTGGGAGACTGTATCAAAAGCTTTGCTAAAGTCAAGGAATAACACGTGCACTGCTTTCCCCTCATCCACAGAGCCAGTTATCTCATCATAGAAGGCAATTAGGTTAGTCAGGCATGACTTGCCCTTGGTGAATCCATGCTGACTGTTCCTGATCACTTTCCTCTCCTCGAAGTGCTTCAAAATTGATTCCTTGAGGACCTGCTCCATGATTTTCCCAGGGACTGAGGAGGCTGACTGGCCTGTAGTTCCTCTGGATCCTCCCCACTAGGCAATGCTACTAGAGAAGCACGTTTGGGCCATATGGCCAGATCTGTAAAGGCATTTAGGCACCTGAAGATGCAGCTATTCATCTCCCATTGGGGAGTTAGATGTCCAGGCTCTTCTGAAAATCCCACTAGGTGCATTTTTAGGCACCTAATTACCTTTAAAAATTGGGCCCATTGCCTGCACCTTGAGCCGAGTGAATAATGCAAGGCAAATAACTTAATCCTCAGCGTTTGCCTCTGCTGTGCATAGAAGGCTAGACTGTGATTTGCTAAGAAGGGGAAGAAAAAGCTGGGTCATCCCAGGAGCAGCACATGAATTGTTACTCACAGTCACAATTCCTTCCCTGCTTCCTGCGCTTGGTCTGGGGGAGGAGAGGAGTCAACTATTTTATATGGGGCAGCACACAGCCAGGGCTCCTCATATGCCCCACCCACTTGCTTGCAGGGAATATCGGGCTGTAGCCGGAGTCACAATCTAAGCAGGGGAATAGGGAGGAGGGTGCCTTTGCTCCCCTGTGTAGCTGAGAAAGGGTTGTGACAATCTACCCAAAATGTATGACGCAATTGCAAACTGATCGTTCTTAACGTATTCATTGTACAGGACTATACACATTTTTTTCCCATCGTGTGACTAGTTAACAAGCAATTGATGGCAAATGCACATTGGCATTTGTGGTTTGTTGGCTAGTGACCTAAATCATGGAACTGGTTCTCTTCCCTGCTTGGATGATTTGTTTTATTAATATTTCTTTTGGATTTATCCAATGCTTAACATGCTGTAACTAGCTTACTACCCCAGGGTGCATTTTGAAGTTTGAATATTAGAATCAAATATATAATTTATTTGCTTTGGCTGAATCTTCAAGTTCAAATTCATTTTCTATGACCATTCGTGCTAGCAAAACTGTGTGGATCAAATGTTTGTGGAAAGTAAATGCAAAAGGGTCATGAATGGGCTGAACTGAAATCCTTTTTCAAATTCAAAAGAATAATTACAGGATGCTTTTCCCTCTTGCTCCTCATTCAGGCTCCAATTACTACCCCTTAGGAATAAAGTTATGGAAGGATTGGGCTATATTAAACTACAAGAAATTATAAGGTAATATTCTCCATTTATTCTTTTGGTTTAGATGATTAAAGTAATAACATTGATTGTAATGAAGGAATCTTTCCCTTTTTTATGGATCTTTTTCCATGTTCATTAAAATGTAGGTACCTCTGGTATACTGATTTATGATTTCTGTTTTACTTTAAGCAATTTTTTTTTAAAAAATGTAACAATTAGTGGGCAAAGAAAGACACACAAAAAGAAAAATAATAACCTACGTATTTGAGATTTTGAAGTTAAGGAGGACCTGATAGAAAGTCCATCAAAGTCAGTGGAAAGACACCTATTAAATTCAGTGGGCTTTGGATCAGACCCAGAAAGGATATGAATGCAAGCAACAAGAGGTATAGAATTTACATACATTTTGAGGGCACCAGTCAACCTAAATCAATGTAACCTCAACCTCAGGCTGTTTCAGGAGTGATGTTTCTTCAGCATCGAGTGACAGGAGTATGGCAAACCCCACAGGAATCTTCATAGTTTGATGTTTAAGCAAATGTTACTGTAACCACTTATATTTGTTTCATACAGAGCTGATTGAAATCTTTTTACTAAAAAGATAGGCCCATTGGAAAATGCTGATTTTTAAAATGTTGCTAGAAATTATTCACAGAAATGTCTGCAAATATTTTGTTTGTTTTCAGGACGTGGTTAATCAAAGCCTTCCAACATTTTGTTCTGTTGGTACCATTGTTTCTCAACTCAATAAGGCTCTGATTCAGCAAACCTCTTAAACCCTGGCTTAACTTTATGCATGTATTTAATTCTATCCCTATTTGGCAAACAGCTAAGTCAAGTAATTAAAATTAAGCACATGCTTGAGTGCTTTGCTGAATCGGGGCCTTACTATGTCGAGAAATAATATAACTTGTAACAGAATGTTGTTCTGTTGTGGTGATGTAATTTAAAATTGATTGCCTATGGCTCCCTATGGGTCATTCGCATGCCAGACTGAGTTACTTTGACTAGTCCTAAATAATAAAAGTCACCATCTAGGGGAAAGAATTTAATCAGGGCATCTGATAGGGTCCTACTGCAGTATATGGGACATGACAACAGGAGAGCAAGTGGGAATTGGCCCTGGGTGAAGTCACCATTCAACATGAGTATTACAACAGGTTGGCACTCTGCCTGTAACACATCAAATGAACAAGGTTGTTCTGAAACAAGGCATGGGTGGTTATAACTCCTGATACACAGTTATACCCCTGAGGTTAGTAGGCACTACATTTTTAAAAAGTGCTCAATATCTAGTAAATCCCATTGAAAATCTGGCCAGAGTTGGGTTGTATGTCAGCACAGTGGTAGAAATTACAGTAACACTTCAAGTCACATGGGACATAAATACTAGATAACTGCTCTTTAATGACATGACAACTTAATATTGTTTTTAATACCATGTAACTTCATAGTGTGTACTGGCGCTTGCAGGGTACTTTGTAATTAGGTTTGGTATGTCTGAAAGCAATTACCACGTGATGTAAACTGGTGTGGAGGAGAGAAGCAACTGTGGGTTTACCCTGTGATAATTGTTCCTAACCTGTTAAAAATGCAGCAGCTGTATGTTAATTACAATACTATGAAATGCAAATGTGAATAGTTACTATGTAAACCATGGTATCCAAACTTTGTCCAGCTAGGGGGCCATATGGGCTGCTTGCCAGTTGCTAGAGGACCTTGTCTAATTGCCTAATTTAGTGAAAATGGAGCAGAATGCATCCATCATCTTTAATACGGAGATACAACCCATGGGTCCCAGAAGCAATGGTCCATCTCATTACGTGTGTGTACTTCAGTTTATGAACATGTGCTCACCCAAAGTCATGTGTAGACTCTTTATAATAATGTCATACCAATGTGCAAAAGCTAAGAACAACCTAGAGCCCTTCCAACTAAAACTCTCCAATTACTCCCCCCCTAGACACTCTTGCCCCATTTGCCTCCCCTTCAGATCCACCTGGAAAAGCCTGAGAGAATAGAGCCTTGCAGGGTGACTTGAAGGTCCCTGAGGTGACCAGGACCTAGAGCTGGTTGAATAATGACAATATACTCATGAAATAATTCTACCAGCTCTCCAAGGACCCCTGCCCATTTACAACTTTACAGACTAAAGCCAACACCTCAGAATACACCATGTCACGACTAGAAAGAAGAAACGGCAGGCCGACGAAGAGCACATGGCAATAATCCCATCTCCAAGTGGCTAAATCATGGGTCATTGAGGTGAGGACCCGATGTGAAAGAAAAATTACAATCTACTGGCCGGTACAAATGCTGTGAAGTGTTTTTGTCTAGAGTTACTATCAGGGTGTCTAGAAGCTGCTGAAGACGGTCCAATGGTTAGGGCACTAGCATGGCACTGGAGAGACCTGGATTCAATTTTCTGCTTTGCCACAGACTTCCTGTGTGATCTCGGGCAAGTCACTTAATCTCTCTGTGCCCCAGTTCTTCATCTGTAATATCGGGATACTAGCACTTCCCTACATTACAGGGGTGTTGGGAGGCTAAATATATTAATGAGTCTGAGGCATTCCAATGCTATAATGATAGGGCCCATATAAGATACTTAGATAAAATACAGGTTGCAAACCTGAATGGCAAAAGAAGGGAACTAGCACCAGCTCCATCTTTTTCTGCTTGTTTCTTCCGGGCTACAGACAAAAGGTCAGATTGGATGATTTTGTCTCAATTTCGTTCAAACCCCATTCCCAGTAAGACACTGACCAAGGAGCTGTAGTCTTTGTAGGCCACCTCCTGCCCGTATTAATGGTGAAAGTAGCAATAGGCCAAATAGCAGAACAAAGTGAGCTGTATTTGGCCCACAGGCTGCTATGCCTTGACCACCTTGATCTTAGGAAAAATATTTCTATATTTTTTTGCCCAGGAACTGAGCATTGTGTGTATTTTCCTAGCTCTGCAGGAGCAGATGGAAGTAGGAGAACAAAAAGGGCAATAAAAAAAAACCAACCCTAAAGATATCCTCAGAATAGGGAAACATTATCTGGGTCACATTTGGGCAACAGAGTTTGCTCTGTTTCAAGTGCAAATGGTTTACTGATGATTTAGATGAACTTCCTGGGGAGTGTTTGAAAATTCCTGGCACACGTTTTATTTACCATCTGTTAGGAGGACTTTGATGAGCCAGCAAAGACATGTTGGAATGGAGTAGCTGTTATAACTGAGTGAGAGAGTATTGTGATCCACTAACTTAAGCATCGTTCAATCCTTTTGATTGTTTACAGTGATGTAAATAAATGTGCTTTTGTCAGAAAGTTCCAACACTGACTATTCCTTCATATCTAATATAAAACTCTTATACGTGTCTACCCTAACTTGGAAATAACAGTTTCAACAAGCTGAAAAATATAGAAATTTCCTTCCTAAAGACCTTCTTACGAGGTGTTATGAACAGTCATAATTTATTTGCATTGGTATTAGTACTTCATCTTAACATTCCCACCAGGCCCATGTGCCCACAACTGGAAAGAAAGCTGATGGAATTTTTTCATAATTTTAAATTTTTGTACAAGAAATGTTACCATTTTTGCAAAAAATTTCCTGTTTTTCAACCAACTAAAATGTCAATAAAATGTTTACTAGCTTTATTTGTAAATATTATAACCTACAAGATACCAAATACTTTATCCTGTTGTACCAGACAAAAATGTTGTTAAAAACTGAAGTTAAAGTTGAGAATACATATCCATAACAGCGAGGTTTTTAAAAAACACCTTTATAAGGTCACTGTAGTTATTAAAACCAACCATGCTCCAAACCCCCTGAAAAAAAACAAACCAATCAAGCCCAAGCCAGGAAACTGAAAGTAAAGGTTGAACTTAAAAGAAACACAAACTTTTGAACGCGCAGGTATATGGCCAACTGATCAACACTGCGCCTTAAAATGAGGCCACTAACACTTCCCTACTTTACCAAGATGTTGAGGCTTAATTAATTATTTTTAAAACACTTTGAGATCCTCACATGGAAGGCACTATAAAACTGCAAAGTATTATTGCAAAATATTAGTTACAAGATTAAATTATGATCATGTTTCTTTCAATAGGTGTTTCTTTCAATAGGTGTTCATTGCCTTTTATGGTAATGTGTCATGGAAAATAATTAAATCTCTGATTTTACCCAGACATAATGTACATATTTTTGCCAACAAATTAATAATATAAATGATATGTAAGTAAAACAGCGAAACATAGCTTCACTTTGGAAACTGGTGTGAAAAACTCTTGCGTCTAAATAGTGTCAGAGTATCATCAATTTTAATGTGGAATATTCTTAACAGACAACAGACAGTGATGCTGAGCAGGTCATCCGTATTTTCCATTTTTTTTGCAAGAAACACAAATGATCAGTTAAATCAACTGATAGTTGGTGGTGATAAGTAAGAATAGTTTCCTCTTCGGTCTTATTTTTTCTCTGGACTTAGTGACTGCTGCTCACAGTTCCCAATATAGCTGTTACCCCAGCCACCAGAACTGGAGATAGAAAGGTGGCATATAGCCACTGCTGTGTCCCCCCCGTATGCCCCAGGCTATGTCACTCAGAGGCGCAGCTCATCATCTGGTCCCTGTTCTGCAACAGTTATTTGTTTTACCAACCCAGCTCCTGCTCCGCGAGTTATCCCTGAAACATGCTCCAATGGGTATATCACTAAACAGCCGTTTTGTTAAACAAATTCTTTCCAAGCAGAGGCCTTATGTGCCATGGGGGATCGTGCTGATGAGGATGTATGGAACAGGATTTCTCACTCCTCCACTGATGGTGTTTTACAAACAGGCAGGCATAGAACAAATATACAAAACTGGATTGAACGTGTGTTGGAGGGAATGCAACCCGAAAGTTACCTTCCTGCCCATCTGGTGGGAATGTCCTAGAGAATTTTCCAGCAATCCTGGAAAGATGCCTGTTGACAAATTAAAGACATAACAGGAACTGAACTCCCACAGGATCCATTGCTCTTGCTTCCGTGGATGGGTCTATGATTTGGAAAGAATTGAATTAATCACCCACCTATTGGTAGTAGCTGGATGTATTATCACTTCCTGTTGTAAGAGGAAGGACCCTGTTATCGCTCATGGAATGGTTTGGCAACATTTGGGACGTTTCAAACATGGAAAAAAATCACTTAGTCGAAAGGACAATTGAATCAGTGTCTTCTAACTTGGGATGCTGCCTTTTAGATTCTCTTAGTGTAAAATAATTCAGCAAAGACATAAACAAATCGTTATTTTCATGTCCTGATTTCTTGCAGATTGCTGACTGGCTTGGACACGGATTTGCTCTGCATGTGCAAATGCAGGTGTGTTTTTATTTTATTAAAACGATTAAAATAAGAGGTTTTTTAAAGCAATATCCATGTAGAATGCTGCCCTTTGCACATTATTATTATTAGTTTTATAGAGCCCAGAGGTATTGGAGGCACTTAAAAAAACACACACGATTCAAGTTTCATCGAAGAATTTACAGTCTTGGTACTGCAAGCATTTCTTCTCATGAATAATGTTGTCCGTGTTAGTAATCCCATGCACATACAAAGTTGCAGGACTGAAGTTTACGTGCTGCAATTGACTGACAAGTGAAGATATAAAGAGCACTAGGAAGGGGAGGAAATGGGTTACAGATATATGATAAACAGCCAAGGTATACATTCATCTTGGTGGTACAATCTCTTTAAAGTGAGGAGACACAATTTCCACTGTGAATGCAAAATACAGAGTAAAGCTACCTGGTTTGTGAAATACTGGCTCAAGTGACAAAAGCACTATGTCGAAATCTCAGTAACCTTTCTGTCCCAGGTATTGTGCATTATAGCTCTTGAAACCATCCCCTGTTTGTTATGTGCAAGTACACACCAGTAGCTGCAGAGACTCGAGATGGGTCCAAACTAGAACCTCTTATCCACCCTCACCTGCAAATCAGATGTTACTGGTTTGGATAATACGAGATCTGGCGAAAGCAAAGTGGAGACTTTGGAGATGTCATGTCGTCTCTCTGTGCCTCAGTTCCCCATTTGTAACAGCACTTCCCTACCTCACAGGGGTGTTGTGAAGATAAATACATTGAAGATTGACGGTGGAGCAGGTGGATGCTTTGTCACTTACAGCCTTAGGTCTGGCGCTGACACAAGAGGAAGGGCATGAGCTCTCTGAACTCTCAGGGCTTGCCAGAAGGTACTGCTGTCGGAACCTGGCAGAGGGGTGAGGATTGACGCACCCTCATGGGAGGCTGGTGGCCCTGCATGAGACTGTGCAAAGGCAGGTAGAAGTTCTTTTCACTTCCCTGCACCAAGGGGAAATGACCTCACCAAACCCTCGATCTGTTTCTCAGGACAAGATCCTGAGGGAAGGTTGATAAAAGCCTTCAGTGGACAGCCTAGAGGGGGAGAGTGGGATGAAGAATAGCGGATGGAGCCACTGTTGGTGGATTGCTTTTTGTGCACTCCAGAAGAAGGTGGAGTTTTTGTTTTGGCTGGAGGACTAAACTACTCAGAGGAAAACTGACCCTCATCCTCCACAGTCAAAGGTAAGAGACTTTGCCACACTGCCCCAGGCACAAGAGGGCAAGTGAAATTCAATAAGATACTGGACTCTTTTAGGCCCATGGAAAGTCCCAGCCCAAGTGTTTTAGCAGAGATCAAATTGCAGCAGTCGTCTCTCTTCAACACAGAGGAGAGTGGAAACGTGAAGTGAAATGCAGCAGCTGCCAGAACTGGCACTGTAGCTAGGATCTTTAGTGCAGTCTGTTCTTATTAATAGGTGCAAATTGTGCACTGTGTAAACGATAAAAAGATGTTTAAATCTGATTATACAAATTCTGTCTTGTCAAGAATAACATTTCAATTAAGGTACATTTTAAAACTGCCAGCATCCATGTAGGCAATGATTGGCAGCTTGCTGTAAAATGGAAGATTGCAATGTACAGCTGGATACATTACTTTCCCAAAAGACAAGATGCAGTTGCTCCAGTATAAATCAGCTGTAGTTTAGCTTGGTAGGCCTGTTCGTGGCTTATCACAGGGACGCTAAACACTACCGATGGCTGCAGTGCAATAACGGCATGCAGGGGTAAATCCTGTTGAGTGCAATCGTTTGGAGCAGAGCCTGCAGTGGTGGATGCAAGACCTGTGAGCGCTCACATGTCTGATCTTCTGAAAGGCAAACAGCAATCAGCAGTTGACAATAAGAACTGATGTTGTCTATGCTAAGTAGAAGGACCATTTGAAGAACAGAAACATGCCTGGGATGGGGCTTTTGGATCCTTTCTGGAGACTGGTGAGGAAAGGGTTAATCCTCTCCCTCTGGGCAGAGGCAGGCAGGATCAGGATTGTTTCCCCTGCACTCAGGGAACTGCAGAATAGCAAGGCTGAGGCAGTTATGACCCACTAGCCCAATCCTTCAAGGCCCTGAAGAGCCTGTAGGGGACTTTAGCCGTAGTCTGGGTCCAACTATCTTCTCTTGGTGTGCACAGATTTGATAATGCCATTGGTGGTTGACTGGTCTATTGCCCCTAATAAGTGCTTGTCTTTTCTAGAGGTAGGCTTTATTCTTTACATTTATTTTTGTTTCTCTTGCATTTGGCGCTCAGCACTGAACCTTTTGATGTAAACAGAGGAGCAAGCTGGTGTAGTTCAGAGACCGTTCCAAGTCATGGACACCGGTTGTCTCATCTCAGTCCCCATCAGGTAGTTTGCTGAGCTATGTTTAATGTACTGTGGGTACTTCTTTTTTATGAATATGTGGGATGTTGCGCATCTAATAAAACATGACAGTCCACAGTGGGGTGCATTCATTTTATTCCAGATTACAATACAAATATATAAAGGACCAGATGGAAAGCAAACGTGATGATGATGAATCATTGCAAGGAGGGAGAAAAAACATCTTCAGAGAGACACACTAGACAAATGGTGGAGCTTCATGTAGCTTACAAAAAACTATATAAATCAGGGTAGACAATAGATGTTGGCATTACTTCAGACTACAGGAACGCTTCCAGCGTCCCCTTTAAACAAAAAAAAAATTTAAGCCAGTGATTGCTCATTTCATGATCCATGAATCTGAGGGGTAAATACATTATGGACTTTCTCTTTGATAAGGCACTGATAACATGTACATGTGTTGTAACTAGAGTTGGCTGAACACTTTTAAATGAAAGAATGACTTCTGTATTAAATGGAAATTTTGATAATTTTTTCCCAGTTTTTGGTTGTCCAAAATCTTAAAACTTTGGGGTTTGATTTTTATTTTTATGTAAACCTGAGAAATTCCATAAAAACATTTTCTACAAAAATGAAAAACTTCATTTTTGCCAAACTTTTTCATAGAAAATAATAAAAACATTTTCCAAGCTGCTTTAGTTGTGACCATCCTGCTTCAAATCTAGATCCCTGTTCCACCTTCTGGTTGTGTTGCACAGCTCAGGCAGCATAAAATAGCTGGAAAGGCAGGGGAAATTACTGAGTGGCATAAAGCTAACATAAGCAGTAGTATGCCACCTGCTCCCTGCCCCACAATTAGGGAGAATTCTGCAGGCATAAGGGATGGTGAACAGAGCAAATTGCACTCCAACAATCCTGGGCCAGTTGGAACAGCTCTAGGGAACCATTACTGTCAGAGTAATTTAGAGCAGCCCTGAGACTGCTCTAAGTTATACCAAAGACTGAAACAGTCTGTGCCTCATCCCAGTATGACGGGGAGGGAGAAGGGGACATAAAGATGAGTTAGAACCACCTGCCCTGTCCCTATTTGTTCCTGAGCCAATCATAACCTGGTTGGACCCATGAATCTGGCCATGCATCTTCAAGATTGTTCTCACCCTTCTGAAGCGTTGAATAGGTTCCTATTCCTTTTATTTGCTTACCTGAGAGCTGTTGTTGTAACCCAGCTCTCATTCAGTCTTTTCATAATGTCTGTATCCAGTTTCCTTTACAAGGAGACAGAAGCTGCCGAGAGAATCAAATATTTTTCTCCCGAACGGACACAAAGCTAACTATGGGCAGAAACCGTTGATTGATCCTTTAATCCATTATCAAATTGAAGGGGGAATCAGTGAAAGTTCTGATGGTGCTAATTTGCTCTTGGGCATTTCTGGCTATTAATGTAATAGCAAAAAAAAAAAAAAAAGGCAAATCCTTGCAAGAACACCATCTCCCTCTGCAAAAAGTGAAAACAAATTCACATGTGCCAAACCCCCGCTCCCCCCCCCATGCCCCACAGCAGAAGTATTTAAATAAGAAATGTGCACCAACTACCCACCTGGGTAGCCATGCCTCCTTTCAAACTATACTGCCTCCTCTTTATTAGTAAAATGTGGGTTGGTTCTGTTTTGATCTCCCACCTTTTAAAAAAACAAACCATGAATAACCATTTGAATCCCTCTTTTGCCCTTGCATAGTCATAGTCTCTCTCCCCATCTACTCTTTTCAAAGTAGTGGTCGATGTGGGCCAGTACAAATGGATACATTTAGAGGGCTTGCTAAGGCAGGGAATACTACCACTACTACTACTACTACTAAATATATTAAGGTATTATAATGCTAATTCATAGATGTAGGTCTCAACCTGTTTTACAAAGGAAAGTGGCTCCTCTCCTAAGCTCCACCTACAACCCAAGGCCCAGTCACTTATGGCATCAAAACGAGATGCTACCAGTAGATTGGGCTAGTCTTCACAATATGATCGTCCCTTTCCTCTTTTGTGTGTTTTTTTGGAGGTCTGTGCACCCTACTAGTGTTTCCCTGCAGAGCTGTGGGAAAGGGCTGCCATGTAAACTTGCAAGAGTGAATCCAGGGCAGAAATTGTCTCCAAGGCCTGGTTTTGGCTCCAAGTGCCATAGAAACAAGAGCCCCTCCTCTTCAGAAAGCAGCCTGAGGAGCCTGGGATAGGTCACCAGAGATCTCTGAACAAATACTAGGGATGTTTCTGTGACAGCTTTGGAGCTGCCTGTGGTAATTTATGAATCCTCTATATTCTATATGTTTGGCTGCTTGTTGTAAGAGGGTTAACCGCATGAAAATGTGGGGTTCGTTCGAGAAGAGGCTGGCTGCATGTAAGCAGGAAAGGGAACAATGGCTTCAGCTAGCCATACAGCTCCCAATACTTGAGGTACAATGCAAGCGCCTTCGCTCTGAAAGTCCACCACCACCACCCTTCTGAGATCACCAGATTGTTTTTTGGGCAGTAGAATAAAAAGGGCCTGTTAAATTGAGAACAAAGGACTTTGGCTGGATTTTAAAAGACAGTCCCTCAAGGAGAGGGGAAGGAGAGTTGAGAGGAACAGAATGAGACCTAGACCCCCCAGAAGTTAGGAGTCTGGGGCAAGAGAGATGTGCTTGTAGACCTTTTGTTGTTTCAAAAATCTTCTCTTATGCCAGGTTTTGGCCTTATTGTTGAGATTAAGCGATATATTGTTATAGGAGGGCTGTTTTGGGCCACTGTAATCCAGACTCCTGAAGGGAAGAACCTCAGGTGCCCAAACTCAGTTAGTCTTTCTGGGTAAGCACAGCTAATCCATAGGGTACTGTAGCCTAGTGACAGTCTACGAATGGGAGAATTGTAGGATTATATCCCAAGAGAGGTAAAGGCCCAAGGCCTGAGACCTGACAGGATGCACTCAAGAGACCAGAAGAGGGGTCATAAATTCAGCTACCCTTGCAAACATGACCATTTCCCCAAAGGGAAGCAGTCTGAAAGGCTGAGGATAAATAGCCCCAAAGTTGGGAGAATCACATGGGGGCACTGTAGGCATAGCCAGAGCTCCTGGCTTATTCTCTGCAAGTACCAGTCCTTGCTGCTGTCACAATGAACCTAAGATCCCTGTTTACAGCTTGTGAGAACTTCAGAGATCAAGGGAGGAGAGACTCACCACAAGTGGGCTGTCCCACCTCACCCTCACGCAGAGAGGCAGGAGTTCCCGAGAGAACGTTGTGCATCTTGCATCCTGCCCCATTACTGGAGTCTCTTATCCCCACCTACAAACAGAGCAATTTTGAGCACTTATGACTGAATGTTTTCTTGCCATTGACTAGTCAGCATTCTTAGCTAACCTGTAATGTGCATTGGAGTTAGTTTTGCATAAGGGAGATCCATTCGGTGGGGTGTTTGGGGAGGGAAGGTTGGATCTTGGGGGTCTTATAATGTTAACCTACAATTACCTAATGCAGTAAAGACAGTCAGCCTTTTTTGACAATAATCTATTTTCAGATTCTTACCCCTTGTGAGTTTATACAAAGCCCTCCAGGGTGGGCTGTCCACTCTTGTAGTTTTCCCTTGTCCATGTGTGCGTCTTATTAACAAATCAGGTCGCTCCCATTAGTGTAAGTGTGGTACTCTGGGTTTCCCTGCAAATGAAGTTCTGGGGGAGGGGACTAAAGGGTGCACTCAGGGTGTACTGACTGCTTTGCCAGCTGGAGGCGCCACACATTCTTTAATCTGGTACCCAAGATCCTTCTAGAAACTCCCTTCCCAAGGTTCCAATAGCCCCATGACTGTTGCTAAAACCCTGATGACAGCTACCCAGATGGATGGCAGTGCCCTTACTGGGAGCCAAGTGAGTGGAGTCCTTGTGCAGGAGGTCTTACACTTTGATCATCAGTAAAATAGTTTGAAATGTTGACATTTGTGCTGTTGTTAGGCTTCAGAGTTAACACCTCATTGGGATGGTTAGGTGCAGTCCATCTGTCTCTCAGAGCTACTATTTCAGGCTGTCAGCAGGCACGGGTAGATGTCAGTGTGGTCAGTGGAGTTATGCCAGTTTTACACTAGTTTAAGTGAGAATAGAGTTAGGCCCGGGGAGTTTCCTCTCCCTTGTATGGATTATTCCTATTTAAGGGTCAATGTGGCTCTAAATTACTAAAATCAGGGGAACACACAAAATGAACAAAAAATGTTACACTAATGCACTGTGGCCTATTCTGGGATTTAATATCAGAAAGCTGAGTTAAGGAAAAGAAAAATATATATCTGTGACCCCTGTAGAAAGGATACTCTACAGAAATGGGGCTAAGCAGGAGAAGAAAGGACCATAAAAGTCACTATCACATGAGACAACAACATTGAGAGTCACTGATTGCACGGATGACAATAACCTGATTATTTACGGCACAGAACTGCTGAGCATCAGTGACTTCCATTGGAATCAGCCTTTTCCCAGGAGGGGTTACTGATAAAGGATAGGCTCTTATGCTGAGTCTTATGTGAAACAAGCAAATGATTTGAGTCCATTTAAAAAAAATGGAACTGACCCAGTATTAGAAACAAGCTGTTTTTTAAATCTAGGTGGCAGAATTGTGAATTATACTGGGTGTTATTCCTAGCCAAGGCCATCCAAAATATTACCCTTGAGTTGAACCAGGGAAGGGGGTGGGAGGGAAGCAGTGATACTCCTCCCAACTCCAGACACACAATAAGCTCTGCCCACATGAGACACCATTCACTATATATTGTGCAGATATTCCAAGTATGATCATGCACACCCTCCGGAATCCTTGGGCTCAGTTTGCAGTAGGTGAGATCCAAGTACACCTATTAGCTCATCTTGGATTTCTCTTGGTGAGGCTCACATCCCCTGCTGGACTTCTTGAGCTTGATTCCCTCCTTGGGCGCTCAGATGCCCAGTTGCAAATGCAGACAGATGTCACTACACCAGTTACATATTTCTAAGAACATATTCAAGGATTTTAAGACCAGAAGGAACCATTATGATAAACTATTCTGACCTCCTGTATAACACAGGCATTAGAATTTCACCCAGTAATTCCTGCATCAAGCCCATAACTTTTGGTTGAGCTAGAGTATACCTTGTAGAAAGAGATCCAATCTTATAACTCAAGAGAATCCACCACGTCCCTAGGTAAGTTGTTCCAATGGATAATTACCCTCACTTTAAAAAATCTGCACTTTATTTCTCTCCTGTCTCTTGGATCAACTAAATGGATCTTCTTTAGTCTCTCACTTCTTCAGACCTTGAATCATTCTTGTAGCTCTTTTCTGAGCCCTTTCAACTCGGTCAGTGTTCCTTTCAAAATCTGGATTCCAGAACTGGACACAACCCGCACTCCATGTGCAAAAGGATTCCTAGCTTTCCAGAACTAGAGTTCGATAAGTTAATAATGTAATCAAGTATCAAATTTTGCTGGGACGCCACTGAGAAGTTTCCTGTCTTCACATTCAGCTTTAAAAGACCCTGCTCTTCAAAAAGCAGCCACAACAAGGAAAAAATATTAAGGATAATTTTTTGGAGCAGAATCGTGTGTCTTTGTATAACTTACTAGTGAGAATTATGTAAATCCTCTATTGCATTCTTAACTGTACATCAAACTACAGTCCTTGCTTTCATCACATACAGATGAAAATATTCAGTTACATTATCTAGTGACCATACAGCTATGTAACTGTGTTAAGTAATATGAAAAGGACTGTTAGAAGCTGATAATGCACCAAATATGGTTCTCAACAGCACCAGAGTAAATCCATAGTAATGTCCCTAGAGTGGACTACATAACCTCTCGATGTCCCTTCCAGCCCTACATTTCTATTATTTTGTGATAAAGACTGAAATTCATGGGATTACTCTGGTAATTGAGATGGAATCCAGCCCATTTTTTTCATTATATGATTAAGGATGTGCCATTTATGCCATTTATGCAACTTTCCAGTTGCCACTAAACAGTTAATCCAGATACAATTAATCAACATGGTTTTGGGAATTTGTCGCTTTAGGGGTGATCAAATACTTATTTTAAAACATTTTGGTAATTTGGGCTGGGAATTTCAAAGGAGTCTAAGGATGTTAGGTGCCCAATTTCGATTAACAATGGGATTTGGGCACTAATTTCCTTAAACTCTTTTAAAAATCTCAGCATTACTGTACAGCTGATCTTAACTGCATGCATCAGAGAACAGGAGGTAGCCCTTTACCAATAGCATTGTTGAACTAAATCCAGTAAAAGAGATTTTGGCTTTTTCCTCCCTGAGACACTGTATATTTAAACACTCAAAATTAATTGAATAACGTTAACTTTGTCGACATATCAGCCACTTAACCTTTCAGATTAATTTAGTAATGGCAATATCTTTTGGCTTGACTCTTTTCGGATTAAAAATTTGCCTTTTATAGAGGAAAACCATGAATTAAATAACTTTAAAATTGGGCATTTCTCAAGGATAATTAGAGGTTTCCTTTCTTACCAACAATAATCCAATACTGTGATTAAAATACTATCTTGTACTTCAGTTAGTTCTGCTAAAAATTTGATGTATTTTCCTAGTCACTTTCCAGTGTAACATCCTGTCCCTATACGTTATAGCAATTGTTAGGGTTTTATCTGCCAGCTTATTGTTAGTATCACAAGTAACATTTTGTGCAACTCTTTGAAAATCTTACTCTAACTATATATACTCAATTCCCTGGTTTGGCTCTCTATGATTCATTAGTTGCAATGACGTCATATTTGAACACACACACACGTTATCTGTCTATCATATTTCATTCCCTTTTCTGTAGACATTGGGACCCACTAAAAGTGAATCTGGAGATAGATCCCCACAACCACTTCACGTGGATGTGAACAAAGTGAAATAAAAATCCCAGTGCTTCACTGCATTGAGAAAAGAGCAATTCCAGTCACAGTGAAATTTACACATTGAGCAAAACTAATCTGTGTTTAAAAAAGATTTCACCATAAGAAAGTTCCAGTGTTTGCGCAAATCTATAAATATATACTATATATAGATGTGTATGTATACATATGTGTAGGTGCTGCATATACAAAGAGACATGAATATATACACATCCAGTGAGTATATATGCATGTCTCTTTGTATATGCAGCACCTATGCATAACACCCATTTATATACAGATCTATTCCTTATCTTGAAGCTATCATTAAGATTTAAACAAGAGAATTTTAGAGCATAGAGAGGTACATTTTCAAATCCTGGTGTAGGGAGTTTATCTGCAGTATTAAGAGTGGTATAGAAACCCAACCAGAGTATTTATTACAAAGAAATCTTTACATAAGTGCTGGAATGGTTTGCTGAATAACCAGATGTTGCTGCAGAGTCTCCCCACCCCCTTTCTTTAATAATTTGATTAATCCTGCACATAAAACTGGGGCTGATTAAAAAAAATTCTACGCTGCAAACATCTCAGCATCTGGACACAGCTGAAGTCAAATCATTCAGCTGTATATCTTGTTTGCTTTTATTGTGCTCGAATAAAATAAAACCTTCCAAGAAATAACATTGACCTATATATATATATTTGTACTGTAAACACTGACATCTCTGAGCCGCTCAGAGTGCATGCAGAAACTTACATCCAAGTTGAATGTTTACCATTTGTTAGAAGAGAATTATACAGCTGATTTCCAAGCCAGCATTACTGCTAGAGTATTGTACTAAAATCTCAGCTATTTCAAACCCTCTAGCTAATGGTCATCAGGGTTGAAATCAATGATTAGCAATCTGCTGGAGGAAGGAAAAAATAAATGAACACTATGAATATGCTGCTTAGCATTGCCTACCAGAAACTTTTTTCTACTCACAGAAGGACAGCAGCAGTAGAGAAATCAGACCCAGCCTCTTCCAGTAACCCATTTTCTGGATCCTGCCAGCAACTGGAAACCCAGCTTCACAGTTTTGATCTATTCATCCTCCACCAGTGCAGCCAGTCTGTGATTATTTTGCTCCCAACCCAAAGCTCCCAGGCTTGTGAGGCTCCTGGCTAAACTTGCAGGGAAGGCGGATCCAGCTGTTTCAAATCCAGCTGTGTGTGGGGTCCGCCCAGGAACTGGAGTTTATGAACAAACTAAGCCTGACTCTCCTCTCTGACTATATACAAATATGGGGGGGAGGGAGCCTGGGGGAAGAGCTCTGGCTCTGAGAGCAGAGTTTGATTTTCTGATGACAATATTCAGCTGCTTCAAACTCCATATTGTCCAAGGATCTTTGAAGAGCACTTCACTTCTATTGCAGGCATCTAATCAAAATGTTATGTTTACTACAACACACCCCTTTCATTAGAATAAAACCCAGACTGCGACAGTTCAGTACACCGAGAATTGCTAATTTACCACTTTTCTCACCTTAACTCTACTTTTGTCCATACATTTGTAAAATTATTTGTTTAAAAATGCTTAATTGCAGGATTCAGGACAACATACCTCTTCAGAAAGGGTACTCCAGCGCATGCTTAACTTTAAGCATATCTTTAAGTTCCATTGATTCAATGGGAGTTAAGCACATATTAAAATTCTTTCCTGAGTTAGAAACTAAAGGAATAATGCTTAGCATTTATGCAGTGTTTTTCTTCCCAAGATCTCAAACTGCTTTTCAAAGGTTTGTAAGCAATATTCTCCCCACTTTACAGATGGGGAAACTCTGGTACCTAGAAAAGAACTGGCTCGCCCCAGTTATTAACACAGGCAGTCTGTGAGAAAAATGGGAATAAAACTCAAGTGTCCTGACTCCCAGTCCTGTCTTCTATCCCCTGAAACACACTGCCCTTAAAATATGCTAAAGTAGTGACCAGAGTAATTTACCATGACAGAGAAAGAAGTGATGATAGCCATTCTTTTACAGCCAAAAAGTTACTCTAATTTGAGACTCATGTTCTGCAGTTATTGATACATAGTACTATGTGTATAGATACTGTAAAGCTATGATTTTTCACTTACCCATTTTACAGGTCATTAAACTGTGTGTGTGTTGCTGATGATATATATCAGAGTTTAGCTTCAATAAGAAATGAAACATCAGGTTCTTATACTTATGTTCACATTCAAGGCCCATTACAATCTATCCCACCCTAACTAGTACGGTATCTTTACTTTGCTGTGATGGCTACAAAAAACTGGACAATGATGAGGCTGCTGCTTTGCTGAGACCATTGGCTCTCATGATGACCAATACTGTCTCATTCTTTCCTTGTACTCTCCCATCTGTCTGTATTCATCTATTGTCTCATGTCTTACACTTAGTTAGCTCTTTGGGGTAGGGACTGTGTTTTTGTTCTGTGTTTGTGCAGACCTGGCACAATGGAATCCTGGTAAATGACTGGGGCTTGTAAGTGCTATGATAATTCAAATAAATAATAATATTGAATGGCATTTTCATATAAACTCATCCATAAAGGTTTTATGAAGTTATCTGTATACATTATACAGCTAGAGAGTCAAATAACGAGTACAACAGAAAGGAAGAGAGCTATTAAGGGAAAAAAACGAGTACTGAAATTAGATGGAAAGCCAATGAGGTAAAGAAATATAACATGGCTGTTCTACACAGCAGGAACTGCAGAGGAGAAGGCTCTAGGATTGATGGTGGTGAAACTGACCAGAGCTGGAGAGAAAGAAAGGAGGCCAAACTGGATAAGCAGAGGAGCCTGGGAGAGGCCCGGAGAGGCAAAGTCTATGATGCAACGGCAGTAAGTCTATGAAGGACTGCCTAATTTAACAGATTGTATCTTGCTTATAGCCTTGGTGGCTTTGAGTTTGAATCCTGCAGAAGCCCTGGTGGCAGAAGTGAAAATTATTCTCCAGCACTTGAAGTCTTTAAACCATGACTGGATGTTTTTCTACAAGTTATGCTGCAGTAGCCCAACCAGCAGTTATGGCTTTGATTCAGAAATTACTGTGTGAAACTGTATGGCCTGTGTCGTGCAGGAAGTCAGACTAGATAACCATAATGATCCCTTCTGCCATTAAAATCTGTGGAATAAGGAGGGAAGTTTTGAACTGGAGGCTGAAATGTTTAGAATTCTTTGCTAGGGGTGGTGTCTAAATATGTAGAGATCTACAACAGTCGAGAACTTTCCCAAGAAATACAAACCGGAGAATATGATCCTGCCTAAGAGTAAACTGAGTCAGATTGTTAGCTGGTGTAAATTGGTATAGTTTTGATTATAACTGAGCTACGCTGATTTACACCAGCTGAGGCTCTGGCCCTATATGTCTAAGTATTTGCAAATATTTAATAACCTTTTAAAAAGGAATTATTGTCCAATCTATGTATTGAAATACAGAATTTTTAACCAGGGGTTCTTTGAGCATATCACTGACTCCCTCTCATTTCGGAATTAGTGCAGTTCAAAAGGTCCACAGCTCATTTCTGTTTGTCCCTTCGGTTTCCAGGCTTGAGCATTGTGTGGGGTTTTTTTGTGTGTGCGTGGAAGTCAGAAGCAGGCGGGCTTTTGTTGGAAATGTCACAGATTATTCATGATGGATGTTTAAAACTCTTTAAAACCAGGAAGAATCTCCTGCAGAGAAGGAAAACTTGGAGAGAAACGAAGTCCCCAGCAGGAGCCCAAAAGAACTTTAAACAGTGGTGGACACTGACCAGACAAGGTCACTGTACAGTCAGTAGCTCTGAGTACAGCAAAATTGCAGCAATGGAATTTTTTAATGATCAGAAGCTAGAAAACTAGTGATAGCCCTGAACTAAAGGCCTAGATCAAAATACTCACAAACTACAGGCATGTTTGAAATCTGAACCTGCATGTGGATCCACATGATCCCTAACTTTTTATGAACCAAAACAAACCCTACTGCGAATGCTACTATGTTTAGGAACATTCCCAGCCAAGATCCAGGTTCTACAGTTTGCGTTCATCTCCACTGAAAACTAAAAATAGGAGATAGCTGGAACATTAAAGGGCAAGAGTGTGGAACACAAGAAAATACATAATGATATGGCCGTGCAATATAATTTTAGGAAAATATTCCTGGGTCAGATTCACCCACTTGAGCTGGAAATGGGGGGTGCCCACCCTGGATGGGAGAGAGTTCTATGAACTCTATGATGCCGGGCAGCAGGTTCTCCTGTGGGATGGTATCTTTAAGATCCAGTTGGGGTTCTGTAATAGCCCTGCCGGTGGAGGTTGTCTGGAAGAAATGCTGACTCAAGGCAACATCCAGCTGGCTCGGCCTCTCCTGGGGCTGCCTTGACCATTTCTAATGCGGCTTTAATCAGATCTTCCCTAACCCTTGGCACAGTGCGGTTTGTAAGTGGCCAGCGCTACTGAGCTTCTCTGTAGGCAAACCTCCCGCTCCTGGGGCCCACAGCCTGCATTGCGCCACAGTGTGTGTGGCCTTGACACTTCTGTCTGCTTTCAGATTTTTGTTTTAATAAGCTTAGATGAAGTTCTCCAATAACCTACATTTTATATTTATGTCTGCTGAGCTGATGCTATTTATTATCAATAAGGGCTTGTCTACACGGCGTGATAGTGCATGGCAACTCTGGAGCTGTGACCACGCGGGATGTGAGTGAATGTCAAGTTGGTGTGCTGTAGGTTTCCACCATGGCTTGCCGTGCACTAACTCACTGTGTAGACAAGCAAAATGTTTTACATATATTTTTCAGATGAGGAAACTGAGAAAGGGGGATTAAGTTACTCTCCCAAGGACATGGAGCAAATTGGTTTCAGAGCCAGGCTTATAGCTCAGTACTTTTTTGGCTCTCTGCTCAAACCACTAGACCAGGCCTCTGCCTCACAAATAGCTCAGGGCTGAAGACCTCCCTTATTTTTCAGAATTTATGCAAGAAAACCCCAAACTTACTGGGCCCTTTGCCTGGCTAAGCCTAAGGAATGAGTAAGAAGTGAGTAACATCTTCAGGATTTGGCCCAAAGGGCTTTAATTTATATTCCAGTGCTTTGCTTCAGTGACAGAACACAATGAACTTTGGCACAAGACATTGGGGAGGAGGAGGAGATAAATGGTGTTTTTTTAAATTGTTGACTTGTTTATGCCTTTTGGTGTAAACTCCCTTGTTCCTCTATTAGGTCTGGTCAACCTCATAACTCTGGACATACTGAAGGCTGGATTTTGAGCTCAGTCAAAAAGATTTCTGCAGGATAATTGCATTGTGGGAGTAGTTTTTCCTAAGTTCTCACTTTGAAAGACATTTTACTAGAGAACCAAAATCAGACTTCAGCCACCTGAAACAATGCATTGTGTATTTAAACAAAGGGCCAGATTCAGCCTTGGTGGAACTAAGGAACCTGGCAATAAAAAAAATTGCCATAGGAGGAGGTTGTGGTAACAGAAAGTGGCTTCAACCTCCCCTGCATCAGAGGGGCATCCACCCTAGTGGGTAGTACTGTCTGGGACTAGTCGGTCATAGACAGAGCAGCTATGAGGAATGTTAGCAGGAGCTCCGGGTGGTAAACCTATGAACAGCCAGGCAACAACACTGCTGGCCTTTCTTTCATGTGAATCACCCTTCCTCCTCCAGTGCAGAGAAAATCAGCTGGCACAGAAAGGTATAATTGACACCTCGCTCTGTGAGCCAGAGTAAATCCAGCCCCAAATGTGTAATTTTAAAGTAGTCAAGTCCTTTCAATGATTGTTCATCCAATAATAAAGCAGAATGGAACCTTGTCTCAGACTCTCCCACTGAGCTTCCAACCAACCACCGCCTTGTATGATGATACCTTCTTAGCAAGACAGCTACTATCAGCAGTGGGTTCAGAAATGACAGCAGGACAAATGACATTTGGCCTTCAAATAAACCCCCAACCTCGCCAAGCTCCTCATCAGAAGCAAGCTCCCCACATACTAGGGGGCACCAACTCAAAGCAGCACCAAACCCTGCCAAAACAGATGCGAAACCTGCAGACACCTCTCCACTATTATGATAATCAATACGTCCCACAAACACCTTTCAAGATCCATGGGTCCTACACATCCTATCACAACATGTGGCGTATCTCATCCAGTGTGCGAAATGCCCCAATATGTGGGTGAAACCAGGCAATCACTACACTTTCAAATGGACTCGCACAGAAAAATGATAAATGACAAAAACACCACATCACCTCTGGGGGAACACTGTTCACAGAGCGATCAATCCATATCTGACCTCTCAGTCCTTGTCCCCAACAGAAACCTGCACAACACCTTCCAAAGATGAGCCTGGGAACTTAAATTCATAACTCTGCTAGACACTAAAAACTAGGGACTTAACAGAGACGTTGGTTTTATGGCTCATTGCAACAATTTGTAAAACACCCTATTGCCTGCTAACCCTTACTTGCCCACTTCATTTTAAGTGATCTCTGACAGCATGTGTGAATCCGCTACACTTAACAATCTGTCCCAACTTGTATTTAGCTTAAATACTCTGGTTACCTTCCTTAGATCTGAAGAAGATCTGTGAATCTCGAAAGCTTGTCCCTTCCACCAACAGAAGGTGATCCAATAAAAGATATTGCCTCACCTACCTTGTCTGTCTCAACTGGAATTAAAAACATTGGGCCATATTCTATTCTAGTGGTTCTCAAACTATGGGTCGGGAACCCACGCTGATGGGAATGGAAGCTTTGCCTGAGATAGTGATGCAGAATCAGGTCCAACAGCCTGATCCATCTTTTATTCGTAAGGATACTTGTTCTGATTCTGTGCTGAATGTCCTCGACTTCAGTTGACTCCAGTGGGAGTTGGGAGCATTCAGTATCCACCAGGATAAATTCCCCTCTTTTATTCCCTGCTTTTGAATTAACACTCATATTGCAGTGCTCCTGATTCCTGGGGCTTTGTTACTGAAATTATACAAATGGGTTATATGGCTCGGTTTTTATATGGGTTTCCTGACATCTATGAGAAAACCACAACCTTAGTTGGGCTTTGTCATTCTCTTGATGCAGCTCATTCAACATCTGCCGTGGTGACATTTAAGTGATCATGGAGAATAGTTACGTACAGCTTATTCCAGTGATTTCTTATCAGGGATAAACTTATTAATTTTTGGATGGGGTGCACAGTATGCTGTTTTTTGCATTGCCACACCTATTTCCCCTTAGCCTTGCACGCATTAGTCTCACACATCACCTAACACACTTCTTGTTCATATCACCAAATGGATTACATTGCTTTTCATGTACACCTACCTGATAATGGACACCTATTGGAGGTGCATGGCATTACTTTCTTCTATGTTGCTATGTGTGTTATTTTTCTCTATAGGGGTTACCTTGTTGTAGACCTTGTACAACTTCATTCAGTTCACTGAAGATGCACAAAGCCTACATCAGGGCACAGTTGCCCCACTATGCTATCCCTCATCTCCTTTTCTGTTCCATTGTTTCCCATTTCTGTTTGGCTTCTTCCCATAAGGCTTTGGGTTTCTCTTGCTGCTTTTTGGACAGCTTTCAGCAAAGCCTTGTTTGTGCCACTGGTGATCTCTTCTGGCTTCTTTCAAAACTCTGAGTTGGTTTTGGCTCTCTAGTTGGTATTTATGGGTCCAGTTTTGCTCTTATTGAAGACAGTGGCAAAACTCCCGTTTGAGTTCAAAGTGAGTGGGACAAAGTGAGTTCAAAGGGACTTGGTCCCTTCTTTTCTCTGAAAGGCTTCCAGATTCTCTCTAATTATTTTCTTTTTATGAGTTTCTGCTTCCCAGTGTGGGTGCTTAGCTTGATTTTTGCTTTTATTGCTATCTTTATGGCCCCTTCACATAGTTATTCAATTCATATACAAACACATCCATGAGGCTCTTGGGCTGATCTGTGGTGAAGGATTTCTCTTTTTGGTCCTATTAGACTTTCTTCTTGCCCTCTCGCTTGCATTCTTGCATGCTAAAGCAGGCTATCAAGGATTTTTTACTATTTATTATTGGCAATTCCCTAACAGTAATTCTTCAGTGTCTCTTAAGGAACATAATTTCTGTCTTGTTTATCATTATAACAAACATGGCCACATGCATACAGATACCACAGTCTTCAGTGGGGTTCAAACATAGGCCTTTCAGCACCAAAAGGACAAGCCACTAGCATCTTGGGCTACAGAACTAATTTTATTAGCAAGTAGCGGGCTTTGTTTGCTGGAGCCAACCATTAGGGATGGGGAGCCAAGACCAATTTCACTGAGTCAATATATTGTATCATCATTATGCATTATTATTATTGATTTGTATTGTGGTAGTGCCTAGCAGCTCCAGTCATGGACCAGGGCTCCATTGAACTAGGAGATGGACAAACACATACATCATATCTTTGGGAATAAGATTTGCCAGTTAATTGTTTCCTGCTTTGGTTACTGTCCACACAAATATTATTGGGACATGCAGAAAGCATGGCGGCTTTCTTTCTTTCTTTCTGCTTCTAAAAAGCCCCTTAAAGAGAAAAATACACATAGTTTTGAAACAAATAGCGCTAATGCAAATTGACAAACTGCAAAATATTTATATTAATTTTTAGGAATATGATGCATGCTTCTGTATGTTTGTTACAAGTTTGCTACTTGCTTTGGAATTAGATCAGAAAGGATTGTTAAAGGAACCAAGCAGGAAAGGCAAAACAATGACACAGATGAGTCCTTGCACAAACAAGAAGGAATCTGTTTTGGGGGAATACACTCTACTAGTGCCAGCCAAGCTAAAAATGGTTTACTCTTCCCAAGGATACACCTAGGACCAAAAGGAGGATACTAATCATTAAAGCAGTGGTTCTCAAACTTATCTGACCATTCCCCCCCTTCTTTGTGTCTGTAGTAGTTTATGCCCCATCCTCCTTCTGGGTGCCTGTCCAACAGCTGCCGCTCTCTGGCCGCCCAGCTCTGAAGGCAAAGTGGAGAGGAGCCTTCCGCGCTGGGCAGCCAGAGTGGTGGCTGCTGGCCGGGTGCCCTGCTCTGAAGGTAGCACTGCTGGCATGGAATATACAACTGTATGAATACATCTGCGAAATTTACTTTTTACGTCCTGGCCAACCAGTGAAAAATAGGTGATTTCTCTGTGATTTAAGTAGATCCCTGATGCCTATTAATTTCATTGGGTGACCCCTGTTTCATGTGTTATTTGAAGGGCTAAATAACACTTCCTTGTTCACTTTCTTCACACGATTCATAATTTTATAGACCTCTATCTAATCTATCTATTATATTCCCCCCCCACCCCAGTTATCTCTTTGCTAAGCTGAACAGTCCCAGTCTTTTTCATCTCTCCTAATATGGAAGCTATTCCATACCCCTAATAATTTTTCTTGTCCTTCTTTGTTCTTTTTAAATTTCTGATGTATCTTTTTTTTGAGATGGTGTAGCCGGAACTGCACACAGTATTCAAGGTATAAGGTACCATGGATATCATAGAATCATAGAATATCAGGGTTGGAAGGGACCTTAGTAGGTCATCTAGTCCAACCCCCTGCTCAAAGCAGGACCAATCCCCAATTTGTGCCCTAGATCCCCAAATGGCCCCCTCAAGGATTGAACTCACAACCCTGGGTTTAGCAGGCCAATGCTCAAACCACTGAGCTATCCCTCCCCCCCTATATATAGTGTGGTATTATGATATTTACTGTCTTATCTATCACTTTCCTAATGGTTCCTAACATTGTTAGCTTTTTTGACTGCTGCTACACATTGCGCAGATGTTTGCAGAGAATGATCCATGATGACCTCAAGATCTGTTTCTTGAGTGGTAACAGCTAATTTAGACCCCCTCATTTTGTATGTATACTTGGGATTATGTTTTCCAATGTGCATTACTTTGCATTTGTCAACATTTGAATTTCATCTGCCATTTTGTTGCCCAGTCACACCATTTTGTGAGATCCCTTTGTAACTCTTTGATGTCTGCTTTGGACTTAACTATCTTAAGTAATTTTGTATTGACTGCAAACTTTGCCACCTCACAGTCAGGGGCGGCTCTAACGTTTCTGCCACCCCAAGCAAAAAAAACAAAAACCCCCAAACGCCGCCCCCCCCAAACAAAAAAACAACAACCCTCGTCTCTCGAAGCGCGGGCGGCATGCCCGCGGCACCCTTTCTCTTCGGCCGGCGGGGAGGGAGCGCGGCATGGCCGTGGCCCCCGCTCTCCCTGGCCGGCGGGGAGCGAGCACTTCATGCTGGTAGCCCTGCTCTCCCCGGCCGGAGTGCCGGCGGGGGGCGAGCGACGCATGCTGGCTGCCCCGCTCTCCCTGGCCGGCGGGGAGCATGCTGGCACGCCGGTGGCCCTGCTCTCCCCGGCCAGAGCGCCGGCGGGGAGCGAGCGGGGCATGCCCGCGGCCCCCGCTCTCCCCGGCCGGCGGGGAGCGTGCGGGCATGCCGGCTGCCCCGCTCTCCCCGGCCAGAGCGCCGGGGCGAGTGGGGCATGCCTGGGGGCGGGGGGGACGCGTGCCGCGGCCGCTCGGGTTCTCTTCTCCCCCTCCCTTCCAGGCTCTTAAGCCTGGGAGGGAGGGATAGAAGCGGCGCAGAGCGGAGGTGAGCTGGGGCGGCTGGCCAGGGGGCACATTTCTAGGGGCGGCATGGCCAGTGCCAGAATGCCGCCCCTGGAAATGTGCCGCCCCAAGCACCAGCTTGTTTTGCTGGTGCCTGGAGCCGGCCCTGCTCACAGTTTACCCTTTTTTTTTCAGATCACATATGAATATGTTGATCAGCACAATACAGATCCTTGGGGGAACACTGCTATTTACCTCTCTCCACTGTGACCCACTGAAAAATTCCTATAATTTGTTTCCTATCTTTTAACCAGTTACTTATCTATGAGAGGACCTTCCCTCTTATCCCATGACTCCTTACTTTGCTTAAGAGCCTTTAGTGAGGGACCTTGTCAAAGGCTTTTTGAAAGTCCAAGTACACTATATCAATGAATCACCCTTGTCCACATGTTTGTTTACCTCCTCAAATAATTCTAATAGTTTGGTGAGGCATGATTTTCCCTTGCAAAACCTCTGTTGACTCTTCCCAAACATACCATGTTCATCTATGGGTATGATAATTCTGTTATTTATGATCGTTTCAACCAATTTTCCGGGTACTGAAGTTAGGCCTACTGACCTGTAATTGCCTGGAGCACCTTTAGATCCTTTTAAAAAAAATCGGCACCACAGTAACAGGCCTTCAGTCATCTGGTACAGTGGCTGAGTTAAGCGATAGGTTACATACCAGTTCTTCAATCATATTTGAGAATCCTTCAGAATTCTTGTGTGAATACAATCTGGTCTGGTGACTTATTACTGTCTAATTTATCAATTTGTTCCAAAATCTGCTGTATAGACACCTCAATCCAGGATAATTCCTCAGATCTGTCACTTAAAAAGAATGGCTCAGGTGAGGGAATATCCCTCATATTTTCTCCAATTAGCGTCTCCATTTAGCTTCTCTGCAATGACCTTGTCTTCCTTGAGTGCTCCTTTTCATATCTCAATCGTCCAGTGACCTCACTGATTGTGTAGCAGGCTTCCTGCTTCTGATGTACTTAAACATCTTTTTTACTGTTAGTTTTTGTGTCTTTTGCTGGTTGTTCTTCAAATTCTTTTTTTGGCCTACCTAATTATACTCTTACACTTGACTTGCCAGAGTTTGTTCCTTTCTATTTTTCCTCTGTAGGATTTGACTTCCAATTTTTAAAGGATGCCTTTTTGTTTCTAACCCCCATTATACTCTGTTGTTTAGCCATCTTGGCATATTTTTTGGTCCTCTTACTGTTTTGTTTTGTTTTTGTTTAATTTGGGGTATACATATAATTTGAGGCTCTATTGCGTTTTTAAAAAGTTTCCATGCAGCTTGCAGGCATTTCAGTCTTATGACTGTTCCTTTTAATGTCCATTTAACTGGCCTTCTAATTTTTGTGCTATTCCCCTTTTTGAAGTTAAATGCTACTGTGGTGAGTTTCTTTAACAAGAATGTTAAATTTAATTACACTATGGTCACTATTACCAAGTGGTTCAAATACATTCACCTCTTGGACCAGATCCTGTGCACCACTTAGGACTAAATCAAGAATTTTATTTTCCCTTGTGGGTTCCAGGACTAGCTGCTCCAAGAAGCAGTCATTAATGGTGTCTAGAAATGTTATCTCTGCATGCATCCCATTCTGAGGTGACATGTTCCCAGTCAATATGGGGAAAGTTGAAACCCCACCCCCATTATTATTGGGTTTGCTGTTTTTGTAGCTTCTCTAATCTCCCTGAGCAAGTCCTTGCTTTGTCTGTTGGTCTCTGGAGAATGCAGTTTGAACCAATATGTGCAAGTCGTACCAGCTGGTGGGACCTCTTAGGAGGTGTTACAACTTGAGTGAATTTTCCTAATCATTCCCCAATGTTCTTAGAGGGCTATGGTCTCCCTCCCCCATGGAATTATATAATCCCTGCCCACAACGATACATAAACTTAATATATCAAGATCTTCTAAAGATATTGCAGGAAATAGCCAGATCTGTCACAACCTCCTTTCTCAACCATTGTGGACAACAGTACCATCCTACCGGTCACTCAGACCTGTAACCTGAGTGTCATCTGGAATTGGAACTTGACTCTAGCTCCTGACATCCAGTCTATGCCTCAATCTTGCAGATTCTTTCAATATCACATCTGTATGATGGGGCCTTTCCTGTCAATCCGTACAGCTAAAACTCTCATCCAGGCTCTCATCGTCTCCCATTTCAGTTACTGCAACATACTTTTCTCTGACCTTGACAAATGCAGTCTTGCCCTGCTGATATCTATTCAGAATGCTGTTGTAAAGATCATTCTCCTAGCCTGTGGCTTTGACCATGTCACTCCTCTTTGCAACCCTTCACTAGCTCTCTCTTCCCTAATGTATCAAACATAAGCTACTTGTCTTCACTTTCAAGGCCCCTCATGACCTATCCCCACCCTGTCTATCATCTCTCAGTATCAAAAAGTCAACTCCAGCCTCTGACTGGACCACGATGTCAGCCTCCATCACCCACCTAAATTTTCAAACAAGCATCTTGGTGCTTTCTTTCATGCTGCCCCTCATTCTTGGGATCCCCATAAACATCCCCAAAACTAACTCATAATCCTCCTTCAAAAACCTTCCTTAATACACTACTGTGCTCTGAGGCTTACAAAAATGTGACAATGGTTAGGCTGTTGGTGTGCTGACACCAGTGGTGGTCATGCTGACATTGTTTCCTTGTACTCCCCTATCTTTTGTCTCTTGTCTTATACTGAAATTGTAAGGTCTTGGGGGCAGGGACTGTCTTTTTGTTCTCTGTTGGTACGGCACCAAGCACAATGTGGGTGGGTCTCCTAGGCACTATGATAATACAAATAATAAATAATGATAATAAAATAATGCAACAAGCAGTCTGCTTCTTACAACCCAGACATGGAGGTACTGGGCTAGCTGAAATGTACGAAAGCTTATAAGGAAAGATTAAGGGTTAGATAAATGGAAATATACATGCTGACCTTGATTGTTTTTAGCATTTGCTATGTGTGCTTTGTACCTTTGGGTGAATGAATAAATAACTACTTTGTTTTTAAAAAAAGATGGGGTTTTTTAGTCACTTTAGCCACCTCACTGGTCACAGGTTCCTAAAGTGAAAGGGCTCAAAGGTGCCAAATTGAGCTGGGCCTGTCATTTTAACATCATTGAGGCCCAGAAACCCTATCCCGATGTGGTTGAACTGTGGGGTTCTGCCCAGAAACAGATGCAGGAAGCCAGGCCTGTCACCTAAAGGATGCACTCAAGGACTAAAAGGGTCCAAAATGCCATTGGTCCTGTAACTGTGACAGCATGAAAACAATTACCTAATAGTGGTAAACTCCTATTTACAATTCCCAGCCCTGGCACTGCAGTCCTTAATCAGGCAAACCTCCCATTGCCTTTAGTGGGATGTTTGCCTGAGAAAGGTACTTGAATAGTGCCCATATAACTGTCCTAGTGAGATAAATGTCTATACACCCCTCATGCACTGATGGAAGACTAGGCCCTCAAGTGCAGTTCATATACTTCAGCATCAAAATTAGGTAGCAAAACCCACAGTATTTTTAACTGAATACAAGCTGCAAGTGCTATTTTTTCTTTTATAATTAAAGAGTACTATTCAACATGAATAATGATGGCAAAATCTGGCCCTATGTTTTTCTCTGTTACACTTACTCACAGAGAAGCAGTGTTGTCTATTAGTAAGAGCTCAGAACTAAGACCCATGACTTTGGAATTCTATTCCCATCTCTGCTAATGTGTTCAAGCAAGTCACTTGATCTTTCTGTGCCTCAGTTTATCTGTCTGTAAAAATAGATATAATAATGTTTACCTCTCTCACAAGGGTATTAAGCGAATTCATTATTAAAGAGCTTTTGAAATAATTGGACGAGAGGTGCTATATGTATTATTACTTTTTTACTGATAGCACTGTTTTATATAATAAAAACAAAGTTTGATATTGTATATAGGTTTCACTAAAGAATTTCAATTATATTACTGATATAGATCAGAAACATTTGAGTATGCACAGCCTTTAGATGCAAATGTAATGGATACAAGATATGTATCTTAATGTATATCTTGAGTAAACATACTGAAGACCACACCATAATGGGAAACAGATTTCGTGCTACAGTGTGCAATCATGCATTTACATCTAAACGGGACTTTGGGTTTATAAAACAAATCTTAAATCAATCATATTCAAATGACATATCAGCAGTTCACATATTTGTAAAAGGCTTTCATTCCAAGAAACCCTTCAATTGAAAAAGCTTGGGAAACTCCGTCCTGCTAGAAAGAAGGGGTGAGATAACAATTCAAGTCATCTGAGAAGAAATTTGAACAAACAGTGAAGACAACAGAATAGAAACCAGCTGCAGGATATTTGTTCACAGTTCTGTGAAGAAGGTTTGGGGGTTTATTTGAAATGCAGTTGGGAGAAAAGGATAAATTATCGACGAAGAATGTGTGCAAGTTCAGCTGTGGTTAATGCTGAAGTTGTGCCCACTGAAAGAACAATGAAACACAGTTTTACTTCTCAAGCTCCAAGGAAAGATAGCTTATTTATTTATTATTTGTATTATAATAGTGCCCAGAGGCCCTAACTGAGATCAGGGCCCCATTCTGCCAGATATTATATGTACATGTAGGAAAAGATAGTGTTTATAATCCAATTAAGACAAGATGCAACAAGTGGGTGCCACAATCAGAAGGAATCATAGAATCTCAGGGTTGGAAGGGACCTCAGGAGGTCATCTAGTCCAACCCCCTGCTCAAAGCAGGACCAAACCCAATTAGATCATCCCAGCCAGGGCTTTGTCAAGCCTGACCTTAAAAACATCTAAGGAAGGAGATTCCACCACCTCCCTAGGTAACCCATTCCAGTGCTTCACCACCCTACTAGTGAAAAAGTTTTTCCTAATATCCAACCTAAACCTCCCCCTCTGCAACTTGAGACCATTACTCCTTGTTCTGTCATCTTCTACCACTGAGAACAGTCTAGATCCATCCTCTTTGGAACCCCCTTTCAGGTAGTTGAAAGCAGCTATCAAATCCCCCCTCATTCTTCTCTTCTGCAGGCTAAACAGTCCCAGTTCCCTCAGCCTCTCCTCATAAGTCATGTGCTCGAGCCCCCTAATCATTTTTGTTGCCCTCCGTTGGACTCTTTCCAATTTATCCACATCCTTCTTGTAGCGTGGGGCCCAAAACTGGACACACTACTCCAAATGAGGCCTCACCAGTGCCGAATAGAGGGGAATAATCACGTCCCTCGATCTGCTGGAAATGCCCCTACTTATACAGCCCAAAATGCCGTTAGCCTTCTTGGCAACAAGGGCACACTGTTGACTCATATTCAGCTTTTCGTCCACCATAACCCCTAGGTCCTTTTCTGCAGAACTGCTGCCCAGCCATTCGGTCCCTAGTCTGTAGCAGTGCATGGGATTCTTCCGTCCTAAGTGCAGGACTCTGCACTTGTCCTTGTTGAACCTCATCACATTTCTTTTGGCCCAATCCTCTAATTTGTCTAGGTCCCTCTGTATCCTGTCCCTACCCTCCAGCGTATCAACCACTCCTCCCAGTTTAGTGTCATCTGCAAACTTGCTAAGGGTGCAGTCCACACCATCCTCCAGATCGTTGATGAAGATATTGAACAAAACCGGCCCCAGCACCGACCCTTGGGGCACTCCACTTGATACCGGCTGCCAACTAGACATGGAGCCATTGATCACTACCCGTTGAGCACGACCATCCAGCCAGTTTTCTATCCACCTTACCGTGCATTCATCCAGCCCATACTTCCTTAACTTGCTGGCAAGAACACTGTGGGAGACTGTATCAAAAGCTTTGCTAAAGTCAAGAAATAGCACATCCACTGCTTTCCCCTCATCCACAGAGCCAGTTATCTCATCATAGAAGGCAATTAGGTTAGTCAGGCATGACTTGCCCTTGGTGAATCCATGCTGACTGTTCCTGATCACTTTCCCCTCCTTTAAGTGGTTCAGAATTGATTCCTTGAGGACCTGTTCCATTATTTTTTCAGGGACTGAGGTGAGACTGACTGGCCTGTAGTTCCCCGGATCTTCCTTCTTCCCTTTTTTAAAGATGGGCACTACATTAGCTTTTTTCCAGTCATCCGGGACCTCCCCCGATTGCCATGATTTGTCAAAGATAATGGCCAATGGCTCTGCAATCACATCGGCCAACTCCTTTAGCACCCTCGGATGCAGTGCATCCGGCCCCATGGACTTGTGTTCGTCCAGCTTTTCTAAATAGTCCCGAACTACTTCTTTCTCCACAGAGGGCTGGTCACCTCCTCCCCATACCGTGCTGCGGAGTGCAGCCGCCTGGGAGCTGACCTTGTCTGTGAAGACAGAGGCAAAAAAAGCATTGAGTACACTAGCTTTCTCCACATCCTCTGTCACTAGGTTCCCTCCCTCATTCAGCAAGGGGCCCACACTTTCCTTGACTTTCTTCTTGTTGCTCACATACCTGAAGAAACCCTTCTTGTTACTCCTAACATCTCCGGCTAGCTGCAACTCCAAGTGTGATTTGGCCTTCCTAATTTCACTCCTGCATGCCTGAACAATATTTATATACTCCTCCCTGGTCACTTGTCCAATCTTCCACTTCTTGTAAGCTGCTTTTTTGTGTTTAAGACGAGCAAGGATTTCACTGTTAAGCCAAGCTGGTCGCCTGCCATATTTACTTTTCTTTCTACACCTCGGGATGGTTTGTTCCTGCAACCTCAATAACGAGTCTTTAAAATACAGCCAGCTTTCCTCGACTCCTTTCCCCCTCATGTTATTCTCCCAGGGGACCTTGCCCATCAGTTCCCTGAGGGAGTCAAAGTCTGCTTTTCTGAAGTCCAGGGTCTCTGTTCTACTGCTCTCCTTTCTTCCTTGTGTCAGGATCCTGAACTCAACCATCTCATGGTCACTGCCTCCCAGGTTCCCATCCACTATTGCTTCCTCTACTATTTCCTCCCTGTTTGTGAGCAGCAGGTCAAGAAGAGCTTTTCCCCTAGTTGGTTCCTCCAGCACTTGCACCAGGAAATTGTCCCCTACACTTTCCAAAAACTTCCTGGATTGTCTGTGGACCGCTGTATTGCTCTCCCAGCAGATATCGGGGTGATTAAAGTCACCCATGAGAACCAGGGCCTGTGATCTAGTAACTTCTGTTAGTTGCTGGAAGAAAGCCTCATCCACCTCATCCCCCTGGTCTGGTGGTCTGTAGCAGACTCCCACCACGCCATTACCCTTGTTGCTCCCACTTCTAAATTGAATCCAGAGACTCTCAGGTTTTTCTGCAGTTTCATACTGGAGCTCTGAGCAGTCATACTGCTCTTACATACAACGCAACTCCCCCACCTTTTCTGCCCTGCCTATCCTTCCTGAACAGTTTATATCCATCCATGACAGTACTCCAATCATGTGAGTTATCCCACCAAGTCTCTGTTATTCCAATTACATCATAATTCCTTGACTGTGCCAGGACTTCCAGTTCTCCCTGCTTGTTCCCCAGGCTTCTTGCATTTGTGTATAGGCATTTAAGATAACTCACCGATCGTCCTGCTGTCCCAGTGTGGGGCAGGAGCCCTCCCCTCTTGCACTCACCTACTTGTGCTTCCTCCCGGTATCCCACTTCCCCACTTACCTCGGGGCTTTGGTCTCCTTCCCCCGGTGAACCTAGTTTAAAGCCCTCCTCACTAGGTTAGCCAGCCTGCTTCCAAAGATGCTCTTCCCTCCTTCCCCAAGGAATGGGGAAGGAGGACAAAGTAAGTAGTAACAAAAACATTAGCTGTTATTAGTTGGTACTTTCCTGTAGGCATCATGGTAGATGTGGGTTTTGAGCAGGGATTTGTAGAACAGAGTTTATGGACTAGTTCAGGAAAGATGTCATGTATAAGGGGTAAAATAGAAGAAAGCATGAAGGTGCCTATGGGAAAAATGGGCACACAGGCAATGGAGGGAAAGATACAAGAGTCGCTAAATTGTGAACATCTATAAAGGTGAGGATCAGAAGCTTGCTTGCTCCCCTTCAGCAAAGGCACTCAGCCCAGGGATTCAGAAGTGAGAGTGAGATGGTCAGAGTGACAGTCCACTGCCCATGTTGCCAATATCACCCAGCTCTTAGCAACTAACGTTAGCAGCTATTTTGTTATTTACCCATAATAAAACAATGGCATAATGAAGAGAACGATAATGCAAAAAATGACTAGCAGTACAATACGATGCTTAGTAATATAATTATAAATCCTCAGCTGCTATTGCAGTTGACCCCCTACTCTGTTCCAGTAGGACAGCTGGAGTCAGAGCAGGGAGGACTGTAACAGTGCCGACATGTCAATCATGAATGATCATTGATAGCTGTTTTGCGCTCGCTGTCAACATATCATTAATGTATCCCCGACGGGCGATCAGACTCATGAGTGATTAGTCTCCAATCTGCATGATTAGTAAATAAACTCATAATGCACAGGCTAGACTATTATTTTATCACCGCACCATTATTAGTTTGGTGCAGTTGGAGCACGTTTATTGACAGCTCTTGATTACTCCCGTGTCCAGGGTGTCGCTGGGCCCTCCCGGCGGGGGCACTGGGGGGGCTGCACCCCGTTATTCCGGGTCACGGGCAGGGGGATCCCCTCTGGGTACCAACGGGGGGAGCCGGGGGCTCCGGGACCCGAGTGGCGGGGCCTGGGGCGGGTCTCCCCGGCCCTGCGGTGAGCTTGCCCAGCCGTGCCGGTCTCAGCCCCGGGAAGCGCCGCGGCTGAGCGCCTGCGCGGAGGGGGAGCCGAGCCCCCATCCCCATGGAGAGGCCGGAGGCCGAGCCGCTCAGCGCGAGCGGCAGCTGCCAGGCGGGCGAGGCTGAGGCGGGCGGCGGGCCCGCGGCGGAGGAGCCGGGCGGAGGGGCAGCGGGCACGGTGAGGGGGGCCGCGAGCGGGCGCGGCCCGGCTGGGGGAGAGGAGGCGGCCGGGCCCCGCTCCGGCCTAGGCGCCTCTGCCGCGCGCCGCTCTTTCCTGCCGCCGGCGGCCGGCCTGGGTGCGGCCGCTCGGGGCAGAGGGGAGCGTGGAGCGGGGCCGGGCGCTCCCCGGTGGAAGGGGGCAGGAGAGAGGAGCCGGCGGGAGGCCTGGGCAGAGCGGGGCGCGGACCGTGGCCCGAGTCCTGGGTGAGGGGCGGGCGGGGGCAGCAGCCCCGGCAGGCTTCATGTAGAGACGCGACAGGTGGAAAGTGCCCCCCCCCCCCCCCCCCGTCATCTGCCCGCGTGTGAATCCCTCTCTAGGCGCGGCTCCCCCGCCCTGCGCTTCTAAATCCTTGTCCAGGCGTCTCACTAGCCCGTTAATGGAGCTTCCTCCGCCACTTTCCTTTCCAGGTGCCTTGTGTTGGCCTTTGCAGACTCTTTCCCCCTCGCTCTGTCATGCCAGAAGCTTTGTCTGACTCCCCCCTTCCCGCCAATGTCCCAAATAAGCCACTGCTCCTACTAAAGGTAACGCTTCTTCCCCTGGGGCTAAGATCCCGCCTGTGGGCGCTCAGGTTTGATTTGTGCTGGCCAGAAATACTGCAGAGAGTGGCTGCCCCTTATCTACTGGAGAAGCTACATCTTTGTCCCTTGACTTCCCATCTGTAACAAATATAGTGCCTAGCTATAAAAAGGGAAATAAGGACAACCCAGGGTATTACAGACCAGTCACCTTAACTTCTGTACCCGGAAAGATAATGGAACAAATAATTAAGCAATCAATTTGCAATAGGGTGACCAGATAGCAAGTGACAAAGGGTCCTGTGGCACCTTATAGACTAACAGAGGTATTGAAGCATAAGGTTTCGTGGGTGAATACCCACTTCTTCGGATGCAAGCAGTGGAAATGCTTTTTCACACTTCAGATAGCAAGTGTGAAAAATCGGGACGGGGTGGTGGGTAATAGGTGCCTATTATAAGAAAAAGCCCCAAATATCGGGACTGTCCTTATAAAATCAGGACATCTGGTCACCCTAATTTGCAAACATCTAGAAGATCATAAGGCGATAAGTAGCAGTCAGCATGAATTTGTCAAAAACAAATAGTGTCAAACCAACCTGATAGATTTCTTCAATAGGGTAACAACCTTTGTGGATAGGGGGCATGTGGTAGATGTGGTATATCTTGACTTTAGTAAGGTTTTTGATACTGTCTCGCATAACGTCATAAACAAACTAGGGAAATGCAATCTAAATGGATCTTCTGTAAGGTGGGTGCATACGTGATTGGAAAACCATTCTAAGAGAGTAGTTATCACTGGTTCACTGTCAAGCTGGAAGGGCATATCAAGTGGGGTCCCACAGGGATCAATTCTGGGTCTGATTTGGTTCAATAACTTCATCAGTGATTTAGATCAGGGGTGGGGAAACCTTTTGGCTTGAGGGCCACATTGGGGTTCCGAAACTGTATGGAGGGCCGGGTAGGGAAGGTTGTGCCTCCCCAAACAGCCTGGCTCCTGCCCCCTATCCACCCCCTCCCACTTCCCACCCCCAGACTGCTCCCCTCAGTACCTCTGACCCATCCAACCCCCCCCCCGCTCCTTGACCCCTGACTGTCCCCCCGAACCCTCTGCCCCTAACCCCCCTCCCTGGGACTCCACCCCGTATGCAACCCCCCTCCCCCCCAGCTCCCTGTCCCCTGACTGCCCTGACCCCTATCCACACCCCTGCCCCCTGACAGGCCCCTCCCCCCTGACAGGCCCCTCGGGACTCCCACGCCTATGCAACCCCCCCGTTCCCCGTCCCCTGACTGCCCCCTCGAAAATCCACCCCATACATCTGTCCCCTGATTGTCCCCCAGAACCTCCTGCCCCTTATCCAACACCCCCGCTCCCTGCCCCCTTACCATGCAGCTCAGAGCAGCAGGACCGGCAGCCATGCCACCTGGCCGGAGCCAGCCACGCCACCTGGCAGGAGCTCGCAGCCCCGCCGCCCAGAGCACTGGTGGCATGGCGAGCTGAGGCTGCGGGGGAAGGGAGACAGCAGGGAAGGGGAGGGGCTAAATATGAGTCAACAGTGTAACACTGTTGCAAAAAACAAAAACCAACATCATTCTGGAATGTATTAGCAGGAGTGTTGTAAGCAAGACAGGAGAAGTAATTATTCCGCTCTACTCTGGGCTGATTAGGCCTCAACTGGAGTATTGTGTCCAGTTCTGGGCGCCACATTTCAGGAAGGATGTGGACAAATTGGAGAGAGTCCAGAGAAGAGCGACAAAAATGATTAAAAGTCTAGAAAACATGACCTATGAGGGAAGATTGAAAAAATTGGGTTTGTTTAGTCTGGAAAAGAGAAAACTGAGAGGGGACACGATAACAGTTTTCAAGTATGTAAAAGGTTTTTACAAGGAGGTGGAAGAAAAATTGTTTTTCTTAACTGCTAAGGATAGGGTGACCAGATGTCCCAATTTCATAGGGACAGTCCCGATTTTTGGGTCTTTTTCTTATATAGGCTCCTATTACCCCCCACCCCCGTCCCGATTTTTCACACTTGCTGTCTGATCATCCTAGCTAAGGATAGGACAAGAAGCAATGGGCTTAAATTGCAGCAAGGGAGGTTTAGGTTGGACATTAGGAAAAATTCCTAACTGTCATGGTGGTTAAGCACTGGAATAAATTGCCTAGGGAGGTTGTGGAATCTCCATCATTGTCTAACCTGCACTTAAAAATCTCCAAACACCTGTCAGGAATGGTCTAGATCAGAGATCGGCAAGCTTTGGCATGCGGCCCACCAGGGTAAGCCCCCCTGGCGGGCTGGGCCGGTTTGTTTACCTGCCGCATCCGCAGGTTTGGCTGGTCGCGGCTCCCACTGTCAGGTAAATAAACTGGCCTGGCCTGCCAGGAGGCTTACCCTGGCGGGCCGCGGGCCAAAGCTTGCTGATTCCTGGTCTAGATAATTAGTGCTGCCACAAGTGCAGGGGACTGGACTAGATGATCTCTCGAGGTCCCTTCCAGTTCTATGATTCTATTTTACATGCCTTGTTTTCCCATCTGTAAAATGGGGATTACACTTATCTACTTCTCAGGGGCATTTTGAGGCTAAACTCACTAGCACATGTAAAGCACTTTTAGACCCTTGAGTGGAAGGTACAGTAGAAAGGTATTATAACAAACAGAATTATATTAAAATAACATTAGCCTTTCTTTCTGAGCTCCTCTGCTCACACATTTCTTCCCACTAACAGTGAATTTTGACCACCAAACCTATGTATATTCATAATTTTCTTTGTTTTTTAAATAAAACAGACGTTTGTGTAAAGGAGTTGGAGCAGTGATGTTCTTACCTGATAGTCATATCTTTTAAAAAGATACTAAAACAACTTTTAAAATAGATTGGAATGCATCTTGTTGGCTCCTAATAAATGGCATGCCTGTTTCATTGTGATGACTGTCAGGAAACTGATTCAAAATGATGGTTTAATGACACACCTAGTCTACTTTCATGGCTTACATAGTGTAGTCTGCTGGTGACTTATCAGTATTCAGGTGAGTTTATATTACAAACTTTGTGCAGCTGGCCCTGTCTATATTAGAGATAATTTTTGTTGTTAAAATAGTTTATGAATGAAAGCTAGTGTTGTACTGGAAAATAAGTGTTAGCTATATGTGTGCAAAGTTAAGACCTACCGAGGTGCTCCTGGTACTCTCACACGTGATTCTCTAATAGTGGCTTGAAAATGGCTGAACCTCCAGGGCACGTCACATAAACCGTTGTGGTACATGTAGGCCTGTACTGCAGTCGCAAAAGAATGTTTAGTTCACTCTACATATAGACCTTTATTGCATTGTCAGACTAGGATCTTAAAATTCTTTGGCTCTTTCCAAGTAACCTTGTTTTTATGAAAACTATTAACAAAGAATTTCATTCAAAAGGTGGAATGAAAAAGTCCTTTGAGGAGACTTGCAAACTCTGCTCTAGAGTCTTAAAGTAACACGCAAAGCCTCAGGACAGCAGGGATGTGGTAGGAAATGTAAAGCTGCCTGAGACAGATGCCTCATGGAAGGGTCACTATCTGATTATTAAATGCTAAGAATTCTGTTTGTTCATTCTTTAGTTACTCTTAAATAGCACTCTTTCAAGGGTGGCTGATACTTACATAATCTGCTTCTAAAGTATCACTTTCACAAATAATATAGACCATATCATTCTAAGTGATCTCATTAAAGGAGGTGACTGTGGGTGTGGTGGGAAGTGGGGGGAATAGGAGATAACTTTAATTATGATTAGTAAAGATTTTGTCTCAAATAGTGAGGGCAGGTCTTCACTACCTGCCGGATCGGTGGGTAGCAATCGATCTATCGGGGATCGATTTTTCGCGTCTCGTTAAGACGCGATTAATCGATCCCCGATCGCGCTCCCCGTCGGCTCCGGAAATCCACCTCATCAAAAGGCGGAAGCGGAGTCGACGTGGGAGCGGCAGCGATCGACTCGCCACCGTCCTCATGGCCAGGTAAGTCGATTACGATACGCCGACTTCAGCTACTCTATTCACGTAGCTAAAGTTGCGTATCGTAGATCGACCCCCTCCCCTAGTGTAGCCCAGGGCTTAGTAAAAGTCACAGACAGGTCACGGGGAATAAAGAAAAATTCAGGGAAGCCCATGACCTCTCTGTGACTTTTACTAAAAATGTGTTTGACAAAATGGGGAGGGAGAAGGCTCCAGCACCCATCACTAGTGCTGGGGTTCTGGGGTCCCCCCCACCTCCGGTGGCTTGGTTGCTGCGGGGGCTCCCCCAGTGACTCAGCAGCTGCCCGTGGGGGTACCCTGCAGCTCCAAGTTGCTACGGGCGGCGGGGCAAGTGCTTACACAACCCTTATGTGTTGCAGAAAATGTCTCCAGTGACTGACCCAAAAGGACACACTGGGGATGGTCCATGTTTACGCACCTCCAGTGGCCCCAGTATCCACTGCATAAAGAACAAAAATTTGATAATGGGCTCTTCAGTCTAGCAGACAAAGGTATAACAAGATCCAATCGCCGGAAGTTGAAGCAAGACAAATTCAGACTGGAAATAAGCTGCACATTTTAACCGTGAGGATAATTAACCATTGGAACAATTTACAAAGGGTTGTGGTGGATTTTCCATCACTGACAATTTTTAAAATCAAGATTGGATGTTTTTCTAAAAGTTATGCTCTTGTTCAAACAGGAATTAATTCAGGAAAGTCTGATGGCCCATGTAGACTAGATGATCACTGCATGGTCCCTTCTGGCTTTATAATCTGTGAACAGGTACACGGGGTTTGTGGCCACTATTTCAGCCTTACAGCCTGCTCCTCATTTGGATGATGATACAGAGCACTTTTGGAAACTTGTGCTGCAACATGCATGTATAATATGAGATTGCTAGCACATCCTTTGCTAGATTTTTTTTCTACATTTCTTCAAATATACCATTTCCTGGAATATTTTTGTTGGTCTTAGACCATAATTTACATAACCACATTTTGCTGTTTCCAGCATGTAATGCTGGGTAGGATAGCTCATATGTATCACTTTACAATATATTTTTATAGCAGCTAAAAAAACCCCAATAAACAAAAAAACACCACTGCTGCGAGTCTGTCATCTAGGTCTGTCTCTTGGCTGAAATGACAAACCAAGGTCCTGACCAGATTCCATATAAACTCTCTGAAATCAGTCAAGTTGAATTTGGGCTGGACACTTATACTAGCACATCTAGCTCTTGTTTAAAAATCACCCAAGAGATAGAGGTACTAGTGTCAGTGATCCACCCAGATTCAATTTCACTAATTTCAGGGTGAGTTTACATAGGGAGAATGTAGTTTCAGTAGAATAAAGCTTTTATTTTTTGTTGTGGTTTGTCTTAAACGGTTGTGTAGAATTTGGTACTATTCAACAAATGCCACATTCTGCTTTTCTATACTGGTAATTTCCTGAAAGTCTTTCTCCAATGCTAGCTCCAAAGGGAGTGCAAGTTTAGGCCGGCCGCCATTGGTTTTTATTGCTGTATTGTCTAACGCTGGTTGCTCATATTGTAGAAATTAAACTTTTTTCCCCTCCAAAAGGTCAGTGATAAAACCATCTTTTAGCAGAACTCCCACTAAAGAAAAATGCATTTGTATGTTTGGTAAATCTGTTTTCTGTTGACACCCTTTGCAACTTCCAATAGATGAAGGTGTCTTTATATGTACATGCATTTCTTTCTACATGAGAGCTGAGGTTTTCTGTAGTTTCTAAGGTTGCTTATGGCATGAACCTTTCACTTGAAAAATTAGGAACTGCAGGATTACATTTTGGAGTAGAGTAGGAGAGGTTAGTTGCTGCAGAGCACCAATGCAATCTCTCCCCACACAGATCCATTCACAGTACTGCTGCAAAAAATCACTTTCGTAGCTCATTGCTTTGACCAGATCACCCCTCTCTTTGCATTCCTCCACTGGCTCCCATTTCTGCATCACATCAAACATAAACTGGTTTTCATTTTCAAGGCCCTTCACAGCCCTGCTATTGAGATGGTTGCCTCTTGCCTCCACTCTACCATTGATGCCGACTTTCATCATCCACTTGTTAAATTTTCAAATAAGCACCTTTATGCTTTTGTCTGTCCTGCCCCTCATGCTTGGGAGGAGTTCCCTGTAAGCATGTGCAAAGCTATCTTATGACCTTATTCAAATCCTTCCTTAAAATGCTCCTTTACCATAAAGAGCAATTTGATGGTTGTCAGACAGCTGATGTGCTGAGATAGTATGACTGGCAGTCATACCGACCAATATTCTCACTGTTTTTCTTGTGCCTCCCCATCTATCTGTATCCACCTGTTGTCTCTTGTCTTTGTATTCTAAGCTCTTTGGGACAGGAACTGTCTTTTCATTCTATGTTTGTACAGCGCTAGCACAGTGAGATCCTGGTCCATGCCTGGGGCTTATAAGTGCTGCTGCAAGATAAATAATAAAATAATTCTCAAAGTTACATTGGGAAAAGCTAATAAAGTGGCTACTTGTCTCTTGACTGAAGAGTAATGTGGGAATTCTACATGTGAGGCAAGGAAGAAACTCATGAAAACTTGGGCTCTGGTGTTTCAAAGACTTACACATATGCTTAACTTTACTCGTTATCAGTAGTACTGCTCACAGCACGTTAAGCATGTGAGGAAAGTCTCTGCAGGATCGAGGCCTCACTACTTAAACAATAGGGATGGGGAGAAAGGAGGAAGGAATTGATACATATTTCTTTCTTAAATGACTTCTCTGACCCTTGTAACTTTTCTCCTAAGATGATGGAAGATTGTTTGTCAAAGAAAATAGAGATTACTGTCTCAGAAGCAGAAAAACGGACTGGAAGAAATGCCATGAACATGCAAGAAATCTACACTGCTTACCTCATTGAGACAAGGTGGGTAAAGAGAACTAAGATGAATGTAGGTCAGTAGAAACAATGAGGAGTCCTTGTGGCACCTTAGAGACTAACAAATTTATTTGGGCATAAGCTTTTGTGGGTTAGAACCCACTTCATCAGATGCATGGAGTGGAAAATACAGGAGCAGGTATAAATACATGAAAAGATGGGAATGGCCTCGCTTACAGACAGCCCCCCAACCTAAAGCAAATACTCACCAGCAACTACACACCTCACAACAAACACACCAACCCAGGAACCAAACCCTGCAACAAACCCCGGTGCCAACTCTGTCCACATATCTATTCAAGGGACAAAATACAACATGGTTTTACAAAAGATAGATCGTGCCAAACCAATCTGATCTCCTTCTTTGAGAAAGTAACAGATTTTTTCGACAAAGGAAATGCAGTGGATCTAATTTACCTCGATTTCAGTAAGGCATTTGATACGGTGCCACATGGGGCATTATTAGTTAAATTGGAAAAGATGGAGATCAATATGAAAATTGAGAGGTGGATAAGGAACTGGCTAAAGGGGAGACTACAGCACGTCATACTGAAAGGTGAACTGTCAGGCTGGAGGGAGGTTACCAGTGGAGTTCCTCAGGGATCGTTTTTGGGACCAATCTTATTTAATCTTTTTATTGCTGACCTCAGCACAAAAAGTGAGAGTGTGCCAATAAAGTTTGCAGATGACTCAAAGCTGGGAGGTATTGCCAATTCAGAGAAGGACCGGGATATCATACAGGAAGATCTGGATGACCTTGTAAACTGGAGTAATAGGATGAAATTTAATAGTGAGAAGTGTAAGGATACGTACACATTTAGGGATTAATAACAAGAATTCTAGTTATAAGCTAGGATGCATCAGTTGGAAGTAACAGAAGAGGAGAAGGACCTCAGAGTTACTGGTTGATCACAGGATGACTATGAGCTGCCAATGTGATGTGGCTGTGAGAAAAGCTAATGCGGTCTTGGGATGCATTAGGCGAGGTATTTCCAGTAGAGATAAGGAGGTGTTAGTACCGTTATACAAGGCACTGGCGAGACCTCATTTGGAATACTGTGTGCAGTTCTGGTCTCCCATGTTTAAGAAGGATGAATTCAAACTGGAACAGGTACAGAGAAGGGCCACTAGGATGATCCGGGGAATGGAAAACCTGTCTTATGAAAGGAGACTCAAGGAGCTTGGCTTGTTTACCTTAACCAAAAGAAGGCTGAGGGGAGATATGATTGCTCTCTTTAAATATATCGGAGGGATAAATACCAGGGAGGGAGAGGAATTATTTCAGCTCAGTACCAATGTGGACACAAGAACAAATGGATATCAACTGGCCATCAGGAAGTTTAGACTTGAAATTAGACGAAGGTTTCTAACCATCAGAGGAGTGAAGTTCTGGAACAGCCTTCCAAGGGAAGCAGTGGAGGCAAAAGACATATCTGGCTTCAAGATTAAGCTTGATAAGTTTATGGAGGGGATGTTTTGATGGGATAACATGATTTTGGCAATTAATTGACCTTTGACTATCAGTGGTAAATAGGCCCAATGACCAGTGGAGGAATGTTAGATGGAGTGGGATCTGAGTTACTACAGAGAATTTTTTCCTGGGTGTCTGGCTGGTGAGTCTTGCCCACATGCTCAGGGTTCAGCTGATTGCCATATTTGGGGTCGGGAAGGAATTTTCCTCCAGGGCAGATTGGCAGAGGCCCTGGGGTTTTTTCGCCTTCCTCTGCAGCGTGGGGCACGGGTCACTTGCTGGAGGATTCTCTGCACCTTGAAGTCTTTAAACCATGATTTGAGGACTTCAGTAGCTCAGACATAGGTGAGAGGATTATTGCAGGAGTGGGTGGGTGAGATTCTGTGGCGGGCATTGTGCAGGAGGTCAGACTAGATGATCATAGTGGTCCCTTCTGACCTTAAAGTCTATGAGTCAGTACTGACGTAGATTTTCAGATTTCATGATGAAGGCATATGACCAGATAGGTATGATGTAACCTATAAAGATGGTAGAATGCAGGCTTTACTAAAAAAAAAAAAAAGTAACAAAGTATACATCTCTCCATTAGGCAGGATGACTATTCACGATGTATAGTAAGAATATCTGCTAAATCTAAGATAATACTAAACTAAACATGGTAAGTTTGTTTCTGTATGGCTTTTTTTTTTCAATTATCTTTCCACTGCTGGAGGCACAGGTTCAGGTTCAGTCCATGTGTTGACTTGACCCTGGTTCTAAAATCTTATTCAGGGGATTTAGGGGGATGAGCCCTGCTAACCCTGGTTTTTTTGTTTTGTTTGTTTGTTTTTTGCCAATTGGTGATTCTTGGGATGCAAAAGTGTTTTCTGCCAATAAAACTACCTTTTATCAATATTTTTATGTTGCATACTATGATCAGTAACTTGCAAAGTGTGTTTGACATTACTGTACCTTAATGGCTCTTATTCTGTGTGTCATGAGACCCCAGTATAGAGATAAATTTTTGGAGACGTAGTGAAGGAAGAACTGCATGACTCTTCTAAAGGGTACACATATACAGCACCTATATAGAGGATCAACACGGTGTGCTTCAGTGAAGCAACAGTGTCACTTATTGCTCGAATGCTGAAAGATCAAAGGCAAAACCTAACCATGTAGCTTAAATAGTCAAAGGGGGCTGTTGGTTTTACAAGGAAATAAAGCTCATATGTTTCCTTCCTTTCTCATTTAAGGTTCCTGCAGTGATTTCTCTTTGTATTACATTAAGAGCTGTTTAATGGCTCATTTCAGATCATTAGTTTATATAGCAAATGGGAAGAAGTTAAGTAGATGAGCTAAATTTTTCACATTGGCACTTTGAATTAGGGTAAAGGAATGTGGCTTTTACAGTAACATAATCTCCTAATCACTTATGATAACATCAGTTATGAAGGTAAAAGTTGAAGGTTTTAATTTTTGTCATTTAATTTTTTCCAGGCAGGCTGGTTCAGCCAATGAATAAAGTGTATTGTTAGAACTGTACTTCGAGGGGAAACATATGGTTTTCCTATCTGAACATTGTACAAGCATTATATTGTATTTTTAAAACCAAAACAAATTGAAAAGTTTGATTGAATGTCAACAAGTGATTATGATCTTAATTGAAGCTGGGTTTACAATACTTGCATTTTATGATGGAGTTCATAATGTGGCCTCAAAAATTAGATGGTAATGAAAGTATTAAGTGTAATGAGTACCTCTGTGAATTTCTACTTCCTTTTGGAGCAAGTTCCTTGGGAGAAGGATTCTTGTAATTGGTGACTTTTTATGGCTTCATAATGCAGCCAGGTGGAGACATATTTTATAAGATTAAAAAATGCTTTCTCCCATCTTGCCTGCTTCTCCCAAATCCATCCCCACAAAATTCCAGTCCCTCATTAGTGCCTTATTGAAAAAGCCAATTCTGTGGATGAAGGTTCACAATCAAGATTTGTATGGGTTTTGTCCATCACAGCTCTGCAAAAGCATTCACTCTTACTTTCCCAGTCTTATCCCACTCAGACTCTCCAGTTCTGTGAATTTTCTCAAATTACATATCATCCATTTCTTCTTAGACTATCAACAAAATTGGTGGGGAAAGTAGAGGTGGTGTTTTGTCTTTTAACTATTCATTGCAGCAAATAATATTTTTTCGGACCATTATTAAAGTTAGTTGAATAATAGGCTTGAGAAGCATAAGTCTTGTAGAATTGCATGCTTTTTAAAAAAATATGTAAAAGGAATTTAATGCTTGTGGGGGTGCCTAATTAAAGTTCTGGAAACTGTAGTAATCTCCATAGAATACGGTCATGTCAGTATACCTCGATACTTAATCTGGAGTGTCCACCTCTAGGGATGAGAGCATTCAGTCCATTGGCTTCTGTGTACAGACCTAGGCTTTTGTGAGTGGGAGAATTCATCCTCCCTAGACATATAGAGGAGGGAGCAAGCCCTCCCATGGTGGAGGCAGCTCTCCCTCTCCTCCCCCCTCCCCCCCCCCCCATCATGGAGGCATCTCCCGGAAGGGACTGGGATTTCCCCAGCTACATTTGGGACTAGCAGAAGCAGGGAGCGTGGGGGAAGCATACTCAAAGACCCTAGTGCAGGGGTTCTCACAGCACATTTTTGGTGGCCTCAGAGTGTGGCTACCAACTCTTGCTGGTGGCCGCTCTTGACATTTTTCCTAAAATACTTCATTAACTTTAGGAAAAACAAATAAATATGCACATATACAGGACGTGTCCAAATCATTGTAATTTATTTATGTAGGATATTTTTTTGCAGACCCAATAATAAAAATAGTCTACAGTTGTCTCTCTTCTTTACTGGACCTAAGCAGAATAGAAACACAAATAAGGTGCTTTGCAGGTTCTTGTCTTTTTTTCTTGTTGTTTCTTTTGCGTTTTTGGTTGCTTTTTTTTAAAAAAAAAAAACCTTGCTGGCTACTCAGTCTGCTGTGAAAAGTGATATTAACAAACCTACACATATTCCTTTTCACAGCAGATTTACTCAGCCTCGGCAAGCCCAGGGACAAATTAAGCCATGGATGGGGAGGTGGGTACGGAGTCAGCGGGGGCCAGGTGTGATGGGACACTCAGGGAGGCAGCAGAGCCCAGGAGTGATGCGGGGGTGAGCTTGGGGGCAGAGCTCACCATCTTGCGGCCGGGGAATGGAGCTTGAAGCCCGTGGCTGGAGCCTGCCGCCTGCCACCCCAGGGCTGAAGCCCTACTCCACTGTCCCTGGGAAGGTGAGGAACTCACACCTGCTGCCTGCTCTTCCAGCTTTTGTCTCTCCAGAGGGTGAGCAGGGCACAACCACTGCTGCTTCTCCCCTCCCGCCCCCCGCCCCCGTCCCTGCCCAGGAGGCTGTTGGGTGCAAGAGAAGCCCCTGGTGGCTGCATGCGAGAAACGCTGCCCGTGTGTCTGGATGCTTGTGATGTTAGCAGGCAGTTTTTCACAACTTGAAATCTGGACGTTATTTTCTGTGTGGTGGTTGGTTGCCTGCCCTACCCTCCTCCCGACCCTCTTGCTCACAGTTCCTCTGCTGCCAGGCTCACTTCCCCTGTTCACTATGTTCCTGTCCCCCCCCCCCCCCCCGCCCATTCTTCCTTGCCCCATAACAAACTAAAAGGAAAGAGAACTAACCTGATGTGTGTCATTCATAGTGATCACCACCCTTTGTCTTTTGCCTTTTTAGTGTACTCTTATATACTTATTGCACTAACCAATCTAAGAAGAGAGTTTGTAAGCTTTTTAGGGCAGAAACTGTCTTGCCATATGTGTATATGGCACCTAGCACAACCGGGCTCTGATTGTGACTGGGGCTTTGGGAGCTACCATAACACAAATAATAGGACAACTTCCACAAACGTGGGTACTCTGTCTTGGTGAAGACTCCTTAACCAGTAATTTAAGTAGTCCTCCTTCTCTCCATGCAGGTAGACTAAGCTTGTGCTTCTGCTGTTGAGGGCTGTGCGGGTAGGAAGTAAGGGATTGATTTAGGTGACCTCCTTTTGGGGGGGGGGGGGAATACTTCTCAATGTAGTCTCTCATTTAGAGGTGTGATTTCCCCCCCCCCCACACACACACACACACATAAGTGGACTGATGAATACTAGGAACAATGCATGATAGATTGTAATTCCTTAAGAATATTTGCTAGAGCCATCCAGTCCATTTCAAAGCTGATACAGTGGGAGTGTTGTGAGAAATAAAGAAACAACAGTTAGGTCCTTGGTCAAAATGACCCTCCTCTGCAGCCTTCTAGAATCATAGAACTGGAAGGGACCTCGAAAGGTCAGTCCAGTGCCCTACACTCATGGCAGTGCTAAGTATTATCTAGATTAAGTATTATTCTAGCTTTGCCTCGTTCTGTGTCATTTTTATGTAACTGCTTCTAGTTTAACATGTCCTTGCATAGTTTATATTGATTCTTATGGGAATCAATCAGTGCTTAGCTTTATAATGGAGCATTCTCTTGTCGTGTTAAGGCTGTGGTCTTTAACATGAGCGTATTCAAATATTATGGTGACTTGGACCATTTTGTCAGTGCCTAGATAGAATATGACATGAGTAAAATAATACTTAGTGATCCCACTCGATGTCTTGAGTCTTAATTCAATATTAGTAAAATACATGGATATCTTGGAAGAAAGCTTTAAAGAAAGTCAAAGCACCATCCTCCTGATTAATGAATAGAAGAAGATATACAGAATTGCCAGTTTCAGGCATTCAGACATCATGAGTCATGTCTGAAAATCATGAAATATTTTAAAAATAAGAAGTTCTGAGTACATTTTCTTTGCCTTCTGATATGAGTCTTTAGATTACAGTTGGGTCATGTTTTGTGGCTCTTTTCTTCAACCACGGGGGCTAGTGACTTTTTTTAAAATGGAAGTTGACGCTTGAGACACATGATAAAATTGATATTGAGACACATGATAAAATTGTGAGCGTTAGCAACACTGAATATAACAGAGCAATTATTTTAGAAGGCTGACTAACAAGGGGGGAAAAGCAGCATGCTCTAGTCTATTAATTATTTAAGGACAGGTCCAGACATGGAAGACAAACTCCTTAACTTTATCTTAAGGAGTGATGGAGAGCCATGCTGAATTCAAGCTGCAGCCTTTATAAATGTAGTATTACCAAAGCCTGGATGACTTTCTAGTATCTCCTCTGAGAAGATAAATTTTAAATGATATAAAAGCATATTTATGGTTCATTTTGGGAAGGGATTAGCAGCGTTTGCAGCTGAAGGCTACTACTATCCAGAGTCATCCTTGAAAGGTGCAAGCTGGCGTGCAGATTTTTCAGTGCTGACTCACCGATACTAATGATCTTGGTCTCAAGAGACCTCACTTATTTGGAAAGTGAGAGATGTAAACCCAGGTCTTAAATAGCACTGAGAGTTGATTGGATTATATACAAAAAAAGTGATTTTTGTGGTATGGATTTTGTCTAAGAGTTGCAATGAAACAGCCACTGAATAGTTTCCCAAAGGTGAAGAGCTATTGGTTTTTGCGCTAAATCATCTTACAGCAGTGTAAGCCCATGGAATGATTTAGTGAGAGGTGGGAGGACAATTGCAGTCAGCAGGACCTCTTCCTAAAGGGCTAGGGTTGTCAAGACAATAAAACAAAATAAAGTTGGCAGGTAACAAAAACACTTCCTAGCTTGAGGTTCAGCTCAGTTCTTTGGCTCTCTTCCTTCCCCCCCTCCTCCCACCCCGCCCAAAAACAACTTCCTGAAGACATTCTGTATCCCAAATAGCCACTTGTGAAAAGAAGCAGGTAATGTTCTTGTCCCCTATCATAAGCAGAAATTTGTAAATAAGAATGAAGGTAACTTTTGTCTAATTTGAAACATTGACAGTCCTACTAAAAATGTTCAGAAATAGGTTGTGAAGACCCGAAACAGTCAGTGTAAATTTGACCACAGTTTGAATTACTGTGGCCCATATTCTGCAGGAATTCATCCTAGATTATCATAATGGTACCTTTTGGCCTTTAAAAAATTGATGTTGTTTTTAATAACTTTTGCTCTTTTAGTGTAAGGTAGCTGGGGTGCTTTAAGCAGAATGTTGACCTCTAGTGCCATTAAAGAAGTAACCGTACAAGAACATTGTCTAGTGCATACATGCTTTTTCATACTGTGTTTCCTCTGAGACCCACTGAATATGTCTTCTGTTATTAGAGACAGTATAATTTAAAAATATCCCAGTACTTCAACAAAGATCAAAAGTCTGCTTGCATGGAAAAACGTAAACTGTAGAAGGAAGATCTAGGGGGGAAAATCCAAAGCCAAATTAAACGCTACACACTATGTCCAGGAAATATTGTTATGCTCAGAAGTGGTTGAGAGGATCTGCTTTAGATCACTAATTTAGTAGTAATTTTTTAAACCAAATCTTAAAGGGATTAAAATAGGAGTGGACCAAATGTGTTCCACACTCTGGCAATATAGCCCACCCTCTGTAACAGGGACGTAGTGTTCCATCAGATCAAGAGAGCACTTAATGCAGGAATCTGTATTTCCCATGTAGTCAGAGTGGTGGCTGATCTACTCCACTTTGTACAGACTGAAATGTGGCCTGCTGGCTCCAGGCACTTTTTCAATATAGTTCTTCAGCAAAGTTTTCTCTTTCCCTCTACACCACAAATTAGAATAAAGTTGCATCCTGTTGGTGGCAGTCTTGCTTAAGTGACAGTTACAGCCATTATGACAGTATCATTGGAGGAGGCCACAGTTTGTAAACTAAATGATCTTCAGCTTTAAAAACATGTAAATTGAAGGTTTTTAATATTGAAATACTTGAAATTGTTTAAATGCAGAAGACCCAATCCTGAACTCCCTACCCAGTGTCATCAACGGGGAGTTGCTTGCTGAATTCCATTTGGAGTTATTCCATAAAAAGCTCAGGGGTGAACCCTAATGTTCTTTTGTTGTAAGTCAGTTTCTCTGTTTTGCTTTAGTACTTGTCTAATTCTTTTACCTACAGGTCACCAGCAATACCATTGATACTAGTTATAATTCAAATAGTCTTGAAATAAAAGTTATACTCCTCTTCCCGTACTCCCAAGGAAAAAATACCTTGCAGCTTACATGCAATGAGAAATGTTTGCTCTGAACTCTGAGTGCTGCACTGCCTTTCATACCTGCATTACAAGGGGCTGAGCTAATGCATACATTCTTTGAGTACAACTTTGTATGCAACCGTATCTTCTTAGCCCTGGTCTACACTACACAGTTAGGTCGATGTAAGGTAGCTTATGTCGACCACTACAGCCTTACTCTCACCGATGTTGGTGTAGTAGGGAACTTACATAACTCCACCTCCATGAGAAGCGTAGGGCTTATGTCAGTGTAGTTCGAGCGATGCAGTGTCCATGTAGACACTGCCTTACTTAGATTGGCTGTTCCCTATCTTTTTTGTCAATTTCACGGCTCCATGCTGGGGCTGTGAAATTGACAAGAAAGTCCTCCCTGCTCCCAGCTGGGCTGCCCCCATGCTCCTGGTTCCCTGCTCCCAGCTGGATTGTTGCCCAGGCTCCCTGCTCCCCGCTTGGAGCTGGGCTACTCCCAGGATCCTAGCTCCCTGCTGAGAGCCCAGCTGCACCAAGGCTCCCAGCTCCTGGTGGTGAGGCGAGATTCCAGGCAGCTTCCCCCCTTTCCCGGGGGGAGGGGAAGGGTCGGGGGAGGCAGAGCCCCAGAGGCTAGCCGGACTTCTGACAGGGAGTGTGGACCTGAGAGCCCCAGAGGCTAGCTAGGCTCTCCACACTACCCCTCTTAGGTCAGTGGAAGCGCTCCTGGTGAGGATGCACACCACCAACCGAAGGAGGGTAGTGTGGACATGAACCACTGTAATAATTACTGCGGTAGATGAAAGTCAACCTAATTTAGGTTGGCTTACGTTTTTAGTGTAGACATGACCTTAGAGTGGAGATGGATTGTGATACTGTGGCAATGTTATTCGATAAAGCTGCGGTTTGATTTAGATCTGTTTTTATAAAACGTGGTGTCTGTTAGCAATTTGATTGTGTTTTCTGGCCTAAGTAGGGCTCGTCCAGTTTTGTTTGTAATCAGTGGCAGTTCTGTGTGGAATGTTTATGAATGAGTATCTTATTGTTTTTTTTTTGTTTTGTTTCCTGTGGCAGTCGTGTGGTTTCAATTATTTGGAGTAAAGCTACTTAATTAAAAGGATGCTTTAAGCATCCTGATTAAAAACATGCTCTGCCCATATGGGGAAAGACTCACTGACTTAAAGAAATAGATGATAATGGGATAGCTCTTTGCTGTTTAAAGTCCATTTACTTAATCTGATGTTAAGTCATTAGCATAATGTGGGAACTGAAACAGCACACAGAACAAGGATTTTGTGATTCTTCTATTTATAATGGGGGATGTGTTTTTCAGGGTTCAAATGCTGATCATACAGCTTCATTGTCTTAAAATGTACCAAATAGCTTTGGTAAGATTATTGGAATTTAGTCTTGGAATTTAGAATTTTGTTTTTAAAAAATCAGATAATGGTTGTCTTAGATTTTTTTTAAAGGCATCTAAAGAACTTTCTCCACAGCTAGAAATAATGGATAGGAGCAGGTTGAAACTTGACATTGTACAGCTTTAAATCTGCTGGAAGAAACAGTGCACTGTACTGCTGAGTACCATTAAGTCTTTACAGCTGATAATCCCATGGCAGAGTTAATAGTACTCACTGTAAATTTATACCAGCAGTTCCCAGAATGCATTTACTGCTGCTTAGAAAAATTAAATTTGGTCACTTAATAAAAAGCAGTGATATTTTTAAGTCTACTGTAGGTCTGCACATTGAGGGCCCTGTTTTGAGTTTCTCTCTGCATGTGCATATTTCACTATATCAGTGGTGGGCAACCTGCGGCCCGTCAGAGTAATCCGCTGGCGGGCCGCAAGACAGTTAGTTTACATTGACCGTCTGCAGGCACGACTGCCCGCAGCTTCCAGTAGTCACGGTTTGCCGTTCCCAGCCAATGGGAGCTGCAGGAAGCGGCGGCCAGCACATACCTGCGGCCCGCACCACTTCCTGCAGCTCCCATTGGCTGGGAACGGCGAACCACGGCCACTGGGAGCTGCGGGCAGTGCAATGTAAGCAAACTGTCTCGCGGCCAGCCAGTGGATTACCCTGACAGGCTGCCTGCGGGCTGCCCACCACTGCGCTATATGGTGCTTCATAGGTGATATATAACCACCATATAACATATCAGTAATATTTCCTGGTTAAATTCTAACATGTACTGTTGCATTATAGCAGAATTTCCTGTGTGTGTTGGGGGGTGGGGGTTATTTAGTACATAATTCTTTTATTATTAATATATTGTATGTATATATTGTTTTTCATCCCAAAGGATCCCAGAATGCTTTACAGTCCGTAGCAATACAGACATTCTTTAAACCCAACACTGAAATATAGCCACTTTTGGGACTGAACAAGTCAGCTGTGTGGAAGTGCATGACAACACTGTACAACAATTTTATCACAGGAAGTGAGGAATACTGTTTCCAATTAAATCTGTATGTAGAATATAATTACACCGAAATTACCACAGTGCACCAAAGTAAAAATACTTTACTGTTTTTTGCAAAAAGACATGGAATCTTGAATAACCACTAGTAGTAAGGATCTCAGGATTATGTTTTCTAAAAAACTAGTGCTTTTAATGGCACAGTGTCCTCTTACAGCCTTACTATATTGACTCCAAGAGAGAATCCCAGGGAGTCACCAACACTACTTCCTACAGTGCTCAGAGTTTTCCTCTCTTTGTTTCTCTTGCATCCATCGCTGCACTTTCTTTCCATGCTGCTTTTTACACACATGGAACACTACTGAGAACTGGTTCAGAAAGCCACTACCTTTTCCACATTTAAATCCCATCTGAAGATGCGCTTCTACCATAATGCCGTCAAGAAATTAACTGACTAATAAAGCAAAGCTGAGGGGCAGTTGGGCTAGATTATGTATCTAATGAAAATAACAAAATACAATATTTTTGGGGCTGGGTGGGGAGAAGGGTTGTATTATCAAGATTTAACCAGTTGCTCTGACTACTTTACTTGTATGTTGTACCTGCTTACCCTTCCTTTAGCCAGTTTGTTTTAATTTGGGTTTGGGTTTTTTTGGACTGTAAACTCTTAAATCCTCTGAATATGAAAAGGACACCATCTTGAAGTCTTGTAAACTTAAAAGATCTTTCAGGTACTACACTTATTTCTGAGGCCTCTTTAAACATCTTTATGGCTTTAGAATAGCACTTACATATGTGTTTTAAAATGTGTGTTTTCTCCTCAGTTGCTGTGTGAAGATCCAAACAAATAGGGAAAACTGATTTTAATTATGGGGCTGAGCCAATGAACACTTACTTATATCAAGCATAAGGCTCAGTCCTGCAAGGTGCTAAATACTCTTGTGAAGTTCTGAGGGCCTTTGACTCCTCAAGAAGGACTTGAGGGCTAGAGGTCCTTAGAAGATTGAACCCACAGTGCTTACTGCTGTGAGTAATAACTTTACTCGCATGAGAACAGTTACTCATATGCATAACTGTTTGGTGGATTGGACCCTAACTGACTATCAGAAGAGTGAAGCGAAATGCACAAAATAAACAGGGAAATGGGGGAAGGGGAAATCTCAGATCTTCCACTTACTGGTAAATGTAAAAATCTTGAGTGATGATAGTAGATTTAAAAGAAAGTTCAGGTAGCTTTGTGAAATAACTTGGTGTCCCTTTTAAAAAATAATCTTAAATACTGAAGAATGTTTAATTATTAAAGTAATCACAAGTGGGGTACTATGATTTATTTTTTATATTCGGTGTCTGAATTGTAACAATGGTACTGATGGTTCTGGAAAAAGATCAGTAACACTCCGTTGGGATATTTTATTTTTCAGAGCCGTTGAGTCACAGACTGAAGGACAGTGCTCCCCACCAGACTCCCTTTGGAGGCGATACAGTGAATTCGAGTTGCTGAGGAATTATTTGTTAGTTAACTATCCGCATATTGTTGTTCCACCTTTGCCAGAAAAAAGGGTAAGAAAGTTGAAACTTCAACTCACTTTGCCTTACATTTAGCACTGAATTTAGCTGCTCTTAATTCTATTCTGTTCACACAGGCTGAGTTTGTTTGGCATAAGTTATCAGCGGATAACATGGATCCAGACTTTGTGGAAAGACGAAGGATTGGTTTGGAAAACTTTCTAATACGTGTGGCTTCGCATCCCATCATTTGTCAGGACAAAATTTTTTATTCCTTTTTAACACAGGTATTGTAGAAAGGCATTCTTTTATTTCTAAGTACTTCCCTCCACTTTTACTTAGTTGTTCAGCTTTTAAATATTAAACACTAATAACCTTTCTTCAGTGACTTATAAATTGTTGCCTGCTCTACTTCTGCATTAACAAATTAAAGGTGGGAAAGTGTTATTAGATTATCTAATCTACCTCTTGTCAGTATACAGTTGTGCTTTACAATGTGACTTAGTTCTTTTTCCAGTCTCATTCTGAGGCTGCTAGGGGATGAGATTACCACCTCCCTTAGAATTCTATTCCACAACTTAATGTAACTCAGTAAGGAAGTCTTTCCTGACACTAAATTTAAATATTTAGCATATTATACATTTTGCTGCATTTACTGCACTGACTTCCAGTTTGTTGTTTTTTTGGGGGGAGGTGGGCAATTGAGATGCAACTGACTAATCTATTATGTGGTTTGGATCTTGGCTATTTCATGCTCCAGTCTGACAGCTGTGATCAACTGGAATGCTCTCACTGATAGCCCTAGAGTGTCCACTGTCGGGGAAGAACAGATCTAGAACTTACTGATGTTCAGGTCACGTTGTAAAGCTGTGACTGAAATTTCTTTTTTGACTCAGAGTTTTGTGTTCTTATTGAGGTAATATTATTATTTTAATTGCTTTGTGTGCCTAATAGGTTGTGATATTGCATTTTACACATTGGGATGAAATTAATGAACACTTTCCATGATTCATAGTTACACATATATACCCTCTTGTACCATGCAATATAATTCTTCAAGCCCATTTTGGTGTTTACATGGTTGAATCTTTTCGTTTTCACATCTCCCACTTAGTTTTTACTTAGGCAGGCTACATCGTTAGTTCTTTTTAATCTTTCTTGATACATTACAGGCAGCTGGACTTGGTGACTTCTTCTGAGATCCCTTCCAGCCCTACATTTTTATGCTTAATTTCTCCAGCTCTTTAATCCTTTTAACTTGCTTTTCTCTGAATTTTCTCCATTGTGTCAAGAATTGTCTTTGTTGTAAGTCAGTGTCCAGGACCGTGTCCAGTATCCTAGGTACAGTCTGATAAGAATTAGTCTCCTGTCTTCTGCTCAAATAAGATTGAACTTTTTTTTGTTACTATCACCCTGCAACTGAATATCTAGTGTAAGTCTAGGATCACATTTGTCACTGCTAATAGTGATCGTCACAGGAAGGTTGGCCTAATGAAGAGAAAACGTAATTAAAACTTACAGGAAAGTGGCATGTATGGTATTTGCTTTTGCTTTCTTAATATTGTTTCTTATTTGTAAAAGTTTCTCTATTACAGTTCAGCTTACAACATTTAGATTATTCCGCTGTGGGTTATTAGGAGGAGCATTCTGTGAACATGCTGAATGTTTATCATCTGAATTACCCAGACAATACGAAAGAACAGTTTTAAATTTGCAGTGTGAACATTGCCATCTTGACTTAATTTAAGTTACTTACTTAAGTTAAGACACTTTAAAAAAAATAATAGTTAATGTGCCCTATTTTTGAGGTATGCTGTTTTGAAAAGTGTTTCATTCATTTGGTCTTGTTGGTCTGATGGCTTAGCCGGTCATATAATGAGCTAGAAATGAGGCAGATTGAGGCCTCAACTCAGTCTCAGTCCTGGAGTTGGTGTTGGCTGGGAACATTAAAGCAGTGACTCTGCCATTAGCTGGTCAGACAAGAATCCTCTTAAGTACACAAGATACTGCAGCCTGCTGGTGTCACATAGTGAAGGGGAAAAGTTGTAAAAAGGGGATGGTGGGTAAACATAAAACCTGTTGTACAGAATGACCCATTCTTCTAAGTCCAGACGCTGAAAGGAAGATTTTCTTGACATACCTTTTTTAGAACTTGGTTGAGTGAGTGAGACTGAGCCCATATTTGGATGCTTGTGGTTCCCACATAACCCAAAGAGGATTCTCCAATGTCCTTTCTGCCTAGAATTGGTGCTATTATCATGTCTCACATAGACTGCTTGCTGTATGTTTGTCAGTGAAGATTACTGAAGTGAAACTTTTATTTCTAGGAAGGTGGATGGAAAGAAATGGTGAACGAGACTGGGTTTCAGTTAAAGGTAATTATTATATGCATTTGTGTAGTGAATGTTGTGACCCTGTGAACTGTTCTGACCACAATTAAAGACCATAATTTGGTGTCTCTGCAGAGTTATGCTTGCTGTTGTGTTAAAAATAGCAGGCCCATGACAGAACTGCATAATTTTGACCATATAAGGAAACAGTGTAGTACTGGTATTATGTAACAGATAATTACCAGATTTCATAAGTGAGGGAAGCTGTGACAGGTCAGTTAATCTGCCCATGTTTCATATCTGATGCAGCATAGAATTAATATTAAGAATTATGACCCCTGTATTTTTAAAAGCAGACTGAGCTGGTTTCAGAGTGACAGCAACCGAGACACAAATAACATGCCAAAGCAGGACTGTAAATACCAGCTCTAAAGGTTGACAGCCTTGAAGGAGAGGGTGCTTATTTGGGGTGGTGCGGTGGAACGTACAAATAGGAACTGAAATGCTTCAGCCAAAGCTCTGAATACTGTCCTGAATGAATTTTGAAACAGACCCTGGGGTTTGGTATTATAAGTTAGGTACCTCAAAGAAACCTGAGCAAGACAACAGAAGAGAAGCAGAGATGGCCAAGACCAAGGAGGATGTCTCTGACAGGACGAGTAGCCAAAAGGGTCAGATGGGAGAAAGGACAGTCCTCCCTAGCAATGGAAGTAATCCAAGATATACCTATCTGGTTCAACTGTTGCTGAGTCTCAGACTAGATATGTTATGCAGAATTGTATTTGCTTAATTAGACTATTTGAATTTTAATTAGTCTTGAGGAAGTCACTGCAATAAATCCTTGAAGGGAACACGCTCTTCTGATTTCTTATAGGAGGCAGTTGAGAGGACAGTTGAACACCCAGTTAGGACAAACTCCTAACAAGAGCCACCTATATACGGATTGTAGTCAGTAGTGGGGGAGGGCAAACTGGTGGAGGACAGGCAGGAATAGGTGACCATGTGTTACATTAGTACACAGGCAAAGTATGGGTACGTGGGGATTTGTTGACAGATGCAACTTTTGGGCATAGCCAAATGTACTCTGTGGGTGCAAAATATAGTGTGCATGAATCTAAGCCGCCTTCTTAAATATATAGTTTCTAATTCTCTTGGTTGCAAAGAAAACCTTTCAAATGTGAACTGAGTATAAAAGAATGAAGTACTGTTGTCCTGAATCTGCTGAACGCCTGAAAAAATAGTTCTGGGGTGTGATCTGTCCCCATTAATCACAAGGAGGTTTAATGCTGGCACCTACTGATAATGGCAATTTGACTTTAATTCACTGCTGATTGTATTACCGGGCACATCCTGCTGATGTCCATATCCCATAATTTTAAATTGCCTTCCTGGTGTGAAAATCTGCACCTGTCCCCTATCCACCTACCACAACCTCTAGCTTCCTTCCCTCCCAACACTCACAGCACGTACAGACCACATCTTCAGTGCCACTATGTATGTTTAATAAAAAATTCTGCAACCGATTGAAAATTAAAAATGTAGAGCCAGGGTAAAATAAATTGAATTTAAGATTTAATTAAATAGTACACTAGTACAATATTCCTTTTGTGTACTTTTTCTATTAAATGAAAATGGAGCTTTTATTTATCTGAAGCTGCTACAGAATATAGGGTCTTTGACACAGAATTATGGTTAAGCGTGCTGTAGATTTGTAGTAGACTTTTGTCTTGGGTTGTTTCTTCTAACACTGCTAGGCATCTAGGACCATCATTCTAGGGGATCGTTTCTTTATGGCACTGGAGTCTTAAGAGTGGACTCTTCCCTTTTTTTTTTTTTTTTTTTTTTTTAAATGTTTGTAAGAAGATCTGTACTCATTCAGTACATTGAGGCATATAGGGAACTCAACCACGTAATGGAGAGTGGGATTTTCCATGTAGTGATTAAGGATACTGTCAATGTTCAGTGGAAAAAAATAGGTGAACAAGAAGACAAGTATTCCTTATAAAAGAGAGGCCAAGTTATCATCCAAGGAATTAGGTTGTAAATCCAGAAAGAAATATATATGGCACATAATAATAGTAGAGGGAAACAATGTGAGAGAGGGGTTTACGGGGGAAGCGTAGGTAAAAAAATTAAAATTTTAAGGATGCACATGTAGAAATAGGAATAGCATTTGCAATGGTTTTCCTTTGTATTTATTTGAATTGCAAGAATGACCACGTTTTTATTAACCTTGATTATTTATGGGCTGATATGTGGATGTAACATCTGCTTGACAGACCTTTTTGAAAAAACTTGATCCTATCCCTGCACTGCTTCTGTAAGTGTTAAAACTGCAGAAGACAATTTTCTGAACCATAATTTAAAATTACTGATAGCACATCATAATTTGCAAAGCATTCAGATGGTAGACACCGCTAACTAATATTTTTAAATGACATCATATATGTTGTACCCCAAAATCATCAGTTAAAGAAAGCTTCTGTTTTAGGCTGTGTTTGAGAACAGCAGTTTGGGCAGTTTGAGTTAGTTGCATTGACAATGGTGGGACGGGTATAATAAAAGTTTTTATTAAACTCTTAGGAATAACTCCACATAAATACTCCAGAATAATAGTGGGAGAAAGGAGAAAATTATGGCATGTAAGAGCAAGTGAGAAAAATACAGTTTCTGTTAAACAAATTGTCAGATACATGGCCTCTTCAGTTCATTTAGCGTTATTAAAATGTAGGTTACTTGAGAGGGGAAGAAGGAACCCAAAGAACAACAGTTAAATTACTGCAAAATATTCAAAATAAACATCTGTCTAAGGACAGATGGTATCTTAGGTAAAATGTAAGATGAGACAATCGCCATTCTGCTTTCTAGATTTCTGACAGTGTGCATGGTTATTTTCTCTGTGGAATCCCTGCTTCCCTAAGGAAAAAGTTATTTTTTTTTATAAAATAATGGGGAATGGAACCTTTCTGTTTCCTTTTCTAAACCTTTTAATTATACATTCAGTTTCTATGCTGAATGTAAAAATAATAGGTTTTTAGTAAGCACATTGATTTAGTTCCTTATGGTAGCTTAATAATATCAGAGGCAGATTTATACTTGGAGTGTGTAGTTGTGTAGGACCAGAAGCAAGCCATGGGCCCATTTGCTGCCCTTGTTCCGTGACTCCAAAGGGTTTGCAGACTAATTAGATAGCACAGTCCAGACACTGCAATACACTAGTCGAACAGATGAAGATCCTGGGTTTAAACCAGGAGGATTTATTTTGGATTACCCTGATTATTCGGGGTTAGAATTCTGTCTCTGCAGGCTGTAATACTTTCTCCCCGCCTTCAAAATAATGCAGTTTAGAATACGTGTTTAAATGTTCTTTCAAACTTTTTTGCTCTGGGAGGGCAAAACACAATGCACTATCTTCCCCACCTCCCACCCCCAGTCATAGTTAATCTGGAGGAGGAAAAACAGGGTGTACAATTCTTCTCTCCTCCCTCTCCTTGCCCTCCTTCCCCACCAAAAAAAACACCCTTAAAAAAACTGCACTGGCTACTCCTGAGCACAAAGCCAATACCTCTTTTTAACTGCTATATTCCATATTATCATCCAGTTTTTGCTTGTGTGTGTGTGTGAAAGCTACTTGACTCTGTCTCAACTGACAGCCAATTCCACAAGTATTCACTCGATTTAACCACCTGTGTAAATTCTTTTTGCACGTACTCTCAATTTACAAAAATGTCTGTCCAGAAACCTTACATAAACTTGCTCTAGCTTTATAATAACCCTTATCTAGCTGATAGTATGATTTTGTGTGAAATTTGTACGTAAAAAATGGCCAGATTGATAATGCACAAGAAGTCAGGCTGTGTTATTTGCTTCTTGTGCATCATCAATAGTAAAGATTCTGCAGGACAAATTATTTCCTCAGTTACACCTGTGAAACTCCATTGGCTTTGAAAGATTGCATATGTGTAACTGAGGGCAGAATTTGGTCTTGTAATTGGAATTTAGTTAATCCTTTTGATGATGCATTCACAACCCAGAGTAGAATTGACTGTCTTGCTCTCCCAGAGAGCACTTTTAGCTCTGTAGTTCGAACAGCTGTATATAAAGTAGTGTAAATACTTTTGCCCGTAAAGTAAGTAAATATGAGTCTGACTGCTCAGAGGAAACAGATCTCATGACCAAGATGTTGCCAGATACCTTTGAGTAGAACGGAGTCTTGACACCTGTCACTTATCTTTGTTGAAAACTAGCCAATCTGTTCTTAAATAAAATTTAAAAAACCCTTCCTTTGCACTCTGAGAGATGACTGACTATAGGGGGTTCGGATATTTGCTCCCTCAGTCTGTAGAATGTTTGGAGAAGCAGAGTTACTGCTGGAAAGTAACCCCTTTTTATTCCTTGACCACACTTTTGTATAATCCTCATCAGTAGCTGTCATGCCAATCGCAATAGCAAAATCTTTTTAATTGAGCTCAGACATTGTGCTCAGCACTCTACCAACATGAGATGAGATCCCAGCGTCAAGGATATTACAGTGAAATTCAAACACGGTACAGCTTGGACACAACGTGATGGGAGGCGGAACAGTCTTGTTCTGGTGCCAATCTCATAAATAGAATTTACTGAGAGGCTTTTGAGGGAAAACTTTCTACTCTAACTCCAAGCAAGCATTGGGTTCTACTGGAATCAGTTGCTAAATAACTTTTAAAAAACCGCTCTTAAGAGTTGCTGACTTTGCTGCAATTGATGCACAAAATATTATTCCTATAGCAAACATCATTGCTATAAACTGTCTCTGCCAGAGTGAATTACCACTTTTACTGAGCCTTTTGCACCAGAGGTTGTGGTTCTTTTAAACCTACCTCTTTTAATTTGAAGAAGGATTAAGCTAAAGTGAACTCAGGCAACTTTTGAAGGAGAGCATCCACACAGGGATTGCATGTGCTCTGAGTTAGCGCTTTGCACCTTTAGTTAATTTGTCTTAATTTTCTTGAATGTCTCCACGTAGACATGCCCTTAAAGGCCTTACTATTTGTGGCAAGGACTGACTTTTTATGATGTGTGTACAGTGTCTAGAACAGTCAGGCCCCAATGACCAGGACGTGTGAGTATTACAGTAATAGGCATTACAGTAAAACAAAAATAAGTGGAGGTATGTTGCTCTTTTACAGAGTAAACACAAAAACTGATTAATTCTAACTGAATTCTTAAAACATTTAAACCACAAAAGCAAGATTTAGGGTTGGGAATTCCATACTTCTGTTGCAGGAACTAGTAGAATAACATTTTTCTCAGAAACAGAGCAGAAAGTTTAGTTAAAGCAACTGTTTCTTTACTGAAGAAAATCCAGATCCAATTTGTGATTCGATATAGCAGTTTCCTATCTATTGAATTATTTATATAGATAGATAGATATGAGAGAACACAATAGATTTGTGTTTGATGCCACTGGGGAATTGTTTTTGGTAATTCAGAGCATGTAAAGGTCATTTCCACTATTGGTTTTATTTGGTTTGAAAAATATATAAAATAATTTCTCCATATAGCCTTAGACCTACTTGCATCATCTGAAAAGAATGTAGGGTTATGTATCTTAATTTTGTGGTTTGTGTAACATTTCAAGAAAAGAATATTTTGCTGGGGTTTATGATTATACTAGTTTAATGATATTGGATACTGTTTACATACTAGTTCACAAGAACAGTTTAGTTTTCTAGCCTTTTCTCTAAAAGCAGACTGACATTAGCTCCCTTACTTGTCAGATTTGTTCAACGTGTTTGAAATTTTTGATGAAGTACCGTGACAGAAAACTGCAGCTTTCTACTGTGGCTGCCAGCAAAGAGAAATTGTTGCTTGATGTTTTTGAAATATAATTGCATTGTAACACTTTTTTTTTCAGGCAGAGTCCAGGTTAAAAGCTCTTAATGCAACATTCAGAGTGAAAAACCCAGACAAGTAAGATTTTTCATACTAGTTACAGTTGTAATTATGAATGACAGTGTATGCTATGTAATTTTTCATTTCTGAATGTATGCTATCTGTACACTTTTTAAACCTCCTTAACAAACCCAATAAGGGGCAGTGAAAAGCGGCTTGAAAAACCGAGTTCACAGGGAGAGCAGGAAACTCTTAAGGGAAATGCCATCACCTTATGCAGAATCGAAGCTTTTATTTAAAAAAACAGAAAAAAAAAATCTAGGCTTTGTTTGCAAAGAAACCTTTGCAAATTAATGCAGTGGTACCTTCAAGCATACATAGCCAATATCTCTCTTGTGCAACACACAAATATATGCACTTGCCAGTGCTGCAGTTCCCAAGCTGCCAATTTTCACAGCTGTTATTGGAAACCAGATCAGTTTCAGTCTACCCTGTCTTGGGAAGCTGTGGGTAGCTGCAGAGGCAGGCACTGGAGTTATTTTTTGGATAGGAGGCCCATTAACAGAGGCTGAAGTGTGGGGAGTATATAGTAGCAGACACACCTCCTTTCGGCCAAAAGAGGATAGTATAGGACCGTGGTTTCCCAAACAGTGGGTCCCAGCAAAGTGTCAGATGGGTCCACAGGTTTTGGCTTCTTCCTTTCCCTGGGGGCGCTCAACTCCATCCATTCCCTCAAGGTACTGACCCTGCTCTGCCCCCCGCTCCGCCTCTTCCCACCCAGTTCTGCACCCTCCCCCGAGCGCACCCGTCCCCACTCCTTCCTCTTCCCCCCTCCCCACCCAGCGCCTCCTGCATGCCACAGAACAGCTGATTGTGGGAGGCGCTGGGAGGGAGAGGGGGAGCTGGCTGCCGGTGGGTAATAAGCACCCACTAATTTTTTTCCATGGGTTCTCTGGGTGCCCACAGAGTTGGCACCTATGAATGGTTCAGTGTGTCCAGGGCTGGATTAACCCATTGCTGGGCTCTGGCCTAGGCAAACATACACTTCTCCAAGCCTGGTGTGGAAAGGAAGGCACAGATAGGTGGGGAGTGCGGTTGGGAGAGGTAGCCTGCTCTGCATTCACCCTAGAGCGGTGGCACCTTTCCCAAGGGGCTGGGCCTGTCTCCCCACTCTAGGGGTTACGACCTGGCGCACCTGGTTTCAGTGCCCACTCAAGTTTGGGTTGCCCATGAGACAGAAACTGCTGCTGCAGGTAGGCTCGCTCTCCAAGTCGCTTCCCCCCTCCCCCCCCCCCCCCCCCCCCCCCCCGAGCCTTCTCAGTGGGCTGTGATTAGGGTTGTGGTGCTGGGGTGGAGGGTGCATATATGTAATGGTGAGTAACAACAACAAAAGGACAAAATGCAGTTGGTGCATCCCCTCAGTAAACCATTTGGAACCACTGATATAGGAGACTATCTCTGTAGCACCTAGGAGAGTGGGAGGGAGGTAAGTAGCAGACATTCCTGCAGCATCCAGAATAGTCTGACATGGGACAGAGGAAACCAAGAGACAATATGGTGCTTCTTAAAATCTATCCAAAACTGAAGGATGGAGTTCTGAAGCCGTGTCAAGAGATGACACCTTTCCCTTTTCCAGCATCTGAAAGTGCAATTGGGCCCTTGTTTGGATATTATCTTCCCCTCCCCCAAATTTTTTTTGTATTAGTCTGTGACTAGCAGTGTTAGTCCTCTTGTTTTTAGGGCTTGGAAATGTTACCAGCCTCCTTAGTATGGGAGGAAGAGATTGAGGTAACACAGAAAAGAGAAATGCAGTATTTATAGAGAGAGATTTGGAAAGGGGACGTGGAACACAGCATAGGGGAAGGGAAAGCAAAAGAGAGAAGTAGATGATATTAGTTGCCTGTGGGATACGGGAAGTCAGACTAGATGATCTGATGGTCCCTTCTATGACTGAGAAGAGGAAATTGATCCTAAATGCCGCTAAGGAAAAGATGCATTATGATCTGTTTTGGGAAAGAAAAAGTAGAATACAGACAGAAATGGGAAGAACGTGTAATAAAAGCAAGAGTAGCATAGAGCTTGTTGAATAATATTTATCAAATTTGTTATATTAGGGATGTTACCAATATTTAACAAATTTATTTGCCAAATACTTGTTGTGACATTCAGCCTGCTTAATGGCTGGCCAAATGCTATTTGATAAATATATTATTCAACAGATATTGGGGAAATTCAACAACTAATATATTGGACACTTTTTTTCCTGCTATTCTGTGGTGCCACTATCTCTTATTGCAAGTAACATTTTTACAAGTTTATTAAATAGCTGATTGAAATGTTATAATTACAGTACACAGTCTGTTTTATTCATTTGTACAGCAAAGGGTGGCTTGGCGGTGAGGGGGTTGGTTTTGGAAGTGTGGGAGCACCAATATCTTTCACTTGGCTAGTAGGCTTAGTCCCTGAGGTAGTAAGTATCAGTAGCTTTCTCAATCCTTAATTTAAACCAACCGAAGAAAGTTGGATAGCAACATAGCATTTCAAAAGTCTAACTACTAAAGTTGGCTTGGAACAAAACCAAAGCTCTTCCGGTAGGCTGAGTGGTTTTTATTGAAGGGGTCAGTGGTGATAAAAATGTGCTCTTCTGTTGCTCAGAAATAAATTTGCAGCGACGTTTCCACTGAATTCACTAATCCAGTTTCGTTGCAAACATCCTGTCGTCTTCCTTCTGTACTTCAAATCCAATCAAAAATTGCTTTCCCGGTGGTGCATTCTTCCTTTTTCATACAGTCCACTAGATAACAATTTTCATACTAGCTACTTTCCTAAAACAGAATGAAAAGGATCTGGGTAATATCACTGTGGCTGAGCCATATTAGACAATAGATTCTGCTTATGGTAGCTGAACTTGTGTGACTCTCAATAGTTCACTTGATCCTGAGTCCCCATGCTATTTGTGGTTTCTTTTCGCCCCACATACCTATTCTTAAAAATACCTTTTACTCCCCTATTGTTTTGTAAAGGGGAAATTGACTATAGTTATAGTAACTTTCACTACAGACATAATGTTGTCAAATGCACAAAATAATTGGAAATAGAAGGGGAAAATTCTCTGGTGGCTTTCAGTTAACAGTAGTTATAGTTATAGTAATCTTAAGTATGACTAGTAATAATAGTAGGTGAAGTATTTTCATCGAGAAGTGATTTTTTTAATTGGTAGTATCTCTATTAAAATGTGGTTCTAGTCTGAAAAGTGACTGTAGAAGCAGCAGCATCTGACTCAACTTACCTGCTTTTCATCTGTATTGAAAGTCAGACTTTGCTATAGGTTTGGCTGCACTAGAAATGCTACAGTGGCACAGCCATAGTGCTACAGCTGCACCGCTGTAGTGTAGACACTTACTACAGCAACAGAAGGGGTTCTTTTGCTGCTGTAGTAAACCCAACTCTCAGAGAGGTGGTAGGTAGGTCAAAAAGAAATCTTCTATTAACCGAGCAGTGTCTACACCAGAGCTTAGGTTGGCTTAGTTACATCTCACAGGACATGACATTTTTCAGTTCCCTGAGGATGTAGCTAAGCCAACCCACTTTGTTGCGTAGACCAGCCCTAACTCACTAATATAGGTTTTTACACTTGGTAGCATTGTAGATCCAACACAACTGACGGGTTGGGCATTGGGGAAATAGTGTTGGACTTTTGTGCTAGTTTTTGCATTATCAACCTGTTCAACCATGCTCTGGCTCACAGTTTTTACTGTTGGAGTTGCAAGAGCAGGATAGCATCACTAGCTTACTTTTCTGATTCCAGGTAGCTTAGAGTAATGGCATTTAGAAGAATATTTTTAGTAGTGAATTGAACAGATTTGATCTAAAAATCATTGAAAACAATAAACTTGTAATGCTGCAATGCCATTTTTAGTTATTTCTCAGAGAAGAACTGCAATTTAAGTTCACACATCTCTGTTCATCAAGGAATGGTGAGGAACAACGCCAATTTTGTTAGTTGTGCATGGAGCTTGGATACCAAAATTAATAGGCACCTAGAACCACCTAAGATAACATTTTCTTATAGCAGAGGAGGAGTTGGCAGCATATAGACTTTAACAAGAAGAACATGGTATCTCAGATTAGTGACAGTATGGGAATCCTCTCCCATCCCGAGCTGTCCATTTTCAGTCTTCATCTGTTTGGAATAAGAGATGTCTGAAAACTGTCTTGCTACTTAGTGTACTTAATGTACTAGTACTATAGTGTACTTAGAGTTTCAGAAAGCCTTTGACAAGGTCCCTCACCAAAGGCTCTTAAGCAAAGTAAGCTGTCATTGTGGATAGTTCTCTGAAAACATCCACTCAATGTGCAGTGGCAGTCAAAAAAGCGAACAGAATGTTGGACATCATTAAGAAAGGGATAGATAAGAAGACAGAAAATATCATATTGCCTCTATATCAATCCATGGTATGCCCACATCTTGAATACTGCGTGCAGATGTGGTCGCCCCATCTCAAAAAAGATACATTGTAATTGGAAAAGGTTCAGAAAAGGGCAACAAAAATGATTAGGGGTATGGAATGGCTTCTGTATGAGGAGAGATTAATAAGACTGGGACTTTTCAGCTTGGAAAAGAGAAGACTAAGGGAGGATATGATTGAGGTCTATAAAATCAGACTGGTGTGGAGAAAGTAAATAAGGAAGTGTTATTTAGTCCTCATAACACAAGAACTAGGGGTCACCAAATGAAATTAATAGGCAGCAGGTTTAAAACAAACAAAAGGAAGTATTTCTTCACACAACGCACAGTCAACCTGTGGAACTCCTTGCCAGAGGATGTTGTGAAGGCCAAGACTATAACAGGGTTCAAAAAAGAACCAGATAAATTCATGGAGGATAAGTCCATCAATGGCTGTTAGCCAGGATGGGCAGGGATGGTGTCCCTAGCCTCTGTTTGCCAGAAGCTCGGATGACTACTTGTTCTGTTCATTCCCTCTAGGGCACCTGGCATTGGCCATAGTTGGAAGACAGGATACTGGGCTAGATGGACCTTTGGTCTGACCCCTATAGCCCTTCTTATGTACTTGATTTACTTGAGCTATCTTCACCATTCATGTCTGAGGCTGTCTGACACACTGCCCTGGCATATATTTTATAAAACGTAAGAATTGCCCTCTAAGCCCCACCATGTAGCTCAACAGCTATATTTGTGTTTCCCGCTATAATTTCTCTGCTGGTCTTTAAATGTTTTGAAAGAAACTGTACACTTTAACCCTAATATGCCACACTTTTTTGTGGAAAACTCTTTTTAGGCATAGAAATCATAGAATGCCTTTAAATGGCCTTTTCTGTCATGGGATGTCATGAGAAGCAATTTCCTAAATATTAGAAACGTGATGTAAGCAAAGATTTTTTTTTTAAATGGGTGCTGAAATTTTGGTTCTTAAATTCATAATTAGTCACCTAAATAAGTGGCCAGTGGGTTCTAAGCATTTCTGAAATCAGACCACTTATATATAGGTTCCTAATTAAGAATTTAGAAGCCTAACTTTAGGCATCTGTTTGTTTATTTTTAAAATCTTGGCCTGGATTTTTTTTCACTACAATAATTTACAGATCATCATTCAGTAGTTAGTCAGTTCTCTAGTTCCTGTTCTTTACTTTCACTCTGGATAAAACACATGCCTTTGCACGATCTAGGGCTTCAAAATAGGGTTTAAATTGGTCTTAAATGGTGTATAGGTCTTGTGCTGGTCATCTGCACAGGAGTAAATAACCCTCTCTTGAGGCTTTTCGCAAGTCAGCAAACTGCTTTGGGGTTCAGCTTAGCCATGGACATTATATCCATTTTACACACCACCTAGGTGTATTCTGAGGCTAATTTAATGCTTTTTTGGGGTTCTTTGAGATCCTTGCATGAAAGGCACATTGTATTTACAGATAATATTTTATCAACTTCAAAAGAATTTAAACAGTTTTTCATTAGTAAGCATAAAACCCATCAAATGGGATTTTAAATGAAAATTTTCTTCCTGCTCTTTAGATCATATCTATCAAATAACATTCCACTTGATAAGTGCTCTTAAAAAAAAAAAAACAGATACAGCAGTCTTTCAGAAAAAAACCTCTGCTGTTTATATTTATTTCTTAGATTTATGGCTTATAAATTGATCTGAACCTTTACTTTGTTGTATAAAAGTACAGTAGTTTTGCATATGTGTAATTATTTGCTAAAAAGGAGTTTAATTCTGTTGTCATTTTCTAGGAATCCACAGCTAATTCCACTTTAACATAAATCAAGCTCAGTGTCGCCAGCTGTTGTGTTGTGGCTCTATCTTACAATTTGTGAAAGCTTGCTTTTGTGATAGCTAATGATGTACTATCTGTTTCCTGTTCCCAGGAGATTTACGGAGCTAAAACACTACAGCGATGAACTGCAGTCTGTCATATCACACCTTCTGCGAGTCAGAGCTGTAAGTATTTCCCATGTGTGTCCTGACAAATAGTAGAATATATTTATAAGACAGCATTTCTTCTTTAGTCAATAGAGAAGACGGATATATGTATTCTTCACTAGAAGTTGGTTTGTTGTACTGTCCAGTTTTCTTGGTGGGGGAGGGGAAAGGAGGGTCTGAGAGATTATTTTATAACAATACACTTTTGGGGGAAGGAATTCTAATTTGATTGGGGTAAAGCAATGTGAAATGTTTGTCTCCAATATTGTTCCCCAGTCTGAATTATTCATGTTTTGATAGTCACTGGAAAAAGACCATTCTTACCCACAGATTTCTAGTTAAACCAATGCCTCCACAAACATTCATAATGCTGTTGTTTGGCTCATTGCTTTATTCTGTCTTGTGGAATAGTTTACATGCAGTAACTTATCATTGTATTGGCAATTTAAAACCCCATGAATGTCACTTGAGGAATTGGGAGGAGGAGGGATGGTTGGAATTTAGCTGGAACAATCGAACCTTGGGACTCAAAGTTGATACATCAGTGTCATGTCCACAATAATAGACAAGACATGTAATGATTTGGAGTGTTTTTAGACTCTAGTTTGTTGCACGTTCCATCAAAATCTGCAGCATAACATTGCATATTTCACAGAAATAGTGAGAAGTGCGAAGTAGACTGTTACCTGAGAGTAAGATGCATATCTTCAATTACAATTCAGAGGAAAGGGAGAGGAGCAGAATAGCATTATTTCTTCTCCTTCATAGGTGTTGCCACTAGAGGAAGAAGCAAGGGGGCCAGAAGCCTACATTAACTAGAAAATATTGGATCCCAACTGTACAGTTAGCAGGATTCTGCCGTTCTCTCATGTGGCAAAAAGGAGTTAGAATGGCATGAGGTTTTCTGGAACATAAACATATAATACTGTGTTTTCTAGAGCTTGTGGGATGAATTCACGAGTTACGCAAGTTCCCCACAAGACTTTTCATTTTACAGACCAGTCTGTAATGAATTAGAATGATTAGAACAGTCATGTCATGGAATCAGGAAGGCTGTCTCCTATGGCTTGAAAACACAAGCTTCAAAAAATACAAAACAGAGAAGGAAATAGGAAATTACAACCCTGGTAACAGGGAGCACGGTACTAGTTCTTAGTGTGTTCAACAGGGGTTTACTTTTTGGCGAAAGTGTGCTGTAGGGGAGGATTGTAATTGATTGCCCTGTCGAGTGGAGGCACGTTAGAGGATTAATTGCTTGTATTCCAGTAACTTGCCTTCCTGCCAGTACATGTGTGTATGAGCTGTGTGACAGTGTTCTAACTTATTTCCTTTTTACCTCTCTGACACATGAATAATTAGGGCTTTTATAAAGCTTCTGTTTAAGTCACTGATGTATCAAACAGTGCTTTAATAATTGTGAAGGACAAAAATAAGTTGCACTTCAGAGTTCAGTGTAAAGTAGAGGGAAAGATCAATAACTGTATAGTTACCAACAGTGCAGCACGTGCAGGTTTCTGATTCTTCGGACGCCTGAATTGATTTCTACCTTTAGGAACAAGTGTTGTGATGAGTTGACTCTTTATTTCCCATTCTTTGTAGTATTGTATTACCAAAAAAAAAAAAAAGGCTTGTGCCTTTTCAGATTCTTCATCCTGTATGGAAAAGCCTTGAAAGTTCTTTTTGCTGAACAAATCCAGCTTTCCTTTGCAGTTCGTTTTTAAGCCCTTCGTTAGGACTGCATGGGGAAGTGGCCATGCAGGGTGAGAGATGGGAAGAGACTTAACCACAACTCTGAACTGAAGTGTAGATTTGTCTTCCTGTTTTCATATACACCGTCTTCCCCCAACCCCCTGACACACATACACATTCTCCCTGTGTGATGTCCACTTACATAGGCGTTATACAGGTGAAATGAATTGCGCCTCATATTAACTCGGTTGTTGGTGATCTAACTAGAGTGGCTGATTGACTGTATGTATAGACAGTCTGATGCATTTCTGTAGAGTCTCATACATAGAATGGTCTAAATGTGACTTTCAGTATAGTTTGAAACGGTTGATTTAAAAAAAAAAAGTTATACTATTGATCTTGAAAGACAAGTCAGAGCTATGCTTTAGCCGTTATAAAATAACATTTTCATCTCGTATACTGCTGATGACATATTACAGCTGTAGACCTGAAGGGTTAGTCAGTAAAGTTAGTCTTTGCTTAAGATATGTATGTTTTACAAGAAGCCAGTAAACCACATATAAAAGAAATGGGCTTGTCCAAAATACTAACTCTTAAAAATGTTTGTTTTAGAGAGTGGCAGACCGTCTCTATGGTGTATACAAAGTGCATGGGAATTATGGGAGAGTGTTCAGGTAAGAATTAGAACAGGTTTTTAAAATACATAATCTAGTTTCCTGAAGCTTAGATAGTTTGCAAGTAATGGATGAAGCTTATTTATCCTTATTTTTGAAATGTAAACTTTGATATATTTTGTTTTACTATACATGTGCATTGGAAAGTGTCACTGCTCAGTACTAAGACATTGACAAGTTGCTGTATTTGACCCAGATCGCTCTACCTTTGCTGAACTTTTTAGTTTCAACTGGATGAAGTTTTTAGAGTTTTTTTTATATAACTTCATGATTTTTGTCTTTTTCTATTAGTCCTAAACTGTTTGTTCCTTCAGAATGCTTCCTATTAATTTATTTTATATGGTTAATAAATTGTTACATTGTATCTGTAGTGCTGAAAGGTATCCCGATCCTTTTAATACATTAAAAAATCAACAATCTCTCAGGTATATTCTAGTACACTTTTTAGAAGTTGAATTAACTAATAGTTTTTGATTTATGTGCCTGAGTTGCATGCTCAAGTTTTCCATCTCGCTGGAGAATTAAAGAATCTAACTTCTGGTTAAGGGGAACCTCCTGCTTATACAATCTGTACAAGTGCTAAATTTAATTCACCAGATTAATGGATTGCAGATGTCTTTCTGGCTGGGGGTTTAAAATTAAATTAGGTGCATTTTTGTAATAACACAAGGATAAACAAATGTCAACATTAACAGAGCAAATTTTTTAAAAATTGTATGTAAAGTATAGAATAATAAATACTAGACATAAATTACACAAATAGGAGGATAACTAAAAGTACATTCTATATTTAAGAGGTGGGGGGTACATTTTTAGGATAACTGATAAAACCAAATAACATGTGCAGAGTTAAGAGATAATGAGTTTAACACATAACTATGATTTACCTGTGGTGAATTTCTAAGTGCTTGCCATCTCCACTCCAGTTTTGATGACTGCGTTATCCATAAACTGACTACATTTAATCATCTATCTTATCGATCTATCTATAAAAATAAAATATGATTGTTTGGTAACTCTCGGCTTCTTTAGTGGAGTGGAGCTTTAGTGATTTTTATCTATTTATAGAAATTGTCAACAATATACAGTGATCCTAAGAAAAAAATCCAGTTTGGAGAGTCTTATTTCAGAAGTGAGACTCCAGTGTTTCTACTGTGAATGCTGTAAATACATCAGTTTTTCCAGTGTATGATGTGGCAAGTTTCTGTCTGATGATGTGTTGCTCGTGTATAATAATTATTCTCTTATTAGTTTAAAAAAAAATCAGCATTCCCGTATTGAGATTTGGTAGTATAGCTTTACAGACCATTTGTATTGCAGATAATGGCGCTAAAAGTGTCAACACAAAGGAATGAACCTTATGTTGCAGTTCTGTTAGAAAGTATTTCTCTTAATCTCCTTAACTATAAAACAAGGTTCTTTTCATGCCTGCCTCTTGAACTAGAACTAAAAAAACAACAACTCTGTGTGTCTGTGTCTGGGGAGGAATGGAGCAGGGGCAACTCCTGACCAGAATGCTTTAAAACTGTCTCACTATTAAATTGTGTTCAGTGCTGCTGCTTAGAGGTAGAAAAGCAGTTTGGCTAGGTACAACTTTTGAGGCAATTTCCATTCAAATGTCACCTGGAAAGGAACTATATACAGGATGCAGCTTATTAACTTCCCTTAACTTCATGTGTGATGTTGTTTCTCATTGAATTTGCTTTCTTCTGTAGTGAATGGAGTGCAATAGAAAAGGAGATGGGGGATGGGCTGCAGAGTGCTGGCCATCACATGGATGTGTAAGTACTGAGTGAATATCTGATAGTTTGATGTATGCCAGATGCACGTACATTAAGGGGGGGGGCAGGGAATTCTATAAGAAATGTACTGAGAAAACTTTGGGGGGAGAGCTATATTACTATTGGGTACACAACATTTCAGTGGCTTTTGGATGTAGGCTGTTTTTAGAGTGCATGTACTGTGTTAAGTAGCTCAAAGGGCCTCAGGGGAGTCAGAGGGGTTACTTTTTATTATTATTTTGAAACTATAGAGGTGTTTGGAATTCTTCCAGCTTTTCTTTTAAGCTGCTATGCCAGAAACTAGTGGAATTAAACTGTAATGTACTGCAGACCTGATGAGAGCCATTTGTTTTTGGCAGGAATGCTTTGCACCATGCGGTAGATGGTACACTAATTTGTACTCAACAAAAAGTTTAAGTAACCTTGCTTTTTAACTGTTCTGCACCCAAGGCTTATTTAGTGGAGTCCAAAATAATTTCAAGTACCATCCTGAAATAAATAGTGGTTGTAACCAGGAATCGCTACTGAGCACAGCAAGGGTATCTGTTTGCTCCTTACTTCATATGTTTAACTTCTATTGGATTCAATGATGGTTATGTATGTGAAACAAGGAGAACAGAACCCTCAAAATAAAAAATAAACTGTTTAGCGCTTCAGATTGCTTATAGTATCTGTACTACAGCAACAGGGAATTCTTTTAGTTTGCCTAGTTTTGCTTTTTATGTAATAATAAACGTAGTAGAGAAACTTTTATTCAGTGTATCTCTGGTTCCTTCCACTTGACAAAATCATAATCACTGGTAGAGTAGTTGTTTAACCCATTCAGGAGTTCTGTGGCTTTGCAAGTGGAACTATTAAACATAAAATAGTTTTAATTGGAAAAGAGAATCTTATTTTAAAAGTGAATCATGAGAAAACTGTAAGGTTGTCAGTAATACTATTTTATGATGCCAGTTTACATCTGTATTGTAAGTTGATGCCCTTGTCCAGTTTTAGTACGGGATATAAATTTTCAGATTCCTGCTGCCAAATAGAATTTTATGGAGAAGTTCATTTAACAGTGAATTCTCAAAATTAGCACTTGGTTTAAAAACTGAGAATTTTATCACATCCTTAAATAATATGAGTGTTTAGGAATGAAACATAGAAGCATTTATTTCCATGTTTAAAAACATTTTTATGGTTCATGTTAGAATAGTTTTATTATACAGCTGAAATCCCATTACAAGAAATAACTCCAAATAAAAGGGCATAGAAAGAATAAGGAAATGGAGTGCAGTGTTAAATATTTATTACAGGACTGCAAAATTTGAACAGTCCCATAGAAATCAATTTATTTTCAGTTGCGTGAACAAGTACCGCAGATAAATGAAAACTTACTTGAACCTGCCTAGCTTCTCTTTTGTGATACATCAACATGCATCATGCTGTGATGTCAGAATGTTGAGAAGATATTTTAAGCAAAGCAAAGCAAATAGAACAAATACCTCATTCAAGAGATTATATCCCCTCCAGTTTATACCTGCTCCACTTTACCATAAAACAGCAGTTAGAGGCACAAGGGGATTGTAAGACTTAACACCTAAGACTTCTGCCCTTTCCATTGTTAGTATTGAAGACCCAGAGTGATGGTGGTGGAGAGTTCCCAGGGTAACCTATATCAGTCCATGCTTTAATGAATGACAATCAAAGGCGACCTCCAATGGCATAGTTTTCCTCTCTGCTCTAACAAAGAGGTGATCCCAGAAGTGGCTTCTCTAGCTCATTTCTTACTGGAGACAGCAGTTGTGAGGTTCGGAGACAGCAGTTGTGAGGTTCAGAGACAATCTTCCCCAGGAATTGAAATTTGACGTGGTATTCAAATTGATGGAGGGGATTGGAAAGCGACTAAATTGGCAACTAGTTGACCATGGGAGTGATGGGGAGGGTGGGAGAGAATGGGGGAGTTCATGGTGGGTGTAGGGAAATCCCTGTTCAGGGACTCATTGTATGACTCTCATACGTGGTTTTTTTTGTTTGGTTGGGGGGGGGTTCCCACCTCCCACCTCCAGGATCAACTGGAAAAGTAACTGAGCAGTGCAATTCTTCTTCCCCCATTCTCCCCTACACCCTCTCCCCTCCAAAGCTAATGTTATGGGAAGTAGTATGGAGTGCTGCACAAAGATGGTTTCTGAGCAGGAAGTATACATTATAAATATCTAAACCTGCCCCTACAATACATTTTAAACTATTCTGCACATGTCCTGCTTATACCAGCTTTATTTTTACTAGGATTTTTGGTGGTTAGTCAAATGTTTCTGTCCCTTTTATTTAGCTTATTGTTATTTAAGAAGCCACATAGTTGTGTAGTACGGGGGGGGGGGGGGGGGGGAGTGTCTGTATGTGTATTAGTTTTCATGGTGCCATCCATTTTTTCTTTTCTTTTTTTTTTATCCCTTGATTTGTCTCATGTGCAGTCAGCAGTTGCATGAATGACAAACCACCCTCCCCCCCCCCCCCCCCCCCCCCCCCCAATTTAGAAACATGACTCTAGCCTTTCTGGCATTGCTACTTCATAATCAACTGACAACCTAAAATAATTGGTTTAAAGTATAACAAGAGCGTTTTAGCTGCACAACTCTCATTGACTATGAGGTGAATCTAGTATGTTGGAAAGTTTTAGCTCCGAAACATTTATTTCACTGTTTGTAGAAGCATGCTCACTGCTGTGCATTTCCCTTTCTCTTTGGGGATTTCCATGATTTGTTTAACCTGTTTTGGCCTAAAGTGTGCAAAATTGGGTTCAAATAGTCAGAAGTGCAGCTTCTGCTGACCTACTACTTTGTCAAATCATGATTTAAGTTTTTGTATAAATTCTACTCTGGGGTATGTTTAGGTGGGAGTTGGGCAGAACAACTCCTAGCATTCAGTCATAAATCTTCCCTTGAAAAACTTGGCAGCCACTGAAGTACAGTCCATCTGTAGCCCTAAAAAATCCCAACTTTCTTGTTTTAGGAACTTAAAAAAAACAACACCACAGAGCCTTAAATTCAAGTCTTGGTACAGACACAGTGGTAACGCTCCTCTCTCACAAAACTGGGCAGATGCCATTGCCTTTTATGGATGATTATGCAGGAGATCAGCCAGGCCCCTTCAAGCTCAAAGACAGCACCTTCTCAACATGCTGGGGGTTCAAGCCCAGAGGGTTCTCTTACCTTCTTGGCTATACATTATTGGTGGGCTTTAAACTCAGAACATAAAAAGCAATGTGTCTGGAGCACCAGACAGTAATTAAAGATAACCTTGAGACCTCTTCGGGGATGGTCTGCCCAATCCATGTCTTCTCCTCAGGATTCTGCAGTCCCCCAACTAGAAACTACAAATAGTTCTCCCGAACATGACTGACTTTCACTTTTCAGCTGTAAGGGCCAACATCACCTTCCAGCAGGCCCCCTGATTTGCTTGCCAACTTCTGCCTGTATCCCCTCTCGGGCTCCTTACCCTGTCCCTTGACAGGACGGACCTAACAGCCACAGTTGCTTCCTACAGGAATCTCAACAGAGGAACTCCCAGCTCTCTTCTAGATCACACTCCCAGCTCCCTTTCAGCTTGGAAGCCACCACCAGCCCTTCCCTAGATCCTAGTTACTGGAGAGCCGCCCTGCTGAGAACAGGCTGTCCATTTACATATGCCAGCAGGCCTGACTTTATTACCTGCTCCCTGCCCCTCAAAGTCCCATGATTTAGGAAGAAAACCAGGCACAGGTAGTGCTTGGTATGAAGATGCCTTACCCGGTGACAAGTGTCCAGAAGTCCTTTTTGTGCTGGTTGCTTCACAAACACAAATAGGAGAGGAGACTGCCCAAGATCTTACAATGTGAAAGACACAGATGAAGTGTTGGATGCAAGGAATAACATGAAAACAAAGAATGTGGTGGTGGTTGGCACAGTTTTGTTACTTCAGTATTTTGCTGTCATTTTAGTGGGTTTTTATACTTTCTGCTTTAGGCTTTGCAACAAAGGCCTGGTCCACACGGGGGGTGGGGGGTGGGGGTGTCGATCTAAGATACACAACTTCAGCTACGTGAGTAACGTAGCTGAAGTCGAATATCTTAGATCAATTTTTAAAAGTACTTACCGCGGTCCACACGGCAGCAGGCAGGCTCCCCCGTCGACTCCGCTTACTCCTTGCGCAGAGCTGGAGTTCTGGTGTCGACGGGGAGCGCTTCTGGGATCGATTTATCGCGTCTAGACGAGACGCGATAAATTGATCCCAGAACATCGATCGCTACCTGCCGAATCGGGCGGGTAGTGTGGATGTAGCCAAAGACTCTAGAATCCAAACTTAGTTGGTTTTGTTGATGCTACAGGAGGTGGAATATAACTCAGCTCATTCATCCCAGCTGCATTGGCTCTGTGTTGCTGACAATAGTAAAAGATTATTTCTGTCAGGCTAACCAGATATAACTCAAAACGTACACGAGAAGATACGTGCAGTAACCATTTTACAGAGATACTTCTGTCCCTAAGCATGCTTGAAAACGCTAACTTTTTTCAAACAACGGGAGCCCGTTGAAAGCTGTCGACAACATTTCTTATCTTTTTAAGTGATTTGTAAATTTAAAAAGTCACTTTCTGCCACGCGCAGTAGGGGGTGGGATTTTTCAAAATATCTCAGCGTCAGCCTAACTCTGCTCCACTGAAGTCAATGGGAGGAGTGATAAAACTCCCAATCACTGCAGTAGGGATAATTAGGGCAACACTGAGTGCTTTGGAAAATATGCTCCTCAAAGACTTGCATATATAGCTACTAGTCTGAATTGACCTTATTTGTGAAGCATAGGTTGTTGAACTTGCTACTTAAGGAACTAAAAGGCTTGATTCTGCAAAGTGCTGAGGACTCTCAAATGCCATTTGTTTCCACCAGCGTTGACTGAGGGCCAAGTGAAAACCGCCTCTTAAATGTTGCCTCTAGCATTTTAGAAGGCATTAAGTTCACTTCACCAAACCTTAAAGATGCCATGCTCCCTCTGAAATTTGTTATGAATATTTTTCACTTTGCTGCTGCCTGTTGAAAAATCACTGAAGAAAAGGAATAAATTACTTTAGCCAGTTGTTTTTTTTCCTTTTCCTGTAATAAAAACAGCCTCCTCTTCAGCAGAAAACTTTTGACTAGTGTAAGATTTATCACTTCATTGTAGTAATAACTTAAGAAACAGGCCTTCAGGAGTGTTTATATTAGTCTGTTCGGCATTAAAATATACCTTTTAAATCCAACAATAAAGATCACTTTTAAGGTAACATGATTATCGCTAAGAAATAGGGTTCTTTCGCTTTTACAGTATTTATATAATTTAAGAAGCTAAATCAGGGGTTCTTGTGTTTAACCAAAGGTTGTACTTTACCAGATATGCAGCTTCTATTGACGACATATTGGAAGAGGAAGAGCATTATGCAGATCAACTAAAAGAATATCTTTTCTATGCAGAAGCTCTGCGGTAAGTATATTAACATAAAAGATTAGAACCCCTGTACTTCTGTTGTTTTATTTTGATACATGCTCTGCAGACTTCTGTCTGTATCCTTTACAATTTTTACTTTTGAAGAAAACATTACACAGTTACGTTCTGAAGTCTGCAAATACCTTGCATCTTTTATGGCCCAGTAAACCAAGAGTTAAGTATAGCTGAGCTGGTTAGTAATTCAATGGCAGAACCTCCAGGCAAAATCCAGGTGCTCTAGGAAGTAATGTATGCTGATTAAGCTGTGCTCATACCTTTGAATCAGTGCCCCAGCATGCTGCTGCAGGACAATCTTCTGCTGGAGATGCCATCTTCCATTATGAGACACAAAAGAGGGTCTCTGACCATTTACAGCTATTCAAAAAAATTCCCATGGCTAGTTTTGAAGTTTCCCAAATAACTTTCAGTTGTGACAGATACATTCTGCCTCCCTAAGCTCCCCTAGTACTCCTTCCTGCCCTAAAGTACTGTACTGTGTTGCTGTGAACAGTTACAATTGCCACATTCACTAAGGAAGTGGCAACACTTGTGTTTGCAAATCCATTCGTAAAGTTTGCAAAGCACGTTGAGATCCTTCTGAATGAAAGATGCTATATAAATTTAGGTACAGTATCACTTTTTTACAAACACATTTTTTTCGTACACACTAAGGAATTTGGAGACTCTGGGTTAAGTTACAATGAAAGACATTTTCCTAAGATTAATATGCATCTTTGCCTGTCACACAGGCACAATGCCCAAAATGACATGTAAATCCTTTCCTACAATTAGAATTTTTACTGTAACGTGTTGAATGAAACCATTTTACAAGGATGCCCTTAGATAGAGGATGATTTTATATGGCATACAAAATCTTAGTATGAGATTATGGAAAAAGTAGCAGCAGGAAAATATGCTTAGGGTCACTGAAGTATAAAATCACTTAACACACCAGAAATTTTGCAATTTAGCAGGCTTGCACCAGAGTTATGTTTACTGTTATAAGGCTATTAAATACAGGCTAAATAAATAACTGAACATGACATATGCTAAAAAAAAATATTTGTACCTTTTTTTTTTTTAACGCTTAGAAGGTGGTAAAAACGTAGCAAGACAAAATATCGCATGACAAATCGTTCACTGATTATGTTTTCAGGGCCGTTTGCAGGAAACACGAACTAATGCAGTATGACTTGGAAATGGCTGCTCAGGACCTAGCATCTAAGAAACAACAGTGTGAAGAACTGGCAACAGGAGTGAGTCTGTTTTTCCATTTTCTTCTTCGAGACTTGGATTTTTTTTGAGAGAGCTAAACAAGTTAGGGTGACATCTTAATGGCATTTAACAGATAGATAACATGCGGATAGCTGGTTATGATGACAAGTATCATGTGAGCTGTAGATCTTTTAGTGGTTTACAGTAATTTTCATGGTGATTTTATACAGTTTGTGCAGGGCTTTTTTTTATTAAGACCTAGCAAATACAGGCTTGCAGGTAAGGTGATCTGAAGTGTTTCAAATGAAATGAAATAGAATACTACAAAGACCAATGTTTCTGGTTAGTTACGGTCATCTGGGGAAAAAAAAAATCTTTGTTGTACCTTTTAAAAGCTTAACATCCTCATTATGAAATGTTAGGTTCCCCCTTTCCTCGCCCACCCCCCCACCCCCAGGGAAAATGGCTGAAGTTAAATAATATCTAAAAACAAATATTTGCATTTAATCTGAAAGGTGAATAAAAAGAGTAAACAATTACCGCTAAAGTTATTAATATTTTAATGTAGAATTATTTTTACTATTTTTTCATATAATATGACAAGAAATATTACTTGAAGATTAGAAATTGGTCACTGAATACAAATTCATTAAATATGGGTCCAAAATAAAGCCCATTAAAGTCAATGGGAGTCATTCCGTTGAGTCCAGTGGTCAGTGGATCAGGCCATAAGACTCTTATCTATCAAAGTATTTGAAGAGAGAAAGTGGGTGAGGTAATACTTTTTACTGGACGAAATTCTGTTGTTGAGAGAGACAAGCTTTCAAGCTTACACAGAGCTCTTCTTTGGGTACGTTCTCAAACCTGAAGAAGAGCTCTGTTTAAGCTTGTCTCTCTGTCCAACAGAAGTTGGTCCAATAAAAGATATTACCTCACCCACCATGTCTCTCTCTAATGTCCTGGGACCAACATGGCTACAACACTGCATACAATAATGGAAATAATTTGAAGGCAGTTTTTGAAGAGGTTAGAGACTTTGTGACATTTCAGATAGACAATTTTTAATAAATAGAAATAAATAGGAGTTAATATAGGTTTGTTTAACTATTGGTTGTAATTTGAACTACCATGCCTCTTGCACCCATCTAGCAGTAGTACATTTTTCAAGTGGAAGAGCCCTTTATGTCCGTGAATGAGCTCCACCAGCCAAATATTAATTATCATTCTACCGGAACAAAGCATTTAGAGCATTTTTCTGTTTGATTTTAGACTCTGAGAACATTTTCTCTAAAGGGAATGACGAGCAAACTGTTTGGTCAGGAAAGTCCTGAGCAAAGAGAAGGCAAGATAAAGGTTCTAGAAGAACAGATACATGAAGGGGAAGAACAACTGAAATCTAAAAATGTGGAGGGCAGGTAAAGGTGGAGTTTTTAATATATCCTTGGTGTTTACGAGCTGTCTATAAAAATTCCTGTCATTTGCAAGTTGTGAAATTAAGTACAGTACACTCAGTTAGCTCCTGGTCTAAGAGGATAGCGTATCATATAAGAACTGGTTGCTTTTCCAGTTACTGAGACCCATTTAATGGCCGACTCCTTGTTTTATGTTCAGCTGGTAATATATTTAACAGGTGGGCTGTAAGCAAACGGGGATTTGAGCTTTCTAGTGGCTACTTGAATGTAGAATCCAGGTGTAGTTTTAGTTCAGTCTATAAATATGGCTCCTAACATTAGAGATAATAATTCCTTAGAAAGTTTTGTATGAAGGATAGTTGACTTCTGTTTGTGATTAAATGTTTTAGCAAGCTACATTTGAATGACTGATTCTTAGTATTCCAACTAGTAGGAGCTCACATTCCAAAACCTATATATTTGTGTCAGAACACATTCATTTTTATTATTATAGGAAAGATGAGTGTGCTATCTGTTAGCTGTAATCCTTACATACCAAAAGATAAGAAACAGACTAGTTCATGCACAGTTCAAAACAACAAAATACTCAATAGAAATTGGGACACGGTAAATGGAATTCCTTAATCATCTTGACAGAAGTGCTGGACATCTGCTTTTATAGCTCAGGAAACAGTTCTCAAATGAATACTTGTCTAGTTTGTGCAGTCCAGTACAAACAGTAAGCTATGGGTTATTTTAGCGTATGAACTTGCCCCTGTTTGGTTAAGTAGAGCTGGAGGCAAATATTTTAGACAAACAAGAAAAGGGAGTATTGTATTCTGAAATAAATTTGCTTCAGCTAAGCTTGTGCCCACTTTCTGCAAACATTCAAGCAATCATACCTTACTGACTTAAATGCTTGTGACAAGTGAATTTTAAGATAGTCTACTACAGGATTCTCACAGGATATGAGATGATCAAAGAGGACACTGAGGCCCAAAGCCCCTCACCAGAGCGCTGGCTCAAAAGTATTTAGCAAGCCTGGCAAGGATCTGAATATAAATTCATTATGAATTATTCATTTAGTCTGTGGCCACATAGATTAACTTCAGTCAGATCTATCTGTGAAGGTCTCCAGTTATAAACAATTATGTGATTCGCTATTAAAAATCTCTGAAGAACTAGGTGAATTATTGTGGCACACATTCCAGTATTCGAGCAAGTAATCCAAGGTGTGTAGAAATTACTGTGATCCAACTCGTAGACTATAAAAGTGTAGCACTTCAGGTATTGACAAAGGCAGAGTCCTTCTCCAAGTAAATTCAGTAGCAGCTGGCTTGGGCCCATAATGTATTAAGTATTTTTTAAAAACACTCACATTAACAAAACTATATTGTTTTCATTTCAGAGAGTTTGTGAAAAGTGCCTGGGCAGATATTGAACGCTTCAAAGAGCAAAAGAATCATGACTTGAAAGAGGCCCTCATAAATTATGCTGTGATGCAGATTAGTATGTGCAAAAAGGTAGGTTTTGCTTCTGACAGACAGGACAAATATGTAAATCGTAGTAGGGGACCCAGGGAGGGATCTGTAACAAATGGGAGAACTGCTATTGCAGGAGGCTGGAAATCAATAGAGCAGGAGCTGCAGCGTAGTCCATCTTGCATGCAAGATGCCATATCCTTGCTGCCTCCTCTCTAGCTTCCTAGCAAGCACTGAGGCTAAGGCTGTGGCTACACTTGCAGCTGTAGAGCGCTTTGGGTTAAACCAGCCTTCGGAGAGCGCAGTAGGGAAAGCGCTGCAGCCTGCCCACACTCACAGCTGCACGCGCACTGGCGTGGCCACATTGGCAGCTGTATTGGGAGCGGAGCATTATGGGCAGCTATCCCAGTGTTCAAGTGGCTGCAGCGTGCTTTTCAAATGAGGGGGTGGGGTGGAGTGTGATGGAGCGTGGGGGGGAGAGAGAGTGGGGTTTTGGGGTACCCACACACTGTCAGCTCGCTATCTCCTAAGTTCACAACTCCCTCCCTCCCCCCGCCTCTCTCACTCACTGAAAGCAAACAGCAGCTGTTAGTTTTTTTCTCATAGACCAGATAAGCAGCCGCTTGCCGAAACGGACCCCAACCCCTCCCTCTTCCCCCCCACCTCTCTTCAAGCAAACGTTTTCTGTCAGCACTCCAAACTGAGCCCCCCTGCCTGCTTCTCACTCATTCAAAGCAAACAGTAGCTGTGTTTGTTTTTTTGATAAGCAGTCCCCGAAACGGAGCTCTGAACTCCAGATGCGGAAGTGCTGTTTCAAAACAAAACAAGAGAGGAGCCTCAGTTAAAAGGATTATGGGACAGCTTCCGGAGGTCAGTCAGTGCGTAATAACCTTACTCCCCGTTTACACTGGAGCTGGAGTGTCTCAGCCAATGCGCAACAGCTGTTAATCCTCTCGGGGAGGTGGAGTACCAGGAGTGCTCCAGCCAGGGACTTAGAGTGCTCTGTGTGCTTTGGCAGTGTGGACAGGGAGTAAGGTAGAGCGCTCTAGGAGGCTTTATTGTGATATAAAGTGCAAGCGTAGCCAAGCCCCTAGAGAGATTCTCCTGTGTTGGTAACAGTATGCATTAAACAGTGTGGACCAAATCCTCAGTCATTTCCCCATCCTTATATATGTAAAGTTCCTATTAGTCAGTGGGAGTTTTGCATGACTTAAGTCTACAGGTAATATATGCAAACATGACACATTTATTTGTTTGTTGCAAGGTTCCTTTGTTTAGAATAAGCAAAAATCACTTTTTTTAAAAGGGAATTCAAGTTTGGACAAACGCAAAGGAGTGCTTCAGCAAGATGTGATTATCCAGAAACTAATCTCTCCTCAACAAAGTGCCAGAGAACAGAAGCACAAGTGCACAATCACGGATACTAAGTTGCTACATGATCTACATATAAATCATGAAATAAATGAGTTGAGTAAATACAGTTTTCTTTATTCTGATTGTAGTTGTGTTAATAGAGGACAAAAAGGAAATGTCCTTAAATCGTTAGTCCCTAACAGTCACTTTGTGGCATATTTTACATGTAGCAAATAATTGAGGGCAAAGGGGTTAATGAAAGCTGCAGCTGTACGTTGAGGCAAAGGCTTTAGGGAAAGTCCAGACTAACCCAAAAAAGTATAGTGTCATACACAACTGAACTGTTTTCTGTGTGTATCTTCTGAACCATCACATTCCGCATTAGATCATCTCTTGATGCCCGCTTTCAGCCCTTGCTGGTTAGGATTTGTAATACTGTAGGGTCGGGGGTTGTTGGTTTTTTTTGTTTGCTTTTTAATGGCGCGCACACAGTTGTGTTCTTGAGGTTTACACCATAAGGAAACAAAAACAGAAATTCATTGTGCTGCTTAGGTTAGTTACATGCCTGTGCATCTCCATGGAGAAATTTGTTTTTTCCAAAATTCAGGTTAAACACAGTCTCAAACTTCTGAGATTTTTTTTCATACCCTCTACAGTAGAGGAATTGAACAACAGTTCTATACCATACTCCTCGGTTACTGTTTCCCGTTAGAATGTTAATACTGACATTGATCTGTCATCTAGTTTTCTACTACTAGTGAAGGAGTGTATTGACCCAACAGGGCCAAACTCAGACTTGATGTAATCAGGTGCAACTTCAACTCATTTTATGGAAACTGCTTACCCCAGGTGTAAATGTGGCCCTGGTTTCAAAACTGCAGTTATCGTTTAGCTCTGTAGAAATAGTCACCTTTAAAATGAATATGTGGAACATCAAAACAGCTGGTTTTCTTTTGAATATTTAATATTCATGGTGTTCTGCAAATCACCAGTCTGAATAGGCTTTGCTTGGCTCTTGAAACACCATGTTTCAATATTGCAGATACATACCTTGAACTGATTTTATAGGTACTTACATTAATGTGGTTCTTAACTGTTTTGGCTGTAACATTTTAAATGGCAGATGAATAAATGTAATCTGTTAGACTGAGCTATTTGTCTTTACGATACAGTACGTTCAAGAGCCAAGCATTTTTATTTCTTGCTAGCTTTGCAGAATCTGAAATATGAGTTGCTGTTTCTAATTATACCAAAAAAACAAAACAAAGAAACCCCACCACTGTTGTTTCATGGGGCTTTTCTACATGTTTAAAATGTCCCTGGAATTTTGTGGAATTTGCCAGACCTAATGAGTAATCCAAAAGAAGATTTGCTGTAATAGTCACTTGAGTCACATATGTTTGTTTATTATATATTACTAATAACACTAATTATCAGATACTGATTTAATGTATGCCAAAAGTCTTTAAAATTCACTATACAATAGACCTTATATAATGTATCCATTATTTTTTCCAATACCGGATCCTGTGTTTTGCTGTGGCATTTTACGTTGTTAAATCATTAAGAGCGGGTGTAGGCTAAGATCTGAATTATTTAAAAGGTTAAACATCAGTTTATACTTTTAGCTCCGCTACCTTTTCAAGGCACATGATAATGACAAATCTTTGTCATCCTCTGAGAAATGATGTTGAGCAGAAAGAGTCTCTCCTTTTAATGTTTGCAGAAATACAAAATCATTCCATTTTAAAGAACTGTAGTAGTCAGGTCCTATAACAAGTAAAGTAAGGACTTGTACATTCCAGAAACCAGGAATTGCTCATCTAGAGTATCCAGCAAACATTCTAGAGTAGTGGTGCCTTAATCCAATACCAGGAGGCACTTGGGAGTAAATATTTTTCATGCACTTTGATTTTGTTTGATAGATCTTTCTGGTGCCTCTTTTCCCCCCATATTTCACATGCTGTACAACTTACCAAGTGTATTATATGCCTTTTTTTCTTGCTAGTTGTATTAAATTTGAGAAGGGAACAAAACAGTTCTTGTAAGCTTTGTGCCAAATATGCTAAATAAAACTGCTCTTTGATATTTTTGTTGTGTTATTCTTTTGCAAAATACTTTATTTTTGATTTTCCAGTTTTGAAAACAATTGCTCCATATTTGGGTTCAGATTTTTGCACGGTTTGGGCCTTAAAAGAACATTGCAGAGATTAGGCTCCAAAGTTGGGTTTAATATTTTGTTTTTTAAAAATCACTGAGTGACTGACTTGGTTTTTATGTAAAGAAGCTAGTGTCTGGCTAAGGCTGAAACTAGATTCCCATTAAAAGTTAATTTTTGGCCCCACCCTATCTTTTGATAGAATGGAGCCATGTGAGTTTCATATGTACCGTTGCCTTACTCAGGGTAACACTTTTTTGGAAAGGTTTAATCAAATGTGACACAACTTGGAAGAGACAAAAGTGTAAAAATTGAAGTGGGGTCAATTTCTGAGACATTTTTCCTAACTTGGCTTAGAAACTCCATATTTGTTGGTCTTGGCAACTACTGGTGGCTTTGCCAAATTTTGGAGGGGACATTCTCTTTTTAACAGCAGTTTTCATGTTGCTAATAAGGTCCACCTAACAAATGCACTTTAGAAAATGAATACTTTGTGAAGTATGCACAGCCATGATGCAAGCTGCATAACCTACAAAATACCTTTTACACCTTAGGAACAGTTCTGAAATCCCTGCCCTTGGCTTAATTCTTAAATTGTCCACAGTTACAAAATTATTAGGGGAACAGACTAAAATGCTGCTATGATGAAGTGTCTATATAGACCTTCTCAACCTATTTATCATTGTGGGCCGCATATGCAGCTCTCTGTGTGTTATGTGGGCAGCATCCACACAATATATATACTATCTGTATGGCCCCGAGGCTGTCACATGGGCTGCAGCTGTGTGCTGATTGGGCCGCAAGCAGGTCACAGGAAGAGATTCACCACTATAGACTATATGTTCTTGCGTGGTCAGTTTTGATAGGACAATTGCCAACCCCTCTTGAATATTGCTTTTCTAAGGAGGTCTTGGCCATTTACATATGGCAGGAAGCATTAACCAGCATTGTCGTTTCCATCTCCAGCACCCCATGCTGGGACTCAGGTATTCACCACTATGCCATTCACTACTACTTTCTGATCCTGAAAGATTGTCATCCCAGATAGAGGCATCTCCATAGTTGTGTATTGATAAGTTCCAGAGACATGAACTCAAGTTTCCTACTTTAACCTCTTCCAGCTTATCCCTCCTACCTCTTTTTTTTGTGTGTGTGTTCGCTCTTGCTTTCTCTCTTATTTGAGTGTCCAGCTGATCTGGCCAAGACAGAGTTAACCTTGGAATTGTTTGCTAGGACCAGTTTGGCAAGCAAAAAGCAAATTTTGGCACCCTAGTCGTGAAAAATTTGCCTCCAGCAGACTAGCCAAAGGATAATAAGAACAATTTAGCCAAATGTTTTCCAGAGCCAACGTAGTAAAGCCAGAGTCCCAGAACTGGTAACTGGGCCATGCACTCTGCCTAAGAGGTCTTCTAACAACTGAACGGCAACCCAGAAACAAGCTGGATTCTATCTTTGGCTATTCTATTTTCTTCTCCTTTTCCATGTGTTTGGTTTTGTTATTACAGATTTTTATTTTTTATTTCATGCCAAAGAGCTCAGACCTACCGTCATGTTTTAGGCTGCAATCCAGACCAAGGTGAGGTTCTCACCACCTGCTCTAGTCCTGGGTGCCTTAAATGCTCTGCTGCTATGGCTCATAGTATGATACCAACAGCCAGAAGGCAAGAATGCCGTTCCCTGAGTGTCTCTGTAACGTGCAGCAAGCAAATAAAATAAAAATACGCTTTCTAATAACTGACTTAATAAGCTACTGCCTTGGTTCAAGGTTGATTTCTTACAAAGCCTTTTTTCTTCCCAGCCATGGCTGATGTTCTCTGTCAGGATCTTCCATACAGTTTCAAAGTGCTAGTTTTCCTTGTCTTCCTAGGCAAGATCGTTGCCTAAACTGGGAACTGAATATAGGTGAGAAACCTCTGAGACTTCAACTGAGAGGTTGAAGGACTCCTCTTTCTCAGCTTGCAAGATTTCTGGCCCGCTGTCTATCCAGTGATAGAAGCCATCTTGGCATCCTTCTCCTTTGATCTTACCAAGCTCACTGTTTAGTCCCCAGACCCAGCATGACCTCATGCTGTTCTTCCCTTTCTGTGGGTTTCCCATCCCCCAGCTGCTTTGTAAGTAAATAGGGCTTCCATTCATTGTTTTGATTCCCCAGGGCTACCTTCTCTCCTACCTGGGAGAAAACCTGTTTCTTCCTGTGTTTAGTCACAGACTTTAAAGGATAGTATCTCCTTTAGCTCAAGTAGCAAAGGCTAGTATGTTTGTAGCTGAACCACCAGGTTTCTAGTCTCTGCTCCACAAGGGCACCTTTGTAATGTAGCATTGGGTCCATTGTCTACATTGCAGCTGTCTGACCAAACTGCTCTATCATCAACATCTTCGGGGCTGTCAGGTGCATGATACGGAAATGGGTTACAATGTTTCCTTCTGCTTATAAGTTGTCTGATCAGCTCTGTTTAAAAAAAATGATTTGCAAGATGTTAAGGCGCTTTTCATGCATGATTTTCTATAATTTGCATCCTTTCTCAATACTTGGGTGAGGTGATTGGGGGTGCATTTCTCCACTGACTCTTTAGCATCACTCAGTTTTATTGCTAACTTCAGAGGAAATAGAGCCCTTGGCTATCTCCATATTTGACCATTTTAAAATTGCACAATATGCCCAAACATCCTGGCCTTGATGAAGTCTCCCTACCATTGTGATGTATTTCCTTTGCTAGGAGTCCTTTTTCATGGCTGAGCATGAACAATATCAACTCTGTTGCCATTGTGTTTCAATGTCTTGCCTTCCATTTGATAGAATGTGTGTGTGTCCCCGTCCACTTGATGAAGGATGTTGAAAAACCGAAGCGGGTCAGAAAAGAGAGAGAGAATTATAAAATCTTAATTACTACACGATCAGAAAAATCCCTTGGTGTTCCTCTTCATTGTGATGGTGCAGTGGTCTGAAGCTCATCAACCCTGCATTGGTGATGACCTGAGATAAGAGAATTCTTCATAGAAGTTCTATTTGATACCAGACCAGAAGGAAAGAAATAATTTTATTGGAGGTGCCTAGGGACCTCAGTCATGGATCAGAGCCCCACTGTGCTAGGTCCTGCACAAACATCATAAAAACACAATACTACTCCCCAAGAACTTACACACATGAGGTATCGAGCTTCATTTTGACGTCGTCTTAGGCTGTTGCATTTTTGCCTCTTTCCAATCCATCTCCATCAAAGCCATGTATTGTACGTTAGATGGCGACCCTGGTCCTTTAGAGCCAAAGAATACTATCTGGGAAGCCTACCATTATCAAGTGCTTTCATGGCTTTTTCTCTACTCTTTCCAGTTCTGAGGTGTTTTTCTTGGAAAGGCAGACTAAATTAGCGGTGACATCGCTTATGGGATTGTATTATATGTTTGCATTCCAGTAGTACCCAAAGGTCCCAGTCAAACTGTAAGCACTGTGCAATCACATAGTAAAGAGACAGGCACGGCTTTACAGAGCTTACAAGCTAAATCCACCAGACCAACAAAAGGGGACGAGAGGCAGAGAGGTAACAAGATGTGCTCACGGCCCCAGAGCGGGAATCGAATCTATGACTTCTAAAATATAGGACATTAACTCTTAATTTAGTGGCTTATTCCTTAGACCACCCTGCCCTGCGCTAGTGGAAGGAGTGATTGTCATAAATACTTTGGACACAAGTTGGTTTAAACGTTCATCGTAATTAAGGAGAAAAAGGGTCTGGCCTTGGGCTTATGGCACAGGAGTGGGAGCCGGGGTTTCAGTTCCAGCTCTGCCACTGACTCCCTCCGTGACTCACCTTCATTGGAAATGAGGGGATGCCTGCCAGGTGCTGAAGTGACTGATTCCTAAAAAACGAATTTTCCAAAACTGAGCGCACACAGTGAGCCCTGTGGGCCAGGGCCTGTGTGTCCGTGAGTGTGAGGACAGTGCCTAACATACTGGGAGGTGACACCAGAATGCAAACAACAATCGTAGCTGGTTCCAGCTTGGTTTACATTACAGCTGTGTTTGAAGCTGATGTGGAGATGAGCATAATATCTTTAAAAGAATTTTGCTCAATGCTGGTAAGATTTGGGGGTGGCAAACTCTAGCAACTCTGATTAAATGAGAAGCAGAACTGTCAGTCTGCAATACTGCATTTTTTTAAAAACAGAACCTGCTTGAACCTGGAGTTGGGGGGAAGCTTCATCTATCTTGATGAGCTTCATAACTCAGGATAAAGCCCAGAGCCTGAGCATGCAAACACTCATGTGACTAGTCCCATAAACCCAGCAGGACAACTTGTATGAGTAATGCTAACTCACAGACCAGTTACAGGATTCGCCACATTAAGTCAGTGAGCTGTGCTGATTATCTTGTTTACTTACAGTAAATGTTTTGACAGAGAAATGGGTTTCTTTACATATCTTGGCACATGATGAAAACAATCATACTTGCTTTAGAAAATAGCTGCATATAAATGAATGTCAATAATCTACTTCTATTTAGCATTCTAGTAAAGATCACTGTGCATAGATGGAATTAATGTAGCAAAAAGAAAAATACAATTTAGCTCGCCCTCTTGTGTCTCTAAGAAGTAATTCAGATTGGGCTAACGTAAACTATACACACCATGGAGACAAATACTGCAGCCATTCACCACTGTCTATAGCAGTAATACAAATATTCAGTTGCCATTCTGATAATGTTCTCTAGAGAGCATATTAAATATTTTAAATATAAAGAGGTACTGTATATGACTTTAGTAATGAACTCAAAATATCACTGATTAACTCCATTGACTTCAATGTCATTAACTACAAATTAATTGGATGCAGTGTGTTTTAGAATGATTGTATGTAACCAACCAACCTTAGCTCTCAGATGTGTGTGCAGTTTCCATTGACACAGTGGGAGCCCCACATATAGCTCTGAGGACAGAATTTATCCCATAGTTTTTCATCTAATGCTAATTTCCTTTGGCTAGGTTAACAATTGCCTGTGAGATTCATATGTTCTAAGGTCAGAAGGGACCATCACGACCATCTAGTCTGCCCTACTGCATAACACAGGCCATAGGATATACACAAATTAATTCCTGTTTGAACTACAACTTATCGTTTAGAAAGCCATCCAATCTGGATTTAAAGGTTTCCAGTGCTGGAAAATACACATACTCCTTGGTAAACTGATCCAATGACTGTTCAAAATGTGCACCTCATTTCAAGTCTGAATTTGTCTAGCTTCAACTTCCAGCCATTTTGTCTGCTAGATTGCATAGCTTTCTTATCAAATTGCTATTCCACATGTAGACACTTACAGACTGTGATCAAGTCGCCCCTTTTCTCTTTGATAAGCTAAACAGGATTGAGCTCCTTCAGTCTCTCATAAGTAAGATTGATCAAAACAGTGGGAAATGTTCTCATGTCATTTTTCTGACCCTCTTCGGTTTTTCAACATCCTTCATCAAGTGTGGACACCACAACTAGACATAGTATTTCAGTAGAGGCCTCGCCAGTGCCAAATACAGGGGTAATATAACTTATCTACTCCTGCTTGCTATTCCGCTATTTATGCATCCAAGGATTCAGTAGCCTTTTTGGCCACAGCATCACACTAGGAACTAACACACAGTATTTTAGCCAGCATGACACCCTAGTCTTTTTCAGAGTCACTGTTTCCCAGGATGGAGTCTCCCATCCTTTTAGTATGGCCTACATTCGTTGCTCCTAGAAGTATGACATTGTTGGCCATATTGCAGTGGGTATTGTTTGTTTGCTCACAGTTTTACCATGCAATCCAGAGTACTCTATATCAGTGACCTGTCCTCTTCATCATTTACCATTCCCCAAATCTTTGTGTCATCTGCAAACTTTCAGTGATGATTTTGTTTTCTTTCAGCTCATCGATAAAATATTAAATAGCGTAGGGCCAAGAACCAATCCCAGAGGGACCCTCATTAGAAACACACCTCCTTGATGATGATTCCCCATTTACAATTACATTTTGAGACCTATCAGTTAACCAGTTTTTAATCCATTTGATGAGTGTCAGTGCTGATTTTTGTCTCATTCCAGTTTCTTAATCAAAATGCTACCCAGTCAAATGCCTTACAGAAGTCCAAGTATATTTCATCAACACTATTACCTTTTATCAACCAAACCTGGAATCTCAAGTTAGTTTGAGAAGACCTATTTTCCCTGTTGATTGGCATTAATTATATTGTCCCGCACCCTTAATTCTTTATTAATCACGTCCTGTTTCATCCACCCCGGTATTTTCCTTGGCATCAATGTCAGACTGACAGGCGTATAATTATCTGGATCATCCCATTTAACCTTTTAAAATTCTGGCATAACATTAGGTTTCTTCCCGTCCTCTGGAGTTTTTCCATTGTTCCAAGATGTATTGAAAATCAACATTAACAATCCAGACAGCTCATCAGTTAGCTCTTAACTTGCATTCAGGAGGGGTTTTGTTTTGTTTTTTAATCTGGAGCTGCTAGTTTAAAAATGTCTGTCTTTATTAGCTACTGTTTTATATCCTCCTGTGTTACTGTTGGAAGGGAAAGTATTTCATCCTCATCCTCATGATATGAATACATCATCTAGCTTTTACCCGAACACGGAACAGAAATATTTACTAAATACTTCTGCCTTTTCTGCATTATTGACAATTGTACCATTTCCATCTAGTAATGGACCAATTCCATTGTTAGAATTCATTTTGTTCTTAATATACTTTAAACTCCTTTTTATTGTCCCTAAATCAGCAGGCCATTGATTTCTCTTTGTGGCCTTTTGCTTCCCTGATCAATTTTCTATAATTCCTAGTTTCTCATTTATATTCATGCTATAAACGTCTCCGTTTTTCCATTTATTATATTTTTAAATCTGGTTTTACTTCCCCTCTAAACCAGGTGTTTTTGTTTTTTGTTTCAACCTATATAACCTTTCTCAATTGTGGATTTTGGGGCATTTTAATCAAATAATCTTTAAAAGTTCTCAATTATCATTCACGTTTTTCTATTCAGTTTCTTTCGCCCATGTGATTTTGGCTCATGATTACTTTCAGCTTCATGAAATTAGCCTTTTTAAAGCACCGTGTGTGTGTGTGTATATATAATATATATATATATATATATCACTGGTTTGGACTCGATTCTGTTTACACACCAAAAATGATCATTTGCCACCTAAGCACCCACTAATTTTTACTTCTGTGATCAATTCCCCTTTCTCTGCGAAGGCAAAGTCTGATATAGAATTCCCCTGTGTTGGATGAAACACTTTTTGAGTTAAGAAATTGTCATGTATTATCATTAGAAATTCTGAGGACATTTTAGTACTGGCAATATAAAACCTCCAGCATATGTCATTCAGATTGAAGTCCCCCATTAATGATGCAGCTTCTTTTCTGTTCATTATAGATAGGTCATAAGGAGCCGGTCGTCCTGTTCCCTGGTGTGATTTGGTGGTCTGTAGAAGACACCAACTCGGACCCTATCTTGTGCTTTGTCAGGACATTGATCCATAAGCATTCAAGTTCATTTGCTTCCTAGTTGTTGATGACTTGGAAACTGGTAATGCCATCTTTGACACACACTGACATTTCCCCTCCCCTTTTTGCTACTCAATCTTTCCTAAATAATAGTTATAGTAATTGATTTTAGCATTCATTCATGTGAATCTTCCCACCAGGTTTCAGTATACCAACAAGGTTGAATTTGCACTTATAAATGAACAATTCCAATTCTCTTTATTACCCAGGCTCCTAGCTTTGGTACATATGGAATTAGAGAATTTCTTTTCACATCCCTTCGTGCCTTAATTCCTTCTGTTCTCAACATCGTGATTTAGTTTTAAATGAGAGTGTCTTTGTTCCCCTTTTTTCACCCTCCCCTCTTCTTATTTGTTTAATGCCTTTCTGACTACACTGGACAGCCAGTCCCCCAGAAGATTGGCTCCCCTTCTACTGAGATGGAGGACATCCTAACTCTGTCCCCCTCTCCCCATAAGAGGTGCAGCAATGTTCCACAAAACCCAAGCCCTCTACTTTACACTACTTACTCACGAAGCTGTTCATTTCCAGAATCTTCTGCCTTCTATCTTCCTTCACTCATGGGATAGGAAAGCTCTGTTAGAAGATCACTTGGACATTCTTTTTCTTCGGCAACCTTCAGAGTTCCCTGAAGTCATCTCTATTCTCTGAGGTATCCTGCAAAACATTGTCATTAGTGCTGACATGCATCCATCACCAGTGGTTCCTGGCCTATTGACTTCAGAACCCTAACCAATCTTGGAATGACATCCTGTATCTTGTCTCCAGGAAGACAGCACACCATCCTGTTGTCTCTTGCAGAATGTTCTTTCCATTCTTTTTAGTACAGAATCTCCAACTAGGATCATTAGTCTTCCATGGACAGTTGGAGATCTCTTTGTGCACATACTTGGTTGTCTTGTAGGTTGGGCTGAGAAGCCATTAGCAGGTATGTCCCATACAACTCTCCATTTCATTCATCCAGCTTGATCGTCAAAGATGTTTTCTGCCGTTTCCAGCCTGAGAACAGAACGAGTGGCTACATCTATCTTTGTGCAGTTCTTTCTAGTCCTCTTCTCTCTAGCAGTCACAGCCTGCCCTTCCACTTTTGCTTCCAGCTATGTAGAATGCCACCTGGTCCTCTTGCCTCTGGTGACTATGAACAGCAAAGCTTCCTCTAGTTTCTACTTTTTCTGGTTCCTTGGTGACCAGTTCCTTTCTGGACTTTGAGATGGTGATGCTTCCTGGATCTGATTCTCCAAAAACACCTCAGGCTTTCTGGTGCTCCACAGTGTCTGTAATTGTCCTTCCAAACCACAAATCTTTTCTTGCTGCACAGCCACCAGTTTGCATGTCATACAGAGAAAGTCCCTTCTGGCTTTGGGCAGGAAAGAAAACATGGTGTGTCCATTGTAGTCACAATCACTATTTCATTGCTGGCCATAAGAAAGTATATAATATTCAGTTTAAGGCACAGAGACTGTAACTGATCAACAGTTACCGAATCAACAGATGCATTTTGGTTCATGTAAGAGAAAATTGTCACATGGTTGCATTTCAATTCTAAGTCCACTTATCATAGTGGGAACACTGAAAAAAATCAGCAAAAAATAGCAGAAGCAAGGAAACTGCATCAAACAACATCTGTTCACTCTCTGCCTACTCTGTTGCTGTTAGTCCCTCCGTTCCATGCACAGCAAAGACACATTCACTCTAACAAAAAAGTTTGTGGCACAGATGTATATTCTCCCTTCTGAATGAGTGGGAGTCTCTGAAATTTCTGCTTTGAGAAAGCACAAGTCTTTACTGCAACTTCCACGGAGCCCAAGTGGTTCCTCATATTGTAGAAGCAGTCACGAGTAAAGTGAACTCTCACGATCTCATATCACAGGAGATCATTTTTTCCTTTTAATTTGCCTGAGTTGCTTAAATTTACCTTAGTAGCGCACTCCAGTCCAGGAAAAAGTCACCTCTTGTTTGTTTCCTTTTACCCTACGTGCCTGGCCCTGAAAAGCCTAAACCTTCCAGAGCCAAGTGGACATGCTGTCTTGCTGCAGCTTACACAGCTGTGACAGACTTGTCCAAGAAGGAATCAGAGCCCATTCAACATGCGCCACCATGACATCCTGGGCAGAAGTAGAATCTGCTGCTACAGAGGGAATTTCTAATCCATTTGGTCATCCATTAACTCATTGAGAAAATGCTCCAGCCTTAGCCTTCATTCCTCTGTAGAAGCACCCTTCATCAGGAACATTCTCCATAAAGTCCCTTAAAAGTCTAACTATATTAATCTTTAGGGAAATCCTTTCCTTCCATTTTACATATCTTCCAGTCCCTACTATTCCTTGCTGTCCCCTATGTCCTAAATGTCCCCAATTCAGGTAAAGATCATGGTCCAGGATGGAACATTTGTTACCTGATTATTTTCTTTCTGGTAGTCCTATTTTACCACCCTGACTCCCCTCCCGCCACCCCCAAACAATTCTCTTCGTGTATAAAGTCCATTTTTGATCATCTCCACAGGGTCCATATGGGAAGTGAATACGATTTAACAGGTAGTATGGTAACATCCTAATAAGAATTTAGTCTTTCAAAACAGTGCTGGAACTATTCATCCAGAATGAAGGCAGAAGGGGTATGTGTGACCAAACTCCAGAGCCTCCTGAATGCACCTGAGATGCTTTCAGTATTTACAGGAAGAGAGGTGCAATCCAAATATCCTGGATTGAGTGAGAGGTCAATCCTAAAAGGCAATCCTCAGGTAACACAGTTTTTCACTGAACTGAAAACAAAATGGAAGTCAATGCAGACCACAGAGTACGAGTCCGTACCCAAAACCTCTGGGCATTCTAGTTATAGCAATCCTACCTCTGTGTTGCTTGAGTGTGGAGAGTCTTTATGAGTGCTTTCTCTGCAGATGTTGATCCTGCCCTGTTCTATCTTCTCTACTAATATACGTGTTCTGTAATTGAGGCGCAAATGCTACATTAATCTGCACTTTTTGGGGAAAAATATGATCATATTCTGCCTTTGGATGTTGCAAATGGAGCTTCCATTAAAGTCTTGGGAACTGCTTCTGCATATTACTCCTGAGAGAATTCTGCACCAAAAAATAAAAATGCTGCACACAATATTTTAAAATTCTGCATATTTTATTTTTCACTAAATAAATGTGGAGGCTCCAGCCTGGCGGTGGGGATCACAAAACAATGGCTACACAGTGGTGGGAGATCACCCTGCAGCCCTCCCCCCACCAGGACACAGACTTGGCAGTGAGGCAGCACCTGACCCTGACACAGCACAAGGGCCAGGTCTGCCCCAGAAACACCCCAGGGCCCTACCCCTCCACACCAGGTGTGGGGCAGGTAGGTTGAGCCCAGCAGGATCCAAGTGTGGAGGGGCCTTAGTGTGGGGGGATCCAGGTGTGGGGTGAGATAGTTCTGTGTGCGGGCAGTTTAGTGTGTGAGGGGGATCTGGATGCACTGGTGGTTCTGGATGCAGGGGTAACAGGACTCTGGAGAGGGGTCCAGGTGAAGATGGTTGGGGCTCAGCAGGGGGGGGTCTGGGTATGAGGGGACGGAGCTCAGTGTGGGGGTCAGGTGTGTGGGGTTCAGCGGGGGGGGCTGGGTGCTGGGGGAGTGGTGCTTGGTGGGATGGGAGTTTGTGTGGGAGGGCTAAGTGAGGGGTGGTCTGGGTTCAGGGATGGAGGTCTGGATGCAGGGGGTGAGGCTCAATAGGGTGGGGGTTTGGGTGTGGGGGGCTCATTGGGGAGCTTCTGGGTGTGGGCATGTGAGGCTCAACAGTGGGGTCTGGGTATGCGGGGGTTCAGATGCATGGGTGGCAGATAGGGAGCAGCTCCCCATATAGTGACCCCTCCCCTCACAGCTACTCGAGGAGCGATGGGGCAGGAAGTGGCGGGGGGGGGGGGGAGGGACAGAGTTTCCTACAGCCCGGGAAGGTTTCTGGTTGTGCATCTGACCTGGCCACAGCTGCTCCTTACAGGGGAAGTGGAAGTCCCTTCCTTCCCCATCCCCAGTCCAGCCAGGACTATCAGCTGGGCCCAGCGCAGGGTAAGAGCCACCAGCCAGGGCATCCCCAGCCCCTGCTGTGATTTACCTCTCTGCCAACTGCTCTGGGTGCCTGAAACAATGCACCTGCTCTGCTGGGAAGGGGTGCGTGACCACTCTGGCGGCTTCCCTTTGCTTCCCTGTCAGAAAGTCATTTTTCTGCAGGGAAGCAAAGAAATCTTCGGGGGATATGAATTCTGCACATGTGCAGTGGTGCAGAATTCCCCCAGGAGTAGCATATGCAAGGGCAGAACTTGCTTTTAAATGTCTTGTTGAATAATGCACAGAAATAGGTTAAAGAAATATTTTGGGCTTCCCTGTGTTTTAATTTAACATTTGTGCAGGAAAGGAAAAGGAAAGCAACATATGTGACGTGCTTTTGCACTTTGTATGTTGCTACATCAACCAGTTAATGGTTAATTGCAAGGCGAATTCTTCCCTGGCAGTTCAGAATGGAGTGCAGTCTGTGCCACTACACTGATTTTCAATTTGCTGGGATGACTTGCGTCTATAAACAAAACCTCGGACTTCTCAGTTGGAAATGGGTAGGCATGTGGGGGAGTGCCCCATGAACATCCACAGCTGACTGCAACATGAGGCCTTGATCCTTCAAACCCTTATTTACCCTAATAATCTGCCTGACTTCTAGGGTAGTACAAGTTTGCCGAATCAGGCTTGTAGGGTAGTTTTCGTGAAACAATCAAAGGGAAGAGTGGCCAGACCTCCCCTTCCCTCCAGGAACATAAAAGACAGCTGCACTTCAGTCAGTTTTGGTTTCTGAAATAAAGGAAAACAGAAATATTAGCAATGCACCAACCTGCGGGGTCTCATGCTCCCCCACCAGATTTCTGTGTGTGCTGAGCTACCCTTGCAGGGCTTGCTCTGCTCAGCCTGCCAGGGGGAAGGGGGGGCTTTGGCCTTCTCCCTCTGTGCCTTCCCCTTGGCATGTTTCCAGCTCACTTAGCCCCTTCTTCTGACAGCCAGGCCAGATGGAGCCGCTCCTCCTGCTGGGTGAGGGTGGCCGCTCTGGGTGGCTACCTCCGTGCAGCATGATGGCTGTTTGCAAGAGCCTGACTGGGAAGGCGGAGGCATCCTGCCCCTTCTGCTCCCAACCCAGGCCCAGCTGCTGGGGAGAGGGGCTGAACGAACTGGAGTCCCCCCGGTACATTTCCGACTCGCTTGGCCCCGGTCTCTGGCAGCCAGCCCCAGGTGGGGAGCGGGCGGCCACTGCCTCCTCAGCCAGACTCTCTTACAGGCAGCTGCCCCACTGCACAGAGGCAGCCACCCGTGGCGTAGGGTTGCCGGCGCTCCAGGATTGGCCTGGAGTCTCCAGGAATTAAAGATTAATCTTTAATGAAAGATTATGTCATGAGATGAAATCTCCAGGAATACGTCCAACTAAAATTGGTAACTACCAGGGCGGCCACACTCACCTGGTGTGAGAAACAGCTCTGTCCCGCCCCCTCCACTCCCCGCCTGGACCCGGCTGCTGGGGACAGGGGCCAAGCGAGCTGGAAACATACTGGGGGGCGGGGGGGAGGGGAGAGGGAGATGCAGCAGGTAAAGGACAGGGCTTCTCCTTGCAGAAAACTTTGGTGGGGAGAGCGCAGCGGCCCCGGGCAGGGCGCAGAGTCATGGGGGAAGGTTCCCTCTGCTCAGTCCAAGTTAGGGGCACTGCCTGCACCCTTCCCCCGGCTGAGGTGTCCGCGAGGGCACAGGTGCTCCGGAGTCCAGGGAGAAACTGTGTTGTTGTGAGCCCTCCGCCTCCCACCCCCGACCGGTGGAATTGGCTACCTTGGCCCAGGGAGGTGGGGCTGGAAGGTTCCTCCCAGAGGTGACGTGGGGCAATCAAGTCCCCCCCCTTTACATTGTGCCCCCACCCCCATATCAGCCAGTACAAGTCATCTCTGCAGAGGGACCCTGCAGAAAAAAGTAACAGACTGGCGCTGTTTTACCTTTCACTAGTAAGCTATGTAGGGTTAATTGGGTGATGATGTGTGCCCTACCAACCTCCCCCTCCCCCGTAACAGGGTGCTACCCTCTTCCCCTCCCCCGTAACAGGGTGCTATTAACAGCTATCAATGGAGCCCTTTGGAAGCTAGAAGCCTGGTCACTTAGGACACCCAGGCATGGTAAGTAGTTAGATCAGGAAGGACTTTGGTAGTTTGGGTTAGGAAGGGTGCAAGGGATCACTTGCACCTGTGGAGCATGATGAGCTAATGAGCCCACCAGCTGGATACCTGTGAGAAGAAAACAAACAGTATAAAAGGCTGAGCTAGGGAGCAGGAAAGGGGGTTTCACATGACTGAGGCTATGTTGTGATGTACCTGGAGCACAAAAAGCGATACAGACACTCAGGGGAGGATGCTGCTGCTGCTGCTGCTGCTGCTGCTGCTGCTGGACTGTGTGTATTGCTTACTTCACAAAGAGGGCTTATCAGCCAGGGCTTCCAGGAGATGAAGCAAGAGCTTGTTCCTAAGTGGGGGCTTGGCTGGGATCTACTTGTCAGCCAGACCAGGAAGGGTTGCTAGGTGGCCTGTGAGAGGCCAGGCTGAACCTGGAAAAGATGGAGGCACTGATGTGGCGGCTGGTAGACCAACAGAAGGCGATGCCGAGGATGTTGTAGGCGTTCCAGCAGACTGAGTGACAAGCTCTGCTGGGATGGCAGGTGGAGCAACAGTGGGTGTTTCAGGAATGTGTGAAGGAGTAGCCCAAGGTACAGCAGCAATTACAAAACATGAGGCGTCCTGCTGGGGGAATGGAAGTTGAGGGGGGCTAGGACCCTGTAAAAGTGGCCCCCTGGGTGATCTGGATGTGTTCCAACTGATTTTTGAAAGAATTGCTACTAGTGTCTGCTGGGAAAAAGAGTTATGGTCCCTACACCTAGCCCCGTATTTGGTGGGAGACACCCAAGCCACGTACATGGCATTGAGCGAGGAGCAGGCCAAGAACTATGATGTGGTAAAGGCTGCTCTGTTGGACCCCGTAGGCTTGTCAGCTGAAATGTACCTGCAGAAATTTAGGGAAGCGAGGTGGACCCCCACCTAAAGAGTGCTTATTCTGTGGATGGAGAATGGGAAACCGTCAGAGTTCACGGAAAGGAAGACTAAAGGAACTCCAGAGGTGACGAGAGATTGCTGCCCCTGTAAGGAAAGTAGAGCGTGGTCAGGGAGAAAACTGATCCCCCAGTGGAAAAGTGGGGGCTGTAGCCAAGCTGGGAAACCTAAAACAGGGAGGTATGTAACAGGGTGCTGTTAGTTGCTATAAACTGAGCCCTTTGGAAACCAGCACCCTGGTCACTTAGAGCACCCAGGGCACTGTGTGCTCTGAGTAGAAGGGACTTGGGTAGTTTGAGTTTGGAAGGGTAGAAGGGATCATTTGCCCTTGTACAGCGCTTCATGAGCTAATGAGATAAATAGCCCACGAGCTGGATAGCTGTGCGAAAAAGCAAACTATAAAAGGCTGAGCCAGGGAGTAGGAAAGGGGGCATCACACAACTGCTGCTATGTTGTGATGTATCTCGAGCACAAAGAGCAATAAAGACGTGGTGGAGGAGCCCTGCTGTACTGTGTGTGCTGCTTAATTCTTAAAGAGAGCTTACCAGCCAGGGTTTCCCAACTCAGGCCAGCCCATTCACTGCTTTGTGTGGGGTGGAAGGTGGAGCTGGAACACCAGAGAGCCACAAACGTGGTCATATTGCGATGGTGCAGTCTGGCTGTGTGACACCACCTGCCTTTGGTAAGCAGTTTGGTAAACAGACACAGAGACTGTACTACTTCAGCAACAATAGTATTCCATGTTCTTCCTGCAATGCATGTTCCAAAAACTGCACAGGGAAAAGCAATTCTAAGTAACACAAAAGCCTATAACACCCCTTTTTACATGCTTGTAAAAATAGTGGGGCATCAATCCTTCCTGTACTCTAAATGACCCTCAACAACTGCTTGAGAATTATAAGCAGGCCACCCTTTCCTATTAGCTTTGTTACGAAAGCCTGTAGTAGGAGCTATGGTGGACAGCACTCATGTTCTCACACAGCTAATCAGCTGAGGAGGGCTGTGATGGAGTTCAAACCAAAGTTTTATGTCTCAGTTGCTTTTTCTGTCAGGACTCTTACCATTGGTGCCAACAGATTCTTCATAAGGTCTATAGAGAAATGGCAGCATGCTATTCTTTTGCATCCCCAAATAGACCATTCCACTTTAAACACATTCTCCCATGTGAAATAGAGAAATGAAAATCCATACTTTAATATTTGGGCACCTGGATTCCTCCTTTTGAAACATTGGCCACGTCCAAAAGTAGGATATTAGACAAGATGGATCGATGGTCTCATTTGATATTTCCTGTGCCTTGCATAATACTATCTGATATTTGGTTGCAGCCTTGCAAAATACAGTGGAAAAGATCAGGCCGGAGACTCCTATCCAGCACTCCAGAAGACACTAAGCAGTGAATCTCACATATTACACAAAGCAACGGCCAATGCGCAAACTAATTTTTTTCTTATAGGAAAAAATAATCCTACCACTATCTGTGTAAACCGGCACGTGCTTTTAGGTCAATTATGATGCTGTTGTTTGAACACCACTCTCTATAAACACTGACATACCTACTACACTAAGCACTGGTTGGGTTTGTTAGCTCTAAACCAATAAATGCACAGTGTATTAATAAGATCTCTTGTAAATGATATCAGGATTTCAAGAAATTTCTATTTAAATAGATAATTATGTCTTTAAAATATGTCCGATGATATACAGTGGCAGACAAACAAATCAAGTATAGTAATACAGTCTCTTTCCATGCATGATTTTGTCAAAAGGCTGCTGCCAATAGAGCTAATCTGGTAGTTAAAAAACAAAACAAAACACCTTATTTGCAAATATTTTAGCTAATATAAATGCTGGGTTCAGTTCTCTATGATTCATAGAGTCTTATTTGTTGGTCTTGAGTATTCAAACAACAGCAAGGCGTTTGTGAAAATGTTTGTGGATTTCCCAAAAATGTCACAGTTTTAGCATCAATGATTATTCACGCCATGAACTGCATTGTTCCTTATGTGCTGGTCTCTTGTCTAAAACATTGGTCAAGGAGTCAGGAAGCAGAAACGGTACATTTGGATTTTGAGGTCACTGATCGCACAACATAGAGAATAGGTGAAGCAAACAGTCTTCAGACAGCTGACTCGTGCTCTGAACATTATTCATCCAAATATATTTGTCATTCAGAAATTTTCACTGAAGAAAATTGGGATTAGCTCATGAATGATTCACTCACAAAAGAGAGAGAGAGAAACAAAAGGAAAGGGGATAGGGCTAAGATTTTTAAAAGCTGACCAGTGATTTTGGGTGTCCTGATTTTTGTGTGCCCCTGCTGAGACACTTTTAAAGGGGCCTGACTTTCAGAAAGTGCTCAACACCCAACTTCAGAAAGTCAGGTGCCTTTTTGGTGGTCTCAGTTGGCCCCCAAACTCACTCACCATGTTTATTATTCATAATAAACAGTTCCACCAGCTCTTACCATACATAGTACAATCATCAACCTTGTCTGTATTTGCCATAGTTACTACAGAGTCACCCCATATATTTCCTGTCCTGGGTATACGAAGAATTTGCAGTATCTAATCTCAGATTGTGTGATAACTATTGGCAAAAGCTAACTATTGGCAAAAACTGACTCTTTAATGGCAGCTACTGTATTTCAATTATATGCAATGGGCGGGGAACATGTTAATATGCTAAAACTTTCTTTCCTCTTTTGGCATTTGACAAATTTCATAGTAAAATGACAACTCTTAGGCATGTATTAAACATTTTCCCAATGGAATATAAGAGCTAGTAGAAAAGAACTTTCAAAAAGCAGATTAGCTACTGTACCATTGTTATCCATACCTGGCGTGACAATATATTTATCCATAACCATCAAAATTAAAAAATCACCTGCCTTGCTTGTTGCTTGGGCCACATACCGTCCATTCCCTTCTTTCCCCTCGGCCACCTCCTTGCTCCCACTCATGCCCATTAGGGCAGTCTGCATCCCCAGCACGGAACAGTATGAACTGCTTTGAACTGAAGGCAGTTTTGTAGTGCACTGTGCCTTTAAGAGATCTAGAAACAGCAGCTTCCAGGAAATGCAGTTTGGTTCAGTAGAATTTAAAATAATGCTAATTACTTTTCTGAGTAAGGGTAACTAATGGAGTAGATAGGAGGGGTGCGGGCCCAGTGTTTAATTTGTAATGAAAGAGGTCCTGGGGCCGGGGCCGTCTCTGGCTTTTTTGCTGCCACAGGCAAAAAAAAAAGCTGTCCGGAGCTCCGCCGACGCAAAAAATAAAATAAATAAATAAATAAAAAGGGCAGAGCGGCATGTGCTGCCCTAAGATTGGCCTGAATGCCCCCCCTTACAATCTGCCACGCCAAGCATGTGCTTCCTAGGCTGGTGCCTAGAGCTGGCCCTGCCTGGGGCTCAAGCAATTTGTTTACATTCATAACTGATGCATTAAGCCCAGAGGTGCTGGGGCTATGAACTGCCAAGCTTGGAGGTGCCAGGGCTCGACCTCTGCATGCCCTGGCACAAATTAAGCCCTGTCCAGGCCACAAAGTGTAGATACCTCTCCAGGCTTCCCCAAAGTTCAGAGTGGACAGATCCAGAATCTTCTTTCAGCCTAGCATGGAGCCAGATGTGAAACCGGCTGCAGCTGGTTGCAGGGGGTATTTGGATCTGTGGTCTTCTTGGGGCCTATCTCAGAGAGAAATACGACAAATGTGGTTTGAGCCTGCATCTTATGAGAAATTGGGTCAGCATATTTACAGCTGAGATACTTTTTTCTTTATGCAGCACGCTTTTCTGTACCTAATTTCCTAGGCTTTTATGACAAGCTACCATCCCCCATGTTGTTGTTCTCATTTAATGCCAAATATAGCCTAGTCTTGATTTCCTCTCTCAAAGGCCCCTTCCATGGTATTTGCTGAGCTTTCTCTCTCTTTAATAGCTGTGAAACGCTCCTTACCTTATTCCTATTATTTCTGACAGTCTTGTCGCACAATTAAATAAGCAAAATGCTGCACCTGAGCATGCCTCGTGTCCTGTTGCTTACAGCAGTGACACTGATGGTCTAAATGAGCTATATTAAAACCTGAAATTCAGATGCAACTAGTAGAACAATGACAGCCACACGCTATTGGAGCTGGCTGACGCAAATAATAATTTAAATGCTGAATCAAGCGAGCATCCCTGGGATGCAGGTTAAGGACAGATGAATCAGACGCCACTAGACAGAGGCTGGAGTGCCGTTTACCCACATCTGTTGTTCACTCTGGGCATTTATAGTGTAAAAGGGGAAGGCTGGAGAGACGGTTTCAACTGGTAGCCAATTAGCAATCTGCAAAAGTAAAGTGCTGCGGAGGCAACAGCATTGAATAGTGTTGTATCCCTGGTTACTGGGAGTCTTGAGATTCAGTAATGAGGTACATAACAATGAGCTGTACAGCTCATGTCTATACTGTACAGGGATCCATGCAGCATTGGTTAAACTCCCCAGGTCCTGTCCTGAGATACCCTGTGCTGAGTGTAAAACCTTGGATGGATTGTCCTGGGGCAGACTCTTCTTTGGCTAGTTCAAATCCCAGTCAGGAATCTGGAAAGAATGTCCATAGAGGGTTATCACTGGCTCGTTAAGAAGGGCCTGTGTTCTTCATGCAAAATGTAACTTGTGGTCTCTGCACCATAAGAAGGAGCAAATATCTGATTTAATGCTGTTTCTGCCCCTTTATCAGAACATTGCTTTACAATGAGAGACTCGGGACGGGTTCTCCTTTTTACGCTCCCCAATGACATGTGAAGTGATGTGTGTTTCTTGTTCCCCCACTAGCTCCAGGGCATCAATAGCTTCTGGTGCAAAAATTGCGGCGGGACACGGGAGGAGTTTAAAGAAAATAGGAGGATATTTAAAGTTCCCAGCGCCAGCTCTGCACTGGAGAGAGGCCTAGGGAGAGCGGCTTGGGCTGGCCGGCCCGCCCCACATGAAGGGGGGAGGAGGGCCTTTGGCGGCCCTGTGCGCAGGCCTGCGGCGGGGGTGGGGGGGCGGGATTGGACCACCAGCCCCATGGGTGGGTGGTGGGGGAGGGGGGACAGGTTCAGAGGACCAGTGCTGCACACAGGGTAGCGGTGGAGGGGCTAGGGAGGCTCTGCGTATGGCAGCAGCGGTGGGGGTGGGGTGCTGGGGCCAGCCCCAGGGGGGACCTCAGCCTGGCCCCGTGCCGGCGGGAGGCAGGGGCTTGTGGCTCGGGCTGGCCCAGGGGTGTCCTGTTTTTCTTTTTGGAAAATATGATCCTCCTACTCCAGATGGAAGCAGCTTGCACAGGTGCAAGAGGAGCTCCTGAGAGCCCAGAAACTCAGGTCTTAGAGGCTGGCTATGCAACCCCTGAACCCAAGGTGAGACTACAAGTCAAGGAGACTGGGCTTAAGGAATACAGGCCACCCAGGAAGGAGGGCTGGGCACCCCCTGAGCCTGATAGGAAAGAGTACAGGCCAAGGAGATCTTGTGTCTGGAAGTGAAAGAGACTCGGTTTCAAGTTTATTTGGACTTAACTAAAGTGCAATTTCAGCAGGGGAGTTTTGTCTCATACCTTTTGGACTATGGTGTTCTTAAGGGACCATGTGAGAAGGGGAAACTGAGGCAGGATGCTATAGAGCCATGCTTGGCCATGATGGGGTGTAACACTACAGGGCAGACACACCTGTTGACAGAAGGTCCAACCACATTAATAAGAACTTAGCAGTTCCATCAACAAAGGCTGCACAGAGATAAAGCATTTGATGTCTCCGCTCCCATCTGTTAGAATTGCTGTTGAACTGCTGACAATATGCTCACTGGTCTACAAGACACACAACTGTTTAAATTATTTCGGTGAGGGACTTCCCAATCTACAAAGCCCGGATGTAGAGAAGCCAAGGTGCAATAGGAAACCAGGGGAATGAAGTAGCTTTTGTCTAAATGCCTCTTTCTGGGATACCAATCTTAAAACATTGAGAATGCATTTAAATCCTGATTGCTGCTTCACAGTGTCTGCTGTTTGTTCCTGTATTGAAATGGACGATTTTTAATGTGCATTGCATGTTTTGAGTATTTTGTGGGCTATTAAGCAACAATGTGCTTCATAGTGGGATGACAACTACTGACAATTAAACAGCTTAGTGTTTAATGACAAATATCAATTTTTCTAGATTATGATGTTTCATATACAGGATGGAATTATTAATCTTTTAGCCACAGTATTTATTGAAGGAAAAGGATAAGAAACACAGGGAAAAGGATAAATGAATCATCCCAGAAAATGCTGAAGAGATGTTCATTCACTCAAATGCATAAACTTTTAGTTGTTGCCATCAGTTGTTTATTTGTTTTGGCACTATCGTTAACTTTGACCACGGTAAAAAAGCTTTCTTCTGAGATGTTAGTTTCACCATAACCTTGTAATATAAACAATAATATGAAAACTGCTAAATGAGGGTCTAATCCTACCATTGGGTCCTACCGAGAATTCAGGATGATTGACATTTACAGAATTAGCATTTTGCTCTCGTCTGCCAGCATTTTTTGGGTAGAGCAGGCAATTTAAGGTCAACATTCCTTTTTATTATATATTTTAAAAACTTTATAAACTTAGTTGTTGCAGCTACAATACTAAATCTCATAACTGGTAAAACGTGTCAGACTTCTGAAAGTATGTTCTACATCGGGGGTTCTCAACGTTTTTCTTTCTGAGGTCCCCCCATCATGCTATAAAAACTCCACAGCCCACCTGTCAGGGCCGGCTCTAGGCACCAGCAAAACAAGCTGATGCTTGGGGCGGCACATTTCTAGGAGTAGCATTCTGGCGCTGGCCATGCCGCCCCTAGAAATGTGCCCCGGACACCCCAGCTCACCTCCGCTCTGCGCCGCCGCTGCTCAGCTTTCGCGCGCCACCGCCGCTCAGCTTCTCCCCCTCCCTCCCAGGCTTGAGAGCCTCCCAGGCTCTTAAGCCTGGGAGGGAAGGGGAGAGCTTCTCTCCCTCCCAGGCTTGAGAGCCTGGATGGGAGGTGGAGAACCCAAGCAGCCGCGATGCACAAAACAGCTGTTTCACATGCCACAAGCCTGGGAGGGAGGGGGACGCTCGGCTTCTCCCCCTTCCTCCCAGGCTTGAAAGCCTGGGAGGAAGGGGGAGAACCTGAGCGGTCGCGGTGCGATTGGGCGCCGCAAGCCTGGGAGGGAGGAGGATGCTTGGCTTGAAAGCCTGGTGGGGAGAACCCGAGTGGTGGTGTGCAAAACCCGCGCGTGGCAAGCCTGGGAGGGAGGGGGAGAACCCGAGTAGTGGTGGCAGAGCAGAGGTGAGCTAGGGTGGGGGGCTGCGGGGGGGGGGCACAGGAAGCAATGGGGTGGGGGAAATGTAGCACCTGCGGGGGAGGAGGCGGGGGTTGGGGATTTGGGGAAGGGGTGGAGCTGAGGTAGGGCTGGGGGTGGGGCAAGAAAAAAACGGGGTGGGGGGGAGCGGCCAAAATTTTTTTTGCTTGGGGCGGCAAAAATCCTAGAGCCGGCCCTGCCACCTGTGTCACAACAACTGGGGGGGAGGGATAGCTCAGTGGTTTGAGCATTGGCCTGCTAAACCCAGGGTTGTGAGTTCAATCCTTGAGGGGGCCACTTGGGGATCTGGGGCAAAAATTGGGGATTGGTCCTGCTTTGAGCAGGGGGTTGGACTAGATGACCTCCTGAGGTCCCTTCCAACCCTGATATTCTATGAACAGGTTTTCTGCATATAAAAGCCAGGGCTGGTGTTAGGGGGTAGCAAGCAGGTCAATTGCCTGGTGCCTCATGCCATAGGAGCACCTGCAAAGCTACATTGCTCAGGCTTTGGCCTCGGGTGGCAGGGCTCAGGGCCCTGGGCCCCAGTGAGTCTAATGCTGGCCCTGCTCGCAGCCCCCCACAGGGCCTCGGGCCCCTGGTTGAGAACCACTGTACATGACTCCATTTCAGTAAGAAACTGGATACATTCACAAATAGGAAGAAAAAAATGTTGTATCCCCCTTCCCTCATTTTTGTCTCTTTAGATTGTAAACCATTTAGGGCAAGGATTGTGCCCCTTTGTTCTTTGTCCTGCACCCAGAACAAGAGGTCCCCCAATAGGCCCTTTGGGTGCTACTATAATATAAATATTTACTAGGAATAATAAGAACGATTTGTCTTTAAAAATTACCTTGCTTTTAATGGGTAAGTATTGTTTCAACACTGTATAATTGGGAATAGTTGCTATAATGCAGTGCTTTTAGAATACATTTCTTTGCAATGACAAGAAAAATATTATACATTTGCATGTCTCATTATTTTTTCTTATCCCATTTTACCCCCACATACATATCCTTAGAGCTCAAGAAATATGGGTATGAAAAATATATTCTATTAAAGAACAAACTTTGATCCTGTAATATTGATTTTTTTTCTTTTTTGGAACTGACCATAATGTACAAAACTGAGTGTCATGATACCTTTTTAGATAAATGTCTGGCATAATATAACTTTCAAAGATATAGTAATATAATTTGTATAAGATAAACAATTGTTTGTCTAATATTATCATGTGCCTTAAATGTGAGAATGTTTTTTTACATATGGAAGAGGAGCTGTTTTACCCTCCTTTCACTTTTGATCCAGTCTATCAATTATTTTTATTGTTATTTTCAGTATTTTTTGCAGGCTGGGAGAGAACTTTCCCTGAACCTTTTGCTACTTTTTCTAATTGCAGTTCAGGTACCTTTTAGGATTACAAAAGAATTAGTTCAATAAAACACTTTGCTTGCAAAAGGGAATGATGGTTCATATTGCTGGCTTTATTAATTTCTTCCCCAAAGAAGCAATGCTACGTGTTTTAAGGACATCACGGCAGTCAGTCCTTTTTGTGTCCATTTTTTGTCTAGAAATTGCTTCCTACAGGAAAATTAAGGTTATTGACAAGTGTGCATAGCTACAATGCAGAGTATTTTGCTTTGCATCCCTTTTTGACAGCTCCCCAATATTGTCAAATCTTTTTTGTTTAATGGGGGAGGGGAGTACATAAGTGGAGTGTATTTCAAAACGATATGTTTCCTAAATGGGGCTGATCTGCATAATATTGCTCAATTTGTGTCCAAGTAGAATTATGGTCTCCTATTATCCATTTAAATTAAATACACCAAATGAGCTGATCAGAAGTTGTTATGATGGCAAAATTAAAGCCACCTTAATCTTGATCTAAATATAAAATTTTAAAGGGAACCCAACGGTTTTTTTTTATTGTCTTCCAGACTGCATTATGGTTAGCGAACAGTATTGATTTCAGTCTGTCACGAAACATTTGATAAGGAATCCAGGATAGTATGGTGTCTTTTTTGTTTGTTCTTAAATAAAGCTATTTTTCCCCATACAGGCTGCAGGAAGTTTGGCCCATTTCCCGAGGCCTGCTTTCTCTGTTGAATCAGTGGTTCCATATTTTTTGCAGGTAATGCAGAATTTAAACTGCTAGATATTTTATCAGTCCTTGAAATCCAAAAAGGAAACTCTGAGGCTACTTTATATTCCATTCCTCTACAGCTGTCAAGGCCTCCGACTTGTGAAAATTAAGATAAACTTTTTGTAGCAGTTGGAGGCAACAGATTATAGCCAGCACCACATCCCAGGAGCTGTAACACCAATGGATGGAACCTCTGGAGAAGGTGACAGTAGACATATCCCTTCCTCAGCATTGTATTAAAGAAATCATGTCTCAGGTTTGGGCAAGTTCAGGATCGAGTCAGGTCCTTTACTTCAGGGTCTCATGGCAACTTCTATCTCCAGATTACATGGAGAGGAAAAAATCCACGTTTTCATCCCAACCCCGCTTTTCTATCTGCTCCTTCATTGGTCGCAGATAGAGTCCGCCCCCTACATCCACTGCAGCTCAGGCAGCTTCTCTTAGGCTTGGGCAGGTTCCTCCCTCCATTTACCCTAGTGAAGGATTTTTAGTCCCTTTCTTGTCCTGTTGGGTATGGGCCATATTCTATCAGCACTCAAACCAAGATCACTTTTCAAGGAAATGCCCTTTTAATCAATAACAAGACACTTTTTAATCACAGCTCATTTTAAATGATCTTAAGCAAAGAACCTTCCTCTGCTTTCCAGCTGGAAGGCATAACTTAGTCAACGGTATTTATTGAAAGCTTTTGCTGTTATTGGGCTGGGATCTCCCCAACTCCTGACAAAACTTTTAAAATACTGTTCTAGCCATGTTAATGTGCGTGTCCATAGGGTTCAATCAGGTTTTCTGGGGATTCTTAGCATTTATTTGGGCCTGGTCTACACTAGGGGCGGGGATCGATGTAAGCTATGCAACTTCAGCTACGTGAATAACGTAGCTGAAGTTGATGTACCTCTATCGACTTACCACAGGGTCGACTGCCGCCGCTCCCCTGTTGACTCCGCTTCCGCCTCTCATTGAGGTGGATTACCGGAGTCGACAGCAGAGCGATCGGGGATCGATTTATCGCGTCTACACTAGACGTGAAAAATCAATCCGCAAAAGATCGATCGCTACCCGCCAATTCGGCGGGTAGTGTAGACCTGCCTTGGTAACAAGTTCTCTGGAAGTATCCTGAGCAAGCTTTGTGTACTTGAGCCATCTGACCTAGCTTTAGAAAGAACTTTCAAGGCTGTGTGGACTGGAGATGCAAATCATCATAGGCTGAGGTACAAACAAGAAGGCAGGATGTGTCATCATACCGGATCTCGCATTAGAGAGTGAAGTGATTCATTTTCTCATATAGGAGCATAATAGTGTTAGGCCTTGGTGATTAGGATGTTACAAGTGTGTCTCTGGATACTCCAGAGCATTTAATCTGAAGTTTGTAGGTGCATTAACCTCAATAGCTCTCACTGGTTAAGAATAGAAGGGAGCCACTAATCAGAGTCAGGGTAGATGAAAGGCAGGCTTTTAATTCATGTGTCATTTGAAAACCATGGAGAAATAATGAATGCCTCCATGCTGTTGCCTGAAAATCATCAATTTTAGCTGGGTCTTCCTTGGAGAAATTAATGGGGTCATCCATAGGAAGAAAACACACAGTATATTGTGCCCCTATTTACCAAATGTGAGTCAAGGAAAAAGTTTCTAGCATGGACATCATTCCAGCTAGAAAAATAAAGATTTTGACACATTAGCATATCAAAGGTCACATTTTTTTAATGCCCAGTTGTGCTGCTTCATATGGGGCCAGATTGCTTCCCTGAAATCTCTAATCTGTTAGCAGCTGTTTTGTATTATTGCTCTCTTACAGTTGAAGGCTTCTTAAACCAATTTCTGACAAACTCTGGCATCTTTCCAACGTGTATCTACATAATTGTTTGCTCTTGTTCTAGGATTCCCTTTAAGTGCGGGTCTTGATTTTCACAGTCGTTATACCGATATGAAATTTATACATAAATACAAGACCTGTGGCAGTGGTTATTCAGTAATAGCTTCTGTAATGGTTTGTTTAACTTGGGATAAGACTTTGTAATGAAGACCTTTGTCCCTGTGTTTACAGAGACTCTGTGAATGTTTTAGTACAGGCTGGGGATTGTTAGACATTGTTTATTCCTAGATAAACTGCATATTTCCCAAAACAACTGGATATACACACTAGAAAGAATATTAGCACACGTCATTTACTTATGTGATTAGGAAAATAGTAACTAGACGCCTTTTAGAGGGCTGCACAGTGACTTTTCGCGTAAGCATCAATCTTGTTGGATCAGATCACAAAACTTGAGTTAAAAATAGTGACTGGGCCAATTCTGACCTCAGTTCCATTGGGGTTGCACAGGTGTAACTGGGGATGAAATTTGGCCTCATGGGTTTACATTTTAAAGTATTTATTTCTCCAAGAAATATTTTTCCTCCCTGTTTCAAAATCCTTTCAATTCTACTTTCCTATTCTTATTTAGGAACACAACTAATTAAAAATTTGCCTTTGAATTGTCTAGTCCTAACATGTTGTATGGCTTATCAACATATTTGGCAGGTTGTTTTTGAAATACTGTATTTGGAATGTGAGTAGCCTGGCAGGCTAGAAGTAGCAAAGGAGGGGCAAGTGTTTGAATGCCGGATGTTGACTCTCACGTTGCACTGGCATATGCATGGAAGCTTGGGCTTTCAATATAACAGGATGCAGTGCATCTCGTTCTAGCAACCTGGTTAGCTAAAAATAGCACTGATGGGATGGAATGTCAGCTCAATAGAGGGACCATGAGGGAGAGGAGTAAAATAGAGGGAAATCATGTAAAAGCATGTGGAAAGGACATAGATTAATGTTAAGGTCTGAAGGGACCATTATGAACATCTAGTCTGACCTCCTGTATAGCACAGTCCAAAGCACCTCACCCGGTAATCTCTGCATCAAGATCATAATTTTTATTTGGGCTGTCATATGTCTTTTTTAGAAAGACATTCAATCTTGATTTAAAGACTTGGAGTAATGGAGAATCAACCATGTCCCTAGAAATTTTTTTCCCAACGGTTTATTTCCCTTACTGTTAAAAATGTGTGCCTTATTTCAGCTTTCAATCATTAGATTTTATTTTTCTGCTTGATTAGAGAGCCATATGCTATCAGAAATCTCTTCCCCACATAGGTACTTATAGGCCATGTCCAAGTCACTTCTTAACCTTCTTTTGGATACATTTATAGATTGAGTTCCTTAACATGCTCACTATGAGGTGTGTTTTCCAGACCTCAAACCAATCTTTTAGTTCTTTTTCTGAACCCTTTCTGATTTGTCAACACCTTTTGTGAAGTGGACAGACTATTCCAGTAATGGTGTTACTGAAGCCATATATAGAGGTAATACCACCTTCTTACTCCTAGTTGCCACCACCCTACTAAAACATCCGAGAATTATGTTCAGACTTAGCTACAGCATCGCACTAGGAGCTCATGTTCAGGTGCTTATCTATTATTACACCAAAGATCTTGTAAGTATGACCCATAAATGGAACCCCCGTCACTGGAGGTTTTGAAGGACAGGCTAGACAAACACCTGTCAGGGATGGTCTAGGTTTGCTTGGTCCTGTCTCTCGAACTCCCTTCCAGCCTTACATTTCTATGATTCGTTGTCTCTAAATGTATGGCCTTGTAACTGGCTGTACTAAAATGCATGTATGACCCTAAGAACACCCCAATGCCAGATGGCACACTGTTGTCATGATATATTACATGTCACCTTTTGGTTAGCTATCATTAGAAAACTAATAACCCACTGATCATTAATATTCTTGTGTGATGAATGTACAGTTGACCCACAAAGAACTTGCCAGATACGCTGGAAATATGTGACCAAAATGTGTTTAAACCAAGTATAGCAGGGGGAGTTGTTAAACAGGTTTTCTCCAGACAAAGGAAAGAGGCCAACACTTCAGACCAGGTCTGGCCACATTAAGTGGGCTATTCAGTTGTATTGGAGATTGAAAGAAGAGATCATTTGCATTGTAAAAATCACCAGCTTGGAGGAAACCAGCATGGAGTCTACCCTTCAGAGCATGGCATTTACACCCAGCAGATGTACTTTATCTGGGGATCCATTTCAAAGGTTTACTGGACTATAAAGGGGGGCCGGTGAATCCCTAAGTTAGCCTTCACCTAAAGAGTCAAAGAAACCAAGTGGTTTGAGCTGTGTGTGTTGGGTCCTGGCTAAAACTCTAGCCAGCCGTGCTGGGAGAGACTGTGGGGAGAAAAACTTCTTTGAACAAAATACTTTAGTTTGAATTTTAGTCTTAGAAATATGTGGTTTTTTTAATTTTGTTCATTTGTAACCATGTCTATCCTTATTCCTTAAACCGATGTCCTTTTTGTTAGTAAACTTGTTTAGTTATACCATTTGTCAGCTCAGTGCTTTGATTGAAATAGTGTTTGTTAACCGCAGTTTAAGGTAATAAGCTGCTGTGTACTTGTCTCGTTAAAGGAGCAGTGAACGTGATAAGATTATGTGGGTGCTACAGTAAGAGGAGCTGAGCACTGCAGAGAAAGATGGCACTGAGGGACTCAGGAATTAGGGTTCACTAATTGTTACCAGCTAGGCATGGTTTGGACTGGCAGAGTCCAGGAGAGTTTGCTGAGAAGGCAGACAAGATGGCATGTCAGGGAGCTGTCACACAGCTTCGCAGCAGCAAAACTCTCACTTGCTGAGGCGTAACACAGTGGCTCACAATACTGGGAATTCCAGCAAATTGTCACAGCATGTCATTCAAATGAGCCCACCTGACCAAGCAATCCAGGTTAGCCTGTATAATTGTCCTGTTTCCTTCATTATTCTACTCCCAGATGTTTGTGAGGAAAGAAGCCTAGAGTAGCCAGATGTGGGATAATCTGTTTCCTGAACACTAATTGTAAGGGACTGGCTTAAATCCTGAAGCACAAAGTTTAGTATCCCTTCCACAATTTGTGTTGTTAATAACTCTGAATATTCTTGATAGCGATATAATTATCCAATCCCTCTTTTACTCTTAAATTACTGGTCTCAATTAGGGCTGTCAAGCGATTAAAAAAATCGTGATTAATCGTGCAATTAAAAAAATAATTGCGGTTAATCGTGTGATTAATCGCACTGTTAAAGAATAAAAAATACAATTTATTTAAATATTTTTGGATGTTGATTTCAATACCACACAGAATACAAGTGTACAGTGCTCACTTTATATTATTATTTTTTATTACAAATTTTGCACAGTAAAAAAAAGAAATAGTATTTTTCAATTCACCTAATACAAATAATGTAGTGCAATCTCTCTTTCATGAAAGTTGAACTTACAAATGTAGAATTATGTACAAAAAAATAACTGGACTCAAAAACAAAACAATGTAAAACAAAAGTTCCTGAACTACCTTCTCTATGCCACTCATCTTATATGCTGTTATCCTAACCCTTTTATTCATCTCCTTTCTTAGATAAACTGTTGTCATCTTTTCAATTTCTCTTCATCAGAGTTTTCTGTGCCCTTGATCATTCTCATTCCACTTCTTTGAACTCTCTCTTCTCCTCCCCCCCCCGAATATTCTTTTTGAGATGGGGTGACCAGTACTTCTCACAATATTCCAGGGGGCTACACCATTGATTTATATAAAGACACATAACCTTCTTTGTATTATTCCCCATCCTATTCGTTACACATCTTAAACTACTTGTTTGCTTTTTTGACAGCAGCTGCAATTGAGCAGAAGTCTTCATTGAACGGTCTACAGTGATGCCCAGGTCCCTTTCTTTAGATGAGTTCACTTACAACCCTGTATGGTCTAGGAGTAATTTATATTTTTTCCTCCAGTGTGCATTTCTTGGCATTTATGACACTGAATTAAAAATTTCATTTGCCATCATGTTGCCTCTTCACCTGGTTTGTTTAGGGTGTGTCTGATGTTGCTCATAGTCAGGACCAGAGAGGACTAATCTAGGTAACTTTCTCATCTTCCTACCTTATTGTTCAACCTCCCTTTCAAGATAATTAATAAATAAAACTTGGAACCATGTGACATCCCCCTTAACCTTCTGCCATGATGAAAATTGACCATTTAATCTACTTTGCTTTCTGACTCAGTCTCTTAGCTTGTTGACAATGACACACCTTGCCTCTCACCCCATGACTATTTTAGCTTCTTTACTAGCCTCTTCTGTAGGACCCTGTCAAAGGCCCTTTGGAAGTCCAAATAAATTGAGTCAGTCCTTCTTTATTCACTATGTTGACACATTCAAAGAATTCTACTAATGAGACACTATTTTTTCTTGTAGAAACTGCTGAGGAGCTCCTATCCTGATCTTCCATGTGGTGTTCTGCTTTGAATTATTATTTCAACCCATTTGCCAGAACAGATGTAAAGTTTGCCAGTTTATAATTCCCTGGATCACTCTAGAGCCTTTTTTAAATATAGGTACAGCATTTGATACCCTTCCAATCCTCCTGAACAATGTTTCTGAGATTGCCTATTCTTGTTAGCAGCTCAGCTACTTCATACTTAAATTCCTTCAGAACTCTTGGATGTACCATTTGAGGTTGGTGACTTACTGCTTTTTAAATTATCACCCTGCTCCAGTGCCTCCTAACACTTCAATCTCTGAGAGAACCCATTTTTATTACCAGAAAACAGCAGATCTGGAGAAGAAATCCTCCAACATTCTAGATGGTGGAGACTTGATGCAAATCAGCTGTGTCCCTCTCTCTCAATTGTTCCCTTTAAACCAGGGGTCTCAAACTCAAATTACCACGAGGGCTGCATGAGGACTAGTGCATTGGCCCGAGGGCCGCATCACTGACCCCGCCCCCTTGCTGCCCCAACCCCACCCCCACTCCATCCCTTCCATTAGGCCCCGCCCCTTCTCCACCTCCTCCCCTGTGCACACGGCTTCCTGCTCCTCCCCGCTCCCTTCCAGAAACCGCAAAGTTTTTCCCATGCCGCCCGTGGAGCTCTTTCCTGCGGCCCACCAGGCTCCCCGCGCCCCACCCCCACATTTTTTTTTTAACTTTTTTTTTTTTTACCCCCAGGCAGTTCCTGCTGCCAGAACAACTGGGAACTGCCTGGGGGTAAAATAAATAAATAAATAAATAAAAATTTTTTTTTAAAAGGGGGGGGTGTGCGGGGAGCCGCAGGAAAGAGCTCCACGGGCCGCATTGTTTGAGAACCCTGCTTTAAACCTTAGTGATCCAGCAGACTCACCCATTCTTTTTCAAGTATCTGTTTCTGAAGAAACTTGAGGAATTTCTTGGCTTGCTTGCTTATTTATTTAACACCTTTATTTATTTGCTCTTTGAAATCTATTTGGGACCTTCTAATTTTCCTCTTACTGCATGCTGCAACATGCTCCCATTTTAATTGGCTTCTCCACAGTCAGATTTCCAAATACTGAAGGTTTGAATAGATTCTCAAAACTTTCCATTTAGCCATATGGGTTCACTCCTTGCCTTCCTGGTTGAGTGGTAGAGAGCTGTGTTCTTACTGAGGTGTGTGTTTGGTTGTGGGTTTTTTCTTCCCCTCCCCCCATTTTTCCACCTCTAAGGACCTTACTTCAATAACTTTTAACTTTAGAGCCTTTTTGACTAATTAAAAACCCAATATAAAAATTAAACCACAAATTCAATTAGGGATGTTGAAATGACAATAAACACTTCAATGGTTTCTCATTTGCTTTTCCTCATTGGGTATTTGTACTGATATTCATTAAACTCCCTCTTATCCTAAGTGAAGTATTTAAATTGAAGAATGGATGGAAGGAGACCTTCCTACTTTTGGCAGCTATCATTTTCTAACTACTGCTAACTATCTCTGCAAGGTATGGGCATTCATCCCTCATTCCCATAGGCACTGCTGTAGAGTCATTTATTTTATTCCTGAAATGCACCCAACTGTGTCATAAACCCTAGATACAGTTGTTGTGATCATCAGTAGGGCTCAAAACTGGACATCAAGGCCCCAATTCAGCAAGGTACTTGCGCACCTGTCTAACTTTGAGCATGTAAACGGCAATTGAACTACTTTGTCATTTAAAGTTAGTCATGTACGTAAGTACTTTGCTGAACTGGGGCCCAAACCTATACCATGCGAGCCAACGACTAACTCCATTATTAGCTGTGTCAAGGTTTATCTTTGCCAGGGCCAGTCAGATGTCCTAAGCCAATGTATTACATACTCCGCAGAATAAACCCAGAACTAGCTTGTCTAATGAGAACCATGCTGTCTGTGGTTCATTACATTCAGTTTCAAAGCATTTCCATGTAGAGGTGTAGGTTTGTTAGATACAAACACTTAATGCCAAACCCAATATTTGTAAAAACAATCCATAAGACAAAAACCCCAATATCATTAAAAATCAGATCAATCTAGTACCACAAATACTATAATCCTTTAGTCATAATCGTTTGGTATTTGCATAGAATCACAAGATGATAATAGTGTTGTTTGCATTGTTTAACTGTGCATATCCATACTTTTAAAGGTAAACACATTACCGGGATGTTAATTACGGATATATACTCAACCTTAATAACACCTTAAACCAGGGGTAATCAATTATTTTTTGTCAAGGTCCAAATTTCTTGGTCAAGGGTTAATCAAGGTCCAGACACCAGAGAAAATAATAAGTAAATAAAAAGACTTCACGGTCAGTTCAAAGCATCTGACGGTCTGGATTTGGCCCGTGGTCCATCTATTGACTTGAGTTGTTTTTGTGTGAGATTTAGTATATGGGTTTAAAATGCCCAGAAAAAATATAATTGTTTATATAGCATTTCACATTGTCAAAGATCTGTACAAACATTGGGTCTGATCCTGCAAATACTTGGTCACACTGAGTTCAGTGGGATTTCTCAGGTGTGTGAAATTAAGCGTGTGTTGGAAGACTGAGGCCACTAAGCAGGACTTCAGAGTCCACAACAAGCTCATGGAAAAGAGAGGGAGAGAGACGTTGTATCCCCATTTTATTGATGGGGAAGCACAGAAACAAAAAGGCTAAATAACCTGGTCTTGACACAGAGTGAGTCAGTGGAACAACTCAGAATACTAGAAATGATGCTGCAGCTAAAGCAATCCCTGATAGAAGCAGGGCTCGCAGGGGAGTATCAAGTAGAAGTAAGGAGGTGGCATTATCTCTGTATACAGCTTTAGTGAGACCATGCCTAGAATCCTGGGTCCAGTGCTAGCATCGACACTTCAAAAAAGATGTTGAAAAATTGGTAAGAGTTGTGAAAAGAACAAGTTTTGCAGTCTGACAAGCAGGCCTTACAGTAAGAGACTTAAGAAGTTCAATTGCTTTTAGTTTATCCAGAAGGCTAAGAAGTGACTTGATCATGGCCTATAATTACTTACATGGGGCAGAAAAGGGTGTAACAGGTTCCAATGATTGGATGCTGAAGCTACACAACTTTAAACAAGAAATAAGGTACACATTTTTAACAGTGAAGGTAATGAGCCACTCTGACAACTAAACTAGAGATATGGTGGATTCTTTCTCTAAGTCAAGACTGACTATCTTTCTACAAAATATGCTATAGTTCAAAAAGTTATGGGCTTGATGCAGAAATTACTGGGTGAAGTTATCTTTCTTTTGTTATGCAGATCAGTCTAGACCAGTGGTTTCCAACCTTTTTATACCCAAGATCACTTTTTGAATTTAAGGGCAACCCAGGATCTATCCTACCCCTTCCCCGAGGCCCCACCCCACTCACTCCATTTCCCACCCTCTGTCGCGTGCTCTTCCCCACCCTTACTTACTTTCACTGGGCTGGGGAAGGAGGTTGGGGTTTGGGAGGGGTAGGGGTTCTGTGCTAAGCCCGGGGTCGGGGTGGAGGAGGGAGTGAGAGGTGCAAGCTCTGGGAGGGTGTTTGGGTGCAGGAGGGGGCTCCGGGCTGGGACAGAGTGTTGGGGTTTAGGAGGGGATGCGGGGTGCTAGTTCTGGGAGGGGGGTCAGGGCAGGGGGTTGGGGTTTAGGAGGGGGTATGAGGTGCTGGCTCTGGGAAGGGGCTCCGGACTGGGGCAGAGTGTTGGGGTGCAGGAGGGGGTATGGGGTGCTGGTTCTGGGAGGGGGGTCAGGGCAGGGGGTTGGGGTTTAGGAGGGGGTATGAGGTGCTGGCTCCGGACTGGGGCAGAGTGTTGGGGTGCAGGAGGGGGTATGGGGTGCTGGCTCCAGGAGGGGGCTCAGGGCTGGGGTGCAGCCTCCTGCCAGGCGGCACTTACCTCGATAATAGGCGCAGCGAGGCTAAGGCAGGCTCCCTGCCTGCTGTGGCCCCACGCCGCTCCTGGAAGGGGGCAACATGCCCCTGTGCGCTGCCCCTCTCTGCAGGCACCACCCCTAACGCTTCCATTAGCCACAGTTCCCCATTCCTGGCCAATGGGAGCTGTGGGGGCGGTGCTTGCAGGCAGGGGCAGCGCACGGAGATCCCTTCCGGCCAGCTGTCCCCCTCGGGGGCGTGCTGGCCGCTTCTGAGCCTGCCTTAGTGACAGACAGCCATGCTGTGGCTGGAGAGTCCCCAGGATTGACCAGTCGATCGTGATTCATGGGTTGGTGTCCACTGTTCTAGACCATCAGAATGGTTCATGGATTAAAAAATTTATGAAGACATTGTTTACGACCAGCTAAAAACCATCAATATCCTCCAAAGATCCCAGTTACTATTTTTACGATAGTTCCTGCTTCCTATCTTTGTCATTCGCTCCGAGCTTAAAAGGAAAAAGAATAGGCAATTTTAAATCACTTTAAAAATAATAGTTACTTACTGTGGTTTATTATAAGCCCCTTGGAAACTTGAAACTGAAATCTGTTTCCTCCCGTAGGGATGCACGTTAGTTTGCTACTGTTGTAGGGTTGCCCACAGCTGGAGAGATTCTGGTGATATTCATTTTATTTTTTGGTGTTTTAGATTAAATAGTATTGAATTTTTTACCTAACGAAAACATACAAATATTTCTATGGCCTTTGCAAAATATTAGACACATACAAAACCAACAATCCAATACAGTAGCTTGGAAAAGTTTTAAAAGGACACATTTGCCCTACTCTGTTTCTTATGCCTGTCTGCAATGTGTAACTCCTTCCATCCAAGTATTTCAAAGTATATAAACATTAACAATTTAAGCCTCGTAACAGCCCTATGAGTTGTGTAATTAACAACCTCTGTGTTAGTTTCCTCATCTTAAAGATGAGGAGAAGGCCTATATTTTTCAAGTGTCCACTAGTTACAAGTGCCTCAATTTTTGGGTGTCTAACTTTGTATGCCTCTAGCTCAGAGGTTCTCAAACTTCATTGCACAATGACCCCTTTCTGACAAAAAAATTACTACCGGACCCCAGGAGGGGGGAGACTGAAGCCTGAGCCCATCCAAGCCCTGCCATCCTGGGGGCTTCAGTCCCAGGCAGGGGGCTGTAACATGAGCCCTGCTGCCCAGGGCTGAAGCCTTCGGGCTTGGGCCCTGGGCCCCAGAAAGTCTAAGCCAGCCCTGGTGAACCCCATTAAAACAGGGTCCTGACCCACTTTGGGGTCCCAACCCACAGTTTGAGAACCCCTGCTCTAGCCTCACTTTCAGAGGAACTGCACCACCTGCAGATTTCACTTCTATATTTGCAGATGCTGAGCACCTCTGAAAAACAGCCCCCAAAACGGAGGTACCTGTAGTCAGTAGACATTTGAAAATCTGGTCCTAAGTATCTTGCTCAAGGTCATCGAGGAAATGTTAGGTAAGAGCCAAGAACAGAACCTGCTGACTCTCAATCCAGTGCTTTAACTACAAGATAATCCTTCCTCAAATTACACTGTTAATTGCCAACACACTTTTGAAAAGCAGGTTCCCATTGATGCATCCTAGGAAAAAGGATTGTGCTCACTCTGCTAGAGGCCTGTAATCCTGAAATGTATTTTAAAGTTAAGTTTCCAGTACTGAGGTTCTTTACTCCCTCCTTTAATGAGATTCAAAATTTTTGATAGGTAAAAATGAATAGTTATGAAGTTAATTGTCTTTGAAGGAAAAAAATCAATTTCATAAGTGTACAGTTTTTCTTGGTTTCTATAACCCTATTTTTAGAACATCTAGTCTTTCATTTTGTTCAGCAAGCAAGTCAACCACAACTACTTCTTGTTGTATTTGAATAAAATGCAAAATAACTGCTCGCAAAGTAGTCATACTTTATTAACTCCTTCCTTTGTTCTTACAGATCTATTACACAATACAATGCAATTTCCAAAAGGTCTGTGTGCAAAGAGCCAGCACAATACAAATCCTCAAACTATGGTTTAACTTCAGTGATATTTTGTCCTTAGCAATGCCTCAGAATATAACCTGATAGCAAGATCTATGCCCTTCCAAAGAGAAGAGCTCATCTATTGAGGCACTTCATTAACAGGAGTTAAAAATTGCACAAACCTGGTAACACCTGCTGACTTCATTGTGCAGATGCAGTTTGTTAAACTATCACAATATAGGAGAAGGGCTTACACCTTGTGGCAGACAGTGAGATCCTGTAGGACAGCCTAGCTTAGGAAGAAAACATGTTCTGCAGTTATTTGAATTATCCACTTCATAGGATTTGGCTTTATGGGTAAGTATGACCTTGCACAGCAAGTGCAGATTTTAGCCCCATCCACATACACACTTTAGGGCATTCATACCTTTAAGCGTGTGCTTAAGTGTTTTGATAGACTGGGACATTTATTTGGAGCAGAATGGGAACATCACCTGCTCGTGGTCTCTAGATGTTTGACTGCCAGAGCGGGGCAGACAGACAAATTCACACACTATTCAGGTGTACAAACATCCATATTTGGGGTATGTACATGCTAAAATTCCAACTTGCACATTTTTGAAGATATGGCCCACAGTGCAACCCAAAGTACCGTACAGTGGTAGACACAAAATTAATATTAAAAATATACTGAAGAAATTATTCCATAGATTTTTAAAGCCAGAAGAGACCATTATGATTGCCTAGTCTGACTTCCTGCATAACCTAGGCATGGGGTTCTCAACCTTTTTCTGGCTGAGGCCCTCCTCAACATGCTATAAAAACACCAGGGCCTGGCAGGGGGAGGGACCCGTGGGCATAGGCATAGGTTTATTTCTATGGGGGGGCTCAAGCCAGGGGTCTAGGGAGGGAGTGCCACCTCCACCCCCTAACTCACTCAGGCCATCCTACCTGTCTGGGCTGTGGGGGACGCACCCAAAAATATAACGAAGGGGGGAATCAGTTCAAAAAGTTTGAAAACCACTCAGGGTGCAGGGATGGGATAGCTAGGGGCTGTATGCAGGCAGGGTAGTAGCTCAGGGTGCATGGAGGGGGTAGCTAAGGGCTGTGTGCAGGCAGGGAGTAGCTAGGAGCTATGTACACGCAGCAGGGAAGGAGGGGGGTCCCAGCTTCTGCCAGTGGGTAGGGGGCTGGGGCTCCTGGCTTCAGTCCCCTGCTGCACTTGGCTTGGGGGTGGAGGTTTGCTGGCTTCAGCCCTAAGCCGCTTCTGGCTTCAGGAGGGATTCAGGGGGTGCTGGCATCAGCCCCGGGCCACTCTCAGCAGGGGGCGCTGGCTTCAGCCCCGTGTTGCTCCTGGCTTCAGCGCTGGGGCTCAGGGCACTGGGTTTCAGCCAAGGGGCTATGCAGCCCCCCTGAAAGGGCTCGCGGTCCCCCGGTTGAGAACCGCTGATGTAGGCCACAGAATTTCACCCAGTAATTCCTGCATCAAGCCCATAACTTCTGGTTGAGCTAGAACAAACCTTGACTTAACCTGAAGGAGACAATGCATCCCAACTTTATACTGAAATCTGGTAGCATTCAATACCGAGAGATTTGTGGGGAGGTGGGAAAGAGATATTAAAAAAAGAAATGTATTTCAAATACTTTGAAATACTCAATATTGATCACAGAATCTTGGATCTGCTAAATAATTTGTTCTCGATAAACCATTTTATTCTTAAGCTATCACTTGATATCATCCTTGCCAAAATTCATTTATTTTAATGTTATTAAATATTCATTACAATAGCACCTAAAGTGCCTGTACCACAGCTGAGCTCCCATGTTGCTCATAAAGACTTGGGCACTAAGGAGTTTACAATCTAAATACACAAAAGATGAAGGATTGGGGAAGGTGGAGCAAGAAATACACAATGGGATCGAAGTGATGCAGAAGTTACAGTTTTAGTTTTCTGACCAATCTGCATATTCCTCATGCAAACTATGATTACCAACGTTCTCCATATTCCCATTTTCTTAACCACTGCCCCCAAAACCCATTCCCCTGGATGGCACAGAGATAAAAGCCCCCGTCATTAAATAAAAAAAGTAAATCCTCAAACTAGTGAAAAGTTACAGGAAAAAAAAGCCATCAAAATATTCTCCTGTTTTGGGTGAGGTATCCCAACTTTTGCAGCCACTGAGAAGACTGGGTACAAGAAGTCTAGACAGCTTTTGTAATTGGTATTAACTTTCCTTGCTGTGTTCCTTTGTTATTCAGGATTTACCTTAAGAAGCGAAGGTGGAAAACACCCTTCTCCTAACAGCAACCTTTAAGGAAAAGTAAAAGCTTAAAATAAGTGTACTTCTCATGACTGTGTGCGGTAGAAAGTATGGACGTGGGTTCATATGACTTCAGGCTTGTCCTACTGTGTGATCTCTTCTCTATCATATTTTAAATTTATCTTAATAGTTAGACTTGACACCATCTAACAGTGCAGGTAGCTGGCATACTTGCTGCTGCTGCTACTTCTACAGATCTCCTGCATTTTGGTGCTGCTGTTCCTGCAGCTTTACCTGCACCTGGCTTTATTCTGCCCCCTATGCCTTAAACTTCTCCAGGATTCTAGACAGCTGCTTTTGCAAGTGTGTAGCACTGCGGCTGCTTGGTGCTTCTGCCCTTACACATCTGGCCTCTGGGTTGTTGCTAATGGAGGTTTCTAGAGGGTCTGTATTTTTTGTCCCTGCAGGATTCCTATACCAAGAGCTCAGCTGCGCCCAGCGTGTCCAACACCAAGGATCTCATTGCGCTAATACCCCTACAGATTTCCTGAATTCAAACATTCATTGCTACCAGACTTGTAATGTGCCTCGTCTACTTGGTACAGGTTTTTCTGTCCTTGAAGGCATCATACACCTAGACTGTGGGAACGTCTGCCTCCTCAGATTTCCTGCATACAGGATACTCAGCCTTGTTACCTCTGCAGCCTTCCTGGAGACAGGGTGCTCAGAGCTGTGCCTATTCCAACAGGTTTTATGCACCCCCCATCCTTGGTGGGGTTGCTGCTGCTTTTGCTGGTCTACACCATTCAGTTCTTCTGTTCATACAACTTCCTCCACATCCAACACCCTCTTATCTGCTCCGTCAGATATCTGATAGCGGATACTCAGTGCTGCCGCTCCTGCAGGTTTTCAGCACCTCTTGCCCTTGGTGCTGCTGTTCCTGCAGTCAGTACTTCCCATGCATATTTCCTCTACTTGGAGCCCTGAATACTGCTACCCCCACAGCTTCCTTGCACCCAGGATGCATACTGCTGCTCTTCCTACAGTTGGTATCTCATTGTTGCTCCTACTGCTTTTCTTCACTTACCTCTCTGCTTGTGCACCTATGTTTACTGCTACTTCTCCACGTCTCCCTACACCCAACACACTCACTATGCTGTAGGTTTACCTCCACATTTAACACTGCCACTGCTGTGAATTTCCCTGTACACAGGGCAGTAGGCACTACAGACCCAGGAGTAGCTCCTGCAGGTTTCCAAAGGGCTGGGCCACACCATGCCTGAAGGTAGGGTGACTAGACAGCAAGTGTGAAAAATTCGAACAGGGGGTGGGGGGTAATAGGAGCCTATAGAAGAAAAAGACCCAACGATCGGGACATCTGGTCACCCTGCCTGAAGGCTCCTTGCATTTCGTGGCTCTCAGTGCTTCGGTTTATGCCACACCGTAGAACACATGATGCTGTGGCCCCATACCACATAGTTCCACACCTTGGGTCATCTACTACTGCAAAGACCCCTCCATCTCCCTGGAGCGCCCTGCCCCAATCCCTGACCCTATGCACTACTGCAGCGGCCCCTCGTGCCCCTCCATACAAGACCCCACACCCACCTATCCCCCAGTGTGACCAGTTCTCCAGAGTCTACCCCACCCAGTATGACTAGCTCCCCCCACACTCACTCTGCTCCCTATCCCCCAGTGTGACCAGTTCTCCAGACCCCCCCACCCCTAGTATGACCAGCCCCACCCCACACCCCCTCTGCTCCCTATCCCCAGTGTGACCAGTCCTCCAGACCCCCCCACCCCTAGTATGACCAGCTCCACCCCACACCCCCTCTGCTCCCTATCCCCAGTGTGACCAGTTCTCCAGACCCCCCCCACCCCCACTCCGCTCCCTATCCCCCAGTGTGACCAGTTCTCCAGAACCCCCCACCCCTAGTATGACCAGCTCCCCCCACACCCCCCGCTCCCTATCCCCTGTGTGACCAGTTCTCCAGCTCCCCCCCACACCCGCTCTGCTCCCTATCCCATGTGACCAGTTCTCCAGACCCCCCCACCCCTAGTATGACCAGCTCCCCCCCACACCCCCTCTGCTCCCTATCCCCCGTGTGACCAGTTCTCCAGACCCCCCCCACCCCCACTCCGCTCCCTATCCCCCAGTGTGACCAGTTCTCCAGACCCCCCCACCCCTAGTATGACCAGCTCCACCCCACACCCCCTCTGCTCCCTATCCCCAGTGTGACCAGTTCTCCAGACCCCCCCCACCCCCACTCCGCTCCCTATCCCCCGTGTGACCAGTTCTCCAGACCCCCCCACCCCTAGTATGACCAGCTCCCCCCACACCCCCCGCTCCCTATCCCCTGTGTGACCAGTTCTCCAGACCCCCCCACCCCTAGTATGACCAGCTCCCCCCCACACCCGCTCTGCTCCCTATCCCATGTGACCAGTTCTCCAGACCCCCCCACCCCTAGTATGACCAGCTCCCCCCCACACCCCCTCTGCTCCCTATCCCCCGTGGGACCAGTTCTCCAGCTCCCCCCCACACCCCCTCTGCTCCCTATCCCCGTGGGACCAGTTCTCCAGACCCGCCCTGGGTGACCGGTTCTCCCGGTACCCCCCGCCCTCATCCCCCCAGAGTGGCCGGCTCCTCGGACTCCAGTCCCCTGCCTTCATTGCCCAAGGCGGCCGGTTCCTCAGGCCCCGGCTCCCTCCCTTCCGCCGGCTCCCCAGACCCCCGGAGCGCCGAGGTTCCCGCGCGCCCCCCCCCCCCCAACTCGCCCCAGCAGGCAGCCGAGGCTCCGTCCGCGGCTCCCAGGGCTCCGGCGCCTGGGCGGCTGCGGGTCCTCCCGGCGGTTTCCCAGCCTGCACCGCGGCGCGGCGGCGCTCTGGCCGGCCTGTCGCTGTCACCGCCAGGAGGAGGCCGACGCTGCTGCGCTCCTCGAGCCGCCGAGCAGGAAGGAGCCTTCGCCGCCGCCGAACTTTCCCTCAGGACCCACCATGCCCGGGGCAGCGGCCCGGGGACTCTGAGCGCCGCTCCCGCCTTCCCCTGGCAGCGCCGCGGCCGGTGAGCCCCGGGGCGCGGGGGGAGCTGGGGCGGCCCGGCCGCTCGCGCACAGGGAGGAGGGAGGGAGAGAGAGAGAAGCTGGGCCTCGCCGCTCCCTGTGCGCGGCGCTGCGGGCCAAGCGGCCCGGAGGCTCTGCGGAACCGCGAGCGGGGCGGAGGAGGCCGGAGACCCCGCGGGGCTGGCGAGGCCGCAGCCTGAGGAGGAGGAAGAAGCGGAGGGGGGGAGGGTGAGGAGGCTTCCACCCCCCTTTTGTTGCTGTGGAGGGTGACTGAGGGGAGCGTCCTTCCGCCCCCCCCCCCCCCCCCCCCGATGCGGGCTGCGCTCGGGGCTTTCCCTGCCGGAGCCGGAGTGAGGGGCAGGAGGCGGCGTGAGGGCTGCTGCTCCGCCGCGAGCGGGGCTCGCACTTGCGGGACTGACAGACAGACAGACAAAGACGGAGGAGTGAGATTCGGGGAGACGGAGACAGACAGACCTAGAGACACCCCCACCCCCGTTTTCTATTGTTCTCGGGAAGGGGAGCTGCTGATTTGGGGATTTAATCTCCAGTAATGCCCCCCACACTCCCCATAGGCAGCGTTGCGAGTGATCTCTCTAGTGTCAGGAGCTGCTAACAAGTGCCTGCTTGGAAGTCCTGAGACAAGAGAGAGAGAAAAGGGGTGGAGGAGTTGTGACGGGTATTTAATTGCGATTTGAATTCGGCCCCCCCCCCCATACCCTTGTCAAACCTTAGTCTGGATTAGCACAATATTGAGTCTTTTTCTTTAACGGTGCATAGACATGGGCTAGACATCAATGTTGCAACTATAATGCATCTCTTTAGCTAACCTTTTCCATTTCCATAAACCTTTTTGAGTTCTGTGATTGAGAGGTGCTGTATCATGATGTAAAGTATTATTATATGTAGAATCCAGTGAGCAAACTTTTAAATTTGTTTCTCAACCCCACCTGGAATATGGCCATGGATCATAAAGTAAATGTATGTGACTCTGGAAAGCTAGAAGTTTAAGATGAGACTGAGAGAGATGGTGGTTTCACCTCAACTCGTTAAAAAAAAAGATGATTGGAAAGGCAAATTGCATAAAATGAAAACTTTATTAAAATAAAGGGAATCTTTATTGTTTTGTTTTTAATGTGCTAGATAGATTAAGGATGAGCCAAAGTACAAACTTTAACATTACTTTTCAAAGTCACCAGGAGTATGTACCTGGAACTTGAGCTCTCTGAACACAGTGGATAATCCATATTCAGATCTGCTCCTTTGCTTGTGGGGAGCACTGTCCCTACACTTTCCCTCCCTAGGTTTGGAGATCTTTGCCTGAGGAGGTAAAAGAAATTAAGGAATGGTATCATCCTACCCACTTCCTGCAGGGAGTCATGTTATACAGGAGGTCAGACTAGAAGATAATGGTCCCTTCTAGCCTTAAAATGCTTGAATTTACAAAAAAAGTTTATGCCCCTTCAGGCTACATTAACTTTTCTATATTCTCTCTGCATCCTGGGGGTACTCATGCATGCTTCCAGGGACAGCTGTCATTGAGGGAAGCCTGGACAGTGCTGGGGGGCCCACAGCCTATGAGACATAGTCTTCTGTGGATCTAGTGGAATTTGACGGTTCTGGGTTGGAATCCTGTTGGTTTCACAGCAGGGACAAATGCTGATCTCCCAGGAATGGTTAGAGGAAAACTGCAAGATCAGCTTTACTAAGTCAGTCCACCCCAAAATAAAAATCCCTATCATGGGTTTTTATCAAGAAGGATTGCAGAATATTTATGTATTAAAACAAACAAGAAACGGGGACTGTTTAATTATAATAATTGTATTTTTTTTACTGATTTTTCTAGAAGTGTTTTCTTCATAGTTGTGTCTCAGCATATGTAGAAATTCTAAAAAAATACAGTTATCTTGCCAATATAACTTAAAAACAAAATAAAGCGACTAGCCTCCTGTATTTGGCTATACAATGTAGCATTGACATTTTGTATATGTAATATATATTTCTGGCATGGTTCTTGATTTCTTTATTGTCTTGCATTTAATTTCTACCCTATTCCAAATGTAAGTCCAGACCCTGCAAACAGACCCTGAAAGTCTAATATAACAGATAATGATATTGTCAGTTTATAAGTATCTAAATATTAGCACTTTATTCTGGAGGGAAAATGGCATTCTAAATCTATTGAAGTTGAAAACTGCTGCTTCTAATTTGTGAACGTCTGTGACAACAACATTAATGGTATTTTAAAACAATCTTATGGACATACTTTGTCCCAGTGAAATATTATGAACTCAAATATAAAAGAACTCATGGACAAATTTGGTGATGTACATTTGGAAATGGTGGGACTAAAGTTTTCAATTGTGAATTCAGTCAGTGTAGACTAAGTTTCAAAACCCTAAAAGAAGAGTTTGGGGGATGAAAATGTGATCAGTTACCATATTTTAGTGTTTTGGGAAAATCCTGGACAGGGTTGACATTTTGCCTTTTACTGAAAATTAATTATGTCTGTGGTGGCAAGGATCTTTATCGTTTTAGTCCCCTATGAAGAAGAATATTAAGTGTACTATTGTTCCATTGTAAATGTCTCCAGTGGAAACATTTATGTACTTAGGGCACTCAGGAAAGTTAAGGTGAATCAGTTAGAGATGTGAAGTCAGTGTGTATAAATTAGTGTTAAATCCTCATATGGAGGCTCCTACTCAGGAGTAAAACGGTTTTAAGTTATAAAACCTAAAATGAACTAAGGCCACTTACTCCTGAATGAAAGCATCAACACAGGGGTTAAAATGCTTTAACTTATAGGTATGTCTACACTTCAAGTGCGACAGTTGCAGAACTGCAGCTATGCTGCTGTAATGTAGACACCTACTATAGTGAGGGAAGTGGTTTTTCCATCTCTATAGTAAATTCCCACCATTCTGAGGCTTTAGCTAGGTTCACGGAAGAATTCTTCCATTGACCTGACTGCATTTACAGTTGTGGGGTAGGTCGACCTAACTAGGTCGCACAGGGTGTGACATTTTTCACAGCCCTTAGTGATGTAGCTAGGTCAACCTAAGTTTTAGGTGTAGACCAGGGCTTATGTACATGAACCTCACACCTTTAGTTGATCACCGTAACTCGCCTGAGGGTTTGTCTAAATGGTGTGGCAGTGCTCACCAAAACGGTGTAAATTGTAGAGTGCTCTAATGTGTTGCATGCCAACTGTCCTGTGTAGACCCTGCTGACACATTGTAAAAGGTTCGTAGTGTGTGTTAATGTAGTGCTGTTTCAAACGAGACTGTCAGTGCATGCTAGGTTCCTTTTAGAGCGTGTCAGCAAGGTCTACATGAGGCAGTTAGAATGCAGTACATTAAAGCATTCTATGGTTTACACCCTTGTAATGAGAACTGCTGCGCTATGTCAACAAGTTTGAGTGTCTCTTTGTAGAAAACCCCTTAGGCTGTGCATGCTTGGAGTAGCTTGCAGGAATAGGCTCCTAATTCCAGTTTGTTAGAAATATTGTCAGATAGATTAGGCTTAATTTAGTTTTGGTTTTAAAAAATGCAGTCTCCCCCCTTAATATTAAGAGAAATGTTTTTTGTGAAATTAAAGATACATAAATAAATTACAAGTTTTCTTTTTGGGTTTTAACATTATCCTGCAATGTTTGCTGGTTAGCATTGTTCAGGAGAACCTGAAAGTGAAACTGACTTGTATATTTGAATTGTTCAAACTGAGTGAAGGGCTAAAATTAAACCAGCAAATTAAATTATTTCAATTGAAATCATCTAAATTGTTATGTTTTTGATTTGACTAGGCTTTTTAATGAAAGCTGCCTTCTCAAATCGCCACATAGTGATTGGAGAATAGATGAAGGCCCTTAGCATGCAGTCTGATCTGTGTAGGTGGACACTTATGCTCAAATGAAGTCCCACTGAAGCTACTGAGTCTCCACATGGACACACTGAAATACAGATAAAGACCCTTGAACAAATAGCAAATCCCCACATACAAATTGCTTGATGTCCCTAAAGAGCAGAAATTTAACTGTTGACAGGACATGGACTGTCAGCAAGGCACAAACCATTGGCTCCAGCTATTAACTCTGGAGTGGGCACTCTTATTGGAGAGTTTTTCACAACATTTATCTTCAGTTACACAGATTCCGTCAGTTACTTTATTTTAGTACTTTTCAGTGAAGTTAAAAACACAGTCCCATCTGTTTAGCTCATTAGTACTATATATACATTCTAAACATTCAGTTATTTTTAGGATTTTTTAATCTTCATATCTATATAGCAGAGTGTCTTTTTATATGTTAGCAACAATGCTTTAAGCTACACATGCAATAATTAACATACAGATTAAACATATCTTACTTACATATAGTACACATTAATATAAAATAACATATACAAAGACTATTACAATAGGATGTGTGATTAAAAAAGATTTTTTTTCATATGTAGTTAGCAGTTCAAATAATATATCAGAAAAACTTAAAATTATTATATAGCTTGGTGTGTGTCGATTTTTTTTATTTTTTTTTTAAAATATGCATAAAGAAGATTTACCTTCTTTTGGAAATGCAGTGAGAAGTTTATCATGCAGAGTGATTGATCTTCGTACACATATATTCCTAATGAAATTTTTAATGTATTGAAACGATTCTCGTAACCCAGTCTATACAATGTCTGGAATTATCTATTTAAAAAAATCAGATAGTACTTTTGCTTAAAAATTCCTATTTTTTCAGCATTTATGCTTAGGATATTTTGAGATTTTTCTTATGTTCAGGAATACAGTATAATTAAGTAGCAATTTTTACTAGTGATGAAATATATTTAGGTTTAAATATGCCTTCAGCCTTTTATTGAGTTTTTGAAAAATAAGGTGGGAAATTGTTAAACTGTGTATCCTGTATGTATTGGTCTGATTTTGGAGCTAGTGTTCTGTACGACTTTTATTGACAGCTTAGTATTACAGTATCTGCATCTTGTCACAATTTGTACAGAAAACTTTTAAGACAGTGCTGTCTGATTCTTCATTTTTGGCTTGGATGACATTTTTATAAGTGCAGAATTAAATAGTCTGATGATAACATGAAATCTGTGTGGGCAGAAGATCCAACCTGAAAACAGCAGAAGGATGTAATTTGTGAGCAGTCTATCAAGGATAAACTGTCTATATCTCTAGCACTGAAAAATCAAGAAGCATGTAAAATGACTGTAAAACAAAATAATTCCTTGCAATAGCAAGTTATTTGAATAACGCATAAAGTTGTTGTGATGACTGTATGGATAAACTCTTTAAAGTGGGAGGTTATATGCAATTTTAGAACAAAGGACTCCAAATGGAAGCTGCATATACATAGGGTAAAAATATACCCATTCTTAAAAATTGCAAAGATTATCTTAATGCTCTTGTAATATTCCACAATGTCACTATTAACTTTTTACTACTGATGTTTCCCAAAATAGAATATACAAAAAAATTGTCAAATGGAACAATTTGTAAAAGTAACATCGTGATTGGATAATGTTACATTATTGAAGGAGGTGGAGTGAAGAAGATTGTTATCTGGCAGATGTAATATAGTTGTACATTCACTAAATATTTTAAGAAAGGGAAGACAAACATTTTTTACACTATCTGAATTGTAGCTTCTAAATGGCTGTTTTTCAGAAATGTCAAATACATTTATATTTTTGCAAGAATTGAAGTTGAGGCTGAGAAAGTTCTGGTGTGCTCCAAACAAGTATAACTTACTCCTGTACCTAGTAATCCTCAATTCCCTTGCCCTCTCTGATCTGTTTCTGCCACAGACATCGTAAGTGGGTTACATGTTGGCTCTTCATTTACCAGTATACTGTATGATTGTCTGGTCTGACTCTGACCCATCATTGTTCTGCTTCTGCCAGTGTCCCTAGACTGCCTCCTCCTCCTTTTCTTTATCCCAAACTCATGGAGATCACTGGCGTAGAGTTTTGTTCATTGAGTGTTGCAATGGGGGAAGAGATGCTGTTACTAAATTGCTTGGAGAAAGATTGAGATCTGTAGGTTATGTGGGAGAGGCTAGAGCAACCTTTGCATGCCATTGTGCAGTCTTATGCAAGTTTCACAATGATAGGATGGTAAAATGTATGGATTTTGCTTACAATATACGGATCCAAGGCAAAACAAATATGGAGGGTCATTGAGGCCAAGAATTTAACAAGTTTCAAAGAGGGATTGAATGTTTATATGGGTAACAAACTACCCAGATTTCTGATACTCTTTTTGTAAGAGAGAGAGAGAACCTCATGTTTCAGGATTTAAGACACCGTCTAACCATTAGGGATTAGAATGAAACCTTCACGGGGCACATTATGCACAACTATCTACTGCACCTTTCTGAAAAGTGCCTGGTGCTGGCCGCTGTTGGGGCTAGGATATTGGACTAGATCAGGGGTCTCAAACACGCGGCCCACATGAGGCCCACGGAGTTATATCCTGCGGCCTGCCATAGGTGCCGACTCCACTGGCAGCCAAGCTCCAAACATTACTGAGTGTTTATATTTTATTAAAACTCCTCTTTGCATTACAGTTTTTAAAAAATGAATACATTGACTTTTAATAGAATACTATATTACTCTTCATTTTTTTCATTTTTGACTATACTTTTGTATCATTGTATGAAAAGGTGTCAGTGATGCGGCCCTCAGGCCAATTTACTAGTTCTCATGTGGCCCTCGTGGTGATTTGAGTTTGAGATCCCTGGACTAGATGGAGCATCAGTCTGATCTAGCATGGCAGTTCCTTTGGAACAGTATGTGCTTGTGGCTGCTGTTAAGAAGGATTGGTTTAATAGATCCTACCAGGGACACTAGTGGACCCAAATAGATTTCAGAGTTCTCCAAGAGAAAATATGCTACAGCCAGTGGCCCTGTCTGTTGATGGCCTACTATGATATTCTGATGGTCATCTGCTCTTGATCGTTGTTATGATGGTTCTTAACACAGGTCACCTTGCTATCTTGAGAGCCTGTGACAAGTGAGATGGATGGCAAAAGTCCAGCTCTTAGGTTCCATCATTTGTAGTGTTGAGCATTTCTAAAGTCACGTGGTAGGTATAGTGAATGTGAAAAAAAGCAATTTTCTTGCCTACCATTATGTCCATATAATTCCCAGTAACAGAATTGTTCAGTATGGTTGGCAGTTTGGTATATCCTAGCTGACTCATTTTGCGAAGAGAATCTTATGTTTTTTCTTGCTGTGAAGCAATTATTTATTTCATGGACATGATTTATTAGATTCAGAAGTGATGATTAGTCCCCATTGTAATCAATTGCAATAAAATCTCGGAATGAATTTGGGCCATTACCACTTGCTTGTTTTCTAGAAGTATGTGAGAAGTATTAGCCTTCAACATGTATGTGATCTCATTCCACTTGGTAGAATCCAGTGTGTGTGTATTGAGTCAATTTTTGTTTGAGATTGTTAATATATGTATATAGGAGGGTAAGTTGTCACCTTTCCTCTAGGAGAAAATGGTGGTTAGGCCTTGCATAAGAAGCCAAGCCTGCTAATTTTAGTCCTGTGTGAATCTTCATTGGGGCAGCAGATGGGTTGCAGGGGTGCGTGTATGGTAGGGATGCTGTTGGTGTGTGGAGGCTATGAGGAAGCTAGGTAATTGTTTTGTAGACCTCGTGAAAACCACATGGTTTCTCCTTCTCACATGCAAACTTCATAATCTCCTGTAATACCTTTAAAATGGGTTGTCTACATTACCTTTAATTTAATTTAAAAAAAAATATGTTAATGCCACAGACCACCTATACCAAATTTGAAGTTAAAAGGACTTTTATGGTTGTTTTGTAAGGGGTAAAGTAAGGCTTATGATGGAAAACAAGTCTGAACCTTACGTATGGTGCAGATGCCACCAACCCATAATCAGTATTGTGGTCAAAAGGTCTTATTTTTAGAATTAAAACTTGGTGTAACAGAGTCCCCTGTGGTTCCTCCCACAGATGGTAGGAGAACCTGACCGCACCCAGTTATTTTCACTGGGTAGTTCCAGCAGAAGCCCTGGTTCCTTACTACTTGCAAGGAGGGGTGGAAGGGCCGTCCTTTGTGAGCCTTCTTAAGTCTCTCTGGTTGGGGGATCGAAAGAAAAGTCACAAACCTCAACACATTTGAGGGTACCCCCATTCCCAGGGTCCTTCAAAAAGTGAGGTGGGGAAAAGTCCACAGTGCTGCCAACGATCCAGCACCTGCGTAGTGAGTTTTGAGAAATCTCCCTGGCTGGGCTTCTGAGTCAGGCTTAGTCTGTCTGGCTTACCATGAGAGTTGCTGCACTCTCAGCCCAGGGCTACACTAGGGGAGGGGGTCGATCTACGATACGCAACTTCAGCTACGGGAATAGCGTAGCTGAAGTCGGCGTATCGTAATCGGCTTACCTGGCGATGAGGACGGCGGTGAGTCGATTGCTGCCGCTCCCCCGTCGACTCCGCTTCCGCCTCTCGATGAGGTGGATTGCCGGCGCCGACGGGGAGCGCGATCGGGGATCGATTAATCGCGTCTTAACGAGACGCGAAAAATCGATCCCCGATAGATCGATTGCTACCCGCCGATCCGGCGGGTAGTGAAGACCTGCCCTTAGTAGGATTAAGGGTGAAGGTCTCCTGGCTGGGAGTTCCCTCTGTGACTTTAGGAGTCACTCCTGCAGTCTGCTGCTTAGGGCAATTCCCTCCTCATCCCCATAATAGCTGGCTGCCATTTCCTCCCTTTTAAAAGCCTCCTCCCTATCATACAAGATTGACAGGGCCTTGGGGCGAGGGGGTGGGTGGGGGGTGAGGAAGGAAGGGTGCCAACCCAGGCTGCCCCCAGGGCCTGTCTGGAACCTTCCTCATCCGTGTGGTGTCTATGTACACCCCCATCAGGCTTGGTATTTATATACAAGTTGATGATTTCTCCAAAGAACTAAATAAATTAAAATGTATTTCTAGCTTAAATTAGTTGACTGACATGAATCTTCAGTAGATTTTATGCAATGTGGTATCATTCAAGGTCTACACTAATTAAACAGTTAAACGGTGTTTGCATTCAGCATGGGAGAAGCATGCAGGGGGCAGCACTAGGATCTCAAGTCAGCTTATGAGGTGGGAATGATGCGCTATGGTGCCTGGAAGGTCTTTTATATTCAGTCTGGCTGACAGCCACAGATTGAAAATCTGAACCTCTGACCTTCTGATCAGTTGAGTTTCGAAACAGCATCACTAAACAGCTCAGGAAAAATTGTATTTAGCACTTTTACAACTTGAAGGGTTTGAGTTTAACCTAAAAGCAAATTATTTAATTTTGAGAGAGTGGTGGTAGTGTTTTTTGTCTGCATTGTTGGTCTTGGGGAGGATGGTAATCCTTTGGCCAAGTAGCAAATTTTTTGAATTCCCAGGTGGAAAGATGTCCCAAAATGCCTTTTTTGCAAGACAATCATGACTATTTCTTTCAGACTCTTTGGATAAATGCCTTTTTTGTAACTCCTAGACAGCCTTATTATTTTGTTACTTCTTATTTGTAATCTGGTAGTACAGTGTGCTGGATGATGTCCCCATGCTTACGTATACCCACCAGCATATCATGCACAGGGAAATAGTCTGTGTCCTGAGAGCTTGGAGTCTGAGAAGACAAGCGGCATATAAAGGGTAAGGGAAAGGCATATACAGTTTTTATGAATATTATACACATTACACTACATATTTTTAAATTAAAGAAATGTATATCAGCTATATCTAACTGCCCAGCAACCTAACCCTTATTAGGTGATCAGCTGTTATATGTGTTTTGGAATTAATATCTGGCATTACTGCATTACACTCTATGTAGGCCCTGAACACCATATAGAAGCTATAGCACGTGCCCAATGTGACTGTGGGATGTTAGTCAGAGTGTATGTATTACACCAGAACGTTGGGCTGGTCTACACTACGGGGGGTGGGGCGGGGGCGGCGGGTGGAGGGAGAAGAGATTGATCTAAGTTACGCAACTTAGAATAACGTAGCTGAAGTCGACGTACTTAGATCTGCTTACCGCGGTGTCTTCACTGCAGTGTGTTGACGGGAGATGCTCTCCCGTTGATTCCCCTTGCTCTCCCGTTGATTCCCCTCCCCTTCTCGTTGAGGTGGAGTACCGGAGTCAACACTAGAGTGATCGGCGGTCAATTTATCTAATCTATACTAGACACGATAAATCGACCCCTGCTGGATCGATCACTGCCCGTCGATCTGGCCGGTAATGTAGATAAGCCTTTTTTGTGATGTTCGTTGCAGTGACTGTATTACACCAATTCTGGCTTAATGGTGGAGTCCCCTAGGCTGTTAGTGCTAGGAGGTTTCTAAGTCACTGCAGATGATAGTTCTTAATTATTGGCTCTGAGTTCATGGAACCAGAGTCTTTCATCAGTTTGTCCCTGATAAGTACAGGGAGTACACACACAGATGGAAACATACTTTGCTTTGTTTTTGGATCAGTTCAAATGTCTGTTCTACTGTATTCTGACACTTAATTAGTGCAGACAGGGATCAGGGTACCAGTGCCACTGAGATCAAGGCTCAGTTTCAGTGGTCCTTCCCCAGAAAAGTGCCTGTTCCAGAGAACTGTTAGAGTTCTCGCCTGAATTGCTATTGAACCATTTCTGCAGTGAGTTAATGGATTAGTATAACCGTGTTTCCCATTGCCATTCATGAAATGGCTCCAAGACATCCTCTCTTTTTGTATCATCCCTTTGGCTTGTTTTAATAATAGGCTTGAGTAATTAAAAAGTCAGGGAGAAGACTGAAGTCCTGGTGAAGGCCAACCCCCTTGGAGTCTGTGGTGGAGGCCAATAGGTTTTTCTTTTTCTTCAAGTTCTCTTAGTCTAGACTAGAGGGAGGAATTATCTGGCAGAACTAGTTTGAGTTGTTGTTGGTAGTCTGGTGAATACAGTATGCCAGTGACCCATAATGGATTCAGCAGTTGTTTGCTCTAACACTTTTATTCTCATTCTTTGGACAATAGTTCAACCAGGATAGAAAAGATTGGTTTATGACTGTGGCAAAGGAGGGGTGCGAGGTGTACGACAGGGCTCAGGGAAGGGGGTTGGGGTGCAGGAGGGGGTGCGGAGTGCGGGAGGGGGCTCAGGGCAGGGGTGAAGGGAGGAGTGCGGGAGGGGGCTCAGGGCAGGGGGTTGGGATGCAGGAGGAGTACGGAGTATGGCAGGGGGCTATGGGCATGGGGTTGCGTGCAGGAGGGGTGCGGGGTGCAGCAGGGGTCTATGGGCAGGGGGTTGGGGTGCAGGAGGCTGAGGGGTGCGGCAGGGGGCTCAGGGCAGGGGATTGGGGTATGGGAGGGTTGTGGGGTGTGGCGGGGGGTGGGGTGTGGCAGGGGGCTCAGGGCAGAGGATTGGGGTGCAGGAGGCTGTGGCAGGGGTTTGGGGTATGGGGTGCAGGAGGGGTTTGGGGTGCAGGCTCCGGCCCGGCGCCGCTTACCTGGTTCCCCGTTCCTGCCAATGGAAGCTGCAGGGGGAGATACCCACAGGAGCCCTCCGTCCCCCCTCCCCCAGCGTCCGCAGGGACGTGGTGCCGGCCGCTTCCGGGAGCGGTGTGGGGCCTGCGGCGCCACAGGGGTGGCAATCCTGTGGGCCAGATCCAAAGACCTGATGGGCCGGATCTGGCCTGCGGGCTGTAGTTTGCCCACCCCTGATTTATTCTGACCACAAGTGTCATGTACCTCTCTGGCTGCCAGTGGGTTAGTGATGGGCTTGCTGCTAATAAATGTCAGTGAATGTTTAAGTTAATAAGGTCTTGACTGTGCTTAAATGTATGAAGGTGTGGGCCTTAATTTAAAAAAAATTCTGTATTGTTCTGGCAGTTTTGCCTGGTTTCTAATTTTTCATGTTTGGGAAAGATTTTCGAGAAAGGCATTACTTGGGTGCTCTGTTCCCACCAGTCTGCAGTTGACTAGTTATTTTATTTATTTCAGTCTTTGCACAAACTGTCTTGTAATACAGACATGTTCTGATCAACTTGCTGAATGCTCTAATGATCCTTGCTGATAATATTAGATACTGACAGAAGCCTTTGATACAGTTGGTAGCATGGTTTTGGTGGCCAGGCAGCTGTTCCTGATTGTGATGAGCTGAATTGTTCTTCAGTCATTGAGTTTCATAACTGGAAGAGAGATTTCAAAATGTGGTGGTAGACATTTTCTCATCATTACTCAACACTCTTCTTTATGGAGAGTCGCAAGGTTCTCTGCCCCCTGTTGTTCATTATGCATAAAAAGTCAGAAGGGGTTATCATAATGGAATATTGCCTGAGATACCTCTAGGGCTGATACTCATTTCAATGTCACCTTTACTATTCTCTCCTCTTGAGGTTCTTATACAGCTCTCATCATCATAGTGTCTTAGCACCTTCCAGAAGTGCATTAAACATCATGATTAGTAACTGTCACTTGTGTTTCTCTCTTCCTCTCTCCAGGGGAGTGTTGTACAGGAATTTTTAATTTCTATTTTATTTTAACATATGTACACTGTATTCTGTGTTTACATTGATACAAGTAAAGTCAAACAACTTTTTCTTGTGCTTGCAGTGGTAATAGTGAGGTTTATGGTTACTCTTAGTTACTCATAGACTCATAGACTTTAAGGTCAGAAGGGACCATTATGATCATCTAGTCTGACCTCCTGCACAATGCCCGCCACAGAATCTCACCCACCCACTCCTGCAATAATCCTCTCACCTATGTCTCAGCTGTTGAAGTCCTCAAATCATGGTTTAAAGACTTCAAGATGCAGAGAATCCTCTGGTAAGTGACCCATGCCCCATGCTGCAGAGGAAGGCAAAAAACCTCCAGGGCCTCTGCCAATCTACCCTGGAGGAAAATTCCTTCCCGACCCCAAATATGGCGATCAGCTGAACCCCGAGCATGTGGGCAAGACTCACCAGCCAGACACCCAGGAAAAAGTTCTCTGTAGTAACTTCTAACATCCCATCATTGACCATTGGTCCTATTTACCACTGATGGCAATTACATGACCTTTGACTAAGATCATGTTATCCCATCAAACCATCCCCTCCATAAACGTATCTAGCTTAATCTTGAAGCCAGATAGGTCTTTTGCCTCCACTGCTTCCCTTGGAAGGCTGTTCCAGAACTTCACTCCTCTGATGGTTAGAAACCTTCGTCTAATTTCAAGTCTAAACTTCCTGATGGCCAGTTTATATCCATTTGTTCTTGTGTCCACATTGGTACTGAGCTTAAATAATTCCTCTCCCTCCCTGGTATTTATCCCTCTGATATATTTAAAGAGAGCAATCATATCTCCCCTCAGCCTTCTTTTGGTTAAGATAAACAAACCAAGCCCCTTGAGTCTCCTTTCATACGACAGGTTTTCCATTCCTCGGATCATCCTAGTGGCCCTTCTTTGTACCTGTTCCAGTTTGAATTCATCCTTCTTAAACATGGGAGACCAGAACTGCACACAGTATTCCAAATGAGGTCTCACCAATGCCTTGCATAACGGTACTAACACCTCCTTATCTCTACTAGAAATACCTCGCCTAATGCATCCCAAGACCGCATTAGCTTTTTTCATGGCCACATCACATTGGCGACTCATAGTCATCCTGTGATCAACCAGGACTCCGAGGTCCTTCTCCTCTTCCGTTACTTCCAACTGATGCGTCCCCAGCTTATAACTAAAATTCTTGTTATTAATCCCTAAATGCATAACCTTACACTTCTCACTATTAAATTTCATCCTATTACTATTACTCCAGTTTACAAGGTCATCCAGATCTTCCTGTAGGATATCCCGATCCTTTTCTGAATTGGCAATACCTTCCAACTTTGTGTCATCTGCAAACTTTATTAGCACACTCCCACTTTTGGTGCCGAGGTCAGTAATAAAAAGATTAAATAAAATTGGTCCCAAAACTGAACCTTGAGGAACTCCACTAGTAACCTCCCTCCAACCTGACAGTTCACCTTTCAGTATGACCCGCAGTAGTCTCCCCTTTAACCAGTTCCTTATCCACCTCTCAATTTTCATATTGATCCCCATCTTTTCCAGTTTAACCAATAATTCCTCATGTGGTACTGTATCAAATGCCTTACTGAAATCGAGGTAGATTAGATCCACTGCGTTTCCTTTATCTAAAAAATCTGTTACTTTCTCAAAGAAGGAGATCAAGTTGGTTTGGCATGATCTACCTTTTGTAAAACCATGTTGTAATTTGTCCCAATTGCCATTGACCTCAAGGTCCTTAACTACTTTCTCCTTCAAAATTTTTTCCAAGAGACTTTTTACTGTGGGAGTTTATTCCACAGTCTTGGATGGGCCCCTGAGATAGCTCTTTCTCCTGCCCATGTAAGCTGTACGTTTGCTGTAGAGAGTGTAGACAATTGTAGTTCTGTTGTGCCTGAGGAGTGGAACTGTCAGCTGTGGTCCTCACTCCAGAGATTTAGAGGGGCTCTTCTAGGTATCCTGGGCCAGGCTGTTGATGGCCTTGAGGATCAGGATTGAGACCATGCATTTTGTATTCTTAGGAAACCAGTGTAAAGAGCAGAGGCCAGGGTCCTCATCTGGTCTCAGTCTTACCCCCACTTGCTATTTCCATCCCCACCTCCCAATCCCAGTGTCCTTGCTCAGATAGTCCCAGTGCAGACAGAAGTCTGTTGAGCATGTGCCAACTGAAATTTTTCACAGGATAATTTGGCCAAATTTGGGTGGATTTTCATGGGGTATAAAGAATCTGCAGGACTAGAACTTGGGACCATGAGGTTCTGGGTTGCTGACACTTCCTCATTTCAATGAGAAGCTTAGGCTGGATTTCTGCTGGAGGACACTGTGAAGCTAGACACTGCAGGAAGTACCACCCAACAGGGCTGTGTGGCTGCCCCCCTCAGTCCACTGATTGCTGGTATATAAACTAGGAAGCCATCATGGGGAGCAGCCTGAGCAACAATGCAGACCGCCTCCTTGCTTCTGCTCCAGACCTTGCCTTGCTGTGGACCCTAGTCTCCAACTTCTGACCCTGGTTCATCCCTAACTCCGCTTTTTGCCTGCCGCCTGTAACCTGGTGCCTGACCCTGACTCCCTAGTATCTTGACCTGGCCTGACCCCAACCTGGCTACCTATCTCCTGACTGCAACTTGGTAACTGATCGATGCACACAGGCCACCTGCAGATGGGCCCTGACATGGGGGCAGAAAAGGCACATCCCTGATACAAAAGCCATCGCCTGCCAAATTCCAAGTTCCTTCTCTAAAGGATGGGGGCATTAGAGGTTTTCAAAGAAAATGTCACTAGAATTTTTTAATATGGGCAAAAGAACATGGGCAAATACAATGATGTATTTTTTTTCTGGCCTTGCTGTCAGAAACTGCTGAACTGTTTTGGCTGAAATATGCAAAAAAACAAACAAAACCAAACCAAAACAAAAATTCATGGCAGACATCCGGCATGGAAAATTTCAACCCAAACAGCTGAAGTTTGGCAAAGATATAAGCAACTGAAAACAGAGAAGTGTCAGGCAACCTTAAATATAGGCAGTGCTACTATTCCACTTATAGTAAAGCTAAAGCTAGAGCTAAGACTTCTTAATGTTTAAGTTTCACAATGTAGGGACACAGATACCATATGTATTCTATTCATTTCAGCTGTACAGTAGTAGAAATTCTAATGGGTTTTTGAAATGTTGTGTTTATTAATGTTGTAGAGAAGCTGATAATATGGACCTTTCCATTCATGGACCTTTCCATTCCAGAAAGTAAACAAATGTTGCATATGTTATTATCATCCATGGTTTTTTGAATGGCTAAAGTGTGGTTGCCTCACTGGTTTGTGGTTTTTAACTTGCTTTGTTGCCTGAGTAATATGGAAAGCTTTTTGAGACTTGTGTTCAGTATTGAATATGTTCTAGATATGTTACGGTATGGTTATAATAAATGGTCAACTAATATTGAGTTTAGAAAAAGCAGGAAGTTCTAGACTATGGCCCCAAACCTCTAAAGATTTTCACACATGCACTATAAATAGTCCCGCTGTGAGAAGTCCCATTGATTTTAATTCACAATGCGCAACGTTAAGCATATAGGTACATCTTTGCAAGATCAGGGCCCATATTGGCACAAGTTCAGCAACATAGTTATTCACAGGGGCATATGCTGGATGATCTGAGTTTTAAGAGGGTTTCAAGCATACGGTAGAGTTAGAATTCTCTAATTTCATGATCTGTAAACTATTTTTCTGTGTGTTGATTTATGTTTGGTAATTTTCTTTGCAATTCAAAACTCAACACCTATTAATTTATTACCATGAGTGCTACTTTTCTTAATTTCTGAGGAGGGTTCTGCTGATAGTATTGTTTTATTAATACGAAGGATAAAAATACATGTTAAGCACTTACAGTTTTTTAAGCATTATTTGGTAATTTTGCCATCTCTCTTTCTGTTAGCATAAAGAATTGCAGGGATATTTCCCTATTTCCTCCTATAAAGAAATTCTAATGGTTAAATTTGAAAATTTAAATACGAACCCTCTGTTGGTGTAAATTTTGGCATAGGTAAGGTTCCTACACCAGTTTTACCTTTCCTACTCGCAAGTGTACATACAGTTAGGGTTTGGAGTGAGTGGTTCTGGCAAAATAAGAACACAGACACAAGAATAAGACAAGAAATGGCCTATGGAACTGGACTGGAGGCTTTTGTTTCTTTGTTTTTCCTACCTGTATTTTATGATTGATTCATTTAAAACCTCCACTTGTCTTTTGTTGTAAGAGAGTGATCTGCTGGTACTTTTTCTTATGAGGCTTCCCTAAAAGTTGCTTGTTAGGGAAGGTTTTTACCAGGTTTTATTAGTTATATAATTATACTGGTATAGTTCTACTGATACTTTTATTCTGGAATAAATTATAACTTTTTTTGGTTTACCTTAACTCTCTTCGAATTAATGTAAGCCAGGGTTCTCAAACTTCATTGCATCATGACCCCCTTCTGACAACAAAAATTGCTACATGACCTGGAGTGGGGGGGAGCCTGAGCCTGCCCGAGCGCTGCTGTCCTGGGCGGGCGGGGGGGGGCAAAGACGAAGCCCAAGGGGAGTGCGTCTCAGGCTTTGGCCCCGGGTGGTGGGGTTTGGGCTTCAGCAAGTCTAACGCCAACCCTGACGACCCCACTAAAATGGGGTCACGACCCACAGATTGAAAACCGCTGATAAGCTAAACTAAAAAAAGGCACTCTTCTATGGGAACCAGAACACAGGGAGTTATCCTGGTATAACTATATCTGTTTAAATTCACACCTTAACTTATGTATAACTTTTCCATGTAGACAAGCCCGAAGAATAGACATCATGCCTGGGAATGGGCAAATGCTGTACCAAAATTTGTTAAGCCTCCTCAGTGTTTTGTTTACACGAGTTGACTCAGCACAATTTTCTGCTGGGGGACAAAACACTAAACCTTTTTCCAAAGATTGTTGTGGGAGAAAGGACAGAGTGGGAAGAACCATCACACTTGTATTTTCTAGCTTCAGGTATTTGTTTCCTTGAAAGCCTTTTTTACCTTTAACTTGGTCTAAAACAATACCCAACAAAAATGTGGAGTTGCATTTTTAAGAAGCAACATTATCAGAATATTTCTATTATGGGGGATGGGGGGAGTATTTCTACTCTGAGGCCATTTTATAACTTGAATCAAATTTTATCTTGATTTTGATTTTGGGAAATCCTGAAGAGAGATTTATTAGCGTGGCATCTAGTTGATAAAGATATGATAGAATTTCCATTATACACCCTATTTTTACATTTATTCCTGGCTGAAATTTGGAATGTACAGTGAGAGGGAGTTAGTGCCTGCATCTGTTCATAATACATTATTTAATTAAGTTTCACAGTAGAATTGGCTGATAAATGGTAAATAATTCCCCCCAGAAAGTTATTTAAAAAAATATGCAGATGTTCCATTATGGAGTAGGATCCTTCCCCACCTTTTCTCTTCTTTTTTTCTTTTTGCCATTTTGCCTGTGTAAAAGGATGGAGAAGGTGGAGCAGGAGGAGGAAATGAAATGATGAAAACTCAAAACTTTTTGATGTTCTGTTTGAAACTCAAAAATTTAGAAATAATTTTTAAAAAATATATAAACATTTTCATTCAAAAAAAGGGCCATTTTAATTAATTTTTTTTGACAAAAAATTTCAACCACTTCTATTCTACAGTAGGTAGGTAAATAGATAAATAAAAAGCAGTGTGAAACCTAAAGAATGCACGTTTGATATGTGAGAACAGATAGTCATTTTCCTTCCTCTTTTATTTACGTTATCAGTTTTTCCAGATACTTCCCCTCTTTTTGTTTTGCACAAGTTGTCTATTCGATCATTAAAATCTCTCAAATTCTCCTAAGCCTATATTGCATATATTAATTTACATCTAAGGGTAGGTCTACACTTACCCGCTGCGTCGGAGGCGACCAATCGATCTTCTGGGTTCGATTTATGACGCGATAAATCGAATCAGGAAGTGCTCCCCGTCGACGCCGGTAATCCTGCTCCGCGAACGGAGCAGGCGGAGTCGACAGGGGAGCCTGCGCGCCGCCGTGTGGACCAGCGGTAAGTACTTTTAAGTTCGAAATAAGATACTTCGACTTCAGCTACGTTATTCACGTAGCTGAAGTTGCGTATCTTACTTCGAACTTGGGGGGTAGTGTAGACCAGCCCTAAGATTTCTGAAATGCACCCAATTAGTATCTCAAGGTGCATGTTAATTATTGAATAAAACCAACTTTATTTGTACAAGAATAAAAGGAAAAACACATATATACACCCATCCACAATCTGTCAAAGTGAGAAAAGAGCTTGGTCTTGGATTTTACCCTGATGTTAAACAAGCTGATTCTTTCCTCTGGGGTGTCTGTTCTACTCCACTGAGTAGTCACTATCATCCTAATTATCGAGTTAGGTTAGTTCTCATGCAGTCATTTGGACAGTGTATAGGCCACTGAATACATCATGCAACTCCATGATGTGCTGTCCTGAGTCAAATCTAGTGCATTACAGGTGTGGCAAATTGCCGGCACTACTATGATGGGTCCCGCACTTTCTCTTCTTGTGGGGGGGTTTCAGGGTGCCATTTCTTGCCCCTGAACTGGGGTAACAGCTATCCTACTAGTATCCCAGGGAAGGGGAGTGGAGAGGGAGGGACCCAGGCCCGCCCTCTACTCTGGGTCCCAGCCCAGGGGCCCTATGATAGTAGGTGAACCACTTGTACCAGTGATTCTTTCCCCTGGGCTACTTCCCTCTCCTGACCTTCAGCTTGTGGGGCTTCCTGCCTTCCCTCTGCACAAGCCAGGTGTCCCTTTACCTAGGATCTTGGTCTTCTTAGCCCGCTGCAACACTTCTCAAAACTCTCCTCCAGTTTCCTTCGAACTGCTCTCTGCTCCACCACCAAACCACTCTGCTCCAGCTCCTCCTCTGGCTGATTGAAGCAGGGGGATTTTATCAGGTGACTGGTTTCAGGTGCTCTAATTGGTTTCAGGTGCTTTTAATTAATCTACAGGGAATAAGGCTTCTCCTCACCCTAGATCACTCTCCTGCTGCCTTCTGGCCATGCTGTATCACATATCCTCCCCCCCGCTCAACACCATGGGGTTGGGCAACTTGGGACGAGAGGCAATGCTTTCGTGACAAGCCATCTGCGTTGCCGTGTTGGCTTCTGGCCCTATGCTGTACTCGGAAATGAAAAGGTTGCAGAGATAGGAACCATCTAGTCACTCTTGCATTCTTCTCCTTGTTTCTGTGCATCCACTGGAGCGGGGCATGGTCTGTCACCAGGGTAAATCGCCGCCCCAGTAGGTAGTAACAGAGAGTTTCCATGGCCCATTTTATCGCCAGACATTCCTTTTCAACGACGGCGTACTTTTGTTCCCTGGGGAGGAGCTTCCGGCTGAGGTACAGGATCGGGTGTTCCTCCTCCCCTACCATCTGCGAAAGGACGGCTCCTAGCCCTACCTCCGAGGCATCTGTTTGTAGAACGAATTCTTTCTTGAAGTCTGGGGCTATAAGTACAGGATTGCAGCAAAGGGCTGTCCTTAAATCTGCGAATGCCCCTTCTGCTGCATCAGACCACTTTACTATCTCGGGGCCCCGAGCTTTTATCAGGTCAGTCAATGGCCCTGCTCTTGTGGCAAAATGAGGGATGAATCTCCGATAGTACCCTACTAACCCGAGAAATGCTCTGACCTGCTTTTTACGGATTGGCCGAGGCCAATCTTGTATTGCCTCCACTTTGTTCCATTGGGGTTTTACCAAACCTCTCCCTACTACATACCCAAGGTATCTGGCTTCAGCTAGTCCTATCACACACTTGAGAGGGTTGGCAGTGAGGCCAGCCTTCCTCAGGGTGTCTAGTACCGCTTCTACTTTTACTAGGTGCGTTTCCCAGTCAGGGCTATGGATGACTATATCGTCTAAATAGGCGGCGGCATACCTGGCATGGGGTCGCAGCAATTTATCCATAAGTCGTTGGAATGTTGCTGGGGCCCCATGGAGTCCGAAAGGGAGGACAGTGTATTGGAACAGGCCATCAGGTGTAGAGAAAGTGGTCTTCTCCTTGGCGTTCTTGGCCAGGGGAATTTGCCAATATCCTTTAGTCAGGTCCAGAGTGGTTAGGTGTCGGGCCTTGCCTAACTGATCAACTAGCTCGTCGACACGTGGTATTGGATAGGCATCGAATTGGGATACTTCATTCAACTTCCGGAAGTCATTACAAAACCTCCAGGTGCCGTCAGGCTTGGGTACATAAGTCCTTCATTAATTTCGACATGAAAGGGGTTCCTTGGTCAGTCAGGATCTCCTTAGGGATGCCCACTCTGGCAAAAACCTGGAGTAGTTCTTTTGCTATTGCCTTGGATGTGGGGTTTCTTAAAGGAATGGCTTCTGGATACCGTGTGGCATAGTCAAGGATGACTAGTACGTTTCGGTGACCTCGTGCTGATCTTTCCAGCGGGCCCACAAGGTCCATGGCTATCCTTTCGAACGGGACTTCAATAATAGGCAAAGGTACTAATGGGGCCCGCAAGTGAGGTTGAGGGCTATGCAACTGGCATTCTGGGCAGGAGGCACAATAGCGTTGGACCTCCGCACGTATTCCTGGCCAATAAAATCTTCTTAGGACTCTATCCAGTGTCTTGTCTATTCCTAGATGTCCCCCAAATAAATGACTGTGAGCTAGCTCTAGTACTGCCCTTGTGTGTTTCCGTGGGACTAAGAGCTGCTCTACTTCTTCCCCTCGGATCTGCACTATTCGGTACAACAGATCACGTTTGATCACATAATATGGCCCCGGGCCTTTGGTCTTTCCTTCCACCGGTACGCCATTTACTTCCACTACCTCCTCCCTCACATTCGCATATAGCGGGTCATTGGCTTGGTCCTGCCTGAAATTCTCACGAGCGGTACCGATCTGACCTAATTCCAGGGGGCCTATTTCTACTCCGCCCCCTGGGTTGCCCCTACTTGGGCTAGGAACTGACTCTGAGTCCTCACTGGCCTGAATTGTCTCCTGGCCTCCTGAACGGGTTCGCTTACCACCAAGGGAGGCTTTCTGGTTCTCTGCTAGAATCCTGGTCCCTAGCCTTTTATCTTCCCTCCTTTCCCGCCTAGACTTTCGGGGTTTCCCGGGGGATGAGAATAGCTCTGGGGCAAATTCAGCAAAAATTGGGGTGAAGCTATCTGTAGGTGCCTCCATTTCAGCCCGGGGGTTGCTACCCTCCCTTGGCTCTACTGCGGGGAGTAAGTTCTCAAACCCAGGGAAGTCTCTACCAATTAAGACCGGGTAGGGGAGCCTAGGGACCACCACTGCAGTTACCCTGGTAGTGTTCCCCTGGATCTCAATCCATACTGGGATTGTGGGGTAGAAATTTATGGTGCCATGAATGCACGTTACCCCTGTGGTTTTGGCCCGGGTTAGTTGGTGTTGCCCCAGCAACTTCCCCAAGACCAGCATGACAGCACTCCCGGAATCTACTAATGCTGTGGTCACAATACCATTCATTTTTACTGACCTTGTATACCCATGTGGGGTTGTTGCGACCCCTACCAGGCCAATTAGGCCACATTGTTCCCCAGGATCCCCCAGATTGCACTGCATAGGCTCTTCCCTGTTGGGGCATTGGGCTGCTATATGCCCCAATTCCCCACACTCGTAACACCGACCCCTTATCCCGGTTGCCGCCCTCTGCCTGGGGCTATTTGGTCGGCCCCCCCAGCCCTCTCTTCCCAAACCCCCAGGTCCCTTCTTGGACTCGGGCCATACCTCAATGTCTTTCCTCCCAGTTATAGTTCTCCTGTAGTTCTCGGCGGTCCGGGACCTTGGGTTTGGGGCTGGCTTCCTGGATTGCCATGTTTCACCCCCTGGGGTCTGGAACAGTTCACGGGCTGCTAGCTGTCTTTCCACGAGGGAGACCAACTCATCATAGGTGGAGGGGTCATTCTGGCCAACCCAAGCCCGGAGACCTGGTGGTAGCCCCCTCATATACCGGTCCAGTACCAGGAGCTCCATCATCTTCTCAGAGCTGAGGGCCTCAGGGTGCAGCCATTTCCGGGTCAGGTGGATGAGGTCAAACAATTGCGATCTGGGTGTCTTGTCCTCTGTATACTGTCACTCATGGAACCTCTGGGCTCGCAATGCTGTAGTTACTCCGAATCTGGCCAGGATCTCTGCCTTCAGCTGAGGGTAGTCTGCTGCAGTCTCTGCGGCCATATCGTAGTATACCTTCTGGGCCTCCCCACACAGGAACGGGGCAAGGATACCGGACCACTGGTCTCGCGGCCAGGCCTCCCGCAGGGCTGCTCTCTCAAAAGCCAGGAGGTATGCCTCCACATCATCCTCCCGTGTCATTTTCTGAAGGCAGTGGCTGGCCCGTATAGTCCGGGTCCCATCGCCGTTCTGGCTTCGCTCCATAAGGGCCTTCATCTGGTTCACCAGCTCCTGCAGCAGGGCTCGGTCCTGGGCAGCCTGACTCATCAACAGACGATTAGTCTCTTGCTGTACCCTAGTCGCTTCCTGTTGGGCGGTTGCTTGGACCCGGGTAGCCTCCTGCTGGGCCGCGGTGGCTTGTATTAGGGCCTTGATTACGTCATCCATCTTAAGGACTGGATTGTTTTGGCTAACCCTGGTTTAAGTCCCAGTGCGGAGATCCCACTTCTGACACCACGTGTGGCAAATTGCCGGCACTACTATGATGGGTCCCGCACTTTCTCTTCTTGTGGGGGGGTTTCAGGGTGCCATTTCTTGCCCCTGAACTGGGGTAACAGCTATCCTACTAGTATCCCAGGGAAGGGGAGTGGAGAGGGAGGGACCCAGGCCCGCCCTCTACTCTGGGTCCCAGCCCAGGGGCCCTATGATAGTAGGTGAACCACTTGTACCAGTGATTCTTTCCCCTGGGCTACTTCCCTCTCCTGACCTTCAGCTTGTGGGGCTTCCTGACTTCCCTCACACAAGCCAGGTGTCCCTTTACCTAGGATCTTGGTCTTCTTAGCCCGCTGCAGCACTTCTCAAAACTCTCCTCCACTTTCCTTTGAACTGCTCTTTGTTCCACCACCAATTCACTCTGCTCCAGCTCCTCCTCTGGCTGATTGAAGCAGGGGGATTTTATCAGGTGACTGGTTTCAGGTGCTCTAATTGGTTTCAGGTGCTCTAATTGGTTTCAGGTGCTTTTAATTAATCTACAGGGAATAAGGCTTCTCCTCACCCTAGATCACTCTCCTGCTGCCTTCTGGCCATGCTGTATCACACAGGATAGAATGACTGTGAGGGACAGGGATTTGTTGATACTGTCCAGCCATTCATTGTGTTTTAGGTCTTCCGGGCGTCTTTTCCATCCTGCTTTCATTGGGTCAAAGTAGAAAATGATTCTTGCAGGGAAGCTGGTAGGCATTTGAAGCAGATGACCATACCACCTTAGAGAGTGTTGGGAGACTGTATGACAAAGCACGACCTGTTTAGTTAGTAAATGGATTTCTTCATTAGATTTTAATTCATGCCATTTGATATTTTTTGATCATTTGGACATGCTTTGTTTGAATGGTGTCCAACTTTTTTTAAATCTGGACAGAGAAGCAACAGAATACTGACCACTGAAGCTTTATTTATCCTCAGCTTTGTCTCTGTACTTATCAGGGTGTTTGGTTCATGAAAGACATTCAGTGCCCCATTACTGATGAGCTTTTGAAGTGCAGGCTTCAAGTTCTTTCTTGACACTGCTTGTATTATCAGCAACATAGACAGTGTTGGTGAAATCACTGAGAATCCTAGATGGGTGGTCGTCCACATGCTAAAGGCCACAGCATATTCAAAATTGGAAGAATTTTAGGTTTACCCCAATTAATTTTCAGGCCGACTTTGACTGCTGAGTTTTCCAGAAATTTAAGGGCCACAACCAGCTCATCTGTTGATTTGACAACCAGTGCTATATTGTTGGCAAAATTGATGATGGTAAGGTTCTTATCATCAAGGCATATGCCTAACCTTCATTTACTTATTGTCTGGTCAAGCATGTAATCGATGATGGCACTGAAGAATTTTGGGGTAGTAACGTGTCCTTGTTGAACACCCAACCTAATTTTGGAAGAAGGCAGTTCTTTGCCGATTTACAAGAATTAAGCTTGAGGAGTCATCATGTAGAAGACGAAACATTCTACAGAGCTTATCAGGGATGCCTGTGAATTTCAAGATCAGCCAAAGCAATTCTCTGTCAACAGAATCAAACGGCTTGATATCCACAAATGTAATGTGAATGGGTCACTTGAATTCTTGTGCCTTTTGAATAAGCTGTGAAGATTTGCTCCTTTTATCCTTGAACAGCTGGGAATGAAACCAGCTTGTTTTGGTCTTGTCTTATTGCTTAAGATATCAGCGGCTTGGGCCAACAAGACAGAAGCAAGAACTTTCCCCGGGATGGACAGAAGAGTAATGCAACAATAATTACAACAGTCTCGATGGCTGCCTTTACGTTTCCAAAATGGTAGACTATCACTTTTTTGCCAGTTGTATGGGACCGACTCTGCTCTCCGGTGATATTGAACAGTATCTGCAACCATAAAATAATCACTGGTCCAGAACTTTTTAACAGTTCTGCAGGATTTTCACAGAATCCTTCAGATTCCTTCTGCCTTATTTCTCTTAAGCTTCTTTACAACTCTGTATATTTTGTTTATAGTGAACTTGTTAGGGTCATTTTGTGCAGAATGGGTCAACTTGGCAGTGGCTATCGGGTTTTATCAGGACACATTTCTTTTCTATCCACTGCCAAAATTTGGTGGTATTTGTCTTTTTGTTCTAAATAGGCAAAGGCAACGACATTTTGCTTTCAAGACATTTTCAGTTAAGTACCTTTTACATTCTGAGTGGGGTGGGCTTGAGAGCCCAAGATGCTACCTGAGCCACAATGTCCACGCTGCTATTTTTAGCAAGTCCTATTTACCCAAGTGGAAGGCTCATTCATAACTGTAATATAGATATATCCTTAGATCTCTTTAATGCACCAGGAATCTTTGGAAAAACTTATGAGAGGCACACTGAAACTAACTGTTCTGAAGTCCTGTAGTAGGGTTTGTCTGAGTAGCAGTTTTTGAAACAAAGCAACATGGTTCAGTGGCTCTACAAGGGGTTCTCACAACAAAATTTTTGGTGGCCTGAAGTGTGATCACCAACTCTTGCTGGTGGCCATTATGACAATTTTTCCAAAAAACTTAATTAACTTTAGGAAAAACAAATAAATATGCACATATACCTGTCCAAATATTGTAATTTATTTATGTAGGGTTTTTTTTGCAGACTCAATAATAACAACGTGCAGTTGTCTCTATCCTTTACAGGACCTAGCCAGAATAGAAACACAAATAAGGTACTTTGCGTGTTCTTGTCTTTTTTGTTGTTGTTTCTTTTGCTTTTTTTGGTTTCTGATTTTTTTTTAAATAGAATTGCTAACTAGTAAGTCTGCTTCTGTGAAAAGTGATATGTGTATGTTAGTTAATCTCACTTTTCACTGCCATTTGTTAATATCACTTTTCTCAGCAGCAGACTTGTTAGCTAGCTGGGAGGCAGTGAAAAGTGGTATTAACAAACATACAGATATCAGTTTTCACAGCAGACTTACTCAGCCCTGGTAAGCCGGGGGACAAATTAAACCTTGGATGGGAGGTGGGTAGGGAGGCATTGGGGGTCAGGGGTGATGCGGTGGATGGGTCAGGGTCTGGGGAAGGCAGCGGGGGCCAGAGGCGATGAGGGTGTTGGTGAGCCTGAAGCACAGTGGCCAGAGCCTGCCACAATATGGCTGAAGCTTGCCACGCGCCCGCCACCCCTGGGCTGAAGCCGGAAGCCTGAGCCCCACCACCCACGGCAAGGTGGGAAACTCACACCGGCTATCTGCTCCTCTGGCATTGTGGCTCCAGAGGGGGGCAGGGCCCAACGCCTATAAGGGGTGGGAGGAATAGCTCAGTGGTTTGAGCATTGACCTGCTAAACCCAGAGTTGTGAGTTCAATCCTTGAGGGGGCCATTTAGGGATTTGGGGCAAAAATCTGTCAGGCGACAGTACTTGGTCCTGCTAGTGAAGGCAGGGGACTGGACTCGATGACCTTGAAAGGTCCTTCCATTCTATGAGATAGGCGTATCTCCATTTATATATATACTTGCAGACCCAGGGTAGGGGCCAATGCTTTACCCCGTCCCCCTCCTCCCCAAATCACTGCCCAGGCAGCTGTGGGTCTGCAAGAAAAGTCTCTGGTGGCCGCATGCAAGAAATGCTGTTTCTGCAAGCAGTTGCTGAGCATTGTATCGAAAGAGAAAGAAGCTCTAGGATGGAGCAACTGTTCTGAGGTGGTTTTTTCCAGTCCTTTCTTTCTTTTCTTTTTTTTCTTGGTATACATATCCATGCAGTCTGTCCTGTGGAGCCCCGCATTCAAACACCTTGCTTGAGGCAATGAGTTTGGGGAATCTCTAACCAGCACAATGAACACCCTAACTTTGCATTTCTTTTAGCTTTGGAGCGTTTAAGTTACACCTTTTATGTTACCTTTTTTTAAGTGGACTTCTGCCTTTATTGAGAGATTTTTAACTATATTTTCAGAGATGGTGCTAAACATCTTATTAAATAAAAGTTTTGAATCCCAGGAAGAAGACTGCTGTGTGAATCACAATGTTTTATGTCAGGAGATATACTAATTTGCACTAGTATGTGGTGTGTATTATCATGGCTTCTGTCAAGGATAACACTGGTCTACAATTTTTGAGAAGTCGTCTGCTTCAGAGATAAAATGTGCTATTTAGTATGTATTTTGATGTGCTGAATTCAAATATGATAATTAAAACAACTGATTGGCTACTGTTTCTAAGATATTTAAGTTTTTACATTTTATGTCTATGTATATTGTGTAGATAGTAGAGTTTTAATCATAAATTGTAAACCTAGGTCTTTTCATGTGTTTATGGTTGCTTTACATGATACTATTTTACCTGTCCTGTTTATGTAACACTTTGAAAATCAGCAAAGGGGTTATATAAATAAAATGTATTATGAAACAAAAAGCAAAAAACTATTATGTCCATAGTTTAGTCCTATTCAGTGTCTACTCGGCGCTTCTTGGCTTGTCTCTTGTATTCCTTAAATGGAGCATCTCTTGTCACTGTCCAGCAATAGTCTGCAAGCATTGATGGGCTCCATTTGCCCTGATAGTGTTTCTCCATTGTTGCAATGTCCTGGTGAAATCACTCGCCATGCTCGTCGCTCACTGCTCCGCAGTTCGGTGGAAAAAAATCTAGATGAGAGTGCAAAAAATGTATCTTTAGTGACATGTTGCAACCAAGGCTTTTGTATGCCTTGAGGAGGTTTTCCACCAACAACCTGTAGTTGTCTGCCTTGTTGTTTCCGAGAACATTTATTGCCACTAACTGGAAGGCTTTCCATGCCTTTTTTTCCTTGCCACGCAGTGCATGGTCAAATGCATCATCATCTCGAAGAAGTTCACGAATCTGAGGACCAACAAAGACACCTTCCTTTATCTTAGCTTCACTTAACTTGGAAATTTTCCATGGAGGTACTTGAAAGCTGCTTGTGTTTTGTCAATGGCCTTGACAAAGTTCTGTATTAGACCCAACTTGATGTGTAAGGGTGGTAACAAAATCTTCCTTGATTCAACAAGTGGTGGATGCTGAACACATTTCCTCCCAGGCTCCAATGACTGTCGGAGTGGCCAATCTTTCTTGATGTAGTGGGAATCTCTTGCACGACTATCCCATTCGCAGAGAAAACAGCAGTACTTTGTGTATCCAGTCTGCAGACCAAGCAAGAGAGCAACAACCTTCAAATCGCCACAAAGATGCCACTGATGTTGGTCATAGTTTATGCACCTCAAAAGTTGTTTCATGTTGTCATAGGTTTCCTTCATATGGACTGCATGACCAACTGGAATTGATGGCAAAACATTGCCATTATGCAGTAAAACAGCTTTAAGACTCGTCTTCGATGAATCAATGAACAGTCTCCACTCATCTGGATCTTGAACGATGTTGAGGGCTGCCATCACACCATCGATGTTGTTGCAGGCTACAAAATCACCTTCCATGAAGAAGAATGGGACAAGATCCTTTTGACGGTCAAGGTGTTATGAGGTGTGGTTCAGAGGAGGAGGATGGGAGAAAATGTGGGTCCTATGACATTGATGGTTCAGGACCAGAAGTTTCCTCCTCTTCCTCTTCCTCGTCTGACTCAAGTGAGAATGATTCTGGTGCATCAGGAACCGGCAGTCCTTCTCCGTGGGGTACTGGGCGTATAGCTGATGGAATGTTTGGATAATGCACAGTCCACTTTTTCTTCTTTGACACACCTTTCCCAACTGGAGGCACCATGCAGAAGTAACAATTGCTGGTATGATCTGTTGGCTCTCTCCAAATCATTGGCACTGCAAAAGGCATAGATTTCCTTTTCCTGTTCAACCACTGGCCAAGATTTGTTGCACAAGTGTTGCAGCATATGTGTGGGGCCCACCTCTTGTCCTGATCTCCAATTTTGCAGCCAAAATAAAGGTGATAGGCTTTCTTAACCATAGTGCTTATACTGCGCTTTTGTGATGCAAAAGTCACTTCACCACAAACATAGCAGAAGTTATCTGCACTGTTCACATAAGTACGAGGCATCTCTGCTCACTTTGGCTAAACAGAAATGTGTCCCTTTGCAAAATCAAACACTGACAAATAAGAGAGCACGACACTGTATGATTTCTAGAGCTGATATAGGGCAATTTGTTCAGCAGAGTAATGTAAGCTTCGTTATGATTGCATCATCCATGACTTCTCGGAATAACATAATGCAATTCATATCATGTATGATGCAATACCAGCTTCAGCTTGCATCATTCATTGTTTTGCCTAAAAAGCAAGTACTGTCCAAACCCAGTCATAGATTTATTCATAGATCCAGTCAAAGATGTATTTTAGTCATTTCTGGTTTAAATTGAGATCCCTTCCCTTTATAACTCACTTATCCTCCGCCATTCCCAAGTCAAGGGTTGTATATACTGACCCAATAGCATGTCTTGAAAACTAGAGCCAATGAACAATTTTAAGCATCATTTTAGTTCTCGGTGACCCAGAATTAGTAAAGTTTGACTACATTTATTTCAGAAGCATTTTGGCTGTAGAGCAGTGTAATCTTATTTTGGGGATATCTTCTTTCACAGATGTAGCTTGTTCTAACTTACTGGTTGACCTACTACAGGTCCAGGTGAATTATTTTGAAAACTTCAGCTTACAGTTTCTGGTTAGTCTGTTATTCTGCCAAGAGCATTTTTGTCTTGGTTTCAATTAAAATAATATGATTCTGCTTACTTAAGCAACCTCTGCCCTCCTCCCCGCCCCCCAAAAGCATCTTGTGGTCAACTATGCTTGATTTGCCGAGGCAGTTCCAATCAGAACACTTCTCATTTGGACTAGTAGCCTATTTTTATATGTTTTTCTTTACTTTCATATTATTTGGTACTGTGTTTAGATTTTATGTAGACTAGATTGTGTTTCATCAGTTGTAGTGTTATGCTGCAGATTGAGTCCTCATTATTTTTGTATGAATGGCCAGATATCTAAAAACCTGCTTTTATAATGCGCCTGAGGTGACTCAAGATCAGAGCTTGAAAAATGTACCTGATGTCTACTATCCCAAGGATTAAGCCAACTAGTCAGTGTGAAAAGCAGCCATGTATTCATATCCCTCACAATTTAAATGAGTAAAACAGCTGACAATATGTTACAAATAAATGTGATATACTATCAGTGTGTGTCCTCTGCTAGGCAGCTGCTGCACATTACCAGTTGTTCCTCTAGCATTCTGCTGCTACGTATCACCAGTCTGCCCCCAATTCATTGGTGACAGCAGCAGCAGAGTCCTTTGCTCTCTTTCTGAGACCCTTTTCTCATTATTTTCCGTACCTTTCTGCCAGGAAATAGCTTTAAATCCAGGAATTCCTCAGTTTGGGCCTGATTTCAGAGCAGTATGACAATATTCTGCATCTGGAGCAGTCCCTAGCGCTGCTTTCAGCTGTGCCTTGAACAGACAGACTGCTGCCGCTGTTTTTCACACTTGAATGCTTGCTTCTTAGCAGCTTGCACTTCCCCATCTCAGCACCTCACCAGCTGGTTCCTATGAAGGCTGCAGTGCAGTAAGCTAATACTGCAGTAGGTCTCAACATGCATAGAATCATAGAAATGTAGGGCTGGAAGGGACCTCAAGAGATCATCTAGTCCATCCTCATGCACTGAGCAGGATTAAATATACCTGGAGCAACCCTGACAGGTGTTTGTTCAACCTGATCTTAAAAACCTCCAAGAATGGGGAGTCCGCAGTCTCCCTCAGTAACCTGTTTTAGTACTTAATTATCCTCATAATTAAAGTTTTTCCTAATATCCAACCTAAATCTCCCTTGCTGCAAACTAACCTGATTACTTGGCCTATTCTGGGTGGACATGGAAAACAAATGGTCACTGTCTGCTTTATAACAACATTTTACATATTTGAAGACTGTTATGTCCTCCCTTGGCCTTTTCTTCTCTAGACTAAACATGCCCAATGCTTTCAATCTTTCCTCATAGGTCATGTTTTCAAACCTCTTATCATTTTCATTGCTCTCCTTTGGACTCTCTCCAGTTTGTTCATATCTTTCTTGAAGTATGGAGCCCAAAACTGGAAACAGTACTCCAGCTGAGGACTCACCAGGGCCAAATAGAGCAGAACAATTACCTCCCATGTCTTACATATAACATTTCTGTTACTACATCCCAGAATGGCATTTGACTTTTTCGTAGCAGCATCACACTGTTTACTCTTATTCAATTTGTGATCCACTATAACCCCCAGATCTTTTTCTGCAGTACTACTGCCTAGCCAGTTACTCTCCATTTTATATTGTGCATCTGGTTTTTTTGTGCATGGAGCAAAAGCACAGCAAAAGATGACTTAAGTAGGACATACCCTGATTGAGGTTCAGCATAGTCCACGCTCAGGATAAAGATTAAAATTCCTCTTGTTCACCTTCTTTGGAGTCGCTCACCCTCATGTCAGACATGTTTAAAGGACTTTGGTCACACCCCTTCCAGGAAGCTAGCCTTAGCCAGGGCTTTCACTCCTTCCCATTCACATGGCTTACACAGTACTGAGACTAAGCCAGAGGTATCTCTATATCTCTACAGTCTTCTTATCATTTGGATGGGGAATTTGAGCCCCCTCCCTCCAACAGGGAGTATACTACATGAGAGAGCTCTCCTTAAAAGACTTGGGTCCTCCTCTCACTTTTCTTCTTTGAGTCCAAATCCCTCATGTAGAGGCATAAGAGATCATCCTGCTCTCTTCAACTGAACCATCTCCCTCTCATTTTAGGATTCCTGTGGTTTATTGTTGCAAGTCCTCTCCAGGAAACCTTCAGCACCATTGACTGAGAACTACTGCTTCACCCTACAGCCATGAAACCCCAGTTACCTCAAAAAAAATTCCATGGATTACAGTTTCTCTCCCTGGGATCATTGGTGGCATTCCTGGTGCACTTCATCCCTTGAAAAGGGTGAAATCTTATTCTCCTCTTTGGTAATATGTGATTCAGACAACTGGAAATACTTTTTAACTTAGCTGAGATAACCTAACCCTGCTTTAAGCATTGAAGAGTTGGTGTCCCTTCATTTTGAAGAGAAATGCCCTGAAGATGATGCATAAGAAAGACTTCAAAATTGCTTATATAAGTATCTAGTCTGTTCTGACTAGATCCCTCCCAAGCACATACTGTCTGATCAGAAAAAAACTACTGAATTTAACACGATAAAGTTTTCAAATTGTCTTTAGTGCCTCAGATTGGCTCTTTTCACACTTAGAGAGGTAGTCTGATACAAGTTGTGTTTGATGGCTTCAGACTGCTTGAAAGAGCCTCAGAAACTTAATAAGATAATGCTCCTTCAATGTTCTTGCAAAGTCAGTAGATCCAAATTTTGAACTTTGTTTCTACAGACCATTTCAGAACTGATTCAACCAACTGGCCTTTAACATCGGGTACTCCTCTGGTGCCAGATCACTTCTTTACAAAATCCCTGCTAGAATATCTACTATGTATATAGAAGGTAGTAATTGGTCTACTGTAAGGTGGCACATTGGCACTAGAAGCAGAGAGTTAAATGAGAAGCTCTCAAAATCCACACCTATCTCTCTAGCAGTATATGAGATCCAGCAAAGCTGGACTGGCAAACAGATTGGCAGAGTTAGAAGGAACTCTCCTCAGGAGATTGGAAATTTAGGACACCTTCATTTACCTGACTCAGATGTGCTTCCTTCCACAAACAGATTTGTTTGCAAATTTTATCAAATAAGAAAGTTCTGAACTTTTACTTTGTTCCAGACTCTTGACAACAGCAAGATTGGACGTCACTGCTTTCTTCTTCACATGGGCTGGCCTGCAGAAAGACTTTGCTGCCTTCCCCAGCGAAGACAAAGGATTGTTGATCCTCATCACCCCAAACTGCCCCTACAGACTGTGGTTTCTGCATCTCACAGGAACATCTGTCTCTGAATCATTGATATTCACACTTATGGAATCTTGTGTACCGAGCCCTTTTAACATGACAGTTCTCAACATTTTTTTTTAAATCTAGGAGGACATCTATTCTGGGAAAATACAAAGGGTCTGGAAGCCCTTTTTGTATGGTATTGCTCACTGGAATATTAATTCCATGCAAATATGTTGGATTCTCTCTTCTCTAATTTCATCAAAGGTCTTGTTCTTTAGCTACCTCACAGGTTAGGTTGTAGATTTGGGGAGTATCAGTCTTTACTTTTTTGTCTTAAATGTATTTCTCCATTTTCATATTTCCAAATTTTTAAGGTTGTTGGTTCCTTTTTACTTTCTTATTCATTTATAAATATCTTTGACCTTTTGTGTACAGAACTTGGGTTTCAGTGTCTCAGAAAAAGCAAATGAAGCCACATCATTACATCTTTTAATGATGTCAGTGTCCTACATATTTAGGGTCAAGCTGAACAAATACATCAGGAGTCAATCCATTCTGACTTCCAGCAGTAGAAAGTTTACTGGGACAAGGTCCACTTTACCATGATTATCCAACATGCTTCACTCTTTTGACTTAGCAGTTGAGCACTTGAACTTGAAAAGGGGGAGGATTATTAGACAATCCTGCATGTCTCAAAAATCAGCCACCTCTCTGACATATTCAAGGAGTTAGAGATTCATGCTCTTGTGTGATAGCACAGGCACAGATCCTCTCCTGTCTTGACTAGATTAATGCTGGAGAACGGTAATGTTGGCTGTTTAATTCTGTTTTAATTTGCTTGAGTGAATTGAATATTCACAAGAATCAGGACTAGTAATAGTACTGTCTGGAATCAGGTAGAATGCAGATGAGTAATGTGTAATCTTCACCACTCAGTTCTGCCAATGGACCGCATTCCTAATATCAATTGCTCCTGGGCCCCACTTGTGGCGAGTCTGTCTTTCATGCCAGATTGTGTGGTGAGTTTGTGAAAAGAACAAATCTTCACTAGAAATTAGGATAAATCCAGAATCCTCACTATTTTTTTCAATCACTGCAAGTGTTTTTTGAGACGTATTTTCTATTTTCAAACTGAAAACTGAAGTTTAAACATTACATGTTGATCTGTTTGATACAAGTTTGTGGATGGAATGTATGCTTTCCGAGTAGCAGGATGTTAAATTGAGTGTAGGACATCACAATGTAATTCTTAGGAGATGATGGAGAGCCCTTCTGTACTGCTGGGCAAGATGTTTTGGCTTCTTTGGCTATTTAATTGGACAGTTAGAATATTAGGGACAGAGCTGACCCAGCGCCTAATTAGCTAAAAAAGCCTAACCGAGGTGGAGCTAAGCCTCCCCCTCAGCATGCTGAACTGCTGCCTATTTCCTACTGAACTACTGCCTATTTCCAGTGTTTTTGCACTATTAATGGGGGCAGTGTCTAAGCCCATGCACCCTGACTCATGCTCTAGTGTCGGAGTGGGTGTGGAGGTGATCACCCCCCTATAAGTATGTTTAACTACTCTTCCTTCCTTCACATGCAACAACAGCAGCCCAAGAAGAGCCAAAAAATTCTCCTTCCTCTCCCTTGTGAAGATAAAGCTGTTCTGGCAGCCTGGGGCAGTGGTGAGAGAAGAGACAGACAGCACATACAAAGAGGGGGGGAGTGAAGAAGAGAGAACACAGTGAAAGGAGGCATCTTCAGGAGTGATCAGGCACAAAAAAAAGGGGGGGAGGGGATGGGGAAGAGAGGCAGAAAAGAAAAAATGGAAGCAGTTTGCTTCCTTTAAAGAGTAGGGAATGTATTTACGTTTCTTTTGGCTATCAATTCATATAACTGCTGTATCACCCTGTTATATTGGTAGTCAAAACACAACCACAACCTATTTGAAAGTAAGTGTGTGTGTGTGTAAGTGTGTGTGTGTGTGAGAGAGAGATTGATCTTCTTTAACTTATTACAACAAAGATGAAGTATTGAAAGCCCTGGACAGTACTTACAAGAAAGGCATGTGTTGTTGACTCTATTTTGTAAAACTTTCTTTTTAAAAAAATGTCAAGTAAATTTTTAAATAACTTCCCCATTTGTAGATATTCACTTGCTATACTTCTCTTTGTAGGCTATTGCACTTAAGCATGAATATTGAAGACAAACTTGGAGGATTATTTCTTAAATGTGGTGGCATAGACCAAATGCAGTCATCCAGGGCTATGGTAGGGATGGGTGCAGTATCCGACCAATCTTCAGTATCTGGGGAACGGCAAGAGGCAGTGCTTCAAGACCGGACTATGGCACATCAAGAAATTCTTACAGCAGGTGAAGTGTTACAAGAAAGTGAGCTTCGACAGCAAGAGATGATTTCACATGATGAACTCATGGTCCATGAAGAGACGGTAAAAAATGATGATGAGCTGGAGGCTCAGGATAGACTTCCTCAAGGGCTACAGTATGCAGTCAATGTTCCTGTAAGCATTTTCTTCTTGAAATATTGCACACTCATTTAGGAAGCATGGTTTGGTAATGTTGTTGTGTTATGTTAGGAATACATTAATGAGTTGTTTGCATTCTGATTATAAACATATTTATTAATAATAGATGTTATTTATGAAAATGTCTTTAGCTGCTGACTGAGTGAAATTCATCTCAGTTAGAGGGCTACCCAAGGCTCTATACGTCATTTAAACCAAGCTTCATGAGCTTAAGTGTGGTTTAAAAAGTGTATTACAGCCTTTTGTAGGTCATTTGCATTGAGGTGAGTTTCACCCAGCGATATTTCATTTTCATAATAAGCATCTATTTATTAAAAAATTGATAATTATATTGTTTTTGTTACTATATAACAAAAACCACACAATAATAAATTTTAAAGAGCAAATATAAACCAGGATAAGTAATATTATTTAAAGGACCTGCATGATTTATTTGTTTTATGAAAAGCACATTTGGCTGTGTGTGCAAATGTTTTTTCTTTATGCCATCTGAAGCATTTCTGTACATGTTTTAAAAGTATATCTCATATAGAAATTTAGCATTTGACAGCTATTGCTTACATTTATGCTGCAGGTCGAACATGTGACATTTTGTAGATGCCCGTATACGTCTTCCTTGATATTTAATAGAAAGTGTCCTCCATCCAGGGAGACAGGGAGAATACAAATGGCTTCCATTTGAAAATTATGCATTATTGCTGTAAAGTTATATATTTAACGGTTTGGGTGTTTACTGAAATGTCAGTGATTTAAAAAGACGCATTATATAGATGTAAAAAAAAAAGTTTTTTTTTCAACTGGAGTTTTGTTTAAAACACTGTACACTGGGAGGGCTTTCCTTTTAACGGCGGATCAGACATTGTTGGGCAGTTTAGAAAACACATCAGGAATATTTAAGAATATGATCTTTAATAAAGTTGACAGATCAAGAAGTATTACTGGGAAAAAGTTCATTCGCTGTATTTTTTTGGGTATTTTAAAAAGTTTTTTATCTCAAATATATAGTAAATTAATTTGTTTCTGTTAAATCCTGGCATTGATAATAGGACAGGCAAAAGTAATATAGGTATGAAACAAATAGAAGAGTGATTGTATGCACATATGAGATATTTTGATATACACTAGGAGTCGCAAGGAAACACTACAAGTCAAAAAGAAAAGCCTAATTTTTTTTTGGATGAATGAAGAGGTACAGCAAACTGTAAATCTGTATAGAATTATTTCCTTTCTGCATGTAAGATATTGATTACTCCCTTTTTGTTAAATTTCTGAAAGAATGAAACCATGGGACAATCCCTTCAGAAAAAATCTTAGCCTTTGTTTCAGCCATTTGTCATCTGAAAATGAAAAATTGCTCTTTTGTAATGAGAACCTCACCTGAAACTTGCACTTTGTATCTTAACAGATCAGTGTAAAGCAAGAAATTACTTTTACTGATGCATCTGAACAACAGAAGAGAGACAAAAAGCAAATACGAGAGCCAGTAGATTTGCAGAAAAAGAAGAAAAGAAAACAGCGTTCACCAGCAAAGGTAAGACTGATTTTGGAGAACCAAGCTTGAAAAGAACCTGTAGATTTGCTATGACTTTGACTGATTTCATTAGAATTTGAAGTAGTTTTGTCTGAAGTTGTTTTATTTGCACAATAAAGATGCGACTTTGGAGCTTTCCAGAGTCCAGAGAAGACCGTGATATAAAGCATTCATAGTGTGTTTCTTTGAACTTCTTTTTTAGCAACATGAACCTTTGACATACTTTAACATCTGTCTCTTCAGGCAGTTCCTTTTCCAAATATTTTTTTAAAATTATGAGTCAGTAGTTTTGTGGACAAGTTATAAATCATTGCACTATGTTCATCTAATAATAGTTGTACCCTTCTATGAGCCTGAGAATTATTGTGTGCCTTACGCATTGAGAACAGTTTAAAAACAAATCTAAAATGACAGTAATGAAATTTTTAAAAAAGTGTTCATCCATACATTTAGTAAAATAGCCTGCTGGTAGAGAGCATTCCTAAAATTTAAGTATCTTTGTATATATTCTACTCCTGTGGGAATTCTGTGCAGCTGCAAGCATGCAGAAATATGTTCCTGTGCAGATTCTCTTTGCTTTTCCGCAGAAAAATGGTTTCTGTGGGGAACCAAAGAGAAGCTGCACGAGTGCTCACTCACCCCTCTCGAGCAGGGTCTGTTCGGACAGCCAGAGGAGAGGAAAGTCACTGCGGCGAGCGGGGGGAATGCCCTGGCTGCCCAGATATGTTAGTCCTGTCTGGGCATGGGAGGGTGGAGGAGGACGACGGAGACAGAGTTCCCCCTCCCAAGCCCGGAGCAGCCAGCACTGGGTCAGATCAACCCTAGAAACTTCCCCTGGCTGTAGGAAGCTCTGCACTGTGGGCGGAGGGTTGGAGGGAGGGGCTGGGTGCAGAGGGTGAGGCACAGCACGGGGGTGTCCAGATGGATGGGGGTTGCATGGACGGGAAGCAGTTCACCCTACAGTGATCCTCTTCCCCAGCTTCCTGGTCCCATTGCTCCTCAGCTACTGTACAGGGAGCTGACCCCCTGTCCGCCCAGCCCCTGTGCATCTGGACCCTCCGCACCAAAATCCCCCTGCCGAGCCTCACTCCACTCTCCCTGTGCATCAGGAGCCCCCTTCACCCAGAACCCCCTCCACCGAGCCTGCCAAACACCCATCCTGCTGAGCTTTGCCCCCTGCATCGGGAGCTCCTCACAACCACACCCCCACCCCACTGAGCCCCAACCAGCTGCATCCTGGCCGCCACCCCACCAAGCCCTGCAGACCCCCCTTTGAGCCCTAACTGTCTTCACCTGGACTCCCCTGCTGAGTCCTAGTTCCCCTGCACCCAGAACCCCCCAACAAGTCCCTGTGCATCCAGATCTCTTTCAGACCCCCCACTGAGCTGCCCGCACCAAATTGTGCCACACAGAATCCTGGTACTCTTGAGGGAATCCTGAACCAAAATTTAAAAATTCTGCACTAAAAAATTAAAATTTTTAAAATTCTGCATAATTTTATTTGGCAAAATAACACAGTAATACACTAACGATATAATCTCACAATTTTCAATTATTTTGGTAATTTATTTCAAAATGCTTTTCAGCAAATAATTGAAAATAGTGTGATTATAGTGTGTTGTTTTGACAAAATATGCAGAATTTTGCAGAATTTTTAATTGTTTGGCACGGAATTTTTAATTTTTTGCACAGCATTCCCATAGGAGTAGTATTCTTATTTGTGTTAGAAGTTCTAATGATAACTGTTGTTCTGCATTATTTTGAGAATTTGTTTTCCAGATCTACTGTCAAGAGGGATATAGCAATTTTACCCATCTGCCTGTGTCATTGGGTAGCCTGCCCTTTAAATGTAGTGGCGGATATGGATCAGCCCACTCTACCAGATGTCATGGCCTTTTAAGATTTTGAATGGTCCTGTATATATACTATAAGGACCGTCCTAGGAGATATTGATAGAGAGGAAGTGGCTCCAGGAGTAAGTAGCGCTAGCAAGGAAATTCCGTCACTGTGTCTTTAAGGGCTGGGAATCTTGGAGAGAGGGTGGGGCCAGGCTCTCCTGTCATCCAGCCAATTGGGGATGAGCTGGGAGATGCAGACCAGCATACATGCTATCTTCTCCCTCATAGCTGGGCAGACATCAGCAAGAGAAGGCTGGTCTGCTGAGACCTCTGAGCATGAGGACTAATTAGCGGGGAAAGGGGTCAGATGAGGGAGAATCTGTTTAGGGTCTGACAGTTGTCTCACTTATAGCTTAGCTCCAAGGAGGAAAACTGGGGACTCCTGAGTAAGGGGAGAGAGAAAAAGGCTGAAAGGTAACCCAGAAGGGACTGTGAACAGGAAGTATCTTTTGTTAATTTTTGGACTTTTGTTTGGACTTGTTACCTGAAGAGGGATTGAATTTAAAGTGGTCCAGTCAGAGGGCTGAGCCACATGAACCCCAGGAGACACAGAAAATTCTGGGGAGGAGAAACTGAGGCAGGGAGTGCCATGAGGGGGTACTGTAGGACAGTATTGCCCCCGGTAGGATACTGTACCGTAGGAGAGTCTGAGAGCTTAGATTTTCCTATATCAAAGGGGCACGTTTTTGTTAAGACAAAAACAGGATCAGCTATCCAAATGGGGGCTGCAGCAATGTTTTGCCCTCTTCTACTAAAACCCAAGCTAATTATTTATTTTATTTGGATGTACGCAACAATTAAAATAAAGCACACAGGCGCTGTAGCAGTTAAGTAAAATCACAGTCCCATAAAGAGGACCACGCAGTGGCATAAAAATAAGTGTATTCAGGAAACAGCCAGCAAATAAATTAAGCGGCAAATCTCCTCTTCCCCCTTTAACTCCCCCCCCCCCCCCAAAAAAAAAACACCCCTCCTGAAACAAAACAAGCCTTTTCATTCTCCCAGGGTTACCTATCCCATAACCTCCCCCCAAAATCTTTTTATATCGATGGCTTTTGTGGCATGCCTGAAGGGCAGGTTGACAGATTATAAATATTTCAGACAGAGTTCAGGAGCAAGTTCCAGGCTCTTGGGTCCCTGATAGCAGCACGCCTCTCTCTTTTATAATGAGGGGGATCCATCTTGAATGCCTCACCCTTTCTCCTCAGAGACCACATCTGTGGGACCACATCTGTTTGGTGGGAGAGGTGGGTGTCCCTCTTACAGAAGACTTCATGGGCATTCATGTATACTTCCTTCCTCTCTCTCCCTGTCTGCCTGCTCCATTCTTTTGAGATGAAGAGGGATTGAAAAAGTTGAGGAAAATCCGTGAGCAGGTTTTGTATCAATCTTTTATTGGCTCATAAGAATAGGAAGGGCAGGAAGAGTAGAAGAATTGGCATGGCATAATCCCAGCATATTGGTCTTGATTTGCCGCCAATTCAACATCTGGGGTTTTAAGTGTGGAGGTCACTTAATACATTGAAATATTTTCAGTATTATTTTCCTTTTATTAAAATTGTCTACTTGAAAAATCTACAGTTTTAATTCATTTTTACCCCATTATTTTTTGGACTTCATTTTGGCGAAACAGCATTTGAAAAACTGATTTTCTTCATTTAAGGGGAGCTACAATGCAGTAAATTAAAAAGATTCCAGTATTTAGAGGAAAAATGGAAGAATATGAAATGTTTTTCTGTTTTCAGAACAGTTATTTTAAAATGTCAATAATGTACATAATACATGTGACGAAATTTCACTGTTTTATAAAATATACTTTTATATCTGACAGTGACCATTTAAGTAGTAGCATATTGTTACAGAACATATTTTATAAGCGTTGGACTTCACAGATCTGTAAGGCCCCGGCAAACATATGAATGTGCTTATTGATAAAGGGTCCTGTGGCACCTTATAGACTAACAGAGGTATTGAAGCATAAGCTTTCGTGGGTGAATACCCACTTCTTCGGATGCAAGCAGTGGAAATGTCCCACTGCTTGCATCCGAAGAAGTGGGTATTCACCCACGAAAGCTTATGCTTCAATACCTCTGTTAGTCTATAAGGTGCCACAGGACCCTTTGTTGCTTCTACAGATCCAGACTAACACGGCTACCCCTCTGATACTTATTGATAAACATGTGAGTAATCCCATTGGTTACAAGTGTGTGTGCTAGATCAGAGCCTAAACCAGGGATCTCAAACTCAAATGACCACGAGGGCCACATGAGGACTAGTGCATTGGCCCGAGGGCCACATCACTGACACCCCCCCTCGCTGCCCCCGGCCCCGCCCCCACTCCACCCCTTCCATGAGGCCCCGCCCCTGCCCCACCTCTTCCTACCCCTTCCCTGCCCCCATTCCAACCCCTTCCCCAAAGTCCCCATCCCAACTCCACCCCCTTCCTGCCCCCGTTCCAACCCCTTCCCCAAATTCTCGCCCCTGCCCCACCTCTTCTCTGCCTCCTCCCCATAGCACGTGGGTCCCCACTCCTCCCCCCTCCCTCCTGGAAAGTGCTAAACACCTGGAGGTAGGCGGAGGAGTGGGGACATGGCGCACTGGGGTGGGGGGGTGGGAGGGTAGGGGAAGAGGCGGAGCTGGGAGGGGAGCTTGGTGGCCGTGGGAAATAACGCAAGAGGGGGCAGGGGGGCACGAGGAGCTTGGCAAGCTGCGGGAAATGACCGTGCAGGCCGCATGCGTCCCGCATGTTTGAGGCCCCTGGCCTAAACTGTCTGTGAGGTCTGCTGTAGCAGAACGAGTAGGTAAAATTAGAACAATTTTCAAAGTGGGTCCTATAATAACAGTTAATACTGAGTTTATCAACAGTCGCAGAGCAATGGAATGGCTCTTTTGCTTGCTCTGTTAAAATATCCTGGCTATTTAGAACGCCAGCATACTTTCCTCCTCAGTTTTTATAGTTAGAGAGCTAATCACTATTTATTTGAGATTATTCTGTTATAACATACTATTATGACACTGTTTTCGGTCGCCTAAAACTTTCTGAAAATTTTATTTATAGGACTGCCATTTTCCTGCTGATCTCTTCCCAGTGGTGTTATTTTGGGGCAAGTTTGAGCAAAACTGTACTGTGCTGTATCACATGGGGGAGAGGTGTGGAAATGAACTTTCCCTAGTATTTAAAAAATTCTTGCAACTTTAAAAAAAATCTACTACGGCATCAAAATTATTGAAAGTAGAAAGCTGAATTTGGCAGGGAGATCTTCTCCAGGGATACACTAAGTGAGGAAGGGCTCTGTAAGATGAATGAGTTAGGAGGGGTCCAAGGTGGGATTTTTTGTTTGTTTTTTTATCATGTCCACATTTCAGAATATTGGGAGAGGTTGTCTTGTGGTCACTTAGCATACAAAAATGATATAAAAGCCCGCTGAGTATTGTACCATGACATTATATCAAAGAATTAGAAAGCCAGGCTAAAGGGAATATCATGGAAAATAACTAAACAATTAAAGAGTTACTTTGATACTTCTGTACTGAAATTTCATGTGTAACTGGACAGGGTTTACAGTTTTATTAGTCCAGTCTTATTTTTAGTTATGATGTGCAGTAGCAGACAGGTTATGTAGTTACTCAGGGATAAGCTTTTATACATCTTGACAATCAATCATACAATCTTGCTTTATTTCCACAAAGATCATACAGCATTCCACTTATCCTTTAAAATATGATTATCCATGGTTTTGTGCCCAAAGATGGTTTGGTTACTTTATCTCCTTCCCAACAGATGGAGAAAGTAAACACTGACATTTAAAGTGACTCCACTCTGAATAGGGAAGCTGTCAGCTGGTTTTCCATCAGTTGTTTTTGTCTCCAGCAGGTGGAAATATCTCTTGACAACCGATGATACACAAGTTTGGAACAGGCAGTTGTTGCAAATGTAAAACCAAAATCCTATTGGTGTAGATTTATAGAAGTTAGCACTATTTTTACCTGAAATATTTGAATTTTCTGCATTACGAATTCATTTTATGTTTTGATTTGTAGTTGTTAAAACATCTTTAGTTGGTAGTGTGAGAACAAATTTTACTTTTTTTAAAATAGATCCTTACAATAAATGAGGATGGATCACTTGGTCTGAAAACCCCCAAATCTCATGTTTGTGAGCATTGCAATGCTGCCTTTAGAACCAACTACCATTTACAGAGACATGTCTTCATTCATACAGGTACTGCTTAACTTCACTTGTCTTTTCTACTATATAAAGATCTGTTTACTCTCAGTAAAAATGTTTTCAGCCCTATGCGAATTTCAGTTCTAAGAGTGTAGGTAACTTGGCATCTAAGCTTAGAGATTCCATGCACCAAAGTGTCAAAAGAATACCAGAAAAAATCAACATATGTTAATTAAACTGAGGATATAACTGTTTACAAGGTTTCTTTTCTTTCTTTATCAGAAAGTAATGGGTTGACTCGTAGCCTAAGTGCCAAAATTGACCCCTATGTAAAATGTCCTCTAGATGCTTATTTGCCTGATGAGGTATCTCTGGTTCGGTGAAATGAAAAAGGTACTTATCAGTATAATAGCCTGCCGGAACCCAAAATGCAGACTTATGCCAGCATCATGATTGATCTTGTTCTTGAGGAAATTACAGCCATTTCAGCTCCAACTCCTCCATGATTGTGTTAATGTGATTCATGGGGAGAATTTTGAAGTCCATATAGTTAGTAGGGATAATTTTTTTGGTATTAGACTATTTTGGAATTCTCTCAGATGCTGGTTTCTTATAGACAACTATTTTATTCCTCAAAGTAATCATCAGAAACAACAGTTTGTAGTTATTAACTTATGGATGTGGAATTATATTGTTCAAGGTGAAAAACCATTTCAGTGCAGTCAATGCGACATGCGTTTCATACAGAAGTACCTGCTACAGAGACATGAGAAGATTCATACTGGTGAGTATAGTGCCTTGAGTATCTTTATTGGCGTGCTTAAAGAACTGTTCCCAAATCAAGCCAGGTTTCCATGTTTTAACATATATGGTACAAACATTTAGAAGTGATTTTAGTTGTGTGCTTTAGCCTTGCTTCTCTTTTCTTTGGCTGCAAAGTGAGTGTAAACTGTAGTGAGCAAATGTGGGACTGAAGTATACTTCTTAAAATAGTCCCAAATCATAAAGTTTGTTTAACAACCCATGATTTTTTCAATCTTCTCTTTTGTCATATAAAACTGACTTTTTCACTGGGATCTTCATAGCTTAGAAGATTTCCTGTTGAGTTAAAGGAAAACTATCAGGACTGTAATGGCCAAAATGCCTAACCCTCAAGTATTAGCATCAGCATTACTTTTCACTCTATTTTAAAAGTTTTAATGCAGAATTATTCTAATATATTTTAATATATTTTAATATATATATATATATATATATATATATATATATATATAAAATAGGTCAAATAAGGCCCAAATTTTAAAACAAAAGAGAGTTCGTTTATGCGTATTTGTTTATTTTTGTCTTATTGCAATGTGCAAAACCACATTCTCTAACAGGTTTGGCTTTATTGGGTTTTTGGCATTTTGGTGCATGGCCTTTCAATCCCTCTGTAAATATTTTGTGATATGGTCCTTTTGGACTGGATGCCAATTTCTCAGCCTCTTTTACAGAAAAGGAGAGCTGGTGAATGTGCACAGTTTCTCTTGGCTGTAGCATTTAAATGGATATGAATGCTACTAATGTGAAGGTGTGTGTATGAAAGTTTAAAAACTCTGCAAAATGAATTTTTGAGCAGTGTGCAGGGAGTTACATGCACAAGTACCCTGTTGTTAATGAGATTTCTGTGTCTTATATTGCCATGAATCCAGACTTAGTAGGTTTCCTTTGGCCAGTCAGCCACAGAAGAGTCCCGCGTTCTTTTTCTGTCCAATGGCTTTGCTCTATTCCTGTTTTTTCCTCTGGCTCTGAATTGGTTAACTTCAGTCTGGAGAAACTGCTGCCTTCACTCTGTGTAGATATTATTCTTGTCAAGAATGGATCCCAACCAAAAGAAAAAAGAAAGCAGGAAAGGGTTTAAATGTTGTCATGTTTTGCAGAATCGTTTTTTCTATAGATTATTCCCTGTACATGGCTTTGAAAATGAGACTGGGCAATGTATCCAATTAACAGCTGAGTACAAGCATTATATGAATGTCATTAGTACAGTATTTTTGAAATTAAACATTTCCAGGCCTAGAGAGAAAGCTGCTATGTTGCTTTAGGGTTGGTTTGTTTGTTTATGCCAACTCTTGCATAGGTGTGTTAGTCTTTTGTGTATAAGAGAAAAAAACTGCAGTCTTAACAAATTAACCTTACTGTTTGCTGAACTTTTGGGAAAATATCCCCCGCCTCCTACTGTCTTAGCGTAGTTTGGTAATTTTGTCTTGGAACTGGAATAGAGGATTTGGTTTAAACCATTAGAACACCGGTGTTTCCCAGATGACAGTTAAATGAGTGCTTAGGACACTGGGGTAATTCTCTGCTTTACAGAGCATGCAGTCAGTAGGGGTTGCCTTAAAATCTTAATAAGTCCCAGTGAGCTGTGATTATTATATTTATATGGCTTATTTGAAAAAAAGGAAAGAACTTTTTTGGTTGTCTTAAAAAGTTTTCTAAAGTTCATTTAGTAAATAAACAGAAACTGTAGTGATGGAACCTATGGGCCTGTGTTATACAGGAGGTCAGACTAGATGATCACAGTGGTCCTTTCTGGCTTTATAATCTGTGGATTTTGGTGTCTTTCCCCAATTATAGCTTGGCTCCTTACAGTCTACATACCTAAAAATCCTTCTGTCTTTTAATTTAGATATGGTATTCACCACTGGTCCTAAATTGTTGCTTAGTGTTGTGGTATGCTGTTCAACAGTTGCATACCGGGATCTTCCAAATAATTTACATTTTAAGATGGCCTTCTGTGGCTTGAAGGTGAATACTGTCTCCATGATTTTACTCCTTTCTCTAATTACCTGTATTAAGATTGCTGAAGACAACACTAACGCAGACAGTAGTCCCATTAATATCTTTGTAAAAGCAGGGAACTTAGAGGTGCTCCTACCAGTAGTAGTAAGTAGAGTTTTTTTCTTGGAACTATTGCCTCAAATTAAATACTGTTCAAAGAAGGTAGGAAGTCATCAATCAACAGCCCTTATTCTGTGTAGGCAATTAACAAGTTGTATTAATACAAAATCATGTTACCTAGAAACAGCCACACATGTGAAGAGGGTGATAACCATAAAGATCAGCTGTTAGTTGTAATTTTTTATTATTCTGCTTGTTGCTAATGATACTGAGAATCAACATTCAATTTGAGGGAGGAGAGAAAATCATAAGTAGACTAGTATTTTATTCTTAGATCACTGGCTCCTGAAGAGAACAACACCACAGGCTTTCTTCAAATCTCTTCTGCTTTGTTTTCACTGATGGAGATTTCTGCACCAGCTCCCTACGTCTGCATTCTTGCCTCACGTCCTAATTCTTTAATCCAGCTCACTTTACATTTTGAGTACAAATAAATTAAAAAAATAAATAGATAAAACAGTCTTGGGACTAACAAAACATCTGCCAAACATAATGGCTCAATCACTCTGCTTTTATGTTGCTTGCCTTTTCTACTCTTTTGTCTAAATTTTGTGATTAGATTGTAAGCTCTTCCTCGCCGTTTGCTTGCATAACTGTTAAGCGTCCTGTTCACTACACTTTGTAGCTGACTTTATAAATACATTTTAGAATTAATATTAACAGACTTCCAGTACAGACATGTCCAAAACATCTGAGATGATTTTTCCTTTATACGACAGTCATAGATCAATAACCTGCATGATATATTGTACATTCCATTTAAGTAATTCCTTTCCTTCTATATGCAGTCTTTTCCCACTCATAAACCCAGTTAAAGAAAATATGTCCTCAACTCTTTCCCTAGTTTGTGTCTTAATGATCTTATCAATTCACATGTGTCCTGGTTCAAAAGTTGGATAGAATTTTACAAAAAATGTCTACCTTCAGATTTCAGCTATGTAAAATGGTTTACAGTAGGCATCAGATCATCTTAAGACTAGAAGATGAATTTTTGGATACATTTTTAATGCTTTTCTAACATACTCATCCTTACAAAGATTTAAACCAGAGTTAACTGTGCTATTAACTTCACAGACTCACCTTCACAAGGCATTTCTTAATCTTATCTGGAAGAACATTATACCACTCTGCTGAATAATATCATCTTCCTAGATGTAGCAGCTCATTTGGGAACAGTTTCCTCAAATCAAGATTCCTGCTCTTTCCAGTCAAGATCTAGACAGAAATAATGTTTAGATTTGAAGGAGTACTTAGTGTATACTCGCAAAGGCCCCAAATTCTCTCTTATGATCTGACCTATTCACACTTTTCAAATGGTGTAAAGGGGACAGATAACTGGGAGAGTAACCTACCAGCATATTTCCCCATCTCACCTCACCGAGGGCCTACCCAGTTAGAGTAAAGCAGTGTAAGGGCTCTACAACAGTCCATTTATGGAGCCCCTGGCATGCTTAGGGGTGAGAGGTGTGTGAACAGAGCACTCTATGCTCCAGCCCTTACAGGCTGGCAGAATGACTTCTACAGGGATATTAAAGCTACAATAAGTTTGAGCTTTCTCTAGTACTGTTCCCATTTGGGCTGGGGAGGCCCAAAATGTGGGAGGCAAAGGCACCTTTGCGCCAACCCTAGAGTTAGGTTTTAAAGCAGGATTCAAAGGACAGTAGGGAGGGCATTTGGTAGACAAGAAGCAGGAAGTTGTTCCAAAAGTAGGGACAATGTGATAATAGCACAAAATTGGGAATGGCAGGAAACAGCAAGGAAAGAGGATTGAAAGCAGGATAGGAAATGATGGGAATGATATGGAGTATAAAACTAGAGCAGAAATATAGGTGGGACAGCATTTTTGGGCTTTGAAGGTAAAGGTGAAGTTCTTGAACTTGATTCAAGAAGCAGGTAGAAGGTTAGGCAAAAAATACAATACTGTGGTAAAAGTGGTATAAACACCTAGATAAATAAGTGTGAAAGTACTGATCTGATTACAGTGAAAGTGGAGAGAGAGAGAGAACTTTAATAACGGCTAAACTAAGTAGACTGGAGTTGGAGAGATACAAAGCTAGAAGGCCATAGAGGAGAAAGGTATGATATTCAGTACAAGAGATGACCATGTTATGAGCAAGTGGGTAGTGAAGAAAACCAGATTTTGGTGATAGTATTAAAAAGGAAGAAGTAACAAAGGTTAGCAAAAGACTAGATGTGGAAGGAGGAAGAGAGAACTCAAAGACTATACTGAGATTGTGAGCCTGGGGAGAGGGAGACAGGGGAAGGAGCAGCAAAGAGTGCTCAGGATGGAAGATAAGTTCAGTTTTTGAGAGAATAAATTTGAGATGGCAGCAGGCCATCCAAGAGGAGGTATCTGAGAAGTACTGGAGATGCAAGACTCAGTAGCTGGCGTTGGAAGCTATCTGCATAAAGGTGAGAGATGAAACCGTGGTAGCTGATGAGGTAACCAAGAGAGACAATAAGATGATCTAAAAAGGTTTTTTTCTTTTCTAGTTTCTATGAATCAAATTTCCATGATTTTGTTGTAGGCGTGTCTAATTATGTAATTAAAGAATAATAATACTCAGATAATTAAAATGTAAGCTTCAATACTAAGCTACTTATAGTAGATGCAGAATCTGTTCACTACATGGATATTGGAAGGAAGGTTACATAGAATGTATACATTAAAAAAAAAATTTTTTTTTGCATCATCTGTTTGGAATTCTAAGTAATAATGACATAAAACTGCAGTACTATAAAATGTTAGTGTCTTATATGAGACTTTAGCTATGCCACCCTCATTTACATTAGTACTGGGATGTGGTTAAATTCCTCTATATTGAGTGGAAAATATACCTCTGAATATCAATAAATTCATAACTTGGTAATAATGAGAACAGATAACACAGTATCACATAACCTCTGATGGAAAGGGTGGAACAATCTAAACCTTACTTCTAGAAACAAAGGAAGGATGCCAGTATTGTCTTCAATAAAAAACATTGCGTTGTTTTCCAGGACCAAAACCATGTTGGCAGATGCTGTCAGCAGAATCCCTGTTTTCTATCTCATTAAATCACAAGATTAGATAATAAATATTCAGAAAAAAGAACGATCAGTCACATCAACAAAAAATAAGTTTGACATTGGAGGACAAAATGATAACCACATTCCAAATGCAGAGACTTAGATACGGTTATTGAGAAGTTGTAGGACTGCTATATTATTTATGTCTAGATACTGTAATTCCTATTTCCTGAAGAGATTTACATCTATACAGAATCCACTCTGTATTATAATACCCTATTGGCCAAGATGATCCTGATTTAATTTATTATTTTTTAAATTTAATTTTGCCCTGGTCTCTCTTTATTATGAAAGATGGAACTTTTTTCCTGGACAAATACCAGGATCTCAGTAATTTTTTCCTTTTAAGAAACTTGTTTATATGGGAATATGTGTAATTAATTCATTCATTCATAAAGATTAATGTGCCATAGCTTTGCAGATTGTTTTGCAGTTATTAAAAAGACAAGATTTTTGCCTTTATTCTACAGTCTTGAATCCTTAATATTACATCTATAATGCAAGAGATGTCCTGCTCTTCAGGTGAATTCCATTGAATAACAGTGAGTTCCTGTAAAAGAGAGACACTCTGCAAGACAGGTAGATTTTTTTTAGGCTTCATCAGACAAACATGGACAATGAAGATAGCAAGGGACAAAAGTTAAAACAAAGAGATAATCTGAGTTACTTTATAATGTGAATGAATCTTCGTAAATTTTGTTTATTTTTAATTAAGAACAAATTAGGTGAGAGGTATAGGTAGCACAGAAGTGGAAGTAGCATTCAGAATATGTTGTATGAACAAATGAATAATGTGACAAAGGGAAAGACTTCCATTTCCATTTGCCAGAATGACTTTAACTACAGAGATTTGTTTTTAATTTAATTACAAAAAGAAAAGGTCAAGTGAACATGCCTTTTACTTATTATTGGAACTATTCTAGAAATCAAACCAAAATGCTTAAATTGTTTAGGGCCATTATTTCAGCTTTTCATACAGATATGAAGAGAAAAAGAGGGAGAACTATAAAAAATAACACAGATATTTTAAACTTTTTTAACCACTGACATCTTGAAAATGTACATTTCTTTTTTAGAAAATGGAGTCAAATGGTGCAAGGAAGGTGAAAGAATTTAGGCTCTGTCATCAACACAGTCTTCTCATTGTCCTAAATATGTATTTTTGGCAACAATTCATCTTGAAATATATTTTTCTGTCTGATGCAATCTTTGGTAACACTTTGGTGGATTTACAGTACATATCGGCACCTAGGGAACAGAGATGGGAATAGAAACTGGTTCCTTAAAATTTCCTCTTTTTTAATTAGAATTTCTTGGTATAATACTCTCTTTTTGCTTTCCTTCATGGTATTCTTGACATATTAGTGAGTACTAGGGAAAATTGAGACTTATATGAATGAACACAGATTGCTTTTTCAACAGGAGCGTACTAAATCCTCTTCTCCGTTACGTCCAGTAGAGGCTAGTAATATTTGCCAAGGTTACCGTGTGGAATAACCCTTTGTTTTTCTGTTTTTATTTTGTTTAAATTATATTTTAATATAATGACTGTTTTTAGGTGAAAAACCATTTCGCTGTGATGAGTGTGGCATGAGGTTCATACAGAAGTATCATATGGAAAGGCACAAGAGAACTCATAGTGGAGAGAAGCCTTACCAGTGTGAATACTGTTTGCAGGTAAGATGGTTAATTGAAATAATTCAAATCATTTTAAAAACCGAAATAACAAACCTGATTCTAAAGTAATACACATAAGAATTTCTCTAAATTTTGAGTCTGACAAACCTACAAATCAATGTAGAAAAAATTATACTAATGCAAACTGAATGTATGTTGTAGGGCAGCCTTCAGTTGAAGTGGCCGAACTGTGTGTGAATTAATGAGTAAATTACTTACAATCAAAGATGGCTTTTCTTATTTAAATCTTTTTTCTAACTTAAAATATCCTCTACAGTACTTTTCCAGGACTGACCGTGTGCTGAAACACAAACGTATGTGCCATGAGAGCCGTGACAAGAAACCTAATAGAAGTGCCACCAAAGTTGGCCTTTTGACATCTGAGGAAGATCCTGGCTTCTCTACACCGATGAAAGACAGCTCTTTGCCAAAGAAGAAGAGGCAGAAAACAGAGAAAACAAAGTCTGTGGACAAGGAAATTGGAGATAAATCAGAACAGAAGAAGGATAAAAATGACTACTTGCCTTTGTATTCTGCCAGTGCTAAAGTAAAGGATGAATATATGGTGGCAGAATATGCTGTTGAGATGCCACATTCTTCTGTCAGTGGGTCACATTTAGAAGATGCACATTCTGGAGAAATACACCCACCTAAACTGGTTCTCAAAAAAGTTAATAGTAAGAGAAGTCTAAAACAGCCACTTGAGCAAAGTCGAACCATTTCACCTTTATCTACATACGAAGAGAACAAGGTTTCAAAGTATGCCTTTGATCTTGTGGATAAACAAGGTTTATTGGACGCAGATGGTAATGCTGACATTGACCAAGTTGATACTTTACAGGAAGGACCCAGTAAACCTGTACACAGCAGCACTAATTATGATGACGCAATGCAGTTTTTAAAGAAAAAGAGGTATCTGCAAGCGGCTAGTAATAATAGTAGAGAATATGCCCTGAACGTAGGTACTATAGCATCTCAACCTTCAGTAACACAGGCAGCTGTAGCAAGTGTCATTGATGAAAGTACCACAGCATCCATATTAGATTCACAGGCACTGAATGTGGAAATTAAAAGTAACCATGACAAAAATGTTATTCCAGACGAGGTGCTTCAAACCCTACTAGATCATTATTCCCACAAGGCTAATGGACAACATGAAATATCTTTCAATGTGACGGATACTGAGGTGACCTCCAGTATATCAATCAATTCTTCTGAAGTATCTGAGGTCACTCAGTCGGAAACTGTTGGAACAAGCTCTCAAGCTTCCTCATCAGATAAAGCCAGTATGTTACAAGAATATTCAAAGTTTTTACAACAAGCGTTGGACAGAACTAGCCAAAATGATGCCTATTTGAACAACCCAAGCCTTAATTTTGTGACTGATAACCAGACTCTTACAAGCCAGCCAGCATTTTCTTCCATAGACAAACAGGTCTATGCTTCTATACCTGTCAATAGCTTTCGATCGGGAATGAACTCTCCATTAAGAACAACTCCAGACAAGTCTCATTTTGGACTAATGGTTGCTGATTCCCAGCACTCTTTTCCCTTTTCAGGTGATGAGGCAAATCATTCTTCCTCCTCCTCTACACAGGACTTCTTGGATCAAGTGACTTCTCAGAAGAAAGCAGAGGCACAGCCTGTCCATCAGGCTTATCAAATGAGCTCCTTTGAGCAGCCCTTCAGAGCTCAATACCATGGAGCAAGAGCTGGAATATCACCTCAGTTTAGCACTGCCAACGGACAGGTGAACCTGCGAGGGCCAGGGACAAGTGCTGAATTCCCTGAATTTCCCTTGGTGAATGTAAATGATAATAGAGCTGGGATGACTTCTTCACCTGATGCCACAACGGGCCAGACTTTTGGCTAAGAAAATCTTTGTAAATAATATTGGCACTTTAGAACAGATCTGTCAAGAGTGGTGTTGCTCTGTATAAGATGGAGTGCTGTACAGCTTTTAAGAACATTGTGTTATAACAAAAGTAAGCTGATATGGCAAGATCAATAACTTCATTTTTGGTTAGTCACCAGTCATTGAACTGCCTTACATGTTGTCTCCCCTATAAAAGGCAGTTTATTATTCACTTGTTCAAGACCAGAAACTTGCTCTTTTACATACACTTAAGTTTAAAACAAAACAAAAAACCCAAGGTAAGGTTTCCTCCCATAATAGTTTCCTATTTGGTTTCATTGTACGTTCTTGGGAGAACAGTAATTGTCATGTTGTCATTTTCTAAGCTTGTCAGTGTAGTCATTGCTCTTGAGCAGGGAATCTAAATATACTAAACAGAATAAACTAAAAGTTCAAATGTCAAGAGATTCTGGCTAAACCACATTGGTGTATTCTATAGAAATACCCTTTCTTCCCTCTCTCTTAAAATGAAGTATATGCCATATGCCCTTTATTTTTGCTTTGCATTACACTGAGCTGTGTTTTGGAGGAAAAAAGTAATAATAAATTCTTATAGACTAACTCCATTATTTAAAAGTCTAATTAATTTAAAATACTTTAAAAACTTTTTTAGCAAAATTCATGTCTGCTAATGCATTTACTTCAGTCCTGAAGTGTGTTGCATATTTCTTTGTACAGTTTAACTTAGACATAACTTTTTATGATTCTTTCACATGCAGATATCAAGATTTTGAAGTTTTAGTTAAAATACTCTGTAGATTACATTCCCAATTACATAAAGCTTACACAAATTGTGTATTCCGAGATTTTAAAGCTTAATTGTACTTTACCCTGCATATTCACAGCAATTAACAAAGAGCACTTAGATTCTATTTGATATTTTTTGATTTCTCAAAGAATAAAAACTATTTTAGATTTTTAGGTCTGATATGGCTGCATCATTATCATCTCATACAACACTGATTATTATTTTTTAATATAAAATGAGATTGGAATTTCTTAGCTTCTATAAAAACTGGTTTAATTCTCTCTGTCTAGAACTTTGACAATTCAGATAATTAAACATGCTAAAGCATCCCAGTAAGCTGAAGAAGGGGGCCTTCTAATTGCATATCTTTTTAGCGATTTCTTAATGAACAATGTTCATTACAATTTTACCAACCAAAACTGTTGACTAATGCTAGTGAACAGATTTTTTTTTCAGTATAGATGAATGATCAGAAGCTTTTGTTGCATTTCACAGTATAAATAAACTGCAAACTTTATCCCTGTACCATGAATATGTTTTTTTAATAGTACTTTGGCTTGACGTATACAGTAAGGTACGATAAATAGTTCTGTGTATATTTTTAAGGTGGTGAGATTGGAATAACATAAATGTGTTGTGTAGTTTAAGTTAACAATTTTAAAATTTTGAACTTTATGTTCATTCTTTTGCACCTTTCCCTAGAGGGTACACTGTCAGGTAGTTTAAGGCAGTTTAAACCTAACATTGTAGGTTGATAAACCATTAAGTGGGGATACAGATAAGGATACATACATCCCTTTACAGCACTGTCCCTGGCTGACATCTCTCAAATGAAACCATCAGCTCGGAGAGGAGGTTGAGCCCCATCGTGCTGAAGAACACCCTCTACAGCCAGCAGACTTGAGGAGTGGGAGAGCGCAACTTACCCATTCCCAAAACAGTAACCACATTTTATTGGTTTGCATCATTGTAGCTGCAGTAATTCCCTTGGACCCATTTTAGGAAGAAAGTTCATCTGGAATCCATAGACTGTACCTCCAGTGGCCAGGGAGATCATTTATACGAGCTTCCTGCATAACTCATTTGTATGCAGAGAGACCAGATTCTTACTGCCCTGTGATGGCCTTAACTATTCTTAGGATTCATTGGCCCAATGTGCAGCTATTTTATGATGCTGCAAGGGGTTATATACCCTGCCACTTTCTTACAGTAAAAGGTCTGAAGATTTGGCCCTGAGTTAAGTAGAAAAATAAACATCAAGGGAGAAAAGCGAAATCATTGTACAATATTAGTGACACATAAAGAAACATCTTTAAAATAATATTTTTAACCTGATTGTGTCCCTTGAATTTTTTCTACATTATTGTTTTAGTCTCCTGTCCTACTTGCATAGACATACACATGTGTATGGCACCTAACTCACAACAAGAAACAGCCTATCATGAAGCAAGTACCTCATTTCCATTAAATATTACTTCCATCACATCCTAGCTTTCACTGTCCCCATAGATCTACACCGGCGTCTTTGGTTTAATATCCTCCATTGCAAATATATGTCCATTTAGTTACCATCGTTTTAAGAAAATTCCTGTGGGGCTAGATTATTACAGCACTTGTTGGATGCACAGGGAAATAAGAGGGAGTAAGCCTACGCGGCCCTTGCCAGATTTATGACTGGCTATGTTGGAGAGGGCAGGAGCTACTCTCTTGATACTCTGTTGTGAGAAAGTGGCTGGGCAGGAAGGGAGGAGGGAACCTTGGCTCCACTCTCTCTGCATACTAGCCAGAATAGTCAACTTTGTGCATAGTGGTGAGTAAGGTGTTTCACACAAAAAGGGTGAAATAATTTGCTTCTCCCCAGAGGAGGAATTGTGGTTCTCTGAGTCACAGTTCATTCTCTGGTGTGTTCCTGGGGTATTACAGCTGTGCTCTGTGACGTAGGGCAAGATGTAAAGTCCCCACTCTATCCATGGTGATTATTTTGTAGATCTACTTTATACATGTAGTTAGAGGCGCAGTGCTAGTAGTTAATCCGTGGAAACTTAGGCCTTTTTACCTGGAGAAATTTACCAGCAGAATTCTTCCAATATGATTTTGTTGCTATAGTTATACCAGTATTGTTCTACCAGTAAATTTCCCTCTCTAGATAAGCCTGTATTTTTTTAACAAGTTCATCATTTAAAAAAATATTTTTCCCTTTAACATGTTTTATTGTTTTACATCCTAACACACACACACACACATGCTTCCCCCACCCCCCCGCTTCCTTTTGATCTGGCAGATGTTTATTCTCATCTGTGCCCCCTATGTATTTGAAGGAACTAAAAATGAAAATGACTTTTTCTTCGCTACATTGTTCATGTACCAGCATTATTAAGTTAGCACACTTTTGGGAATAGCATTTACATCCTAGCAAACCAACAGTAGAAGCTCTTACATTATTTTATAGGTTGTGAAAGGTGTGGATGTGTGTGCATGTAAGGTGGAATCTTTTATGGCTGTTTTTTTTCTGTGACAGAGTAAGGACAAATGAAAAATATATATATAGAAAATTGAGGACATTTACTCCCAGACTATAATAATTTTAAATAGATAGTATTTTGGGCCTAAATTACTAAACAGTGTCCCTTTTAGCACTAGTCCTTTGTTATGTTTTACCACGATTATAACTACTAATGAAGGAATTGGCTTGCAATGGTATATTAGTAAGCATCTACATTTTCTTGTACTGGTTTGAGAGCAAGTTAATCATAAATGACAAAGTTTGAAGAGGAGGATAGCATTGTGTACTACTATACACTGGTCTTATAAACAGTAATATGAAGAATTTAAATCAGTCTTTAAAATGAATTTTTTCATGGTCCTGTTTATCTCCTGGCGTTGCCTGTGGGAAAATTATGGTGCAAGAAGAAAATACAACAACCCCTAAAATACTCATAGTGGTTTAACATTTTTATTGCTTTTTATATTTATATTGTAGGTTGTCAATGTTTTGGAGAAAGGGCGTAGTTCAGTGATAAAGAAGAAATACAATAAAAACTTTCTAATTTGCTGGTTGCTAATCAAAGCACCCCTTAATTCTTACACATACAATCTGTTTTCCCCCACTCTGCAGAATATTCATAGTAAAGTACTGTAGTGAGGTCTCACTGTAGTAAGACTGTTACTTCAACCAAGTATACTACAGAAAATGTATTAGTATACTCTGAAGTAGTATAATGAAAACTAACTACAGTTGTCGCAATAAATGAACGAAGTACATTTTGTGATGTGATATCCTTGCCTTTGTTTGCTTGCTTACTTGCTATTTCTCAAAATTCAGTAATTTGTAATGGTTTTCCAAGTCATTACTGCGCATTAATAGGGTTCAACTGTGGCTTTTTCAAAAATGTTTGGTTTTCCCTCTGAAAAATCTGGATATTAATAATATATTCCATGCTTGTTTTGAATATTTTTAAGTTTGCATCATGTGCAGCAAAAATTTGAAAATGACTCAAATAATCTACTCTGAATTTTGCAGTATTGCATTATTCTGTGTATGTAAATTTGCAAACTGAATTTTCTTGTTGGATTTTTTTTTTTTTATTAACGTTATTACAGATTGCAGGGAAATTCCTAATATTCCTGGGAATACATTTGGAAACTAGCAGGGAGATATATGCTTGTGCTATGGATACTTGAGTTGGTACCAATACACATGTGGAATTTCAAATTACGTGGTTAATACTGAGGCAAAATAATAATGTTATGCTTTATTAGTGTTAAAAGTTCTACTAAATGGAAGCCTTGTAATTTTAAAAGTTCATTCATTTTATGTTGGTGCATGTTTATGTTAAGCATGTAACACATTAAACTAGAATTCACTTTTGCAAAGAACATGTACTAAGAAAGTATTACTGTTAATGAAAAATACATTTAAGTTTAAATTTGAACTTTTGTTCAGTTTTAAATTGCTTTAAGTCAGGGAAATAAATTTTATAGTTGCTTTTGTTATACTCTGCATATAAAAACCTTATGTTTCCTTTTTAAAACTATTTCTTTTCTTAGGATACACAAATTGAGGCGAGCAAACATTTCTAAGAGTTGTTTCTTGCTTTCCTTAATCCAATGGATGGAAAGGTAAAATTGTGTAAACGACATTATTTTATTTTTTTATGCAATATCTTGCTGTAAATATGATTTATCAAATAAGGATGTACCTATGATTGAATCTTTGATTCTGCACAGTTAGAGTTTATATATAAATATAAATGTGTCTTGACAATCAAGGACTTATGTCAGTCTTCCTTTATAATGTTTATTATTGTTATGCATTCCATTTGTTTGAATTGAGTACCAATGTGGAAATCTGTATTGTCTGTAAAGTGTGTAATGTTTTTATAGCTTGTTTTAAAAAAAAAAAAAAACCCACAAAAATGCTGTAAATATATACAAACTGATCACAGTACTGCTTTATGTTAGAAGGCATATGATGTTGTACTGTATGTAAGCAATAATACATGACAGTGCTAACTTTACAAGTAGCATAAGGATAGTTCCAAAAATAGTTTTGGAGTTAATAGCCTTGTTTGAATTAATCAATATTCTTAATCATTTTTTATAAATAAATTCAACTATCCTCCTGTTGGAGTATATAACATTGTTTACACAGCACAATTTCAGTCACAGAGGAGACAGTCTTTAGATTTATGACTTCATCTGTACACGCTTTCGGTAGGAAATGAATGGCTTTACTGCACTTCTGCGAAATGAGGAAGACTGCAAAAGTTTAGGTTTAAAGGAAGAGAGATACTTTTCTGCTTCTGTGCTGATTCCTGACAATTCTTGTACTTTAATTCAGAGTCCTTGCATCCTGATACTGACCTGATGTGAGTTGGGGCTCCAATATAAAGAAATAGTTCTCTTCATAATTCTTATACAGTTAAATAGTGAATCTACAAGTTGTATGTTCATTTTACGTGCTTATTTTTAAGTGCGAGCTATCCTTAACTGATGAGATGGGTTTATTCAGTTATTAAGGTGTCAAACTTACTATAGTTTGAACTGACTAGTTATTGGATGGTAGAGTGTGACATAGCTATTTGAACACAGTCATCACTGCTTTAGAAAAAACACAGATTTATAAATGTAAATGACCTACATTTTATAAGAGAAATGTTTTTAAATGCTAGTCAGTTATATAATATGTGCTTTGAAGGATTTGCTAGTCCACTTCTGTCACTTTTAGTACACTGGTATCTTTTATATGTAATGTATGCTTTTTATTATTGTAGCAAAACGTTTCAGTAGAAGGAATTTTGCAACAGTATGGAGGGAATTTTCATTGTCAGAAATGAATTATACTGGATTTTGTCTGTGTACTCTTGTCTTTATTTTAATGCTGTCTGGAAGGGAACTTCGTATCCAAATAAAGCAGTCGACCTTTTTGTTTCAAGGGCATACTATG